>CM075981.1:10948854-11142702 GCA_038087875.1 Malacoraja senta | reverse complement strand
TTTTTGTGATGTACCAACATGAAATTTTCAATGAAATAAATTTTTGCCATTAATTTCAAATGAAATTTTAAAAAGCTTGCCAATGATCAAAACATATCTTTAAAAGGTGGAAAGAGGTTTTGGTTTGTTGGTCAGTTTAAAATGCATGTCTAATGCAACTTAATTAGCATCTTTCTTTTAAAGATAAAGGAATCTTTGTGGTTAACATTTAAATGAAATTGGAATGTTCTGTGCTTTGTCCAATCAAATTAGATCAGAATTAGTCTTGTTAAAACTTTATTCAGTTTTGATGTGCTGCCTTCTATAACTGCAGTATTAAATGTCTTCTGCAACTACACATTATAGAGAACGCCTGGTTTAATAATGAAATTCAATGCCACAAACTGAAAACTATTACTCTTCATAAAGCTGTTGCCATGCTAATCGAGCATCTTAAAGATGCTTATACGATTGAAAAAAGCTGATTTTTAAAAAAAAACTAGCGACACTTCTTAAATTTGGTATTCTGTGGAGTTGGGCTGTATTTTAAGCTGTTTTAAAACGGAGGAATTGCAACTTTTAGTCATTTTTTTCCTCTTCCTGGAATGAGATTTTTGCACAATGAATATCTGATCCGTTTGATACATTAAATGGCAAAGTTCATCCTTTTTTGCTGCAATTGTGGCATGAAAATGCATACTGACTTGATTGGTTACTGTCATTACAAAACTGACAAGTTATTGGATGTTCCTAGCCCGAGATGCTTAAAGCAGCATGTTTTGACTTGAAACTAAAAAAGTGCAAGCTTCCTGCATTTATGTTAACTGTGAAAATGATTTTTTTTAAACTCCGCGGAAGCATTCTGCTGTATGTCATACGCACCCTATTTGTTTGATAACTATGTAAAAATGCGATTACCATTTTAAAATGGCATTGACAATTTCAACTTGTACAGTAATTGGGGTGAAAGGCTGAATTGCAAATCTTGACTTTTCTGTTTCTTTCCCATTGTACTGTACTGAATTTTACCCTTGCTTGTAGTTTGCTTTTCTCATTATTGATAAATCCTTCGTACAGACTTTCCTCCATGAGATCCATGTTGCAAAACCTTGCTCCATCCTAAGTGGCTTGCTTGCATTAGATCTTTCCTGTTATGACTCTCCACACCCCTGCCTTTCTCCCGTGGGATCTGCAATAATATTTTTGAATTTGGTTCCCACTGACCTCTAACTTCTTTAATCCAGCCTGTGAATTCTGACCAATTCAGGGTTCCTAAATATTCACCTCCGCTACTATAAGGGAGCATTGGCTGTCCATTTTGTTATATTCAGTTTGCATGTAAATTACCTGCATTGTTACTCAATATCTTTTGAAAGATATTTTTCCTTGTATACTCTTGTATTCACGATTTGTGCTTGGCTGTTTTACACAATATAAGCACAAATATACCTCTCTATTTAGATTTCAGTGGAGACATATTTGAAAACCTTGGGCAATAGGTTATTCAAGCAGGGCACTGTAGTGCTCTGGTCAACGGCATCTTCTCGACATTGTATGATTTGCAATGGGAGCTAGTGTAAGGGGTGGATGGGGTTAAGAGAGCTCACAGAAGTGATTGTTCTTGAAAAAAAGTAATTTTATAGTACTTTTCTTTCTCTGTACAATTCCTACATTTGAAATCTATTTTAATTTGGCCAAATTTAGGAAATAATTTTTGCACAAGTTCCTGATGTCAAATCAATGTGGAATATCCTTTACAGTCACGTTTTAACTAAAAATAAAGTTCTATGGTTTTTCATCACCTGTGTTGGCTATTGTGTCAGTATGGTAGAACAAAAGTAATGGAAATAGCCCAGAATTTCTCCTTATTGGAAAAAATAATGTAAAGGGCTTGGAAGGGGTTGTTTTAAATGAAAAACATATAAAGAAAGCTTCATTAATCAATATAGAGAGCCCTACTGGAGAAGACTAAACACTGGACTTTCTTGCGGGAAACAAGGTAGCGCAAATAACTGAACTGTCAGTGGGGAAGCACTTTGGGACCAGTGAGCATAATTATATTAGTTTTAAAACGGCTATGGGTCCACAAATTAAAGTCCTAAATTGAACAAAGCCAATTTTGGAGGCATTATTTGGGGGATTTGTGACGGGCAAGATTTACCAACGTTTGGCTAGTTGAACATTGATTAGGCATAGTCAGCATAAATTTGTGCATGGGAAATTGTGATTCACAAATCTTTTTTTTGAAGAGATAAACAAGAAGATAGAAGAGGTGGGGCCATGGATGTTGTCTACCTGACTTTTGGCAAGGCGTTTTGACAGGTTAGGACTTTATTCCCTCGTGCGTAGAAGACTAGTGTTCTTGTGGAGATGTTTGAAATTATGAGGGGCATAAAGTGAATTAAGTCACTTTATGATAAAGTGAATGCAGTCTTTTTCCCCAGGGAAGAAGAATACAAAAAATCAAGGGCATAGATTTAAGGTTAGAGGGGGAAGATTTAAATGGCAACTGCTGGGCAACTTCTTCACATAGCGGGTGGTGTGCATATGAAACGAGCTGCCAGAGGAAGTGTTTGAGGCAGGCACAATAACATTACAAAAAGAACATTTGGACAAGTTCTTGCATAAGAGAGGTTTGGAGGGATATGAGCCAAATGGGATTATCTTGGATGGCACAAATGAGTTGAGCCAAAGGGCCTCTTTCTACATTGTGATTACTCTGATTGTTTTCCCTTTATCCCTCCACCTCTTCAATTGTTTGCACGTTGGAGGATCAAATTAGTATATGAATACTATCTTTGCTCTTCTACAAATTGATGCAGAATACTGCGATTAAATTGCCTTTTTGAGGTGATATATCTGACTACCCAGTGCCTTATGCAATTCAGTTAGTCTCTTCACAAAATAATCAGATGAGGGAAAATTTGTGGAGACGGTTAATCGTAATTTGTTGTCTGCCTTTATAAATGCCTTCAGGTTTAATTTTCCTGACCTGACCATATTCAGTAGAAATCATCTATTGGATCCCATTATTTCGAAATAATTATGAAATTGTTTTGCATTCCTCAAAGTACTTTTTTTTTTAGTTACACTGAATATTCAGACCGACATGAGACTACACTGGAATTCTCCCCAACAGCACTGCAGACATACCCACACCTTGCTGTAATACATGAAGGTGGTTCACCAGTTCCTTGAGGACTACTAGGGATGGGCAATTAAATGCTGATTTAACATGTGAAGTCCTCATCCCTTAAATGGATTTAAAAAAAATCGGTGTGTAACAAACCCCGTGTTGGTGACATTCCTTCTCTAATTTGATTTTATCTTCCAATATAAATAGTTGGAATTGCATTATATCCCGTTTTAAACATTGTGGCTCAAAGGTTAGTCAATGAAAGGCTTTACTTAAGGTAACTGAGATATTAAAAGTGGCATAGGATGATTTTGTGGCATTTGCAGGCTTGTGTCTTTATGTAGGTTCAGTACGAATCTCTTTTTTTTTATTTTTTTTATTTTTTTAAAGATTCGTACTGAAGCAGGTCTGGAGAAGTGATTGAAGGAGTGTGAATCTTTATCCAGGTGAGGGCGGACATTTTCCTTATATGATCGGGCCCAGCAGCCTGAGATGATTTGACCCACTGTGGCCGATGGGACCAGTGTGAACGGCTTCCGCAGGCCTTTTCTTTAGCTGCCATCCACTCTCTTACATGCCTAGTTAGATTTTACCATTTAGATTTAAACTTTACCATAGTTTGGGAAAGAAAAGAGGAGGTAATCACCATCTCTGTCTGGGGCACGTGTAAAGCATTATCTTCTGGGTTTGTATTGCAAAGGTCTCTAGAGTCTGGCATTTGCCGACAAGATGCATTCATTTAATCAAATTCTTAATGAAGCTTTCTTTAAAATCAAACAATCTTCATCCATTCTTTTGATTAAAAGTTGTTTATGTTTTGGCAGGCATTTATTTTCTCATTGTTTTTAGTTGTCTGGGTGTGAAGAGTAGCAGTTAGACTATCTTTAAACAAAGGTGTCTTAAGTTCTGAAAATGGTCAATGATGACTAGCCCACTGCGCAATCTGAGTTCCAAGGTGAACTTCTCTGATAGAAACAGTGCTGAAAAAAGTCTGAGGCCACAAAAAAAAGAGTCTTTATGTAGGTGTGCTTGTGGAATGTGAACTTAGCTTCTGTAGTTGAAAACATTAGATGGCCGATTCTTAGCCATGTGTGTGACCAAAATGTGAACAATTGTGGAATACATCTCTTCTGATTCTGAAAGCATTACAGGTATATTGTTTTGTACATGTATTATATGATTCTTTTTTTTCGGAAGTTTTATCAAGTGAAATATTTATGTTATGCTGACAATGTTTGTTTAGGGTCGGAGGTTAAACATGACTGCTCATGTGTGTGACCTCACACAGAAGCATTTTTTTTCCTAACTCAGTTTTATCTTACAAACTCTTGTGAATTTTAAAAAGCTAGAATGTTCATATCTTTAGCAGACATGCATTATAGTTCTGTAGGTAGGAAAATAGCAGTGAATAAGATTAATCTCTTGCAATAATTTTAAAATTATTACCTTATGTGATGCCATTTGGTAACGTGTGTGACATTTTGGTTCACTTTCCAAAGAATGGCCCAGATCAGCACATCCAAAATTGTGTTTTTTCTACACAAAATATTTACACAAGCTATATGAAATGCCGTTGCATATATTTGGTGAACGTCAATATATTTGGTGAATGGTGGATAACGTTTTTTCAAATAATTAAATTTGCGCGGGCTATAATTCCCATTGTACTAAAATTTGCCAAAGACAATGATCAACGTGGCAAAAAGTCCCATGTGCTGATTACTCTGCCACTATTAAACAAATCAGCTTGCTGAAAGTTCTGCTTACATAGCATCTGAGGAATGGAATTTGAGTGCTTGGATTCAAAAATGAAGATGAGAGAGAGCGTGGAAACCGGCCCTTCAGCATACACAGTCCGCACCGACCAGCGATCACCTATGCACTAGTTCTATCCTACACACTAGGGATGAATTACGGAAGCCAATTAACCTACAAATCTGCACGACTTTGGAATGTGGCAGGAAATCTGACCAGCTGGAGAAAACCCATGTGGTCATAGGGAGAGCGTACAGACAGCACCGATAGTCAGGATATGCCTTTGTCAACATTGGATGATCAACCAACCTTTAAAATCAATGGTATTGTTTGAAGATTGTCTTCCCAATAATGTCCTTAATTTTGTCACCACGAAAAACAGATTAATTAATTATTAATTTTATTTTGGTGTATTGCATCCACTAGTTTTGTCGGGATGGTCAATTTTTGATTCTGTCAAAGAGTAACGTGGGATAATAAGTACCTCCAAATTTATGCTTCAAATAAACCAGTCACCGGGTAGAATATTTGATTATAATTTAAGGAATACATACTTGACCCAAGGTTCCAAGGAGTCTAATAACAATTATTAAAGATTTTTCCAATTATTCTAGTGCTAAGCAAAAAATATTGTAGATCTGGCAGTATCTGTGGAAACTGCTTGAGTTTTTAAACTATCCATTTAATTTCAGTCAATTGGATATATTTTTCCAACAGGAAAATGGTGCAAAATTGAATTATTAGGTAGAAAGAAACTGCAATTGCTTGTATATACCAAAGGTAGACACAAAGTGCTTGAGTAACGCAATGGGTCAGGCAGCATCTCTGGAGAAAAATGATGGGTGGTGTTTTGAGTCGGGACCCTTCTTCAGACTGGGGTCAGCTGTTCTTGTGATATGGAATGAACTGACTGCTAAATATTTTCAAAATATGTCTGGATAATGTTTTGGCACTTCTTATCAGATACTTGTGCATCACGGAAACTAAAACTGTGATCATCTTCCTGTTTGATTCGATACAGGATCTTAGCTCAACGTTCTACTCGGCATCTGGTTTTCTTAAATTCTAGCAACGTGTGACTGTTGTGCAATGTTTTTACATTTGCAATAAGGGTCTCGACCCGAAACGTCACCCTTTCCTTCTCTCCAAAGATGCTGCCTGTCCCGCTCAGTTACTCCAGCTTTTTGTGTCTATCGCCAGCTGTGGAGGAGTGAGTTCAAGTAGAAGTCTTTTTGTGTGGAGAGGTTCCTGTTTTATTTGCTTTTATGGTGTTGGTTCTTGTATGTAAACTGTTAAATCTGCAAACCGGTATATTTTTAAATGTACAAGTAAATTAGAATTTGAGTCTACTGAACTTTTCAGTTAAGCTGTGTAGATATTGCTTTTAGGAACTCAGAGTAGTTTTGAATTGTCTACTATCTCATTAATTAGGCCGAAGGCTTCTTTCCAGGAGGGATATGTTGGATGATGGTGGTGCAATGACAACCGATTCTCCTCCCGTTGTTTCTCTATACCCCTGCAAGATCTGGACTGTTGTTAAGAGGAAAGGAATGAAATGTTTCTATTTCACAAGAAGGTGATTTTATGAAGTAGGAGGGACAAGTGGGAATAGAGTTTTTGATCCTATATGTAGGAGTTTAAGATTCAAACATTATGTTTTCAAGAGGGAGCTAGATTTAGCTCTTGGGGCTAAAGGATTCGAGGGATATGGGAAGAAAGCAGGAACGGGGTACTGATTTTAGCTGATCAGCCTTGATTATATTGAATGGCAGTGCTGGCTCGAAGGGCCGAATGGCCTACTGCACCTATTTTTCAATGTTTCTATGCAAATTATTTGTTGACCTTGGCCAGAAGACTTTCCAGTGGTGCGGTTAAGATGTTTTTTTTTTAATGTTTAATGGATTCTGCTTTTAAATGTCCCCCCCCCCCCTCCACATTGAAAATAATTTGCATAAAGAAGATTGAGCATTAACAGAAAATAATGTATTGGTCACATCAGTGGAGATCAAAATGATCAACATTTCAGATTTGAGACATTTCATCAGAATTTCAAAGGAAACAAGAGAAGCTAGTTAAACTGCAGGGAAGATGGGGAGCAGAGGAGATGTCTGAGTAAAACTAGGGTGACCATGGGGATAAACAGTGTAATGAAGTTTATGTGGTCAGTGATCTAATGGAAGCAGTTAGAGGGCAAGAACATTGACAAAAGAATGTGGCAGTTGTGAAATGCAGAGTAGGAGGACAAGCCCAGCAGGTCAGGAGATAGAAGAAAAAACAAGCTCCGTCTGAAGAAGGGTTTCGACCCGAAACATTGCCTATTTCCTTCGCTCCATAGATGCTGCCTCACCCGCTGAGTTTCTCCAGCATTTTTGTCTACAAGCTGAACTAACATTGCAGATGGATTACTGATAATGGACTGAGAAATCAAGTTGTTGAAATCTGTATCGAGTACACAAGGCTGAAAAAATAAAAATGTTTCTGCATCGGAGAGAGCATGGAATATTTTGCTACATGAACTGATTAGGGCATTTTTGAAATGTATTGAATGTAAAGAAAATATTCAAGGTTAAAGTTGTGGAGATGCATCTGGTAAACATAGGATATTTAGGAATGCTCAAGTGATGGTAATTCAGCAGATCCATGGTTTCCAGCACATGTTGCCCTCATTAAAGGACTGCCCTTCCAGGATTCTATTTTCACCTTCTTGATTATAAGGTCATAAGTGATGGGAGCAGAATTAGGCCATTCGGCCCATCAAGTGTACTACGCCATTCAATCATGGCTGATCTATCTTTCCCTCTTAATCCCATTCTCCTGCCTTCTCCCCCATGACACCTGTACTAATCAAGAATCTATCTATCTCTGCCTTAAGTGATTCCTCACCTCCTCCTGTAGTAAGTATCTTTATTCCCTTGCTTCCAAAGTTGGCCACCTTCAACTTGAGCCAATCCTCAACTAAATGTTGACTGCTTTGGGATGCCTTCTGTTCTGTCAATCTCGTATGGTATTTCAACTGAATGGTGCAATGGCAAGTAAATAAAAGTTTACAGACAATTGGTCAAATTATTTTAATTCTGAAGGTTTTCTTAAAAATTGAAGCAGATGATTCTGAACTGTTAATTCAAAAACTGGCTACTTCAGTAAAGTAGAAATAGGCGATGAGTCAGCATGTGGTGACTGCCTTATTTTTACTTTGGTGCATAGCTATCTGTTTAACAAATTTTTCTTTTCATTTCCCTTTGAGGGTTCTAAATATAAAATGGGGAAGACATCACAATCTGAACAAGAAACAAATACAATTTGAGATGTAAAAGAACCTACATTTATTGTGTACATGCTTGCGATTTCCTTGATTAATTCTTACCATGTGAAAGCGCTAAGGCCAATTTGCATGTAGCTAGGTTATTTCTACAGTTTAGTGAACTTTTAAAATGATGCTAGACAATGGTGCTGGAGAAACTCAGCGGGTGTGGCATCATCTATGGAGCGAAGGAAATAGGCGACGTTTCGGACCGAAACCCTTCTTCAGTTTTCAGACTTTTAAAATGATGCCATGTTTATGGGTTATCAATGTATGAATCGTAAACTGAAGATCAATTGAGATCTTTGAAATACATGTGTTTGGCTAGATTTGTGGAGCATGAGATTTTCAGTGCAGTCCCTAACCTGATAAATTTCTGTCCATCTCTGGGTAGATGCTGCTTGTGCTAATCAATATTTCCACATTCATTTCTGTTTTTGTGTCGAGATAGTATTTGGCCTTTCTCTTCTAGAGAAAAAAGGCAATTTGATCCAGATTTTGTTTTGTACCTAATGCAACAGTTAACTCTCTTTAATGGTTGGTTTTGGATAAAGACTGAACGGGTAATAGCTGCAAGATTAAATTGAGAATCTCCAAAGTTGCAGGTGTGAGAAACCTGAAATAAATGGTGCTGGACATGCATGAATCAGACATCATTGGGGAAGATGAATAGAGTTGATGTTTAAGGCTAACGACCCATTGTTAAAACTGGGGGGAAATGAGAAAGCATTTTTTTTTAATTGGAGAGAGAACGAAGGGAATACTTTTGAAAGAGTGAAGGCCAATATGTTTTTTTTTGGGGTCCCATCTAGATTTAATAATGAAAGAGGGCAATTGGAGAGAAATAATTTGTGTGGGGGGAGGGGGAGCAAGGGATGACGGAGGCAAAACAAATTAACTAGAACTGGTAGTAGAATTCAGCAGTTGCTAGAAAAATAAATGCAGTCATGGTGGAAATATCTTTCTATTGGTGATATCTGTGAAGAGAGAACCTCTTGAATTGAATAATTTTCATATAACCAGCCTTTCCTATTTTTCAGAGTTGATCAGTCCTGGCAAAAACAGTTGGAACAAGTTTTTATTCTCCACAGATGCTATCTAATCTGCTAAAATGTTCCACTACTTTGTTTTTATTTCAAGGGCTTGGTAGAAATGTGTTCCTTATTCCAGACCAATCTCAAATTCTTGTAATGTTTAGTTTAAAATTAAATTCACCTTTAGCTGCTTCATCAATAACCTTCATTCGTTCTAAGCTCAGAAATGGGCATGTTAGCTGGTTGCACAATGTTCAGCACTATTTGCAATTCCTCCAATAATGTAGTCCACAACCAAATGCAGCAAGACCTGGGTAGTGTCTGGGTATAATTTGATGTTTCTTGCCACTTAAGTGCCAGTCAATGATGATATCCAACAAGAGTAAATTCAGCTCTCACTGCCTGACATTCAATGACATTATCATCAATGAGTCCCTCAACTATTAATACCTCGAGAGGGGGCACTATTGACCAGAAACTTAACTGGAGTAGCCACATAGACAATGTGGCTTAAGAGCAGGTAAGAAGCTAGGAATCCTACGGCATGTAACTCGCCTCCTGCAAGGCTCGTGATAGGAGTCTAATGGAATACTCAGCGCTTGCCTGGATGAGTGCAGTTTCAACAACGTTCGAAGCTTCATACCATAAGGACATAGCATCCTGCTTGATAGACACACCATCCCCAACCATTCATTAACTCCACAACTTAAGCACAGTTGCAGCAGTTTGGATCATTCAGAGGATGTCTTTAGCAATTCACTAAGACTCCTTCGGCAGCACCTTCGAAACCCTTGACCATGACCAGCTTAGAAGGACAAGGCCAGCAAAGGCACCATCACCACCTGGAAGTTGTCCTCCAAGCCACATACCATCCTGACTTGGATTGCGGGGAATATAAAAACTAACTGTAAAAGCTTCCATAGATATGTGAAGAGGAAAAGATTAGGGAAGATAAGGGCCCTTGCAGTCAGAAACGAGTGAATTTATAATGGAAACAAGGAAAAGGTAGACCAGTTAAACAAGTACTTTGGTTCTGTCCTCACTAAGGAGGACAAACAATCTCCAGAAATACTAGGGGACTGAGGATCTAGTGGGAGGGAGGAACAGAAGGAAATCCACATTAGGCAGGAAATGGTGTGGGGTAAACTGTTGGGACTGAAGGCAGATAAATCCCCAGGGCCTGATGGTCTGCATTCCAGAGTACTCGAAGGTGGCCCAAGAATTGTGGAAGCATTGGTGATCATTTTCCACCTGGATCAGTTCCTGTGGACTGGAGGGTAGCTCATGTAATCTGAAGAAGGGTTCGGCCCGAAACGTTGCCTATTTCCTTTGCTCCATAGATGCTGCCGAAGAAGGGTTTCGGCCCGAAACGTTGCCTATTTCCTTCGCTCCATAGATGCTGCTGCACCCGCTGAGTTTCTCCAGCATTTTTGTGTATCTGCCGCACCCGCTGAGTTTCTCCAGCAATTTTGTCTACCTCCGATTTTCCAGCATCTGCAGTTCCTTCTTGAACAGCTCATGTAATCCACTTTTTAAACAAGAAGGGAGAGAGAAAACAGGGAATTATAGACCAGTTAGCCTGACATTGGTAATGGGGAAGATGCTCGAGTCGATTATTAAAGATGTAATAGCAGCGCCAGGATCAGTCAAAGCCAGCATGGATTTATAATGGGGAAATCATGCTTGACTAATCTGGAATTTTTTGAGGATGTAACAAGTAGAATGGATAAGTGAGAGCCAGTGGATGTGGTGTATTTGGACTTTCAAAAAGTATTTGACAAAGTCCCACACAAGAGATTAGTGTGCCGAATTAGAGCACATGGTATTGGGGGTAGGGTATTGACATGGATAGAGAGCTGGTTGGCAGACAGGAAGCAAAGTGTAGGAATTAACGGGTCCTTTTCCGAATGGCATGCAGTGGCTTGTGGGGAGCTGCAAGGCTCGGTGCTAGGAATCCAGTTATTTACAATATATATCAACGATTTAGACGAGGAATTCAATGTGACATGTCCAAATTTGCAGATGAAACAAAGCTGGGTGGCAGGATGAGCTGCGAGGAGGATACTATGAGGCTGCAGGGTGACTTGGATAGGTTGTGTGAGTGGGCAGATGCAGCCTAATGTGGATAAATGTGAGGTTATCCACTTTGGTGGCAAGAACAAGAAGGCAGTTTATTATCTGAATGGTGTCAGATTAGGAATGGCCTACTCCTGCACCTATTTTCTTTATTTCTATATGATACTGTTGCTTCACGGTTATGACAAAGTCCCACACAAGAGACTAGTGTAGGTTATATCTGTGGAATTCTCTGCCACAGAAGGTAGTTGAGGCCAGTTCATGGCTATATTTAAGAGGGAGTTAGATGTGGCCCTTGTGGCTAAAGGGATCAGGGGGTATGGAGAGAAGGCAGGGATGGGATACTGAGTTGGATGATCAGCCATGATCATATCAAATGGCGGTGCAGGCTCGAAGGGCCGAATGGCCTACTCCTGCACCTATTTTCTATGTTTCTATGAGGTCAAAAATTCTGGTAGTTCTCCCTAACAGCATTCTGGGTAGACCCATACCTTGAGAATTGCAGTGGTTCAAGAAGGCAGCTTACCACCACATTGAGCAATTAGGATGGGCAATTAAATGCCTGCTCAACTTGTAAACCCAGATCATCAGTAATATATTTGTATGATACAGCAGAGTATCTCCTACCTTGAAGATAGACACAAAATGTTGGAGTAACTCAGTGGAACAGGCAGCATCTCTAGAGAGAAGGAATGGGTGACGTTTTAGATTGAGACTCTTCTCCAGTCTTCCCATACATATCTGACATCATAGCTGGTAACTGCCAGTGCAGATTGGAAAAAATCTTTCTCAAAGTGGGGTTTTGTAAACTTAAAAATGTGATAACTTGTCAAATTTCACAAATATCACAAATATCGAAAGATCTATCGGGCCAATAGATCTGTAGATGATGCAGTCAACCTGGGCCTGCACTTCATCTTACAGCACCTAGACCGCCAGGGGACCTATGCGAGGATTTTGTTTGTTGATTTTAGCTCTGCATTCAACACCATTGTGCCAGAGCTACTACACTCCAAACTTTCCGAGTTGACTGTGCCTGAACCCCTCTGTCAGTGGATCACCAGCTTCCTGACAGACAGGAAGCAGCATGTGAGGCTGGGAAAGCACATCTCAGACCCGCAAACGTTCAGCATAGGAGCACCGCAAGGCTGCGTACTCTCTCCTCTCCTCTACTCTCTCTACACCAACGACTGCACCTCCACAGACACCTCTGTCAAGCTTCTCAAGTTTGCGGACGACATAACCTAGCAATGTTACAAAATTTTGAGATTTAAAAAATAAAGTCTGCAATTTATCCCATCAGATAAAGCATAAAAAGAAGTTTAATTTGACACCTAATTCACTTTCATATCTTCAGATTTAAAGAAGTTATGGCCATTTTCATACTCGGAAATTAGCATCTTGTTCCCTATTGCTTTTCCATTGACTTAACACAAAAGCTGTGATCGAGGACAGTCAAAAGCCCATAACTTTCTTAAACATTAAGATAACTGAAAGAAATTTTCAGTTATTTAGATTGAAGCATTCTGAAACAAATATGAAACAATCTTACTTAGAAGACATGAAAGTAAAGCATATAATTAGTTAGTTACCTAATTGTAGCTAATTACAAAATTCAATTACTAGATCTAAACATCTATCAATTTCTTAAGAATAGATTAACATTTTTAAATAGCCTAAGTGTCCAAATAACATTCACACAATAATTCACAATATAACATAACTTTTAAATCTCATTTTCATGAATTTACAGGCCAAATGGAAGGAATTGAATGTTTAATACCTGTAAATTAATGGGCATTTAATTCATCTTGTGAGTGAGGATTTCTGGAACGCGATCTTTTGGAACGTTCATTTGCGGTGAATTTAACCCCGTATTGGCATGAAAAATACTGCCGTTAATTCGGGGAATAAAATCACCGTGTCGCATGACAAAATGTGAATTACAGGCTTCTTAAGAAGCACTTTTATACATTTAAAGAAAGCACTTTCGTTTACCTGTCCATTGTGTGAAATCCGTCCCCGTTATTGGCGTTGACGCTTCAGGAGCTGCTTTTAAAATGACTGTAGCGCTGACATTGACGATTTAATAAAAAAAAAAATTCACAAAACGCCGGTAGGAACGATTTTGTCAGCGAAGTTTTGTACTCCAACAAAATATTTCCAGGACAAGGGAGGATAAACCGCGTTTTAACCCCGCCCCCCCCTTAAAGGCGCCAAAATCGCGCACACGGCCAGTGGCAGAATTACAGCGCGACTGAAGGTAAGTTTTGTAACATACCTACATAACCCTGATTGGACTGATCCAGGATGGGGAGGAATCTGCCTACAGACAGGAAGTGTCACAGCTGGCGTCCTGGTGCCGTCGCAACAACCTAGAGCTCAATGCTCTTAAGATAGTGGAGTCGATTGTAGACTTTAGGAGAGCTCTCACCCCCACTCACCATCAACAACACCACAGTCACATCTGTGGAGTCTTTTAAGTTCCTGGGAACCATCATCTCCAAGGACCTTAAGTGGGGGGCTACCATCGACTCCACAGTCAAAAAGGCACAACAGAGGATGTACTTCCTACGGCAGCTGAGGAAGCACAATCTGCCAGAGGCAATGATGGTCCAATTCTACACGGCCATCGTAGAGTCTGTTCTCATCTTCTCCATCATGGTCTGGTTTGGCTCAGCCACCAAGCACGACACCTGGAGGCTGCAGCGAATTGTCCAATCAGCAGAGACGGTTATTGGCTGCAACCTTCCCTCCATTGATGAACTGTACACTGCAAGGGCCAGGAAGCGAGCGGGCAAGATCATCTCTGACCCCTCTCACCCTGGCCACAAACTCTTTGAATCACTTCCCTCTGGAAGGCGACTCCGGATTGTCAAAGCTGCCACAGCCAGACATAAAAACAGTTTTTATCCATGAGTAGTTGCTCTACCCAACAGCCAAAAATCTGTAGCCTCCCTTTGATCTGGTATTTTGTTGGTTCACATGCTTGATCAATGGATCAATTGATTAATTTTATCATTAATGTTTTATTATTATTATTATTTCGTGTTTTCTGAGTCATTCGTAACTGTCACTGTATGTCATGTTACTTGTGGGCGGAGCACCAAGGCAAATTCCTTGTATGTGAATACTTGGCCAATAAACTTACTTACTTATAACGTCAATCTGAACGAAACTTTTTGAAAACACACCACAGGACAATTGTGAGTAAGGAGGTGCAATAATTGTAGCTCTATTGTATACCATTTTGGCATAATTTCAGGATCTCACTCACTCACAGACAAACATCCAAACAAACAAGATGAGAGTTGTAGTAATATATAATCTGTACATAACTAAAACTCTGATCTTGTACTCTTCCGGTTTGCTTGGTTTTTCTATTTGCACAAAAATGGCCCCGAGTGGGGGAGGTAAGGAGTGGGGAATAGAGCGAGAGGAGGGCAGTGGGGGAGGAAGGGGGATATTGGGGAAGTTGAGGAGTGGGGGATAGAAGGATGGGTAGGGAGGGGAGGGAGTAACAGAGGGAGTGACTGAGGGTAGGGGAAAGGAGTGGGAGAGGTGAGGAAGGGATTGGTCGAGGGGAGGAGAAGAGGAGGGGGAGGGAGTGCTGGGGGATGAAGGGAAATGAGCCGCGCCTGCGCAGTTGGGGGCTATGCGTGAGTGATGGAATATTGCGTTGGAGGAACGGGTTGCGTTGGAGAAATGGGGGAGTGGTGGAATATTGCGTGGGGGAGCAGACGCAATGGGCTGCACTTAGTCTAGTAATAATAATATAGATAGATGGTCATAGGTGATTAAATGTATTGCAGCGACAATTTAATCGAGTTCAAACACTAATTAGCATAGGTGGATTTTTAAATTGGTGGTCTCAAAAGGGATTTTTATCCATTTGAGACAAATGAGAGCACGATTGAAGCATTTATGCATAATGATGTTTATTTGATGGACTCAGTTAAAATGTTGACTTTTCATTAATTGTCTTAACACTGCATGTTTTCTTGTGACCAGCTTTCATATCAACATGTAACTATAGCTTTATTATAGCAGCAGATATTTTACTAAAACATATCCTACCATGATAAAACAAGTTTTTATGTAAAATTATAAAGCAATTTGAGTTTTCATTTTTGGAATTATGCCCCCCCCTCCCTCCCAAAAGGAGCAACATATTCAAGGATGCTGTTAATATCTGTAGTACTTGTACTGTGGCTTTTTATTGGGCCATGTTGCAGCCACCATGACTTGGAATGGGTCTGTCGTGCCTCGTTATCTTCTGTTTTCATTGTGATCATATTTTCCAGCGCACACATCCAGGCTAGATGGTGTGTCCCCAAAATGTAAACTGTTCATTTTCTTCCACAGATGTTGCCCGACCCATTAGGCTTGTCCAGCAGATTTTTTTCCACTAATCTAGTATTTTGTGAAAATTGGCCACAAAAATGTTGACTATATCCTTCAATCCATTGCCAATGCTCAAGGAGTCACTAAAACAGAAATGTGCTTTTAAAAGAGAGCTGTCTATCTAGGTTGGGAGCAGGAGTGGCAATGAAGCTTTATCTGCTGATGTAGTCGGATACTATGTAATTTTCTTTCCTGTTGTTATTTTGAATTGCTAAACGGGATGTTGGTTTCAATTCCGTGAACTCTTATCAAACTGACAGGATTCACATTGGAAAATATTGCTGTCTGCAGTATTAAAGTTATCTGCAAACCCTACTGTGGCAGTAACATTTATCAAAGCTTATAAAACTTTATACTTGGACTGAAGCTGGGCCTAAATAGAATTTTAAAAACAAATGTAATACTGGTGAGAATTAATTATCCTCCCTGCAGTAGAAAAATGCGAATACATCAAATTGGCTACAATTTTTAATTCTTATCTTGACTATAAAATTCTCAAGTTGTTAGAAATAGAAACTGAGATTAACACATTTACAATGTTTCTATGCTTAATCATTGGATGGATTTATAATTTTCTTGTAAAGTGATTCCTCATGCAAGTGCTGTAAAAATAGCTTGAGTGTAAATTTGAATTGCATGATATTTATAAAAATGATTTTGATATGAATCTTATTCAAAGCTGTCCCTTTGAACCCCCACTGAGTTTCTTTTCAACTTCCCATTTAGTTCAGAATCTGTTTTATTCCAGCAGAAAGATACCATATTCCTGCTTGCTGGTGAAGTTTTGGACAACTGTTTGCAGTACTGTTGTTGATATTAGAACTTTGTTCAATATGCCTTTGATCTAAACTTTTTTTTAATGCCCGCTATCTTTTGCAATCTTCAACTTTGGGGACAATAGGTGAAAAGCTTCTCAAATAACAAGTATAGATTTACCAGTGTTCTGATGGAAATAATGATGCATTCTTTTTTTCAAATCTTAATTTGATTGTAATCACGTTGCTTGAATAATCTACACCCACTTTGAATAACTGCAGTTGTGAAGCTTTCAGAGACAAAAACTCTGCACTATATTTGAATTCAGTTTTTTATATGGTAAGAGCATTTATTAAATGTTTTGGGTTTAAGGTGAGGAAGCAGTTTTAAAGAGGATTTGATGGGATGTTTCTGCACAGGATGGTGGCTATCCTAAACTTGCTGCCAGATATGGTAGTGAAATCAAGTAAAATGACTGTTCAAGATCGATTTGGAGGGGCAGGGTGAAGAAAGATACTGACCTGAGGATCATCAAAGACCCCTACCACCCATCGCATCACATATTCTCCATCCTGCCATCTGGGAAGAGGTACCGGAGCATTAGGTGCAAAACCAGCAGGATGCTCCTCAGCTTCTTCCCGCAGGTTATAAGACTGATAAACGGACTTTGTCCCCTGCCAAAGTATCGTGCACCAACCACCAACCTGGACACACTGCAGCAGAGCCACTGTCGTGCCGCTGTCGATCGGAACGCCTGTTGATGTTTAGTAGAGTAGAGTGTTAATTTGTTCATGATATATGTATTTTTGCTTCTATTTATTTTTTACTGCACACTGGAATGGACACTGGTTGAGGAACGTTTTTTTGTTTCCTCTGGGTATACGAATACTCAGGAAATGACAATAAAGATATACAATAGACCTACTAATACAGGCAAATGGGATTTCTACAGATGGGCACAAAGATGAGAATGATTGTTGTGAACCAAAGGGCCAGTTTCTGTGCAGTACAACTGAGTAGTCTGACAGGCAAAGTGGGAAAAGATCTTTCTAAGATGCAACAAAGTTGAATTTAAAGAGATGTGGGAACGTTGTGGTCACTATATAGAATTTCAGTTTAAAAATTGAATCAAATCTGTATTGCATTTTTTTTTTTAACGGAACACCTTTTTAATTGTGTAAATCCTAGTGTCACTGCTGTATGTAGTCTACATCAAGTTATTTTTCAGTGATTAGGAACTAAATGAATTCTGACAGGCTTGCATTGTAATTGACTTTGTAAAAATATATACCTCAAATTGTTTCATTTGGGTGTAGTCACCTGTTAGGAATGCAAATGATTGGCATACAGCAGTGTAATGAAATAACTTGTATAATTTCCTCAATTATTACATGTATTGTACCAGATTCCCTTTTCTTCTTTGTCCAAGGCTTTATAGGTGGCTTGCTAAATACCATACCTTCACTGTCTTGATTTGGAATACTTCAAATTAATCAATGGTTCTTTATTGTCATGTTTGCACTGCACAGTTAGATTCTTGCACCTTGTGATTCTTGCTCATGGCGCTTAGTAATAACTTTATACCAAAGATACACACAAAGTGCTGGAGTAACTCAGCGGGTCAGGCAGCATCTCTGAACAAAAAGGATGGGCAACGTTTCGGGTCAGGACCGTTCAGTCTGAAGTAGGGTCCAGACCCGAAATGTCACATATCCTTTTCCTCCAGACATGCTATCTGACCTGCTGAGTCACTCCAGCACTTTGTCTATCTTTGGTATAAACCAGCATCTGTAGTTTTTTTGTTTCTGCAATAGATATATATATATTAATGGGCTAAATTTGAAACTGGTAAAGTAGATGGGTAGCTTAATGAATTGCTAATACCAAGTAAATTTAAATAATTTAAGAGAACAAATGGGACCTTCAATGGAAAATGGAGGTAAACTTTCCTTGCTTTTAATCGAGCTTGTTGTATACAACATTAACTATCACCGTAAATACATAACATGTCTTAGCCGTAGAAAATATTAAACTTGCAAGGTGCAATATGAGCATGATATGTAAATGTGCTGCATAATTCTCGAAGGCCTGCTTACTTTGTTTGACTCCTGTGCTGCTTTGCACAAAATTCAGATTGAGCATTTATTATATTTGTCAGATTACAGCAGTTTTGAAAAAATCCTTCAGTTTCACTTGAATTTTATTCAATGGCTCAGATTAAATAATCCTAATAAGGCAATATGGAATAGGGCTGTGTAGACTCTGGTTCCAGGTTCTGTTCTTGATCTTTGCTAAAATTAGCTAATTAAGTCTGAACTGCATCTAGTTCAATGATTAGAATAGGCACAAAAGAAATGTAGTGACATCATGCACCAGTATTAATTTTTTACTTCTAAAATAAAACATGAATAATTAAAAAACATTTTTGTCAATTTCCCCTTGCATCATTTACTCGTGACTAATCAGAAGAGAAATTGACTGAAAATAATTTGAATGATTTTGTTCTTTATTGAAATAAAGCTTTCGTCGAATGAAAGTTGCCAGATCATTGCTATTTTTTTTTAGCATTTTTAGTCACTGGTGATTTGATGCTTACATAATTCCCTGTTCCCAACCAAGCAGATCTGCAGTTTGTAGTTAAAGCCCATTTATGGGATAAGAAAGGACTTGGCCTTCAATTCTGACTGTGGGAGATCCTGGCAGTAGATGGATCTATTTGATTGTGTTTTTTGAATCCTGGCAGTTTACCATGTTAGCTATGCATATCTGTTTTGTGAGAACAATGTCGAACTGTAGAACTAGCTGCAGAGTTTATCTGCACACGATGAACAATGTGATTGTGGTTGCAAGTCCTCCAATGATGCACGAGGAGTAGAATTAATCTTTGAAGCCTCTTAAGTTCAGGCTTTAAACTGAGCAGCATTGTTTATAGCACGGGGTATGACCTGTTTTAGATTACTAATTTTGATGTTCAGTGTCTTTTTGTTTGCTTTTTGGCAAACACTGGAGGATATTCCAAAATCTTTGACATTTTGTGTGATGAAAGAGAGTGACGGTAAATTGCGGAGTTTCAGGCCTTCTGTACAATAAAATAAAATAAAAAATGGCATTGTAACCTTTTTTAACTAGAAAAGACACAATCTGTAGTTCAATAAAGAACAATTTTTTTCGAAGTGGCCTTTCTCCCATTGTACAGTTGTTTGCAATTGTCCAAAGTTCAGATTGCAGAGGATAAATGCGTTTGCATTATGAGATGTACCTTGTTGATCTTGCACATGGAAAAAGTTAGAGATAAAGTAACTTCTAACATCAAGCCATATCTTTCTGCATGCTATTATTTGCAAATGCATTTGGAGGTTGGGTTTGAACGTGGGACTTGGCATTCTAGTAACAACATCAAGATACTCAATGAGCAATCTTTTTAAAGGGTAGAAGGAAAAAAATTGCAGCACCTTCTCCCAGGTAAAGCAGGGCTATTATTCTGAGAAAGGCAGCGAATGAAAAATAAATGCATGTAACTTGATCATGAAAGGATTTTGACACATAGCACTATACGTATGGAGTTTGAATGACTGGAATTGCCCAGGCACCTCCACTGTAGCTATAGAATTGTCACCCCTTGCATCCTTGTCTTAAATATGCTGCACTTGATTTTATCTTTTGGTACTAGATATACTACTTGATACCCATAATTCTTGTTGGCACAGGAATAACTATAACAAGTGCTCAAAGACAGCACATGCAAAAATTTGGTTTCAGGCCCTGCAGTCTTCCAGCAAACCAATGGTCTGATCTGTTCAGGGGGGTTGGATTATGGGCTTTACAGAATGAAGGGCTGCTGTTTTAACGTGACTTGCATTTAATTCCTGTGATAAATGTTATTTGACATTTCCGGCTCAAGACCATATATAAATTTTCAGCCACAGGTGGTAACTGCATGGTTTCCGCTTGTGCTACATTCTGTACACAACAAATGGTTTCACAATCATAATGGATTTAGCAATTATAAGGCGAGATTGTTTGAGTTATAACATGCTCCTTTAACTTTGCTTCTGCAAGAGCTGATCAATGATATAAATCTTGGCATTGTTAAAACACAAAAACTAGTCAGTAATTTAATATTTCTACTAGAGATGCTGATGGGTGTAGCTATTGTGCTAAAGCTGGGGTATGTAAATTTTCCTAATGTGAAGACTTGTCTGCAGTGGAATTATGATTATAGTATTGAATGAGACCATTTGGGGCTAGCATGTTCCTGCTAGAGCATGTTTGGGGCTAGCATGTTCCTGCGAGAGCGAGGATGGCCGGATTGGGGAACTATTCAGAATAAAAGAGGCATACGTTAGGTACAATGCATTCAGAAAGTATTCAAACCCCTTTACTTTTCCACATTGTTACGTTACAGCAGGGGTCGCAGCCTACAGCCCCCGGGCCGAATGCGACCCTTAACCTGAAATCATCAGGCCTGCCGGCGGATTTTTTTATTCCCCGTAATTATCCGGGGCGCCGAGTGCGGCCGAGATCTGGCTGTACCGCATCCTGCGCAAAGTCGCCTTCTGCGAACACGTTTAAGAAGAACTGCCGATGCTAGAAAAATCGAAGGTAGACAAAAATGCTGGAGAAACTCAGCGGGTGAGACATGCAAGGATTGCATGAGGCTGAGTTTCTCCAGCATTTTTGTCTACCTTCTGTGAACACGTCATTTGATGCCTGCCATCCGGGGCGGGATGGAGGCGGGATCCATGTGTACACGTGATAGATGTGGCTCACCATCCGCTCACAGACATGCGTCCTGGCCCCTATGCAGAACAAGGTTACCGTCCCCTGCGTTACAGCCTTATTTTAAAATGGATTTAAATTTTTTTTATCATCAATCTACACACAATACCCCAGAATGCAGAAGCGAAAACAGCTGTTTAAAATTTTTTTGCAAAGTAATTAAAAATAAATAAATGAAATATCACATTTACATAAGTATTCAGACCTTTTGCTATGACACTCAAAATTGAGCTGAGGTTCATCCTGTTTCCATTGATTATCCTTGAGATGTTTCTACAACTTGATTGGAGTCCACCAGTGGTAAATTAAATTGATTGGACATGATTTGGAAAGGCACACACCTGTCTATATAAGGCCCCACAGTTGACAGTACATGTCAGAGCAAAAACTAAGCCATGAAGACGAAGGACATCTCAGAGACAGGATTGTGTTGAGACACAGATCTGGGGAAGGGTATAAAACAATTTCTGCGGCATTGCAGGTCCGGAGAGCACAATGGCCTCCGTCATTCGTAAATGGAAGAACTGTGGAACCACCAGGACTCTTCATAGAGCTGGCTGCCCGGCCAAACTGAGCAATCGGGGGAGAAGGGCCTTGGTCATGGAGGTGACCAAGAACCCGATGGTCACTCTGACAGAGCTCCAGAGTTCCTCTGTGGAGATGGAAGAACCTTCCAGAAGGACAACTATATCTGCAGCACTCCACCAAACAGGCCTTTATGGTAGAGTGGCCAGACAGAAGCAACTCCTCAGTAAAAGGCACATGACAGCCTGCTTGGAGTTTGCCAAAAGGCACTTAAAGGACTCTTAGACCATGAGAAACAAGATTCTCTGGTCTGATGAAACCAAGATTGAACTCTTTGGCCTGAATGCCAAGTGTCACATCTGGAGGAAACCAGGCACCGCTCATCACCTGGCCAATACCATACCTACGGTGAAGCATGGTGGGGGCAGCATCATGCTGTGGGGATATTTTTCAGCGGCAGGAACTGGGAGACTAGTCTGGATCGAGGGAAAGATGAATGGAGCAAAGTACAGAGAGATCCTTGATGAAAACCTGCTCCAGAGCGTTCCGGACCTCAGACTGGGATGGAGGTTCACCTTCCAACAGGAGAACGACCCTAAGCGCATAGCCAAGACAACGCAGGAGTGGCTTTGTGACAAGTCTGTGAATGTCCTTGAGTGGCCTATCCGAAGCCCGGACTTGAACCCGATCTAACATCTCCTGAGGGACCTGAAAATAGCTGTGCATTGATGCTCCCCATCCAACCTGACAGAGCTTGAGAGGATCTGCAGAGAAGAATGGGAGAAATTACCCAAATACAGGTGTGCCAGGTTTGTAGCGTCATACCCAAGAAGACTTGATGCTGTAATAGCTGCCAAAGGTGCCTCAACAAAGTACTGAGTAAAGGGTCTGAATACTTATGGAAATGTGATTTTTCAATTATTTATTTTTAATTATTTTGCAAAAATTTCTGAACACCTGTTTTTCCTTTTTTATTATGGGGTATTGGGTGTAGATTGATGATAAAGAATTTAATCCATTTTAGAATAAGGCTGTAACGTAACAAAATGTGGAAAAAGTGAAGGGGTTTGAATGCATTGTATGTGCATAGAATACTAGAATAGAACAGATCCCTTGGAACATGCAAGATGTAGGAGTACACAAAAGAGAAATCACGAGCAAAAAGACCACATAAGATAGCTTTGGCAGATAACATAAAAGAGAATTCTAAGATTCTCGGTCTATTAAGAGTAAAAGGGTAACCAGGGAGAGAATAGGGCCCTTTAAGGATCAATGTGGTTGTGTTTGTATGGATCCATAGGAGAGGTCTTAAATGAATATTTCTCATCAATATTTTTTGTAAAGGTAATGAAATAGTAATTCCTGGTTTCTTGAAACCTATCCACGATAAAGCGGTGCAGGTGGTCTCAAAGCACGTTAAAGGTGGCAAAATTACTGATGTGTGGCAGAGATTTGTATCATCATTGGCCACAGTGGTGGTGCTGGAAGACTGGAGATTGGCTGATATGCCTTTAAGAAGGGCTGCACAGATGAACTTGTCTCTTGTCCCCTTTCCACTTATTTCTTTCTGCCTTTTGAAACTTAAACCCGTAATTTGGATTTGTTTTGGCACATGTTTAGTTGAACTTTGGGAAGTGTGACAATAGTCAGTGTGAATTTAACTGCCATACGTTATGGCCAAGAGACCAGAATTCCAGAGCCATTGTGTGAATGCCAGTTATCTACATCTAAGTGACATTTGGCGGTGTTTGGAAATAAAGAGCCTTGGGGAAAAATATTAAATTGGCTTTGGAGTGGTGGGGGGATTTCTTCTGATTATCCAGACCCATAGAAAAGATGTTGTAGTTTATGCCCAATTGGCTGTATCGTAGGGCACCTCTAAGAATCTGAAAAGGTGTGCATGCCCCCACTATGCTTCGACAGCGATATTTGCTTCTAAGGACTGAATTGGCCTATCCACTTGATTGAGAATAAAATTGAACATTGTGCAACTCTTAGGGAGCCCATGCCTTTAAGACACAAAAACGGCATTGCCTGATAAATGGTAGTCTTCAAGTGGTTGCAAGAGTGGAGTTGGAAGTTTAGTTCAAGTTTGTAGCCTGCCATTTGCCTGAAATATAGTTTCAACAGTACTTGTATGCAGCATCATTCAGGACAAAGTACCCGGCTTGACGCATGATGGGCCTTGTGTGTCATATTTAAAAAGTGTATTCCACATAGTAATGGGCCTGTCCCACTTAGACTCCTGCAGTCGCATAAAAAGTCGCCTATGTGGTCGCCACATGTTCGCAGGTGGTTGCCGAGTTGTCACCTTCATGGTCGTGAGAGTTCCCGCATTCTGGGAACTGGTTGCGGCCTCATTATGGTCGCCGCGAATTTTTCAACATGTTGAAAAATTAGCGGCGACCAGAATGAAGTCGCCTTGGAGAGTAGCGAGAATTCTCGTGCTGTAGGTGCAGTGGTAGTGGGTTGCCAGGAGGCCGAAGGTTGCCGCAGGTTCTTGTAGGTTATAGCCGGTGCTGTCTGGTGAATTTCATTGGCTCATTGGGGAAAAAAATGAAAGCAGTAGTTTTCAGACCCCAGGATAACCGATAAATGTCAATGTCTGCCGATCTTCTCAGCCGTGTGTGTTCCTGTGTGTGTGTTCGTTTGTGTTCGTGTGTGTGTTCGTGTATGTTTGTGTGCTCCAATTAGCCTCTTGTGGTCCTTCAGTTTGATGAATTTCCAATGAACCTCTTGTGGCCCTTCAGTCTTTTAAACTGCACTTTCTCTGTTTGTCCCCAATCTTCCTTTCTGTTCTTCATGGTATGGTTTGTTTAGATAGCATGCAAAACAGGTTTTCTCAGTATCTAGGTATACGTTGTAATAAAATGCTGATAGTATGGGAGCATTGCCATCTGCTTTTTAAAAAAAAGAAAGAAAAAAAAAAGTACTACAGTTACTTGGGTCAAGTTAGTTTTGAGATGTTTACAATTTTTTACAGTGTATGATAATTTATTGCTGCTGTCAGATCCTTTTGATTTTCGATGCAAAGAAAAATTGCATTGATATTTACAATCAAATGAAAGGTGGTGTTGCTATTAAACTTGATTTTTTTAATACAGGAGTAAGGAAGTCTCTCAATCAATGCCTTGGTGATATGGCACCTGAAGTATTGTGTACAGTTTTGTCTTTATGCCAGAAAAATGTAATTTCCATAAAGGAATACAGCCAAGATGTACTAGATTTGGTTCTGATGGGTTTACTGTCTTCAGCTGAGATCATCTCAAGGCTTGCAAAATTCTCAGGTGGTTGACAAGCTAGATGCAGGGAAGTTTTTCCCTGGTTGGTGTCTAGAATCAAATGGCATTTTCAGAGTAAGGATAAGTCATGTCACATCAAGTCATAAAGTTGTAAGGCGTTGTATATGAAACAGACTTTGTTGTATATGGCGTTGTATATGAAACAGACCGTAACCGACTTTGAAATGTGGGAGAAAACCAGAACATTTGGAGGAAATCCAAGTGGTCTCGGTGAATGTGCCAGAGTACAATCTGCCTCCCTGGAACTCTACGACAGCAGCTTTACCAGCTGTGGTACAGTGCCACCCGTAACAAAAAACCTTGAGGATGGGGAAACTCTTGGTGTTTTCTGGAAGGCTTTTTTTTTTAATTTTAGAGATACAGCAAAGAAATAGGCCCTTCGGTCCACCGAGTCCGCTATGACTAGCGTTTACCTTGTACACTAGCACTATCCTACACACAAGGGACAATTTACAATTTCACCTACGCCAATTGACCTACAAACCTGTACGCCTTTGGAGTGTGGGAGGCAACCACCTGGAGAAAACCCACGCGGTCATGGAGAACGTACAAACTCCATACAGACAGCATCCATAGTCGGGATTGAACGCTGTAGGGCAGCAACTCTACCACTGCGCTGCCCCTTTTACTTCACTTATATAACAATTCAAAATTTTTAAAGTTGGATTGTCCAAGTACAGTTTGTACTAAGCCCCAAGAAATGCTGATGATTGCAGATATCATTGATGGAAATTTATTCTAAGTGTCAGTTAATATGAAATCATTTTTCCAAATGCTAAAATTGTTAACTGTAACCTTTTGTATTCTAGTTATAACATTGTAGCCAATCTTTTGGTAAGAAGCGATCTCTGACTATCAATGTGTTGTAAGGTGGTTGGAATTGAGGACATTGTTTATCTGAAACCTTTGCAATTGGACGTGGTTCTTTGCTCTTTGCCTGTTGATCTTTGAACTATGAAAATATTGATATCGTGCAAAAAACGCACTGGGGTTTACAATGTTGCAATTGACTTCACAATTTGTTTTTTTAGATGACTCTAACTAATTAGTTAAATGTTATGTCCCTTGTTGTGACCCCTTGCATAAATAGGATTGAGGAAAGATGCTTGTAAAGATGTCAGAGGAGTTCCACAAATTGGTCATCCAGTCTGCATTTGATTGGTTCAGTGTAGTGCAATATGTGTACAATATAGATATTAGGTGTTCAAATTATTTGCAAGTGAAATGATAAACTGGAAAGTTCAATATTTGAAGTGAATGGCCACCATCTAAGGAAGTATTAATTAATGTGTAAGGGTTTGGTTTATTATTGTCACATATACAGTGTGCTATCCAGTCATGAGTACAATCATACATAAGTAAACTAGTGGAATAATTATAATGGATAATAGTAGCTTCTCTTCTAGGACAGCACAAACAAAGTTGGCTTACTCTGATACCATCTTGTATCTCAAGCCTCAAATATCAAATCTGATCTTGGTCTAAGGGAAGATACATTTCTTATTTTTCACCAAATGGGTGTGGGAATGTCAATGATATAGGGTTGGCCTGGTGATGCTGTTGGTTTCTTTCACAGCCGCTGCTGCTTCGAGCAGCTGCAGCAGGATGTGCTCACTCACCTACAGTAGGTATGTTACAAAACTTACCTTCAGTCGCGCTGTAATTCTGCCACTGGCCGTGTGCGCGATTTTGGCGCCTTTAAGGGGGGGCGGGGTTAAAACGCGGGTTTCTCCTCCCTTGTCCTGGTTAATATTTTGTTGGAGTACACGCGTTGGCTGAGGAATCGTTCCTAGTGGCGATTTATGTGTTTTTTATTTTTATTAAATTGTCAATGTCAGCGCTAGAGTAATTTTAAAAGCAGCTCCTGAAGCGTCAACGCCGATAACAGGGACGGATTTCACACACGGGACAGGTAAACGAAAGTGGTTTCTTTAAATGTATAAAAGTGCTTCTTAAGAAGCCTTTAATTCACATTTTTTCATGCGACACGGTGATTTTATTCCCCGAATTAACGGCAGTATTTTTCATGCCAATACGGGGTTAAATTCACCGCAAATGAACGTTCCAAAAGATCGCGTTCCAGAAATCCTCACTCACAAGATGAATTAAATGCCCATTAATTTACAGGTATTAAACATTCAATTCCTTCCATTTGGCCTGTAAATTCATGAAAATGAGATTTAAAAGTTATGTTATATTGTGAATTATTGTGTGAATGTTATTTGGACACTTAGGCTATTTAAAAATGTTAATCTATTCTTAAGAAATTGATAGATGTTTAGATCTAGTAATTGAATTTTGTAATTAGCTACAATTAGGTAACTAACTAATTATATGCTTTACTTTCATGTCTTCTAAGTAAGATTGTTTCATATTTGTTTCAGAATGCTTCAATCTATAATAACTGAAAATTTCTTTCAGTTATCTTAATGTTTAAGAAAGTTATGGGCTTTTGACTGTCCTCGATCACAGCTTTTGTGTTAAGTCAATGGAAAAGCAATAGGGAACAAGATGCTAATTTCCGAGTATGAAAATGGCCATAACTTCTTTAAATCTGAAGATATGAAAGTGAATTAGGTGTCAAATTAAACTTCTTTTTATGCTTTATCTGATGGGATAAATTGCAGACTTTATTTTTAAAATCTCAAAATTTTGAAACATTGCTACCTACAGTGCCCTCCATAATGTTTGGGACAAAGACCCATCATTTATTTATTTGCCTCTGTACTCCACAATTTGAGATTTGTAATAGAAAAAATCACAAGTGCGCATTGTCAGATTTTATTAAAAGTTATTTTTATACATTTTGGTTTCACCATGTAGAAATTACAGCTGTGTTTACATAGTACCGCCATTTCAGGGCACCATAATGTTTGGGACACATGGCTTCACAGGTGTTTGTAATTGCTCATGTGTGTTTAAATGCCTCCTTAATGCAGGTATAAGAGAGCTCTCAGCACCTAGTCTTTCCATCACCTTTGGAAACTTTTATTGCTGTTTATCAACATGAGGACAAAAGTTGTGCCAATGAAAGTCAAAGAAGCCATTATGAGACTGAGAAACAAGAATAAAACTGTTGGAGACATCAGTCAAACCTTAGGCTTATCAAAATCAAATGTTTGGAGCATCATTACGAAGAAAGAGCTTACTAATCGCAAAGGGACTGGCAGGCCAAGGAAGACCTCCACAGCAGACGACAGAAGAATTCTCTCTATAATAAAGAAAAATCCCCAAGCACCTGTCCGACAGATCAGAAACACTCTTCAGGAGTCAGGTGTGGATTTGTCAATGTCCACTGTCTGCAGAAACTTCACGAACAGAAATGGAGGTTACACTGCAAGATGCAAACCACCGGTTTGTTGCAAAAATAGGATGGCCAGTTTGCCAATAAGTACACAAAAGAGCAGCCACAGTTCTGGGAAAAGGTCTTGTGGACAGATGAGACGAAGATTAATTTATATCAGAGTGATGGCAAGAGCAAAGTATGGAGGAGAGAAGGAACTGCCCAAGATCCAAAGAATACCACCTCATCTGTGAAACACGGTGGTGGGGGTGTTATGGCTAGGGCATGCATGGCTGCAGAAGGTACTGGCTCACTTATCTTCATTGATGATACAACTGCTGATGATAGTAGCGTAATGAATCCTGACGTGTATAGACACATCCTATCTGCTCAAGTTCAAACAAATGCCTCAAACTCATTGGCCGGTGGTTCATTCTACAGCAAGATAATGATCTCAAGCATACTGCTAAAGCAACAAAGGAGTTTTTCAAAGCTAAAAAATGGTCAATTCTTGAGTGGCCAAGTCAATCACCCGATCTGAACCCAATTGAGCATGCCTTTTATATGTTGAAGATAAAACTGAAGGGGACTAGCCCCCAAAACAAGCATAAGCTAAAGAGGGCTGCAATACAGGCCTGGCAGAGCCTCACCAGAGAAGACATCCAGCAACTGATGATGTCCATGAATTGCAGACCTCAAGCAGTCATTGCATGCAATGGATATGCAACAAAATACTAAACCTGACTACTTTCATTTACTTTCATTGCTGCGTCCCTAACATGGTGCCCTGAAATGGGGGAACTGTATAAACACTGCTGTAATTTCTACATGGTGAAACCAAATTGTATAACAATGGCCTTTATTAACATCTGACAATGTGCACTTTAACCATATGTGATTTTTTTTCTATTACAAATCTCAAATTGTGGAGTACAGAGGCAAATAAATAAATGACGGGTCTTTGTCCCAAACATTATGGAGGGCACTGTAGCTGCTGTAGGGCCTCCACTGGCTGTCTCGTCTTCCGATCTCTGCAACACGAACTGCGGCTCTTGCAACTGCCTCCCGCCCCTCTGCATCCATGCGCCGAGGTCGCCTTGTCCCACTTGAACAGTATAAATCTTCCTGAACTGACTGCGAGATTTTTGGCTGCTTTCCCAAGGGAGTGGGAGGTGAGCTAACAATTACTGACTTTCATTCCACTTCCATTTTTTTTTAATCCTTGGCTGTGATTTTTTTTAAACACACTTCCTTGGGCAGGCTTGAAGGTCCAGGTGGCCATATACTAATTATGTTCTTCTGTCCCTTTTGGATATGCTACGTCTCAACACTGGCATTGTTATATATATAATTTTTCTATTTGCTTAAATAATTAGGGACTGAACTTGAAAAGGAAGCAACTGAAAAGCTTGCAGAACAAGGTTATGTTAAGATAAATATTATCCTTGTGTATTGCATGTCTAACGCCAAGGTATGTGTATACGTCTGATAATTTAAGAGATTTTAAACTTCTATTCAACCCCATGAAACCTGAAAAAGTTCTGTCTTTCCTGTTCAGGCCAAATTAGATGGTGATGGATATCTGACATTTTCATTCCGATCTGAGTTTTAATCACTTATCAATCACCTTGCCACCATTTTAGTGCACAGCCTGTCACTGCCTGGTGTTGAAACATATTATTGTGTTATCTTACCTTCAGACTTTTGGATAACGTGACTGTAGTATTTGTCTTGTACAGTTTGACTTTTTCTCCTGCCCCATCTCCCCCTACAACTTGTCCTGCACCAATCCTCCCTACTTTCATTAGGGATGCCCTCTGCCCTCTTTTAAAGGCTATTTATTCTCCATGGTCGGGCCTGGTGCTCTTTCTGCAGCATCAAATCATTAATATAAGTGAACTGTAGTGGACCCAGCACTGATCCTTGTTGCCTACCATTCTACCACTCGTTACATACCTCCCGTTTGAAAAACAACCCTTTATCATCACCCTCTGTTGTATCTAATGGGCTAGCTGGTTGTGGATTCCACGTGATCTAGCTTTCAGACCATCTTACCGTCTTGTCTGTGTAAACAATATGTACGTATCGCCCTTGTCATTCATCTTGGTCACTTCTTCAAAAAGCTCAAATTGGTGAGACTTGACTTCCCAGACACAAAGCCTAACCAGTCCTTGCGTTTCCAAAGGCATGTTTATTCCGTCTCTTGGAATCCCCCTCCAATACCTTATCTACCACAAATGTGAGGCTAGTAGTTTGCAGTTTTTTCTGTAGTTATTATGTAAATAGAGGCACAACGCTGGTCACTCTCTAGTCTTCCGGTATCGATGATACAAATCTCCGCTGGGGCCCTACAATTTCTTCCATAGCTTCTTTCAATGATCACGTCCAGGGTATTTACCTGCTTTTAATTCATTTGAAGACCACCTGTACTACCTCCAGTATAACATGGATTTTCCAAGATATCGTTATTAACATCCGAGTTCTCTGGCATCCCACGCCCGAGACAGTTCCATGCCTGTCCTCCTGGTAAAACACATACTCTGTCCCTTGTACAACCTTTCCTACATTTGTATGTCATTGGGACAGGATGTGATTAAGCTTGTATTGAACTGCCTTGACAATGGCCTCCTTTAAAATCTGTCTTTCATATTGAGAATCCTACTATAAGTTTATTTTGAAACTCCCAATTTCTGCTTGGACTCGTAATTAATTGCTTTAGGCATAATTAAATTCTTGATTACTTGATTTCTCCCTTTTGCTGCCTGTTGTTTCAACTCAATGATACTTGTATAATCTACGAATTGAAGTTGAATGTTAAGTAACTGAATCATTTTTCTCCATCTTCAATTCCCACCAGCAATGCTATTGAAATGTCATTTTGCTGTTGACTTACTTGGAGTGATTGAAAATCTTTTCTTGCTTGGAAAGTCTCAGCTGTGATCCGGCTGACATTTGTCTGGTATAATTATATTAATCATGAGCTTTAACATTTGCATACTACTTGTAATAGACTGCCTTGTTTCCACTATGAATGTAGATATCTTCAAGTTCTGAGTGACTACTGTTGCTCGACTGCAGTAGAAGGTTGGTGATGTGTTGCAAGAATAAATACTAAGTAGCACCAGAAAAGCAAAGGATATAGGCGGGAAATCAAAAACAAAATGCTGGAAATACTTGAAACCTGACTGAAGTGGCTACTTGTTTGGTGTTAATGTGCATGAGTTCATTTTATTCCACTTTTCTGCTTTTGGGGGGGTTTATGGCTTAGTAATTTTGGCTTGCCCAGTATGTTTTGAGACACTAGCTTGTTAACTAGTGCTCCCAGTAAGTAGTAAGGTTTTATTGAGGGGTAGTTGATGGACAAGGATCCCTGGAGGTGACCGCATGTGTAAAGTGGTTAAGGGATACTGGCTGCCTTTGGGCACAGAATGCAAAATCAATTAGTAAAGCAGCTCTGTAAAGCAATGGTTAAGGAACTGCTCAAGTACGGCATCCAGTTCTAGTTGCCGATCCTCTCAGTTACAAAAAACCTATCAACAGAATGTACATATGATTGAATATCTGGGAGAATGGTGGGATGGATTTGCTGGCTGCTGTGGATCGGCAGGCATCTGCCATGTGGGAACATTGTTTGCAGTAATATCTGGATGCCTTGGTTAACTGCAAACTGCCCTTGGTTGGCGTATATTATTTGTATATTTTGCTGGGCGGCTGCATCGGGTTATGTTCCGTTTTCATGAATTAAATGCCTGTCATAACTTGGGGGTGACCTGTATAGGAGGGATGTGATTGTACTAAACATTACAGAAGTAGTTCACCGATTTCCCTCTGGGGATGAATAAAATTATATCGTATCATTGTTTGGCATGGAACATTTTGAAGTGAGACTGGAAATGTTGGGTTTGTTGTTTTGGTTTATACAGTGCCCTCCATAATGTTTGGGACACAGACCCATCATTTATTTATTTGCCTCTGTACTCCACAATTTGAGATTTGTAATAGAAAAAATCACATGTGGTTAAAATGTACATTGTCAGATTTTAATAAATACCTTTTATACATTTTGGTTTCACCATGCAGAAATTACAGCAGTGTTTGTACATGATTTGCATCTGTATTTCTGTTCATTAAATCTTCAGCAGACAGTGGTCATTGACAAATCCACACCTGACTCCTGAAGAGTGTTTCTGATCTGTCGGACATGTGTTTGGGGCATTTTCTTTACTATAGAGAGAATTCTTCTGTCATCAGCTGTGGAGGTCTTCCTTCGCCTGCCAGCCCCTTTGCGATTAGTAAGTTCACCAGTGCTCTCATTCTTCTTAATGATGTTCCAAACAATTGATTTTTGTAAGCTTAATGTTTGGCTGATGTCTCTAACAGTTTTATTCTTGTTTCTCAGTCTCATAATGGCTTCTATGACTTTCATTGGCACAACTTTGGTCCTCATGTTGATAAACAGCAATAAAAGTTTCCAACAGTGATGGAAAGACTGGAGGAAAAACTAGGTGCTGAGAGCTCTCTTATACCTGCATGAAGGAGGCAATTAAACACACCTGAGCAATTACAAGCACCTGTGGAGCCATGTGTCCCAAACATTATGGTGCCCTGAAATTGGGGGGGGGGGGGGGGGGGGACTATGTATAAACACAGGTGTAATTTCTACATGGTGAAACTAAATTGTATAAAAATACCCTTTAATAAAATCTGATAATGTGCACTTTAACTACGTGATTTTTTTTCTGTTACAAATCTCAAATTGTGGATTACAGAGGCAAATAAATAAATGAGTGATACCTCTGCCCTCGGGTTTTGAACCCTCTGTTAAGGGGAAGTTTATTTATTTTTATGTCCTTCAGTTTTCAGCCTCCAAGTGAAAGAGGCTGCAGGGGGACCTGATTGATGTAAACAAAACTGGGCAGGCATACAAAGGAAGAAACCTCCCCATATGGATGTTCAAAACCAGAGGGCATGGGAATAAGATAACGAGTACGTTTTTAAGTACTAGCTTCAAGGCAAAAAGCTGGAAAATTGAATTAGAATGGGCAGGTTCTTGATTGTCAGCATGGACCCGATGGGCAAAGGACTTGTTTTTACTCTGATTTGGACCGCGTTAAATAACATAAAATCTAAAATGTGCTTTTGTGCATGCTCTGCCATTATTTGAGATTATGGATGACCTGCAAGAAAATTGAGCTATCATATTTTTCAGTTCTCCTGTGCAAAACTGGGAGATCTGAAGACTTTGTGGGTGGGGTGACTTCCTTTCAGATCAAAACTCTTTGAAAGTTTAAGTAAAGTCTGTCATTTTACCTAATTGATGCTCACAGAGAATAGTGTATATTTTTACTTGTATACGTTGGGTGAGAGGAAATGGAGACTTAATGAAGTCTTTAAGAACAGTCTTGTACTTATCACTGGACATGATTTTGATCTGTTTCTCTTTCCTTTGCTCAGATCATGAACGATTGGATTAATTCACTTAGGCTACCGGTGCTTTGGGTGAACTCCATTTGTCAGAGGCTATCCTTTGATCTCTGTGGATTTAGTAATTGATATGGACAGCATGACACACTCTTAATGATTGAAACTGGATATGCAATAGGGATTGGGACTACTGGCTTGTTTGGAGAGTAAATGCCCATTTACCCATCTGCCCTGGGTAAATGCCCATCTGCCCTGTGTTCGCATTATAAATTTTATAATGTGTGACTGACTTCATGATTTAAACACCATGGCCCATTGCTACCCTGAAGTTGGAATTGACTAAATATTACTGACATTTGCTAAAGGAAACTTTTTGAAAATCTGCATGTGCTTATCAGAAAACTGCCAAGTTCCATCGCATTAGCTAGTCAATTGTTATACATGCACAATCTTGAACACAACAAATAACCACAAAAATAAATCTTTTTTTCTTGTGTTGTCACTGTGGTTTATAACGGTGTTCAACACTTTTGCTTAAAATTACCATGTGTCCACCTCTCACTTGCCATTGATCATGTTTATTTTGTGACACCTGATTTTTCTGCTATCTTTCAATTTTCATGGAAAGATTTGCAGTGGAGAAAAGCTATTTGTCTTATGCCAGCACTCTTTTAGAATCAACAAAATTATATTGTCTTACTCGCAGATTTTGTAGTCTCGCAATCAATATGAACTATTCCAATTTTGGAAACCTTTATCTCTATCTGTTCTGTGGTTACACAATGTGTCAAAGGGTCAGGAGTTTGTTGAATTGTGTGTAGATTCTTGTAGGGTTCTTCGTCCAAATTTTATCAATATCCTGCAATTGTACTACATTATTATAGAAAATGCTAAGTCTCAAAATTTGATACGAAAGCTGGAAAAACTAATGACCAAGAGTTTGTTCAGTAGTTTAATTGGGTGGGGATAGAGGAGGGAGAGAGAGGAGAAAGGGTAGGATGGGATTGAGGTAGCATGGCAGTGTTGTTAATTACAGAGTTTGGGGTTTGGGCAGTTGAATGCTTTGGTAGCCAATGGTGGTATGATTAAATATGTGCAAGAAGGTAGAATGAATGCAGTACAGAAGTTTATAGGCTTGGGAGATTGATCCCTAGAGGGATTTATAAACAGGATGAAGATGATTTTGTATGTGGCATTATTGTATGTGGCATTATTCAGGTCAGGTCGGGGGGAGTTTCCCCCCACGCCATGGGTACCATTTAATCCCGTGCTACCTGCTCCATGGTCGGATAGTCGGCGACTAAACCATCTTCCCCCACCTGGTTTTCCAGGTGTGGAGGGGGCTGCGGACCCCCAGCAGGACCAAAAACAATACCTGTCAAAGGGCGGGTGAGCTTCTAGTGAGCAAAAGGCCATCCACACTTCAGTAGAAGTTGTGATCACTGTCATACATAGCATTGTAAGGAATGATGATAAAGCACACACACCAAAATCCTGTATTTCCAGCTGCGGAAGTCTGCAGGAACTGGAGGACCGAGATGTGTGGTGCGTCCGTCACCGTTTCCATCGGAAACCAGCACCACTGCGTCGCATATGTTTTCAACGATGATGATGGATGATGATAATAATAATAATAATCGATTTTATTTATATAGCGCTTTTCAGGACTCAAAGTCGCTTTACATTGAGAGTCAGGAATAAACAAAACAAAATAGAGCAGTAAGACAAAGGGGAGGGGAACATGGGACTAAGGGTATGCAGAGGTGAAGAGATGGGTCTTGAGGCGAGACTGGAAGATGGTGAGGGACTCAGAATTTTGGACCGGTTGTGGGAGGGAATTCCAGAGCCTGGGAGCTGCCCTGGAGAAGGCTCTGCCTCCAAAAGTGCAGAGGGTTGCTTTCGGAGTGGAGAGGAGACCAGCTGATGTGGATCTGAGGGACCGTGAGGGTTGGTAGGGGGAGAGGAGGTCAATGAGATAAGGGGGGGCCAGGTTGTTGAGGGCTTTGTAGGTGAGGACCAGGATTTTGTAGGTGATCCGGTGGGAAATGGGAAGCCAGTGAAGTTCTTTGAGAACTGGGGTGATGTGGTGCTTCCTAATGTGTCCTCTAGGGTTTCTACTTTGAACTAAAAATGGAACAGTGATGCAACTGGGTTCAAACCAGATCTCTTACCTATATGGAGTTTGCACATTCTTAAAATTGCGTCAGTTTCCCCATGGATGGTCTAGTTTTCACTCTATCCCAAAGAAGTGTAGGTTTTGGGGTGAATTGGTTACTAAGTTGCCCCTGATGTGGAGGTAAATGGTAGAATCTGGTTGAGGGAATATTGTGAATTTTACCCCCAAAAAAGGGGAATGGAATTGCTCTGAGCCACACAAAAAATCTGGCCAAAACTACCATTGTCATAAGTAAATAAGAAATGTGTGTGTCATAATGTTGTTTTAGAATTTGCATAATCATAGGATTATGGTTGATCACTGTTGGCATGCTTTGCAATCTTAAATTGGTGTGGAAATCAAAGGGCTTTCTTTAAACAAAGCAAATGGCTTGATATCCTGGTTCCATCCAATACCCACACATTTCACCCATCCCTATCTGGTTCCACCTGCCCTGCACCTCTCCACTTTAGGGCGACACACTGGTGAAGCAGTAGAGTTGCTGTCCTACAGCGCCAGAGACCCGGGTTCGATCCTGACATGGATGCTGTTTGTATGTTCTCTCTGTGACCACATGGATTTTCTCCAGGTGCTCCGGCTTCCTCCCACATCCAAAAAGGCGTGCAAGTTTGTAGGTTAATTGACTTCTGTAAATTGTCCCTAGCGTGTAGGATAGATCTAGTGTGAACGGGTGATCACACGATCTAGTGTGAAAGTGGACTCCTTGGGCTGAAGGGCCTGTTTCCACGCTGTATCTCTAAACTAATATTTGGGGATCCACGATACTTCAGATGGTGAAATCTGGAGCAAAAACACTGCTGCAGGAATTCAGCAGGTCAAGCAACATTCCCTTGGAGGGAAAGGCATTGTCCACATTCTGTATCAAGACCCTACAGAATGACAATGTATAACAGCGACTTGATGCAGGGTCTTCACCCAAAATGTTTACAATGTCCTACACTCCACATGCTGCTTGACCTGCTGAGTTCCTTCAGTTTTTTTTGGTTGTTAGTTGGATGAAGAGAAATTTGGAGGTGGAAGTTTCAATAAATACACTTCTGTATGTACTTGAGAGCTACCGTTGATAGCTTGATCCTATTTAAGAATTAATTGGATAACTTTAAGCAAGTAGATGGGCAACACTCTTTGTGTCGTGTGTTCTAAGTTGACCATTGACCTGTAATGTAAACTAACATAATTGATATTAAATGCAATTTTGCATGAGTGCATTCCTCTGTTCCACTAGTACATAGCATTTAATTTAAAATCAAATCATGTCAATTAAATGTAATCCAAATTATTTCTCCAGAGATCAGAACAGTTTTCTGTTCTAAAATAAAAATTGCCAAATGAAAGCTATGCACTTGAGTTCAACAGGTAGGACAATTGCAGCAAAATTATTGGAAATGCACAAATTAGCATGTAGTGCTGTACAATATTGGGAAGAGAAGCGTTATTGATCTGGATGGTGTGATTTTTAAAGGTCGAGATTTGGTATTGTGTAAATATGTTGAAGTATTTGCTCCTGTAGGATTGTCTTCTCTGAATATTTGTGCACAGACAAATGGTGTCACTTCCTGAATCTGTCAACAGTGGAAACCTGTTGAAATGAGTGATTTGGTTGTGGATTGCGATCAAAGATCATAGACATCTATGATGTTTAAGAAGGAGCTGCAGATGCTGAAAAGGGTCTGAGGAAGGGTTTCGACCCGAAACGTTGCCTATTTCCTTCGCTCCATAGATGCTGCCTCACCCGCTGAGTTTCTCCAGCATTTTTGTCTACAATAGAGCTCCAAGCTCTTTGATTGCGATGAAAATATTGTTTTTTGTTTTTTTTGGGGGGGTGGGGGGAGCAGAGTTCTTGCAGGCACCAGGACAAAATTTGTTTTACTTGGACTAGTTAAAAAAAAAAATAATGTGCGTTCAAATCAGCTTCGTGTAGCTAATCTTGGGTGAAGTTCTGATTTTTGTTAAAATTAAACCTGACACGCAATTAATGAGTAAATTTGAAAACTTAACATATTTCTGTATTTAATAAACCTTTGTTACAATATTTCGTGATTAGAATATCTAGTAATAACTGTGTAGCCATTGTATCAGTATGGATGCATTTAGAAAGGAAAAAACTTTGTTTTAGAAGGTAGGCCTTCAATTTTTTTGTTTTCAAAGAAGTCTTTTCTAATGTGCAGTAACTGACTTCCTCAAAACCTTTCCTGCTGTCAGCTGAAACTCTTGCTTGGTTAAGCCACCTTAATTTTCACCACTGCTATGGAATGTTAGCTTTGTTTCTCTTTTCACAGAAGCACCCAAACCTGAGTATTTCCAATATTTTCAGTTATTTTAGATGTCCATGTATCTGCAGTTTTTATTTTCACTATCAGTGTAGTGGTTTGGTGTGGGTGCTGAGCGCTTCTATATCAAATGAAATGGTTTATGTTGTGAAAGAGCAGTAAGCCTGAGAACTGTGAACATTTCAGAATTTAGCAAAGAACTAAGACATTGAAAGAGAAACACAATTGCTGTCTTGGCGCCATTGAATTTCAGATCCGAGCCAAGCCTATTGCCGTAACCAAATGCGGTTGTGTACTCTTTTCTAGTAACTGATTCTGGAGAATGGAACATAAATTACATCAGCGTTCCCCTTTTTTCATTTTTCGGCAGTTAACCCCTGACTGTGTATAGCTGATTCATCATAGACCAGGAAGTAATTTTGCAGATTTATGGGTTACTTGACTTTGTTATATTTACAGACTCACTTGATTCAGGCTGACCTAATATTCTCACAGATATTGACATTGAGGTTTCCATCATTATCCCCTGTTCTCTTCAACAGGGGCTCTGTTTCATGTTCATTTTGTGTTCTACTTTTTCAAATTTCTGTGATTAAATTGATGGTCTGCGTGGTCTTTGATTGCTTAGCTTGTATCCTTGGTGGCAATACATTGGTTTGCTGCTTTACACTAACGTTTTGAAATTTTATAATGTTTCTCTAATTTTGCCACATACTCGCTGCTCTTAATGCCTTTTGTGTCTTAATTTCCTGTAATTAGCATTGGCTCCTCCACTAACTACTTCATCGCTCTCCAAAACGAGCTCTTGATGATTTTCTTCCTTGTAAAACACATTCTTCCAAGGAATTTTAGCATTTGTTCAGTTATTTCTGCTGTCTTTTATTATGGAAAACAAATAAAATTAGCTGAATTCCAAATTTTTTATTTCATTTACCTTTATTTTGGTAAATGAAATAAGGTAAGTTATACGACTGCTTTGGTCATTTGGAATGGTGAAACATTTGAGCTAAATTTAGTGTGAGTTCTTGGTGGCATTAGAAAGATTTAAAGATATCTTGTCCAAGTCTATGGAGTGATGTCTAGACTTGTCTTCCACACTGTCCTGTTTTCATTTTAAGGACCAAAAACCGTACCTCAGAAGGTTACATTTACTGCTTATGGCTTCTGTGCTCATGCAAATTACAAGGGAAGTGTGGTAAAATCAGACTTGGGTTGATGTGCATTACAATATGTAACATGATTCAATTTGCTAAACGTTTTGAAGAATTTGGAAATGTAAGGGTGTTTGCTGCAGATTGAAAGCTCTCTGCCAAAATATTTTTGGTGAATTGTATAACCATTGTAGACTAAAATGTTAAAGTTTATACATTTTAATTAAGCCTACATATAGATGTACTTGTTAGGTCTAATTCAACCCCTGTCAAACTTAATGGCCAATTGAAGTTGTCTACAGCATTGATTCATTTGGAAACTGCAGTCCCTGAAACTGAATTGCTGATCTTTAGTTGCTGAGCAACAGATTGATGGATAGAAGAATCTGAACCACTGAAATCTTAGTTACTGTTGTGAGATCTGGTTTTACCTTTCTGTGTGGGGCAAAGTTGGTGTAGCTGTGGTCTGTTGAATTGTACAATAATATTCTCTCATCAACATGCTTCTGAATTGCATTTGTTACATGTAGGGAAGGGGGAGGGTGGTGAGGGAGAGGAGAGGGGAGAGAAATGCTATTTCTGAATCAATTTTACTAATACTGATCTGCCAGGAACCACCAATTGACCACCAAGATAAGAAAACAAAATGCATTAAGTTTTCTGAAGCATGAATCTTAACTGATTTGCTTCAGGCCTCCAAAGCATAAAGAGAACCTACAACACAACGGTAATATTAAACATTGCCTAACTAAATGCAACTTTAAACTAACCGCAGCTGTGTACACATGTACTGCTAAAACTATTAATTGAGAACAGAACTGTGCTTAGATCCTAAAACTCTCCAGTATCCCCACATAATCCATTGGTGTCATTATCCAAGTATAGCAGACTTTTCAAGTGTTCAAGAATTGTATGTAAGGGCATTTGGTTGGTTGATGTCAAGTATCTTGCATCTTATGTCTCAGATTTTTTGTTTAAAAAAAAATAGCAGAAAAGCTTTGGCTTCAGTAATTATCCTATTTTTCTAAGGTATTGGTGAATGCATGAACTAAACATTTGTGTGCAGTTTCCTAACCTGTTGGAGGATTCAAATTTGAAAGTCAACTAAAGATTGAGGGTATTGTAGGAGCAGAGGCAGGAGAAGGAGAAAAGTTGTGGATTGTTAGATGGGTGAGGCATGAATGTTAGCTTGAATTCCAGTGAGCTCCCCTCAATAGAAACTTATTTGATTAACAAAACATGCTGAGGTATTTGGTAGAATGAATTTTGTTTAGATCTTCTAACTGGCCCTGACTTGAACCATGTAACTAATTATTAATGATTCGTATTCTAGAGGGACTTGAGAAATATGGTGCAAGACCAGAATGGCTAATTAGGGATTTTTGAGTGCTTAAGATTTAATCAAGCTATCCAAGCTTTCAAAGCATGCAGCAGACCAAAAAAAGAGAGCGAGGTGGAGAATTGAGCGGAAGACAACTCTAAGCTTGATTGCCTTCAGAGGTGAATGGGATGGCCTGTTAGGTAGTAACAAGAAATGAAATAGGAATATGCTACTTGTACCTGCTGTGCCATGCAATAAATTATACTTTATTGTTAGCAGCAATAATTTTTTTGCATTTGCTCTGTTCATTTGTGGGGAAGTGCAAGAAATGGGACTGAAGCTAATCTGTCCACTTGGAAGTATCACGTGGAAGATGGTGACATTAGAATGGATCTACTAGAGATGCAGAAACCAGGAGAAGGAATGGAGTCCTTGCATTAAGTCAGCTATTTGAGCAAGTCTATGCATACGCCATTTGCAGCAGGACTAGACCTGAGATATTTGTTCTTGCAGCTTTACAGGTGTATTAATGCAACTCAACAAATAAATGTGCAATAAATTATCAGTTATTCGAGGTAAACCAGTGAAACTACTATAGCGCAAGGATATTCTAGGTAAACCAGCGAAACCACTATAGCGCAAGTGCGAAAAATTATTGTTGCTAAAAGATAAATTCCATGGAGCAAAGTCCAAAGGAGTGCAAGTCCATAATAGTTTGGTTCTGACGTGGTTCATGATGTGACGATAGTTGATGGGAAGAAACCATTATTAGGAATGATTCTTGGGCTCCTGTACTGCCTTCCTGATGGTAGCAGTGATATGAGAGCGGTGGTGTGGGTCTTTGATCCCTTCTCTGGTGGGGAGGTCGATACCTATGATCGACCAGACAATGTCCACGACTGTAAGCAGCTTCCTTTGTCCCTGGTCATTCAAATTACTGAACCAGACTTGGGTAACAAGGCAGTCCACTTACACTTGTGTAAGTTGAATAGTGTATTCGGCAACACGCTGAACCTCAAAATTCTAAGGAGGTACAATTGCTGTGATCTTTCTTGTGACTGCATGTGCAGATCAAAGATAGATCTCATTTGACTCCACTGCCATCCTGCAATGAAGGCAGTTGTATGGCTCCTTTTCATTACCTCCCTGGAGTCAACAATCAACTCCTTCATCAAGCTAACACGAGAGTAAGATTGCTCTTGTGCCTCTCAACCAGTTTATTAATCTCTCTCCTGTACTCTGACTCGTTACCTGTCATTCGTTTGAATGACAGCATTGTCAGTAAATTTAAAGGTGTCATTGGAACTATGGCTACATAGTCATGGGTATGGCGAAAGTAGTGGACTGAGCAAGCAGCCCTGATGTGCCCCTATACTGATGGTCAGCGAGGAGATAGTGTTGCCAATCTGAACTGATTGAATTCTGCTGATTTCAGGTAGCCCGACTTCCCTGCTTACTGCAGCAGGCTGACTTTGTCGGATCTGCTGGGTATATCCAGTAGCTGTTGAACTCTGCATTTGAGAGTTCCAATGTTTTTTCACACTTTAATAACTGCAAAAACTAAAAGTAATAATTGCCTGGACCTATTTTCTTCACTGCTCCTCATCTCTGCAACTTAAAACATGCTTTTTGCACTTCTGAAACATTGATTCTATTCTCTGCAGATGCTTCGCATGACTATTTCTGAAATTTTCTGTTTTTGTTTCAATCTCAGAATTTGCAGATTTATACTACATGAGTAGTTGCATGTAAACTATTCAATTTTTAAGTGTGCATAACTATAGAATGCAGGAATAATTCATGTTTTAAAACTTAGACAAGTGATATATATTGGTTTACACCAGTGTGTTCTAATCACCAGTGGATGGAAGTAGATTTTTCGGAGGAACAATGGATGGCCACTACTTTTAACCACGGGAAATTCCACCCGCATTTTTATTTTGACTTGAATGACTGAAATAATACGAATTTATGAATATTTTGTTTTTCTTTTTTTCCATCGTAATCCAGGCTTGGCAGCATCTATGGAAGGAAATGGTTAACATCTTGGGTTGAAGGACGTTTTGTCAGACCATTTTCAAATTGATACTCTGAAGATTCCCTTTCCACGAGCATTTCCTGATTAAGCACGTGTAGGAAAGAACTGCAGATGCTGATTTAAATTGAAGGTAGACACAAAATGCTGGAGTAACTTGAACAGTTACTCCAGCATTTTGTGTCTGCCTCCTGATTAAGCACATTGCTGTCTTGCTGAAACCAGTGGATATCCTCCATTTTGTTGGCCTCTAGCTCTAAACTTTACAGTGGTTCCATTTTTGCATTAAAAATGAGACTTAAAATCAATGCCAAGAATGATTACCTTTTAACAGGACCTCAAGTTCTATAGGATAATAAATATTCAAGTTTGCTCACTTTAGAGCAGTTCAAGAATCAGTTGGCATCCAAGAAAGCATTAATCATGTTGCTGTTGTCTCATATCCCCTACTGAAAGCTTGACACCTGCTGATGTTCCATTCACAATGCCAGAATCAATTGACCAATCTAATCTCATCCTTCATCCTACCAACCAATGTTTGGCATCATTATTTGACAATTGCAGTACTTTGGCATTTACTGCATTGAAATAATATGTTTAAGAATGTTATGCTTTGTCTTCTCTCATTAGCCTTTTAAAATACTTCATCTTTCATTTGGGCTGTATGTTTAATCTTTTTTAAAATGCCAGATTAACAGTGCACTCTAATTTGGTTTTCTAGTTGGCAAAAGACTTATTGAGGATGATTGGTTATCTAACTTGCTTGAGCAATGAATTGCACAACTTGATGTCTGAGACAAAAATGACATGCAAATTCAACTTCAAGTGAGCATGAGAATGGCAATTAATTGTCAGACAGCCAAGGAGTGGGCTTACTACACTGTGCCATTATTTAGCTCCAGCCAGAAGAACTAAACCTCTGGTTAATGATAGAACTTTTTGGTAGTGATGGAAACAATCATCAATTATACTGAAAAATATATATCTGTTGCTGCCAAGTTTGTAATGTATGCAAAATCTTGCAATCTTGCATAAACTACATGAAACTCAATATTGGAGTTTTCCTTGTGTATGTTAAGCATACTAGATTGAGAAGTGCTTTGTGCAGGGAAGAATTCCAGGAATGACTGAGCTATGTTGGTTGTATTCTGGTTTTCATAGCTTGTTAGGGTGAGGTGCAGAGGAGAAGGGTCCTTTTGATCTAACTATCATTTGTCAACTAGCAATGTCGCTAAAACTGTAACTCTTTGGTTTATTGTGTGAGACCACTCTTGACTGTTTTCCATGTTTATTTGGCAATTTTTTGATTGAGGGGAAGATAAAGAAACATCCTTGCACATTGGGCTTATCAATGGCAGTACATTTTTTTTGTACAGAGTACAATTTTTTTTTTTAAGTGGTATTAATTTTTAGTGCTAGGCTGTTTAGAGTCAGATTTTTTTCTACTTGAAATGCTGTTGTGAATGCAATTTTTTAAAATGCTAGCAACAGTGCAAAGTACTTTAAATTTTCAGTATGTTAAAATGAATGAATTAGATGTGTTTAGTTGGCTTCGTGGGATTGTCACCGGTGAGTCAACTGTAGTTTTGTTAGCCATTGGTAGTGCAGAACTCTTAACAATAGTGAATCAGAAATTGCCATAGATGTCTTGAGAGTAGAAGATGAGTCTCACTTATGATTTTTTTCCCCACTTGGTAAATGCATATCTCTGGTATGATATTTGGATTTGCATTATTTTTCAGACTTTGCATTGTTTTGAGTTCTAGTTATCAAGTATTACACGTGGTATATTGAAGGTGCCTAATTATTACTTGGTTTAGTCTGGTCGTCTACCCTGGTGCATTCCAATGTTTCCAAACATTGAAACGTATGAAGCTTGATAGCAATGATAAATGGATACTGTTCATCCTAGCTAAAAGCCTTTGTCTCAAAGGATTGACCATTTGGGACAAATGAGAAATTTCTTCTCCAGAGGTTAGGGACTTTGGAATATTTTATCCAAATTGGCTGAAGAAGCTGTGCAGTGGCACAGCAGTTGGTCAGTTTTTTGGGGAACTGTTAGTACTCTGGAATAGTAAGCAAAAGAGAGATTCAAAGATTTATCCTTAAGACCATTTTGACTAAATATTTTATGCAATTCGATAAGGCCCCCTCTGCCTATTAATGGGGGGCGTAGCCAGTTGTTTTTCTCATACTTGGGTTATCATTTGTATTAAAGTTTGATTTGAATTGTGGAGACTGATTTTTAATTTTAATCTGGGCCTTTGGTCCAGATCTCTGCGTTCTAAGCAAGCCAACGTTGAGAGTTAGAGAAGAGATTGACATGCTAGGAGATGCATCCGTCTCAACTTTTTTCTATAAAAAGAAACCTCATTGGAAAAACTGAAGAGGTATCTCCATCTTGTCTTGGAAACTTACTGCCAGGGTCCTCGCCTGCTTTCTCCAGTGGCAGAAGAACTGTTTCCTAAATTGCATATGGATTCTATCCTCTGAATATAAAGTTAATTGTGTGACAATTCGAAGGAAAACATGGCATAATTAACCACCTATTTTGATCTTGTCAAATGCATTCCTGCTAAATTTGAGGGGAGTTCTGGAGTCCTTTCCCAAAAGTCCTGATCTACTGACCATCTAATCCCAGACTCCTCTGTTCTTCTGAAGCAGTTATGGCCATCTTTTCTCAGATATTTGGGCAACTGATTCTGGAAAAAAATGCTTTGCCCTGAACTCTACTCTGGCAAAGATTATCAGGTGGATAGAAGAAATGTATCGATGTGCTCAAAGCTGTCTTGGAAAGCTAAGATTCGCCTCTAAATGTTGGGAATGCCTGGTCTATGATCACTTGATGGAGTCTCACTAGGAATGGCAGTGAGAACCATGCGTGCATGTGTCAGGAGCACACAGAATCCCAATATTAGTGTCAGAAGTAGTGCATTATGAAGTCTCACATAGGCCTTATCGGCCACCTTGGAACTCACGGAACTGGAGTGGAAACAGGTTTTCAGACCAGCAGGACTATCTAACAAGATGACTATTACAATTCTTGAAGTATGCTTTTAAAAAGGAATTGGATCATTGAAGTGTCTTAAAGTACATTTGACATGAAAGAGTATTGGACACATGAGATTCTGTGCTACTGCTAACAGATGAGAGCAAGCAAATGGAGGTTCTTTCATAATACAGTAATTGCCTAATCGTGTATTTAGTTGTGCTATGTCAAGTTGAGTTTGTTGTCATATACACAAGAACTGAAATACGGGTACAGTGAGAAATCCTGTTTGCAGCAACATCACAGGCACAAACTCGGACAAACACTAAAACAAATTGTACATAATTTCTAAAACGGACTGTACAGTAAAAAGCACAAAAACAGTGTAAAGGAACAAGGGGAAGGGGAGGGGTTGAAACCAGTTCATGGTATTCTTCCATTCTAAGATTAAAATTGTGCAGTTTGGTTCCAGAATGTTATAATTGTAGAAAAGTAGCAGTTCATGAACCTGTTGGTGCTTCTGACATTAATGTGAACTGGAAGCAGGCAAAGTGATGATGCTAACTTTGAATAAAATGCAAACAAATGTGTATTTAACTGGATAAATGAATTGGCTAATGTTCTTGAGCCACGCTATTTGCTAGCTACTGGAAATTGCAGTTTGAATTTCTTAAAGACTCCACCCAGCCTTTCATGGAATCATACAGCACAGAAACATAGAAACATAGAAAATAGGTGCAGTAGGAGGCCATTCGGCCCTTCGAGCCAGCACCGCCATTCATTGTGATCATGGCTGATCGTCCCCAAGCAGGCCCACATCATTCATACTGATTGTGATGCCTACTCACATTATTCACATGCTTGGGACGATGACTTTCTATGTGACGAATAAAATTGACTTTGACTTTAGCCAGGATTAGGTTTATTATTGTCACATGTACTGAGGTACAAAGAGACGCTTTGGTTTGTTCGATCAGAACGTTTCAGATATACTATACATAAATACAATCAATTTTAACTCTATTACGGTAGAGCAAAGGGGAAGATACAGAGCGCAGAATATAGTTCTCAACATTGTAGAGCATTGGTTCCTTAGACAAAGTTCAATGTCCTCAATGAGGTAGAGATGAATCGGGCAGAACCCTAGGTTATGGAAGGAACGTTCAGAAGCTGATAACAAAGGGGGAAAAATTATTTCAAAGTCTGGTGGTGCACGCCTTCAATTTTATTGCACCTACTGGGAAGAATTAATCTTGGGTGCATACTAACCACACATGCACATTAGATTTTCCTGCATTCAATGTTTTGAGGCAATTTTTAATTGTCTGCCAACTACTCGTATTTCCAGTGCCATGCTCTTAAGTGATTTTATTTTTCAATTGAGCATCTACCATTTTGCTTCCTGGAACAGATTGTTGCTTTTTATTTTATGATTGTGTACATGGATCACAAGGTGATTCAGCCTAATTGTCGATGGATTTATCTGTTGCAGCTAAATGCCAAGTGAATTCAGTATTTTAATAAGATCTAAATCACTTTAAATTACTGGATTAAATCCAGGATTGACATTTGGTGTTGTATTTTCAAAAGGTGTGGGAATGTGAGGCACTTGATCATACTAACAATGTAAATTATACATACATTTCACTAATTCTCCAAGACTGAAAAGAAAAAAAACGAGCAAGGAAAACATGGCATTAATGGAAAAAGGTCACAATTAGAAACGTCCATGGTAGAGTAATAGGCGGTCTGTAGTGCACAATGGTACTTTTATTGCAGTTAAATTAAATTATTTTTGTACATAGTCCTGTAAAGTATTGCCATACCTGAGCACATCCCCAATTAGCAAAGTGTACAGAAATAGTCTACTGAGCACGAATGCAAGAGGCACCATGTTTTGGCAGCATTTTCAAAGTCTAGTCCGTGTTGTTGCCAAGGATAGAGTTAGGGGTATGCATGAAGGTTCAAGAAACTGATAGGTGTTGGAAAGCAGCTGTTCCTGAAAATGGTGGTGTGGAACTTCTGACTTCGGTACCTCCTGTCCAATGGTAGTGAGAAGAGGGCATAGTCTGAATGAGAGGGATCCTTGAAGCCATTTTTTTTCGTGAGAATATTTGCAGACATAATTACAAAACAGTCTCAGCATCGTGGTGCATTTTTCAGGGCATCCAAATTTTTACATAATCAGCCAGGAAGACATGCCTATTTAAAATTTAAAGCTATTGTGAGATCCATGAAAGCCATGTTCAGTGGTTGTTTGTTGCCTTGCATTTCTCTTGTAGCTGTCAGACCGAGAAAATGTTGTCTGTTATGCCTCTGGCTGGGCAGAAGCCGCATTGGGATTCGGTTGGAAAGAACACTATCTTTCTGATAGTATATAGGAGGGAGATGTCTCTATACTTTCCACTGTCTACCTTGTCCTTTGTTTAAAGATGGTGACAATTGGGGCATCTCAGATATCCTTTACACACAGGTTCGTTCCTTCTGCCAGAATATTAAAGATTGGGGCATGGATGAGGTGCAGAAGGTCAGCTCCATCTTCCTTTAGATTCTTGGCTGGGATTCCATCATTGCCCACAGCCTTTATGTTCCTCATCTTCAGAATGGCATGACAGACATCTTGCAGGCTTCAAAGATCTCCCATATGCTCCTTCATAAGCCTCTGGGTGATATTATTGATAACGGATGCATTAAGACCCGAAGGTTTTTAGCAAAAATGCTTTAGCATGGATTGTAAACTGGCTATCATAGAAAATGAAATAAATAAATTCATGATGGAGAGATGTAACTAGAGTAGCCCAGGAATTGATTTTTGGCCCTCAATAGTTAATTGACTCAATAATTAATGATTGGAGGTGGGAACAGAATGCAAGCTCTCCAAGTTTGCTGCCGGTATGAAAACGAGTCGAAGAGTAAATTGTGATGAGGACATTGATTCGATAACTAGATGTAGATAAGCTGATTGGAAATGAACACAGCAAATGGAATTTAATGTGGGGAAGTGTCAGGTCATACACTGTGGTAAAAGGAATCTAATGGTGGATTATTTTTTTAATGTAGAAAGATTGCAAATTTGTGTTATTTGGAGGGATTTATGTGTTTTAGTGCATGAATAGAATAGTACTTGTAAAGTCAAATAAGTAGTGGTTCCCTTAAAATATCTACTGGCCGTTCTGCTATGATGCCAGTTATGATTCCATAATCGCACATTTCATATGATGCAATTTAATTGAATTCAGTCAATTCAATTGACTGAATTGGTTATGATGCAGTTTTGATCAGGTATTGGAGAACCACTTAAAATATATTCAGGGTTTGACGAGCTGGGTAAAAAAGCTGTCTAAGGAAAGAAGAACACTTTCTATGTAACCACTCTGCAGTAATCAGATGCCATTGCCTCTTTAGAATAGTGCCAGTTTCACTGCAAGTGGTCACTGAAATTGACAAAAATCACTTCTATAGACACGTGCAATGCTCCTCTAAACAATGTAATGTGCACCTTTAGTATTTTTAGCTTGGAATATTCTTAGCTATTTATTTTTGTAAATTCTCCAGGTGGTACAAAATTGTCATTCCATATCTAAAACAGCCCCTAAACCCCCAATTTTCTCAAACACAGTTGTTTTTGCAACAAGATTTTCTATAATGCTAGGTTTCTAGGCGATTCAACTCTCGCATTATAGCAGAACTACCTGGAATAGCAATGGGTGCCAAGTAAATTAGATTTACCAGGCTAATGCTAGGGATGAGTGGGTTGTCCTGTCAATAGGGGCTAGAAAATTTAGGAGATACATTGCGTGACTTGACAGGGTAGATGTTGGAATGATTTCACTTGTGAAAGAATCATGAACAAATCGATGTAGTTACAAAATAAGGAGTTGGTTATTTAAAACCCAAGGTGGAGAAATGTCTTCCTTTAGAGTAGTGAAGATATTTTCGCAGCCCCTGAGGGAGGTGGTGGCTGGTTCATCAGACTTACGGTGGAAATAGATAAATATTAAAAAAAATTAGGCTTCTCTGGACCTGTCACGGAAGAGTTGAGGCCAGCATAGATCAACTATAATCATACTGAAAGGCGGGGCTGGTTTAAGTGGCCTGTTGGATTGCTCCTACTTTGTAGAAACAGGGTTTTGACCTGAAATGTCACATCAAAGTTCTCCAGTGACGCTGCCTGACCTGCTGAGTTACTCCAGACTTTGTGTCTTGTTGTACTCCTATTTTGTGTTCTCGTATTCATTGACTTCATTCACTCCATTAATTATATAATCATCTGCCTTGTGTAGAAAACTCCTGTGCCAGTTTTGGTGGTTGCATATAATTTTACTTGCAAATTATACCTGTAAATATCTTAATGAGATTAAAATACCTTTCTTCCAAGCAAAACGATTACAGTTTTGTATCTGAATAATCCAAGAATATCTGGCTGTCCTTAATTTATAACTACAGCTGAAGCTGTAGCTCATCAGGTTTGTTGCTGGTAGGGGTTATTTTCACCATAGCGAGGTACGTGAACAACTTTGTTTGCTTGCTACCTCGGCATATCATACGCGAAGAATGATTCCGACCCAAAAGATCACCTATCCATGTTCTCGTGAGATGTTGCCTGACTGGCTGAGTTACACCAGTGCTTTGTGTCCTTTTGTGTAAACCAACATCTACAGTTCCTTGTTTCTACAAATCATACCACATGCAAGTACAACAGGTAGTGCAAAAAAGAGAAGGAAACGGTGCAGAATGTAGTGTTATAACTATAGAAAATGCATATTTTAAAGTGCAAGGGCTGCAACAAGGTTGGGAGATTGGGAATTCATCGTTGGCATGTGTGAGGTCTGTTCAAATGTCTGGTAACAGCAGAGAAGAAGGTCCTCTTGAATCTGGTAGAATATGCTTTCTACTTTAATATCTTCTGCTTGACTTTAAATGGGAGAAAAGGGAATGTCCAGGGTGTGAATGGTCCTTGATTATGTTGGCTGCATTCCAAGGGGGGGGGGGGGGGTGGTTTAGGAAAGCGAAGAGGCGATGGTAATGGGAGACGCTGGGCTGGTCCACAAATCTTAATTTCTTGCGGCCTTGAGCAGAGCAGCTGCCAAACCGAGTTGTGATGCATCTTGATAAAATGCTGCACCTTATGCTCGTTCCATTACCTGAAAGAATTCTCTCAATTCTGCTAGCCCTTGCTGTCCCCTCCCCTTTAGAAACATAGAAACATAGAAATTAGGTGCAGGAGTAGGCCATTCGGCCCTTCGAGCCTGCACCGCCATTCAATATGATCATGGATGATCATCCAACTCAGTATCCCGTACCTGCCTTCTCTCCATACCCTCTGATCCCTTTAGCCACAAGGGCCACATCTAACTCCCTCTTAAATATAGCCAATGAACTGGCCTCGACTACCGTCTGTGGCAGAGAGTTCCAGAGATTCACCACTCTCTGTGTGAAAAAAGTTCTTCTCATCTCGGTTTTAAAGGATTTCCCCCTTATCCTTAAGCTGTGACCCCTTGTCCTGGACTTCCCCAACATCGGGAGCAATCTTCCTGCATCTAGCCTGTCCAACCCCTTAAGAATTTTGTAAGTTTCTATAAGATCCCCTCTCAATCTAAATTCTAGAGAGTATAAACCAAGTCTATCCAGTCTTTCTTCATAAGACAGTCCTGACATCCCAGGAATCAGTCTGGTGAACCTTCTCTGCACTCCCTCTATGGCAATAATGTCCTTCCTCAGATTTGGAGACCAAAACTGTACGCAATACTCCAGGTGTGGTCTCACCAAGACCCTGTACAACTGCAGTAGAACCTCCCTGCTCCTATACTCAAATCCTTTTGCTATGAAAGCTAACATACCATTCGCTTTCTTCACTGCCTGCTGCACCTGCATGCCTACTTTCAATGACTGGTGTACCATGACACCCAGATCTGGCTGCATCTCCCCTTTTCCTAGTCGGCCACCATTTAGATAATAGTCTGCTTTCCTGTTTTTGCCACCAAAATGGATAACCTCACATTTATCCACATTATACTGCATCTGCCAAACATTTGCCCACTCACCCAGCCTATCCAAGTCACCTTGCAGCCTCCTAGCATCCTCCTCACAGCTAACACTGCCCCCCAGCTTAGTGTCATCCGCAAACTTGGAGATATTGCCTTCAATTCCCTCATCCAGCCTTTATCAGCCCTCTGGTTGTCTCCTCCCCTCCCCCAGCCCTCGGGCTCCTCCTCCGCCTTTTTCCTTTTTTCCTTTCTTCCCCCCACCCCCTATCAGTCTGAAGAAGGGTTTCGGCCCGAAACGTTGCCTATTTCCTTCGTTCCATAGATGCTGCTGCACCCGCTGAGTTTCTCCAGCATTTTTGTGTACCTGAAAGAGACTGATGGGATATTAATTTGCTTCAATTTGCTCTGATGTCACTTCAGTGCCACAGGTTCATTTTAACATTATGACAGTGAAATAGTGTATATATGATTTGCTCTCCTCCCTCACCTTTTATCTCGCCGCTCTCTCTTCCCCACGCTGCCTTTGTAGCTTAATGTCACATGACTAGATTGTTTGAAATTTACATTAAAAAAATTCCTAAGTGAAAAACAGCAATGATAATTAAAGAACTTGCAAGTATGAAAAATCTCCTGGCAATGGAATGTTCACACAATCTCAAATAGTAAAATGTAGGAACAAAATGGTGAGCTGTGCTCTTTTCCTCTCACAACTCTATTTCACTTGTGCAGTTTTATGACCGTACATGGAAAGAACTTTTTTTGCCAAGAGGCTGCTGTATAACCTAAGATAATTGGTGAGTGATGTCATTCTGCTTTTGTAAAAAAAAGCGCTGATCTGTTCGTTGGGTTTGCCAAGATTCAGCTTGTAGAATGTAAACATGTAATTCATTGTTTATTCCAAGCTGTATCACAACAGATTTTTTTTCCTCTCTCCAGTGAATTTTGAGCACCAAGAGATTATCTAGCCCTGTTGCCCACAAAGTATGCCTGGCTGTTTGAATTAAATCGGGAGGGGATGCACTACTATAAAAATACTTTTTCTGGAGAAAATTGTTAACATTGTGGGAAGAAATTGCCAACAGCAGGACAAATAAGTGTTCTGCAATGCAGAGAGGGAAAGGAATCCAAAGGTTACAGTGAGAAAACAACCAATTGGGAAATATTTAAAATGTCTGCGGGTTCTGGCTTTGAAAGAGTTTGATAAGATAATCTTTTTGAAGGTAACATTGGAGAGAAATAGTAAAAGTAGCTTTCTGTTGTTTAGAGAAGAACACTTGCAATTTTAGATTGTTTGAAAGATTTGTAGTTTAAATACTAAAGCCAAGACAAAGGGAGGTGCATGTAGAGTCATTGATTACACAACATTGGTCTGGCATCTCACTTTGAGATTTAATCTTGCAATGCTTTTTTTTTTCACTCCGTAGGCCAAAGTGCAGTTGCTCTTAGTAATTTATTTCTCCAAATACCCCTTCCACCCATGATCTTTTCATTTATCAGCATTGTTTGGATTTCTGGCATCTAGTTTTCATTTACCAGTGTTAGTAGCCCTTTCAAAATACCACTAATCAATTTGAAAGATGGAGCTGCAGCAGTGACGTCAGTTAAGTACTTGTATTGCTGTTTAATCAGACAAAGTAGAAGATGTAGAACTCTTCTGGCAATGAAGAGCTTAATAATTGTAGGACATTGGAAGAGGATTACTTGCAGTCAACTGTTTGAAGCAATTTTCAAATCGGCTTGTTGGTATCGATCAGAATCAATGTGCAGAAGAGATAAGGGGAAGGAAGAAGAAAGGAAGAGGAGGAGCCAGAGGGCTGAGGGAGAGCTGAGAAGGGGAGGAGACAGTAAGGGCTACCTGAAATTGGAGAAGTCAATGTTCATGCCGCTGGGGTACAAACTGCCCAAGTGAAATATGAGGTGCTGCCCAAGCAGTCGTTCCAGGTGCGACAGAGGTTCACCTGCACCTCCTCCAACCTCATCTATTGCATCTGCTGCTCTAGATGTCAGCTGATCTACATCGGTGAGACCAAGCGTAGGCTTGGCGATCGCTTCGCCAAAAACCTCAGCTCGGTCCGCAATAACCAACCTGATCTCCCGGTGGCTCAGCACTTCAACTCCCCCTCCCATTCCGAATCAGACCTTTCTGTCCTGGGTCTCCTCCATGGCCAGAGTGAGGACCGGAAATTGGAGGAGCAGCAGCTCGTATTTCGCTTGGGCAGTTTGTACCCCAGCGGCATGAACATTGATTTCTCCAATTTCAGGTAGCCCTTACTGTCTCCTCCCCTTCTCAGCTCTCCCTCAGCCCTCTGGCTCCTCTTCCTTTCTTCTTCCCGCCTTCCCCCCCACCCCACCCTACATCAGTCTGAAGAAGGGTTTTGGCCCGAAACGTTGCCTATTTCCTTTGCTCCATAGATGCTGAGTTTCTCCAGCATTTTTCTCTACCTTCAATAACTTTGGGGTTGTCTTGAAACTCCAGACAATTTCATGTGGAGAAAGGAAAAAATATGGTATTGGAAGGAGGTTTATCTTTGAGAGTTGCAAATTGATTATTTTTTTTGTTTTTAAAATGCTTAATAAATAAATATATATATGTGTGTGTGTGTGAATACACACACGCGCGCACACACGCACACACACGCGCACACACACACACACACACACACACACTAAATGCTTAATTAAAAAAAATATATATATATATATATATAGTAATTCATAGTTGGTACTAACTGACAACTTTGGTTTTGAAGATGGGTCTCGACCCGAAGCGTCCCCAATGTTCTCCAGAGATGCTGCATGACCTGCTGAGTTACTCCAGCACTTGATGTCCTTTTGTGTATTAATCAGCACCTGCTGTTTCTTGTTTCTACTTCTAAACTTTGGTTCATTTGTATTTGACATTCGTTGTTGCAGAATTTGGTTACTGTTTGGGTCCTGCTTTATGTAATGTATTATGTAGATATCCTGAGGGATCCTGTTTAAAAAAAAAACACAACCATAATTGTATAGAGGAAAATAATTTCTTTGCGTCTTTAATTGTGACTTGTACAGATTGAAATAGTGGATTTTATTGCAATAATTTGTCCATTGTTTAATGTACAGAAAGCCAAGAACATGATATATAAAACTGAATGGCTGACATGCAAATGGATTAACTTGAGTCGTTTCTTTCATTCAATTTAAGAAGGGGGTTGTTTTATGGGTCAATTCAAATCTCAACTGCAATGGAAGTGGTTTTCATCTATTTTGCAAAATGAAAAATGATTGCTCTGAAAAGTGCAACTTGGGGCTAAGTACTGACCTGCAATCTGGGATCATGAGTAAATGAGTTGGAGGTTCAAACTCAATGAACTGATCAATTTGATGAGTTTTATTTTATAACCTACCATCATTGTAGTGCTTCTTGCATCTTGCTCTGATGACTTTAAAAGTCACTTGGGTGCCATTTCAATCTCATCACCACAGCAGACGAGATGTAGGAAGGAACTGCAGATGCTGGTTTAAACCGAAGATAGACACCAAAAGCTGGAGTAACTGCGGGTCTGAGAGCATCTCTGGAGAAAAGGAATAGGTAATGTTTAGGGTCGAGACCCTTTTTCAGACTCAATGTCACCTATTCCTTTTCTCCAGAGATGCTGTCTGACCCCCTGAGTAACTCCAGCTTTTTGTCTATTATCACCATATCAGGCATGTTACGCCTTTGTCTTTTGAAAGCTAAGATATTAACAAGAGCTTTGAATGTTTTTTCCAGAGTGATGTCTGAATGAGTATTGTTGCAAAAGAGGATTAGTCTTAAATTGTGGGATAAATTTGAATTGATGCACTTTCAGGTGACATTCAAGAAGGGTAAAAAAAAAAGACTGGTTCTTCCATAGCTGTGTCAGCACTTTGTAAAACATATCTAGTTGATTTTCCTGTCCTGGATGGCCCTGAAAATGTTTCCTTCAGTGTACCTACAATTACAATTTTAAAGTTGCTATTTGCAACTATTACTACCATTTGTATCTGGCAGTAAATTCCAGATCGTAACTTGATATGTCAACTGAGCAAAAATCTTTGTGCATTGCCATAAATCTGTGTTTAATTGATAACTACATTCAGTAAACAGCATCGCTAGGAAATGTACAATAAGGTGTAAAGACCATTTAAAAAACTATATTTTAAATGACATTTTGTCAGAATAGTTTGTCTACACAGTGTTTAAGCTGATTATGTTTTCCTAGGTTTTGAGTAGGCTGCTACAGGATGCAATAAATGTGCATTTTAGCAGGATACCAAATCCAGAGTAGTTGGGTGTCACATCTAATTTTGAAAAGTACTTGTACTACGCAGCAATATGTGCATAAATTACTCGAGGAATAATCCATCGTGACCAGTGTTGTTCCCATTGTATGGAGCATAATTTGCTGGATTTCTGTAGGATATGTATGAGATTTTGAGTGCTATATGTAATTATAATTAGTGTCTTTAGGGCATCAAATTAGTTGTTAACTTGTATTAATACCTGGTGAAGGTGATATTTGGTACATATTTTAAGCTTTATCTTCATTTCCTCATTCAACTACCACCTTTTCCCCTGGTGAAATATAGCTCAGATTTGCATTTTCTTTCCCCAAGCAGGATTCTGCTAACAAAATTAATAATCATTTTATACCCCAGTGTGATTTAAAAAATAACCAATGTAAGCTTTTTCAGTCTTGGAATCCGACACAATCGATCTGATTTAAGTTCGGGGCAGCTTGTATTTTTCATTCCATTTTTCTATTTAACCCTCGGGTACTTGTCATAATGTAGCATCCATTTTATCTAGCATGTGCCTTTTGCTTGACATTGCAGCATTGTTAGTATCAAAAGATTGTAGCGTTCCATGATGACAAAGGAACTGGGCTGCTACTTTTGTTGGCTTGTTTTTTCTTGACTTGTAATTATCAGGCTCTGCTGAAGACAGACATTTCTCCAAAAGTAATTGAAATGGGAGAAAGTAATAACTTGAATACTGTGTCTGGCATTAACTCTTAGATTAAAATATTAGCAGACTATTACATAAATATCTTCAACTTGGTTGAAGATTGTATTTACTCGTCATTGATTAGTTTTTGTAATTTGTAACGTTGCCAAATGAAAATTGATTTGCAAGAAGCTGTTTATGGAATAAGAAACTTCTACCTATATGGTATCCATGCAACATCAGAATGCAAGTGTTGTACTGCTAATTAAGTTATTTAAGTGTATTCATTATTGTACGGTTGCAACTTCAAAATGGGGAGATCTCAGGGCAAGATGGAAATATGAATAGGATGTATATATTTTAAAATTAGCATTGTAGCATACAAACATCCTTTTCTAAGCAAATTCTTTTTCACTTTCAGATAGTGACGCTGTGTAGCAACGTCACAGGATGCGCGAATATAAACTGGTCGTCCTTGGCTCGGGAGGTGTGGGAAAGTCTGCGCTGGTGAGTATGAATAAGGAAACTAGTCCAGAATTGCACTCTACTTTTATTCCGAATCCCAATGGAAGGATCTTTTATTCCGAAGCCCAATGGAAGGATTTGTAAATATGTTATATTACTTGGGGCTGTGTTTTCTCTACGTGAATCATTGTTGAACTGCTTAATTTAGTTTGGAGAGAGAGCATGGAAACGGGCTCTTCTGACCACCAAGTCCACGCTGACCTTCAATCACCCGATCATACTTGTTTTATCTAATCCCACTTTCCATACACATTAGGGGCAATTTACAAAGGACAATTAACATACAAACCTGCACATCTTTAGGATGTGGGAGGAAGCCTGAGCACCCATAGGAAACCCACCTGGCCACAGGGAGAACATGCAAACTCCGTGCAGACAGCACTCAAGGTCAGGATCGAACCCTGGTCTCTGATGTTGTGAGGCAGCAGCTCTATCAGCTGTGCCACCCATCTGACTATATTTCTTCTGATTTGTTTAATTTCCTTCACCTGAGAAATTCTCCCATATTTGATCCATCTCTGGTGAAACACTCGTCCAATTCTGTTACCACCAGTATTAAATATTCTAGAATGGCAAAGTGAGTGGTTATTTTGACCCTTCTGCCCACGTTGGCTGTTTGGTGGAGCAAATCTACTCCTTTTTCCCTTAATTTAATAGATGTTTACAACCCTTTCAGGAAGTGTAATTTAGATCATAACTTTTCAAAGTTCTCATTCTCTTTTTCCCCTGTTTGTCCTCGAGTAACATCTTTTGTACTGTAAAACAGTTTGATCTTATTTATTCTAGCGGATGCTTTTTGATTTTGAACACCTATCAAACTTCTCTGCTTTTAAGCAGATCCTGACAATATTTCAGGTCTGCAGACATAACTAAAGCTGCTTATCCCATGTTCCATTCAGCTTGATCTCTTCTGAATTCTGAGGTTGACAGAATTGAATTCATTATCCCAACTGAGAGATATAACAATGTTGCATAATTATTCCTTTGTATTCTATTAGGTTTGAAAAATATGTTTGACCTATATCAATCTAAACATTTATCCCACACCTATTCCAATGCCTTTTTTTAAGTTGTTATTGGACCTGACTCGACTACTTCCTCTGGCAGCTTGATCCATACACTTGCTGGTTTAAACCGAAGATAGACACCAAAAGCTGGAGTAACTGTGGGTCTGACAGCATCTCTGGAGAAAAGGAATAGGTGATGTTTTGGGTCGAGACCCTTTTTCAGACTCAATGTCACCTATTCCTTTTCTCCAGAGATGCTGTCTGACCGCCTGAGTAACTCCAGCTTTTTGTCTATTATCACCATATCAGGCATGTTATGCCTTTGTCTTTTGAAAGCTAAGATATTAACAAGAGCTTTGAATGTTTTTTCCAGATTGATGTCTGAATGAGTATTGTTGCAAAAGAGGATTAGTCTTAAATTGTGGGATAAATTGTGGGATATAACAATGTTGCGTAATTATTCCTTTGTATTCTATTAGGTTTGAAAAATAAGTTTTGACTTCAACGTCCCCCGATGCATTCAGATGTGCTGATACATCAGTGATCTTGGTTTTAAAATTACACAATATTATACCTTTTCTAAGATAGTTTAACCGTACAGCACGTAAACAGGCCCTTTGCCCTAACTTATCCATGCTGACCAAGATGCCCCATTTGCCGTGTTTGACCTATATCAATCTAAACATTTATCCCACACCTATTCCAATGCCTTTTTTTAAAGTTGTTATTGGACCTGACTCGACTACTTCCTCTGGCAGCTTGATCCATACACTTGCCCCTCAGATTCTTATTTAATTGTTCTTATCTCACCTTGCCCTACTTGATTACCCTACTGTGGGTGGTGGGGGAAGAGGGAGGAATACTCAGTGCATTCACCCACCTGATTTTATACAGTTTTTAAGAAGGAACTGGAAAATCGAAGGTAGACAAAAGTGCTGGAGAAACTCAGCGGGTGCAGCAACATCTATGGAGCGAAGGAAATGGGCAACGTTTTGGGCCGAAACCCTTCTTCAGACTTCTTTTAAGAAGGAACTGCAGATGCTGGAAAATCGAAGGTAGACAAAAGTGCTGGAGAAACTCAGCAGGTGCAGCAGCATCTATGGAGCGAAGGAAATAGGCAACGTTTTGGGCCGAAACCTTTCTTCAGACCTGATTTTATACACCTCTATAGGATAATCCCTCTGCCTCCAGCGCACGCTGCCCAGCCTATCCCTATAGCTCAGTGCTTTGAGTCCTGACAACATCTGTAAATCTCTCCAATCTTTCCAGATTAATGGCATCTTTCCATGAGCAGGGTGACCAAAGCAGGACCTAATACTCCAAATTCTGCCTCACCAGCATCTTGTAAAGCTGTTACATAACATCTCAAATTCGATGCTCAATTCCTGGATTAAAGGCCATTGTGCCAAAATCTTGCTTCACCACTCTATCTACCTGTGACACAATTTTCTGGAAACGATGTACGTGTATTCCTCGTCCCTCTGCTCTACAATACTCCCATTCACTGAAGGTGCTGTCCTGGTTTGACTTCCCAGAATGTAAAACTGACACTTATCGGAATTAAACTCCATTTGCCATTCCTGCACCCACTTGCTCAGCTGATCCAGATCCTGCTGTAATTCTTAATAACCATCTTCACTGTCTATGATACCACCTAGTGTCATTCTCATCCAAATTTTTGACAGATGACAAACAGTAAACCAGGCAGCAATCCTTGTGACACATCACCAGTCGCAGCCACCAGTTCAAAAACGACGTTCCACTCTCTGCTTCCCGCCATGAAGCCAATTGGCTGGTTCCTCTTGGAACCCATTCTGTACAAGTGTATTAAGTTGCATTTGCTTTATTTTCAGCCATTTAACTAATATAAGACCAGAAGACAGGAGCAAAATTAGGTCATTCCTCTCCACCCTATTCTCCTGCCGCCTTCTCATTATCTGAGCTAACTCCAGTTCTGCCTGCCCCGCCGCGTTACCAACAGCCCTGGACTGACGGGATACCGGCCCGGAGCAGTGAATTTAGAAATTCTTCTTTTTGCTGGTGGTAAGCCTGGGGCCAGCACTGCTCCGGGCCGATGTCCCGTCAGTCCAGGGTCACCCCGGACATCTCCGGCCGCCCCCGGACAGGGATGGGACACTCGGGAGGGGACGGGGACGGTTCAGTAGCAATTCAACAGCGCTTCCAGTGCCGGAGACCCGGGTTCGATCCTGACTACGAATGAAACGCAGGTCTGTACACGCAGCAGCTCAGCTGCCGAGAATGTTTATCTCGAGTGATTTATGACCTGTGCATATGCAGTTGAAATACCGAACTCACTTATTTTCATCAAATAACTCCAACTAGTCATGTAGCATGATTTGACTTTAATTCCATGATGACATTTGTTTCTTCGCCCATGCTTTTTAAACCGGCAGTTCATTTTGCCATGAGTTGTTTCCTTCAATAAAGGAAGGCTGATTAGCCTGCAATCATTGAGTTTACCTCACTTAAAAAATAATAATGTAACACTATTTTAATTCTCCAGTCTTTTGGGTGCTGGCAACACACACACACGTACACATAACTAAGGAGCTATTTCAGTTTCCACTTCCTTGAATGTGTAACATAGACGCAGGTGAATTTCCTACTTTAACAACTTTCAAACTTTCACTTACTAATTTTCCCTTCTGCATTGATTACAACTTCTCTGAAAACGGATGCAAATATCCAGCCCTATCCTGTACATGTGAATCTCCCCTGTGGGTCCTAATTAACCATTGCTCTTACCTTGATCGCTCTGAAACGGATCAACAGTTCACTTAAAGAACAAGGTTGAAAAGTATAAGTAAGCACATTCCTCTTGGTGATGTTTTTTTCTAAATGAAGTGTAAAATTGAATGTGTCTTTCTACATCTAATCATGTCCGTATACTGTGAGAATAGCAACTGGAAAGTGTCCAGAAGCTTGGATGATTTCTTGAGCTTTTACTTTGCTTCCATTTGCCCCATTCTCTCCCCCAAGGTGGTCTAAATTCCCTGATTCCTTCTGGGTCCATGATCAGAAGCACTGGTTAGTGCAGTTCTTTTGACAATCTTGTTGAGATTGGATTTGAATATTGCAGGCAGTGTAATCTGCTACATCCCTTCCATAATACCTATTGGAAATGTCTCAACATGAGTGAATTGGAGAGTTCTACTCATGAGCTAATATCTCGACATTGTAATGATTTGCTTGTGATCCTGCAGCCAATGTTTAGTTTTTATTAGCATCTTATCAAGATGTGGTATTTTGTATACATAGTGCTTTTAATGTTCATAAGCAACTTGCCAGCCAAGAGTTATTGGAAGAAAAGGGAGTCTGTCTAATGTTAATTTAAACAAAACTGCCAAAAACATTTAGAATTGTTTTTTTTGTTGAGAATATGCTCTGTACAAATTGGCTGTCACTTTCACAATCATAAGCAATAATTGTATTTCAGAGCATAACTCATGAGATGAATAATGCATTTTGAATAGCCAGCGGATATAAAATGTTATATAAATGCAAACTAATTTGGGAGATATTACTTGTGTTAAAGCAATCCTAAGTCTTTCAGTAATATAAATCATTTGATTATCAGAAATGCTGAGATGAATTTAATTTGGCCAGGACAATAGATGCTATGTTTTGATTAAAGCACTCCACTAAATCTTCCAGATTGTATGCAATTTGGATATCAACTGGGAAAAAATCTAGAATTTGTGCAAAAGCAAAATTAAATATTATTTTTTCATCTGTAATATTTCCTCTCCATTAACTTGAATTTAGGAATTGTACACCATGGAAACGTGTCCATTGATTCGTCTTGTCAATGCTAACCAAGTTGGCATCCTGGCACCCACATTCCTCTAAACCCTTCCTTTCCATGTATCTGTCCAAATGCCTTTTGAAAGTCATAATGGCCACCTCTATAGTGATAGAACTTGCTTTAACAACTGTACAGACCAAGTGGGTTGTAGATTTAACATTTGGGATTCCTAAATATTTTTGACCAAATATGCATAGCCCCCAAATGGTGGTAAAACTTGTTACACTTTTGTTTGGAATTAGAAATGGACCTTGTCAACAACCTCAACTTTGGCTTTACATGAACTCTAATGAGTGCAAAAAAAATTGGAAGATCAATGCACCAGTATTGATCGTTGCCCACTGATGGGTAGAAACTGCTTTCCTCCTTCACGACTACCTGCTGCTGCCAAAATGTCTGCAAAATGTGGATATTGCAACATCGGGGAGGAGTGAAATGACGGGAATTTGAACACTAGGAGGAATTGCCATTGGTGTGCCATTATGATCTTACGATGTGCTTGACCAGTAAAGAGAGGGGGAATGGGAGAAGTAGTTAGTAGGAGTTTAAATAAGGTTAGAGTTTTAGATGAATAATAACAATGAATGAGGGAAACCAGCTAGGAGTGCACTGGAAAAGTCAAAATAAGTAGACTAGTCTGGCAGCTGTAAAGAGGAGATAATAGGGCATCTTAAACATGGTGATGTTTGAAGGTCATCTCGAGTCAGAAATGACAAAGTTGCAAGTACAGTAAACCCTTGTTTTACTGCCGACACCGTCTCCCCAGCCACTTACCACTCCAGCTTCTGTCGCAATCCCCGGCTCGCAAGGTGCACCAGTGAGCCCTTCACCCACTACATGGTGATGACGCTGTTGTTGCGGCTAGCGTTGTAGCCCTGGGGGCAGCGCTTGCTTCAGGCCGCCACCACCAACAGGACACATTGACCGTGGGGCTCCCTCCTCTCTCGCCTGCCCCTCTTCTTTCTGTTGCCCATCGCTTTGTCTGCTGTTGGAAGAGGGGAGCCCCCATTCCCTAAGGAATGAGGATATCCCAATTGTCCTGTCCTCATTCTACTTGTCGATAGTTTAGAGATAATGCATGGAAACGGGCCCTTCGGTGCCCTTAGTCCACGCCAACTATTGATCACCTGTTCAGTAGTTCAGTTATCTCACTTTCTCATCTGCTCCCTACACACTAGATCCAATTTGCAGAGGCCAATTATCCTATAAACATCTTTGGGATGTGGGATGAAACCGCATCACCCAGAGGAAACTATAGACAGTGCCCTACGTCAGGATCAAACCTGGGGCTCTGCACTCTATCTTCCCCTTTGCTCTATGTAATGCACTTGAGTTTGACATGCTTATATTTATGTGTATATATATCTGATCCGTTTGGATAGCATGAAAAACAAAGCTTTTCACTGTACCTCAGTACACGTGACAATAAACCTAAAGTATTGTTTGTTCAAATTCATTTGCACCCATCTTCATGTTGGATGTCGATGCTGACTCTTGAAATGAGCTTGTTTTCCTGAAGATGGGTCTCGACCCTTCTCTCCATAAATGCTGCCTCACCCGCTGAATTTCTCCAGCATTTTTGTCTACCTTTCCTTTCCTGACATGCACCTGCTTCTGCAATTGAATATGCCTGTTCCTGCCTGGTCTTTTTGAATTATAATATTTGCAGAGCTCTGACAGCTTTGTTTTAAAATGGACAATATTAGCTAAGCTAACATATCCCTGTTTCAAGCTTTGGAGAAAGCAACCATCTACAGCTCCCAGATTTCCATTTCACAATAGATTATATTTGGCAGGGGCAGCACAGTGGTGCAATGATAGAGTTCCCGCTTTATTAGAGCCATAGACCTGAGTTTGATTCTAAATGCGGGTGCTGTTTGTACAATCTCCCTGTAACCGCGTGGGTTTTGTCAGCGTGCACCGGTTTCCTCCCACATTCCAAAGTAGGTTAATTCGCCTTTGAAAATTGCCCCTAGTATGTAGGGTAGAACTAGTGTACGATGATCGTTGGTCGGCGTGGACTTGGTGGGACGAAGTGCACTTGCAAGGAATTTTTCTTTTGTTCAAATGTTTCTTGAATATTGACTCAAAATAGTTAACCATCTTCTCCACAGACACTCGATTTTGTGTTTCAAATAACATTGCTGGATTTATAATTTAAAATGTATCATGTAACCAAGAATCAAATTTTCAAAGCAATTTGAATTTCCTGAATAATATGCCAATGTTTGCCTTAAGTGATTTATGGTTTTGATTTTCTGAGCAGGGCATTGCTAATTAATAACCTAAGCACAATATATTCACTTTCAGATTTGATTCAGAATGGTTTACATATTGTAACTCTCTTTATAGCTATTCAAAGTCAACTTAATTTTATATCTCCAAACCATCGCTATTCATTTATATCTTGCATTGTAAACTCTGGAGTTTGTAGGGCATCATGATGTAGCTTGTCAGTGTTCTGTCATGCTATGTGAATTCTTGACCTTGAGTCTTTTCCCTTAATTTGCTTCCAACAGTTGTTCCCTTGCCTATTTGGTTTTGTGACAATGCTTGTTGTTTGTCAACCACTTATGGTTCTAAATAGACAAGGTGCCACTTATGTTATTTTTCCCTCCAAGCAATTTTCCCTTCCCAGAAATGGACACTACTCCAGATGGGATTAACTAACCGTCTTATGTGGTTACTGCATATTAAACTAGTTTTTTTTCCCTTTTCAGACTGTACAGTTTGTTCAGGGAATATTTGTTGAGAAGTATGACCCAACAATAGAAGACTCCTACAGAAAGGTGAGATTTCATAATGTGTGGTTGATGTTGGGATTGAGGGAGTCTGCTTGTGGTCTTGCAAAATAAATGACAGTTACAACAATTTTGTATTTTGAAGTATTGTTAACATTGCAACACTAAGATGTTTGTCTTATCAAATAAAAATTGACGGGTTAAAGTGTAGGCTTGATGTGTAGTGTATTGTAACTAGGTATCAAATTTGAAAAAATAATCAAATTTCCTGAATAACGTGATTCTAATATTTGTCATTAGTGATTTGTGGCTTCTGGATCATAACCCCAAGACAATACTGATTAGTCAGCAATATGTTACCTTTGACAAAGCATTTCAGCAATTTGGTGAGACTGAGCAAGCTGAGTTTGCATTCCTTCGAAGTGATGGTGTCAAATTATCATTTGTAGATGATACAGCTAACAAAAAGTATACTGAGCTTTATTCAAATTAATTGCAAAGTCAACTTAAACCACTAATACTTACAATACAATATTTATTCCATGTCATTTGAACCTCAGTGAGGCTCAAACGAAACTCTGTTTCTACAGCCATACAAACAAAACAATTCCTACAACACACACACAACCAATTCAATTCACACAAACATCCATCACAGTGAATCTCCTCCTCACTGTGATGGAAGGCAAAGTCTTTTCTCTCCCCTGTGCACCAATTTTCGCCCGATGTTGAAGCCCCAGGCGGGCGATGGTAAGTCCCACGGTCATTTAAGGCCGCGCCGGGCGATGTACGGCCCCGCTCCGGGTCGTTCCAACCCCGCGACACGGGCTGGAGAAGTTGCGTTGCGGGAGCTCCGAAAAGCGGTCTCCCACCCGGACCCGCAAGCTCCCGATATCACAGTCCACAGGTCTGTAGCTGGAGCCTCCGAGCTCCGGAGTCGGGCCGCAGCAGCGAGCCACCACTGCTCCCCATGCTCCGAGGCTGGTAAGTCCACAGCTCCGCAGGCTCCGCGTCTGGAGCCCCCAGGTCGTTCCGGTTGGAGGCCGCTCCACGGTGCTAGGCCCCAACGACAACAGAGACCAGTGTGCTGCTCATCAAGGCAAAGTGATCAATCTGTCAGGCATAGCTTTCCATTTGTTTTGATTCCAGGAGTGGGGAGGGTGTTCTTCTGTTACTGTTGGACCTGGGTTCTCTCACCCTGTTCTTGAGCTGTTGTAGGGTTTGGTGGGGACTTAAATCATGTTTCCAAAACCCACTCTCCCCTATTCCTTCTACTTCAAATGATGGATGAGGGTTGTTTTGGATAGCATGAAAAACAAAGCTTTTCACTGTACCTCAGTACACGTGACAATAAGAAACCCAAAGTATAGCTTGAGTTAAATTTCATTTGCACCGATCTTCACTTTGGATGTCAAAGCTGACTCTTGAGATGAGCTTGCTTTCCAGCCTTGTGCACCTGCTTCTGCAAGTGAACATGGCTGTTCCTGCATGATCTTTTTGAAATATAATATTTGCACAATTATGAAGGCTTTGTTTTGAAATGGACAATATTATCTGAGCCAACATATCCTTGTTTCAAGCGGTGTTTTCCACTATTAGACAAGGTTTACAGTGGCAAAACTGTTAGCCTTCTCTGACTTGGAAAAAGCAACCATCTATAGCTCACTGATTTCCATTTAACAATAGATTATATTCGTCAGGGGCAGCACAGTGGTAGAGTTGCCACTTTATAACGCCGGAGACCTGGGTTTGATCCTGATTGCGGGTGCTGTTTGTATATTCTACTTGAAACCACGTGGGTTTTCTCCGGGTGCAGCGGGTTTTCTCCCATATTCCGAAGGTGCAGGTTTGTAGGTTAATTCGCCTAATGTGTTTATGGGTGAACAATTGTTGCAAGGACTGCAGTGGCTCAAAGAAACAAACCATCCATCTTTTCTGGAGTTTTGGTGAAATCTTGACTTCTTCAGTAAATAAGACTAGGAGGTGTGAGGCTATGCTTAAACCTGAATTGTTGCCAGTCTCTGCCCCACAATTTTAGTGCGAAATGTATGCCTTTGCAATATTTCCCTTGATCTGTGTCCTTTCGTTTTGCTTCACTGTTTATTATACTAGCATTTTTTAATGTTTTGAAGCAGTTATTTTGTTTGTGGATCAGCTACTTTCTCATCTTGATTGCTTCCTTTACCTGATTCTCCTCGCTGGTTTAGCCCAAATTATTGTCTTATAAAATAAAGTGCAGTTCCCTTCCCACAAAAGCTTTGCCGAATAACTGCTGCTTCATTGGGCTTAATCTGCTCTAGTTTGAAGTAATATTAGTTTTTGCCTACCTTGCACAGTCTTTGAACTATGCTGTTTATTGTACTGATTTGGTGTTGTAGTTGAATCAATACCTTCGGCTATATCTCGGAAAGTATTTGCTTTCCTTGACTGGTACTTCTCTATTAAAGCCCATAAAGTTCATGTTTGACACTTCATAAATGCCCTTTGTTTAGCTTTTGGCAGTGTTCAAATTATATCACAGATCAATTTCCCATGCTGTTTAACTGACTTTACTACTTGGATAATTTTTGGCAAAATGTTTTTTTCAACCTCTAGCATGTGCAGCTGTTGCCCTAGTTGTAGAATCGTGCAGCATGGAAACGGGCCCTTTGACCTGACACACCCATGATGACCAAGTTGTCTAACCAGCTAATTACATGTTTCTGCATTTGGCCATTCCCCCCCCCCCCCCATTCCTATCCAGGTACTGTCCAAATGTTTGTAAAAGCTGATTGCCCCCGCCTCTGCCACCACCTCTGGCAGTTTGTTCCATATATCCAACATCCTCTTTGTGGAACTACCACTATTCTGTCCAGCTTTCCACATCTATGTCCGCCCTGTGTCCTTGGACAACTATCCTCGTTATATACAAATCTACCAGTCTTCATGTCGTCAACATTTTTTTTTAAATTGGATCACTTGCTTTATACATGCAAGCACTAAAGGCCACATCACTGGTTAGACTTTCAATCAGAAAAACGACACTCCACCAAGACCCCCTATCTCCAATCACCAACATTCAATCTGCCAAAATACCTTGGATCCAACACCTTCTGGACCAGCCTACCTTAGATACATAGATACATAGAAAATAGGTGCAGGAGTAGGCCATTCGGCCCTTCGAGCCTGCACCGCCATTCAATATGATCATGGCTGATCATCCAACTCTGTATCCCGTACCGGCCTTCTCTCCATACCCCCTGATCCCCTTAGCCACAAGGGCCACATCTAACTCCCTCTTAAATATAGCCAATGAACTGGCCTCAACTACCCTCTGTGGCAGAGAGTTCCAGAGATTCACCACTCTCTGTGTGAAAAAGCTTTTCCTCATCTCGGTCTTAAAGGATTTCCCCCTTATCCTTAAGCTGTGACCCCTTGTCCTGGACTTCCCCAACATCGAGAACAATCTTCCTGCATCTAGCCTGTCCAACCCCATAAGAATTTTGTACGTTTCTATAAGATCCCCTCTCAATCTCCTAAATTCTAGCGAGTATAAGCCAAGTCTATCCAGTCTTTCTTCATATGAAAGTCCTGACATCCCAGGAATCAGTCTGGTGAACCTTCTCTGCACTCCCTCTATGGCTATAATGTCCTTCCTCAGATTTGGAGACCAAAACTGTACGCAATACTCCAGGTGTGGTCTCACCAAGACCCTGTACAACTGCAGTAGAACCTCCCTGCTCCTATACTCAAATCCTCTTGCTATGAAGGCCAACATACCATTCGCTTTCTTCACTGCCTGCTGCACCTGCATGCCTACTTTCAATGACTGGTGTACCATGACATCCAGGTCTCGCTGCATCTCCCCATTTCCTAATCGGCCACCATTTAGATAATAGTCTGCTTTCCCGTTCTTGCCACCAAAGTGGATAACCTCACATTTATCCACATTATACTGCATCTGCCAAACATTTGCCCACTCACCCAGCCTATCCAAGTCACCTTGCAGTCTCCTAGCATCCTCCTCACAGCTAACACTGCCCCCCTGGACCAGCCTACCTTGCGGGCCCTTGTCAAAGCATTGCTAAAGTCTATGTGTACCATGTCTACTTGTTTGCCTCATTAATTTTCTTGGTAACTTCCTTGTAACAATCACACTGAAACAGTTAAAACTGATTGTATCAACAGCCTTATCCATAAATGATTTAATATAACATGTTAGTCTTCCCATGCTAGATTATTATCACAGAAAAAGCATTTATGAATACAGGAACATAATGCCATTCAGATTACCACGACTGTTCCAACATTCTGTTCTGCCAATATTTCTTAACTCCAGCTTTGTAGCTTGGTTCTACGATCCTTGAATTGCCTGTTCTGACAATTTGGCCAAATATAAATTGCTGACACTGAGTGTTCAGTATTGAAGATGCTTAGCAGGACTAATGGCATCTGTAGAGAGATGGGAGATGATGTTTTGGGTGGATGAACTTTGATCAAAAACTATTTCAAGTTCACTTCTGCAATTTTTACCTCATCCTAAATCATCTTATTTTTGTTGTTTGGATATGAAAAGAGGTGAGCAACAATCCTACATTAAAACATTATTAAGATAGCTGTGAGTTTTGCCCTTTCTTAGTTTCCCAGTAGAACAGCCCATTTGCATTGTGCTCTGCACTTTATTTGCCAATGAGTAATTAAGTTATTTCTACCATTTTCATGAAGGACAATTTGATATTCATTTCAACTGATCCAGAGTCTAGGATGGAGGGCCTTAATATGCAGGTCAGGATTTGAGCAAATTAATCTTTCAGAAATAAAACAAAGCTCATTTCTAATGAGACAAGTGGGAATGCAACAAATTGCATTTGAGATTTGCTCGATTGAAGGACTTGATCTGAGATTTCCAATCTCCCTGTTTATTACATAGAATTGTATGTGAAGTATGTGCAGGACGTTTGTTCCAACTTATTTGTCCATGTTTGCTTCATGTAGTCCTCTTCGTCCCCAATTGTCAATCTCCTTTCTCTTTCTCCCTCGTGTTTATATCGTTGCTTCTGCAATAAATTTCCAGGTAACTAAATGTACTTTTCTTTTAACATTGATTTATGCTGGAGGTTTAAGAAAACAAAAATGGCGTGGGGCTGTCGTATCCGATTTCAACAACCAAGGGACTCTCTTTTTGTTGTACCCTTTATCTGTATATATTCTGGGCAATTACAGGACTGCTTTAACCGAAGCGACTGGGACTTGTTTGAGGACGAGGACATTGACACCTACACTGTACTTTTTTTTTACACAAAAAGCTGTGTAGACAATGTCATTAACACTAAACGCATCCGTATCCCTCCCAACAACAAACCATGGATGACCAAAGCCGTCTGATTCCTTTTAAAAGCCCACAATATGGCTTTTCGGGCCAGCAACACAGGGCTGTATAGTGCGGCCAGGTCCGTCCTGAAGAGGGGCATCAGGAATGCCAAAGCAGCCTATAAGCGAAGAGTCACTTCAATAACTCAGACTCCCGCCGCGTATATGCCAAGGTATACGGAACATCACGAACTACAAAAACGATACCAACTCATCCACCAGCAACAGTGCCTCTCTGGCAGAACAGCTCAACCACTTCTTTGGCCGCCATGAGAGGAGAGAGACAGTCATGCCCACTACTCCAGCTCCAACACCCAACAGACAGCCACCTGTCACTTCTGCAGTGAGGAAGAGACCGTGTTCCATTTGTACAGCAGTGTGAGAGGTTGCAGCCCCTGTTCGACTATCTGAAGCGACTGTTCCTCAAGATTTGGCTACATTTTAGCCCCACACACCTGATATTTGGGCACCCGGTACAGAGGGGGGAGGGGGGGAGGGGGGAATCTCCCTGTCTGTCTGCTCCTGGGCCTGGCCAAGATGGCCATTCGCGGGTCCAGGCAGCGAGTAGTCGACGGCCGCACGGGGGTTGACTGCCTGCCCCTTTTCCGGGCCTACGTCCGTGCCCGCGTGTCCCTGGAGAGGGAACATGCGGTGTCCACGGGGACTTTGGAGGCCTTCTGTGAACGCTGGTCACCGCGGGAGGTCGAGTGTTTTGTTGATAAAGTTGGCGTTATATCAATTTGATGATCGTTTGTTTGTAAACTGTCAACATAGGCAGTCTTTGATTGTGTTAATACTCTGTATGTCTATTTTTATTTTTTGAATAAAAGTATTTGTATAATAAAAAAAAACAGCCAGACACTCATCATACGGACTGCTGATGTCACACACATATTCCGGAATGTTAACATACGGAAGGCAGCCGGTCTGGACGGAGAGTCCGGACAGTCTCCAGTTTCAGGTTCCTGGGCACCCACATAACGTATTGATGTATTTACAAACATTTTCAATCAATCCCTGGCACAATGTGTGGTCCCCACATGCCTAAAAACATTGGAAACAGTGCCAATGCCGAAGCAGACAGCCATAACTAACACCAATAATTATGAAGTGCCTGGAGCGATTGGTCCTTAAGCACATCAAGGCCGCTCTCCCATCAACCCTGGATCCACACCAATATGCAAACAGATCAACGGATGACGCTATTGCCACTGCCCTCCATACTGTACCGCTCCACCTAGAACAACGGGGCGCATACGCACGACTGCTATTTGTGGGTTGCAGCTCTGCATCCAACACAATCATACCCAGTAGACTGGTCTCCGAGCTGTCCGCCCTAGGCTTCGAACACAACATCTGCCTATGGATTAAAGACTTCCTTACGGACCGGCCGCAGTCAGTCAGGATGGGACCCCACCACTCCCCCACTCTGACACACAGCACAGGAGCTCCACAAGGCTGTGTGCTGAGCCCCCTCCTCTACTGCCTCTGTACCTATGACTGCATACCGACCCACAGCACAAACACCATCATAAAATTTGCAGACGACACGACAGGCGGGGCTGATCACTGAGGGCGATGAGACAGCTTACAGGGAGGAGGTACAGAGGTTAATAGGCTGGTGCTCGGAGAACAACTTAGCTCTCAATACAAAAAAAAATAAAAGAGCTCATCATTGACTTCAGGAAGAAACAGGGTGACCATCCCCCACTGCACATAAACGGAGAAAGAGTGGACAGTCTCCAGTTTCAGGTTCCTGGGCACCCACATCTCAACAGATCTCAAGTCAATTAACACGCACTCCCTGGTAAAGAAGGCACAACAACAGCTTTACTTCCTAAGATCACTCAGGAAAGTCAACTTGCCACAACAGCTGCTAGTTTCATTCTACCGTTGCGCCATAGAGAGTGTCCTGACATGTCATCCTGGTATGGTATGGCAACAGTTCTGCGGCTGACAAGAAGGCTCTGCAGAGAGTCATCAACAAAGAAGGGTCTCGACCCGAGACGCCACTATTCCTTCGCTCCATAGATGCTGCCTCACCCGCTGAGTTTCTCCAGCATTTTTGTCTACCTTCGATTTTTCCAGCATCTGCAGTTCTTTCTTAAACAATACAACCCAGAAGATCACCAACACACACCTGCCTGCCCTGGAAGAGATCTATAGCTCTCATTGCCTGCGGAAGGCATCACGCATTCTAAAGGAGACGTCTTATCCCGCACATCACTTGTTTGCCCTTCTGCGCTCAGGAAAGCGTTACAGGTCCATCAAATCACACACCACAAGATTAACGAACAGTTTCTACCCCAAGGCCATCACCACTCTGAACCTTGCACTGAACACACAGCCCCCATAGCCAATATTTTGTACTGCCACAACACTACTGTGAAATATTGCACATTATGACTTGACGACGTTTTCTTGTCATTTTTGTTATTCGTTATTATTTATCTGATACGTTGGAGCTCCGCTCGGGCAATACGCCTGAAATTTTGTTGTATGTATTTACAATGACAACGTTTATTATTATTATAGTACACTGTGGATGGCTTGATTGTAATCATGTTTTGTCTTTTTGGAAAGTACGCAACAAAAAGATCTTCACTGTACGTCAGTACATGTGACAATAATAAACTAAACTAAGAGGGGGTGGCACATTGGCTCAGCGGTAGAGTTATTGCCTTATGGCGCCAGAGACCCGGGTGGATCCTGACTACAGCTGCTGTCTATACGGAGTTTGTACATTCTCTCTTAAACAGTGTGGGTTTTCTCTGGGTGTTCCAGTTTCCTTCCACATTCCAAAGACGTTCAGTTTTGTAGATTAATTGGCTTCTCTAAATTGTCCCTAGGGTGTCAGATAGAACTAGTGTACGGGTAATCATTGGTTGGCATTGACTCGTTGAACTGAAAGGCCTGTTTCCACACTGTACTACAAAACTCAACAAAACTAAAGCTGACATAAAGCCTTGCTTTGGCTTCCTTTTCAATCTTGCCCAGTTTCTGGGAATGCTAGTTTGAAACACTAATAAAATGTCAGATTATACAACGGTAGATGCCTCGCTTCTTACCTAATTACGTATTAATCTGACCCAAATTTTCACACATGCTAATTGGTCAGAAGAAAATTATTTCATTCTCCTGTGTCAAATTCCTTAATTTGTAACCCGCTAAAATAAAATCCTGCATTAGTTTCCCAATAAGTCATCACATCTGTAAAATGACTCCACTGCTATTTTTGTCTTTCTGTGCAGTAAAAGAGGAACTACCATATTATTAAAAATTTAGATTCAAATAGTTTTAATCCGCAGATGACCAAGATAGATGATTCCACCCAGGATTTGAATAATGATGCTGAGCTTTAGCAGAATATATACAGTATATCTATTAGCAGTATTAGAACAGTCCAGGACAGGAACAAGCCTTCACTATCTTTGTACTGAACAAGCTAAACTGATTTCATCTGCCTGTACATGATTCATAGCCCTCTATTCCTTGTACTTCCATGTGCCTATCTAATGCCACTTAAACATCACTATCGTTTTTGAATCCACTACTATCTTTGGCAACGTGTCCAGCCCCCACTACTTTGTGTAAAACAAATAAAATTGCCCCACACACCTTCATTAAACTTTCCCCCCTCACTTTAGAGCTATGTCCTCTAGTGTTGGACATTTCTATCTTGGGAAAAAGTATCATAATTCTTTCATTGGTGTTTGGCCAAATGGTAGCCTCGGGTAAACTTTCTATGACTTTGCCTCATTGTGCCAGGATCTAATTGTGTAATTGGAATCTTAAATCTGAGCTCTAGGTTGTTTTCCTCTTGGCTTCCATTCCACAGACAGACTTACCCAACACCTCCGCACAGTTTGCATTAACCAACCCGATCTCCAGGTGCTTCCCCCTCCCATTCCGTATCCAACCTTTCTGTCCTGGGCCTCCTCCATGGCCAGAGTGAGTCCTACCCCAAATTGGAGGAGCAGCACCTCCTATTTCGCTTGGTAGTTTACACCCCAGCGGTCAGAACATTGACTTCTCCAATTTCAGTTAGTCCTTGCTTTCTCTCTCCTTCCCCTCCCCTTCCCAGCTCTCCCACAGCCCACTGTCTCTGCCTCTTCTTTTCTTCTTCCCCCCCCCACATCAGTCTGAAGAAGTGTCTCTACGCGATACGTCACACATTCCTTCGTTCCATAAATGCTGCCTCACCCACTGAGTTTCTCCAGCATTAACGTCTACCCTCGATTTTTCCAGCATCTGCAGTTCTTTCTTAAACACCCAGTCCAATATAGGTGACTTTATGAAGGACACACAATCTTGAAACGAGAATGTTCAGCATTAAAATCAAAGGCACTTTTACCACACTGGTGAGTGGAAACTGGATAACCCTAGAAGGGTGTTTATCATGAATCAGTTGAATTTCAGTGCTGAAATCTGAAATGTTGAGCATGAAGATTAAGGGATTATGGAAAAGCAAAATAAATGGGCTTGATGTGCAGTTCAGCCATGATCTAACTGATCGGAGCAGACTCAAGACGCTAGTATCCATCTTTCTGAAATAAATGCCAATTTTATGAGAATTCATATAAGAACGGTGTTTAATTTATAGCAAGTAGTTGACTGTGGAAGATTTAATTAAGATGTATTCTGCTTTTATTGCAGCAAGTTGAAGTAGACTGCCAACAGTGTATGCTTGAAATCCTCGACACGGCGGGAACAGTAAGAAATATTATTGAAAATATTTTAAATAGTTCTCTTAAAATGTATTATATTGTGCAGCATTACATAGATGGTCAGGAAATATTTTGCTAATTGCTCACTTATGATTTGTCCTTTTGAATGTGGCGTCTTCAGTTCTGCTCTACTGACGAGGTTTATCGTTGCTAGAACAGACCATTATAAACATGTAATTTGATGTGCAGCTGATTACATAAAGTTGATCTGATAATTTTACCTTCAGTTTTGATTTTTGTTTACATGTGTAACATTGGCAGAGCAATTTTTATTTCACTGTGGGAATTAAGAATCAAAATGTAATTAGTGGGCACAGTGATATATGAATGCATGCTGCAATTTGCCCATCGCCTTGCATTACCTGTCTCAACCTTGGTCTGCTGCATAGTTTGACCATGGTTTACAATACATCCACAACGTTCCAGTGTGTGATCACAGGAACATAACTGGAATTCTCATCAGCATGACTACCTCCCTCCCTAAAGGTCAGTTTAATAATGGCTGACACCAGGACATTCAGATGTTTTGTGACATCAAAGTCAAATCTTTGCAGCGCATCAATTAAAGCTTGTGTTGGAGAACCAACCCGAAATATCTGCTTGACAGTTGGATGATGCAGCCTGTTTGACTTCCTGAATGTGGATAACTCAGACTGTAACATTCTTGGGTGGGGGAGAAAGTGAACTATGTAAATGTTCAGGGACCTTAAGTTACTAGAATCCTGTGGGCTGCTTGACTCTCCAAACGTGGTTAGTACATGTGCAGATGACTCTTAAATTGGTATAGTGAGCAGTTATGGTCCTCTAGAATTACAATGGGATCTTGATAAATTGGGCCAGTGGACTGAGGAATGTCAGATGGATTTTAATTTGGATAAATGCAAGTTCTTTCCTGGTATCTTATGACTTGCACAGTAAACGATAAGGCCCATGGAAATAGTGTAGAATGGAGAAGCCCAGAAACATATATGCAGGTAGTGTTCCATGAAAGAGGAGACACCTGATCGGAAACGTCATCCATCTTTTTTCTCCAGAGATGCTGCCCCTCCCGCTGAGTTACTCCAGCACTTTGTCTATCTTTTACATATGTAGACGACTGTGAATAAGGCATTTGGAAGGCTGGCTATAGAAAGGATGTCATTAAATTGGGAAATGTGCAGAAAAGTTTTATGCGGATGTTACAGGGACTGGATGCATCGAGTTTTTTCCAGGAACATGGGACGCAGGGGGTCATGTTGTAGAATTGTATAAAATCTTGAGCATGATTAAGCTGAATAGCCATAGACTTTTCTCCAAGGTAGGAACGTTTAAAACCTGAGGCCGTAGGTTTAAGGTGCGAGGGGAAAGGTTTTAAAAAGGGACCAGAAAGACAATTTTTGTCAGGGGATGGTGCGTTAGAGGAGGTGGTGAATGCAGATAGTTAGTTTTAGTTTATTGTCACGTGTACTGAGGTACAGTGAAAAACATTTGTTGCGTGCTATCCAGTCAGTGGAAAGACAATAAATGATTACAATCAAGCCATTTACAGTGTATAGATATCATAGTTAAAGTAAGAAATGTTGCTGTAGGAATTGAGATTTAAGAGTGTGGAGCGATTGTAATATGTGATTGCAGATCTACTTCTGTGGCTAGTAGTCGTGCAAATAGTCGCCTGTGTGGGTGCCATCTTGGAAACATAACAATTATGACATTTGACATTGACATTTAAATGTACTTGGACAGGTACATCAGTAGAGAAGATTTGGAGGGATATAGGCCAGGTACAGGCATGTGGGGCTAGTGTTGTTGGGCAACTTGGCCAGTTTTTGGAGTTAGGCCGAAGCGCTTGTTTTCCTGCTTTGTAGCTCTATAACTGACCAATACTGTGGTTCTGCCCTACTGACTGAGCTCTGGTGCTCCCTCTGGTGTTTATACAAACATTACAATATTCAAGTTCAAATCTAACTTCTGAAAACTTCAAAGCTCAAGTGGAAATTTTTGTTGTTGTTCATTTCTCTCTGGTGAATGTAGGTAATTCTTTGGCCTACATTTGTGTGGATTGGAGATGGAGGAAGTGGTGGCGCGACTGCACGGATAGCATGGCTGAGCTGCACTACATGGGGAACTGGAAGTTTTAACGTGTGTTGTAATAGTTTAGGGTGTGTGCAGCCAACTTGTGACTGCTTTGGTTACGTGCTTTAGTTAGAGATTTGCAATGTTTTTTGGAGGCGGGGCACAGGGAAGAAGTGCAATTTTTGTTCATTTGTGACCCAAATTCCCTTCATACCTATGCCACAAGTGTTATTTTAATGGAGAAAAAAACTGCTGGAAGAACTGTGTCAGATATCATATGTGGAAGGAAATGGAAAGTCGATTTTTCAGGTTGAATCCACGCTGCATCTCTAATGTGAAACCTCAAAGAACTAACTCTATGATGTGTATTAATATTTGGGTGCTTATGACAAACTATCTTTATAAGGAGAAAAGCACAGAAATCTATGTAGTCCTATAAACTGATCAAATGTTTTGTCTGTGTTTCTTCCAGGAGCAGTTTACAGCAATGAGAGATCTGTATATGAAGAATGGCCAGGGGTTTGCACTAGTATATTCTATAACTGCACAGTCAACGTTTAATGACTTGCAGGACCTGAGAGAACAGATTTTGCGAGTGAAGGACACTGAAGATGTAAGTACACTTGATTTAATTTAGCCTTCTAAAATTAAGTATTCAAATTCTTGAGCTTCTGTTAAGTTTGAAAATTTAAACTAAAAACTCTTGGAAAAAAATTGTATTTGACTTGTCTATTGAAATACTTTTGAGGATGTGACTGCTCGAAATAGCTGGAAGAACCAGTGGGTGTAGTATATTTACATTTTCATAACTTTCAGCAGTATTTTATTCGTGAGTGGTCAAAAAAGTTAACACATGAAATTGTGGGTAATAAATGGATATGGATTGAGAATTGATATTGGATAGAAGAAAATTGGCATAAAGTTATTCTTGTGTTGACAAGCAACATCTAGTGAGGCACTGCAGGGAATGGTGCTTGGGACCAGCTATTAGGAAATATGTATCTATACCAATGTTGCAAAATGAGATGGGATTGTGAACAACTGACTGGAGAGTAAATTCTTGGTGGGAAGTGACTCAGATTGGATCAAATTCTCCATCCTTTAGTGTTCTAACTGCAGTCACCTTGATTCGCTACGTAGTCACCTTTCCTTTACAATTTGGTTCCATTCGAAGTAGATCAGATGACGTCTTATCTTACCAGTACGTCTGCCACTTCATTCATGTGTAGAAGTAATGCTTCTTACTATTACATGCATCATGCACTGAAAAGTTAATTCATAGTTTTACAATGTAATCCTGAGTCAGCTTGTGTAAATGTACATTTATATTTTTTATTGGCATGATTGGTGAAAGTTATTTTCTCGGTCAAATTCCTTTCTCACTTTAATAAATCTCATTTCCTGGAAATGTTCCCAAGCTGTCAGCACTTGATTTTCAGGGGGAAAAGTCCATATTTTTTAAGGAGTTGCAAGGAATTTGATCTACAATTTTACAAATGGATGTAAAGAAGGTGAAAACATAGAATCAATTAATGTAAAGGATTTAATGTGGATGAAATATCCAGTTTTTGTTTGTTATTCAAACAGAATATGATTTCATGAGATGTATTGTTCCTCTCTGCACCATCATGGAATATTCAGATTCGGCGATAACATTTAAAAAAACATGGCAAATTACAAAATTATTTATTCCTTTCAACGAATTTCCTTTGATCATCAAAATTATATAGCTGCATGAAATGAAGCAAATTCTAAATTACTTTTCTGCCATGTTCATGGCAAAGCTTATATCTGTAGAATAAAGCAGAAGACATGATACTATAGAGGCCAGGCCCAATGAGAATGTTTGAAACTTGGATTTGATCTGGGGTGGGTGAGGGTTGGGGAGAATACAGACGATTCATTGTGGCATTGTAGACAATGTAGGCCCAGATTGAATCTGAAAATAACTAGTATAATGGCGGAAGAATATTTGGCCATTTAGCTATATTCTGATTTACACCCTTATACCCCCTCTCCTTCTCCCACACTCTCAAAAGCAAACATTGGTGTTTTAAACTTTGCAATATCTCTGATACCTGGTTTTGATGGACCAATAGTCCACTATATTGACAGTGATGTGACACGTCCCTTTTAATACGTTTCAAGTCTCTTAACAATTATTTTAATTTGACAACGATCAACTAACAAGGTAAAATAACTAAAGGCCTGGAGGTAAAAAAGGGAATCCTGGGGAGGGGAGAAATGGAGGTGGAGAAACTGGGGATGGAGATTAGTTTTAGAGCTTTGGGCACAGCCACTTGAAACATGATCCATTGATTATAATTGGGGCTACAAAGGGTGTCAATAGTACAGAGTTCAAAGATCACAATGAGATGCAGGAGCTGAGGGATAAGGTCCTGGAGGGAATGGAAAAGTAATTTAAATATTGATTTGTTCTTGGACCAGCAGCTAATGATGGTCACAAAGCACAAGCTTTGGGACTCTGTGAATTAAAATATAAGTTTTTCTATCGAATTGCCTCGTAGTTGCAGTTTGTTCCCAGCAGGGATAGAAATTCGCCAAGTTTAACTTCAATGTTTTCTTTATTATTTCCCACCCTCAAATTTCCTTTGCCTTTATTGATAGGACAGCTTCACCGGAGAGATTCATCTGGAGACTTGTAAACCCTCCAAGCTCCATTTGAAAACTGCTCATGAATACCCTTTATTTGCCGTTCTTAAATTTTGTCCTTTCTTTGTCATATTAATGGTCCACATCGAAGTAGGCCACAGTGAAATCTGTGCCCACACTTAATGCAGCTGTATCAGGTAATTGGGCAGGCGGAATACTTGTTCTCAAATTTTAGTGTTGAATAAGGTGGGAATTGTCATGTTACATTGGTTCGTGCTTGAGGTTATCCCTTGTTTTTGCAAGGAGGGGTGGGAATCTGAGTTGGCCACTTGCAGTTATCAGGGTTTTCCAAAACCCCTATTGTACTGTGCATACTGAGTTGGCCATGAGTTTTCATGTTCAGCGTTGTAGTAAATATGCCGCGCATTCTGACCTGAGTAGAGAAATACTATGAATATTAGCTATAGTTGTGCCTTCTAATTTCAACACTGATGCAACAGTTTTTGTCTGCATGTGCGACTTGTACTTCAAGAATAAGAAAAATGTGAACTGTTGAGCTAATTCTTTCAAATGGCAGTATTCTAGGATACAAAGTTGCAAGGTTTCAGCAGAGCAGAAAGCAAAAGATTTCCTGTTGCTTCTTGTGCCTCAGTCATATTAACAGGCACATCCACTCTTACAAAAGTGCATCCTTTCATCGTATGCACGTGGCTGTTGCTTCCTGGCTCCACGATGTTTTAATATTGCAGAACACGTCTCCATGGAACTGTGCTGGACACGGCTGCTGCCTCTTCCTCCTCACAGCCACCAAATTCAATGTTGTTGATATCTCCACATAGCCACAGCGGATTATATCAAGGATGCGATCTGCTATTCAGCTGCATCTTGACTCAGTGTTTTGTGTATAACCTTATCAAATCTCTTGAAAATCCAAGTCACTTGTTGAGTTATCTAATCGGGTTGCATTTAATGAGGCATCATTTCTTCTGCACATGGGTAAGCTCCTTCAGCCTCGATAAGGCAATAATGCTTCTGTATTTTAACTGTTGGTCTAATAGAACTACTTTCTAGATGGCACTCTTATTTTAAATTGTAGGATCGCCTTCATTTGTCGGCACACTTGTAACCTTTTTTTAACCTTGACACTTTTAGCCATTGCTGATGTTTAATTTAGATTCTTGTCAAGAGTACAGAGGTACAGTGAAAATCTTTAGTTGCGTGCTAACCAGTCAGCGGAAAGACGATACATGATTACAATTGAGCTATCCACAGTGTACAGGTACATGGTAAAGGGAATAATGTTTATTGCAAGGTAAAGTCCGATTAAAGATAGTCTGAGGGTCTCCAATGAGGTAGCTATAGCTCGGGAATATCTAGTTGTTGGTATGATGGTTCAGTTATCTGATCGCAGTTGGGAAGAAACTGTCCCTGACTCTGCAGGTGTGCATTTTCACACTTCTATACCTCTTAACTGATGGGGGAGGAACGAAGAGGGAATGGCCAGGGTGCAACTGTCCTTGATTATGCTGCTGGCTTTGTAATGTGTAAACTATTCAAACAGCAGTTGTTTATTCTGTCATAATTAATCATAGTTACTTTTATATATAAATATTACTCTTCAACCTCACTGGCTTATAAGAAACTTGGGAAGCTGACTTAAATCCAGTTTTGAATACATTACTTGTACTTGATATCTACAGTATTTAACTGTACTAGGTGAAATTTTACAATTTTATTTCAAGAATTTGCCACCCCACCCACTTTCCCCTGCCCACCAAATCAGTGTTGTTAAAACAAGTTCCATGACAGGTGTTCAACCTAAAATATTGGAGTGTTGGTCTTGGCTTCTAACCCTGGTGAAACTTATAGAGCATGCTAAAATCTTTGTTTCTGCTTTTTACAATGAAGCACGCATTGTTGCTTCATGACAATTTAGAATTTTTCCGATGTTGGTAAAAATATTCAATAATTATACTTTAGAAAAACATCTCTTTATTAAATATTTTCATATGTGTGGTGTTACTACTGGCAGAGATGGGTATTTAATAAGTTAACATGAGCATACTTGGCTTCTGGGCATGGAATGAATAATGAATTGGGGTGTATTTATGATAGATTTTAAATGAAATTTAATGTTGTAGTTGTGACTATGTGAAAGATGATGCTTTCCTGTGTCCTTCACTTGAGAGGTACCAAGGGGCAGTCTTTCATGCTTGGTGATCTGCCATTGTAAAGCTGGCCTTTATACATTGCAGAAATATGATATAAGTTGTTGTTTTGATGACTGCTTTAGTAACAAAGTTGTATTTGTGGTACGTCAGTTCCTGTTGCTGCTGTATGTGAACATGCAGGGAATGGAGGGATAAGGATCAGATGCAGGCAGATGGGGTTAGTTGAACTTGTCATAATGAGCTTGACGCAATATGGTGGCCCAAAGGGCCTGATCTTCTTTACTGGTCTGTTCCAGGTAAGAAAAGAATAATCTAGAAGAGCAGAGCATTCTTTGGGAGAATTCAACAGATTTAGTGCTGGCAATAAGTGTAAATGTGTTCCCTGAAAGAATTGTTTAGTTTATTACTGTCAGGTGTACAGAGGTACAATGATAAGCTTTATCCTGTCAGCTTGAAAGTCACTGTGATTACACCCACAGTGTACAGATACAGGATAAAAGGAATAATGTTTAGTGCAAGGTATAGGTATGTTACAAAACTTACCTTCAGTCGCGCTGTAATTCTGCCACTGGCCGTGTGCGCGATTTTGGCGCCTTTAAGGGGGGGGCGGGGTTAAAACGCGGTTTCTTCTCCCTTGTCCTGGAAATATTTTGTTGGAGTACAAAACTTCGCTGACAAAATCGTTCCTACCCGCGTTTTGTGATTTTTTTTTATTTATTAAATCGTCAATGTCAGCGCTACAGTCATTTTAAAATCAGCTCCTGAAGCGTCAACGCCAATAACGGGGACGGATTTCACACAATGGACAGGTAAACGAAAGTGCTTTCTTTAAATGTATAAAAGTGCTTCTTAAGAAGCCTTTAATTCACATTTTGTCATGCGACACGGTGATTTTATTCCCCGAATTAACGGCAGTATTTTTCATGCCAATACGGGGTTAAATTCACCGCAAATGAACGTTCCAAAAGATCGCGTTCCAGAAATTCTCACTCGCAAGATGAATTAAATCCCCATTAATTTACAGGTATTAAACATTCAATTCCTTCCATTTGGCCTGTAAATTCATGAAAATTAGATTAAAAAATTATGTTATATTGTGAATTATTGTGTGAATGTTATTTGGACACTTAGGCTATTTAAAAATGTTAATCTATTCTTAAGAAATTGATAGATGTTTAGATCTAGTAATTGAATTTTGTAATTAGCTACAATTAGGTAACTAACTAATTATATGCTTTACTTTCATGTCTTCGAAGTAAGATTGTTTCATATTTGTTTCAGAATGCTTCAATCTATAATACCTGAAAATTTCTTTCAGTTACCATAATTTTTAAGAAAGTTATGGGCTTTTAACTGTCCTCGATCACAGCTTTTGTGTTAAGTCAATGGAAAAGCAATAGGGAACTAGATGCTAATTTCTGAGTATGATAATGGCCATAACTTTTTTAATACTGAAGATATGAAAGTGAATTAAGTGTCAAATTAAACTTCTTTTTATGCTTTATCTGATGGGATAAATTGCAGACTTTATTTTTTAAATCTCAAAATTTTGTAACATTGCTACAAGGTAAAGTCTGATTAAAGAGAATTTGTAAGTCTCCAATGGGGTAGATGGGCGGTCAGGTCCGCTCTCCGGTTTGCTAATTGCAAACATGTTGTTTGATATAGGTTTGATGGGGAAACTAGAATATGCCTATACATTCCTTGACTTTATCATTAGACTTGCTTTCATATTTTGTTTAAAAAAAACCCAGATATTTTAAGTTTGAGGTGGAAGCTGGAGTCTGGAGTCTTGATGCTTAAGTGCACAGTGTAAAGCAAAAAACAGTCAATGGGATCTATTCCTTGATGCATCCTTGAGTAGCAAGACAGGAAGTTAACGCTATTTTTAAATGCCAGCAGGATTTGTAACTTGACAAATAGAGTACAAAAGCAAGGAAGTTTAGTTAAACCTTGAATCTCAGCTGAGGTATTGTCCAATTCAGGGTGAGGTACTTTCAGAAGGATGCTGAGGCCATGGGAGAGGATAAGGGGATTTCCTACAATGGTACCAGCAATGGATCTCAGTGATGAGGAACTAGAGAAGTTGAAATTATTCTGCTAAGAAATGTAGGAGGAGAGAAATGGGAAAAGTAATATGTACAAACTGACGGTTTGGAGTAAATAATTTGCTATAGGAACTGTACTGAGTGAGCAGAGTGTAATAGTGTGTTTGAAGACTTGGTGACTTTAGTACAGTAAATCCTCGTTCTTACGGACCTCTTTATAACTGATTCCGGTTACTAGGCTATAGTAAGCTATGGAAACTGACACGGCATTGAGATTGCTTTAATTGACACAACTCCATTAAACAATGTACCAAACGGCCTGTAATATCTTTAGCTTGCAGTAACAAAGACTCATTTTTAGCTGTCAAGAACGACATACATTCGGCAGGTTAGTGTCTTTGGAAGGAGAAATGGAGTTAATGTTTAAGGTCGATGTCCTTTCATCCTGAATGATTTGGTGGTGGGAATCTCGGAGCGGGAGAGGGTTTCCTCACCCCAAAGCCCCAGACGTCCCATTTTGCTGTCAATCTCTGAATGTGAGAATCGGGCAGTGGTTATTGTTGTTCCCCAGCAGCGTTGGACAAGGTGATGCCGGGCAGCCGCTTTGGGCCGCTGCGCTCCTTGTGGTGAGGGAGGTCCCACTGGGCTCTCAGTGATGTGGCTCAAGATTCTGGATCCAGGACTTTTATAAAATTAGCATGGAGAGGGTGGGGGGGGGGGGGGTCTTATATGTGTACATGTTACAGAACCATAGATTCAAAATTAAGCTTGCTATATAAGACCAGTGTCTGTTTTGAACGCAAACCCAGAATTTGGTGTATGCTTTTTGATGATGGAGGGGAAAATTGGGGGAATTTTGGGTTCTGATAAATTGAATTAATTGAATAGCTGCTTCAAAGCCTGCTGTTTTTTAAATAGGGTTGGGGAGAAGTTACAGTAAATTAGATGTTACAGTAAATTCTAAAGTGTTATTTTTGGCTTTTGCTTTTTTTCACTTCCAAATTTGTGCACAGATATTTACAAAAAGTGACTGTTCAGATAAATACAGTAAGCCTAACTACTAATAATAAACCAAATTATTTAAAATAAAAATGCAGTTCCTCTGACATTTGAGTCTGATCACATTCTAGCTTCATTGATTCATATTCTTCGAGGTAACCTTGCACATTAGTTTGTGAGATTTGGGGTATTGGAATGGATTGTAAACTAACCCAAGGAAATAGAAATGACTTGTGGAACTTTTTTGTTACAGTAGTGATGCTAATTAGGCATCTGACCTTTAGAGATACAGCACGGAAACAGGCCCTTTGGCCCACTGAGTCCATGCTGCCCTTCGGCCCACCGAGTCCACGCTGTCCAGTGACTCCTCGCAAACTAACACTATCGAACACACGAAAGAAATTTGCCATTTTAGCAAGCCATTTAGCCTACAAACTTGTATGTGTTTGAAGTGTGGGAGGAAACCGGAACACCTGGAGAAAACCCATGCAGTTCATGGGGAGAACATGCAAACTCCGTACCGATAGCACTGGTAGTCAGGATTGAACCCAGGGCTCACGCTGTCAGGCAGCAACACTACCGCTGCGCCACTGTGTGCTGTGTATCCAGTACATACAAACCAAAAATAACTAGTACTGTTCCTATTTATGCTTTACTAGTTTTGATCCTAGGTGAATGAGTTTTGTGTGACCTGGCTTTAAGAATGTGATTGCGAGCAGCTCAATTTCTGTTTGGCAAAAAATGATTGACCCTTTCTTGAGTCTCTTCACTTTTTAAAAACCTAAATTGCAAGAATGCGTTTATAGCCTTGCCTTTTAATTCCCCGCGATGTTGTAATTTTCTTGTACAACCTTAACAAAAGCCTCATAACTTCTTGTAGCACCTCACAAATCTGCAATAAACATTGTGTTTTGGCAGTTGTTGTCCCAAGTGAAATGGTTCTTATATTTAGTACTTAATGAGAAATTGCTCTTGGAGGAATGGATGTGCTGCTTCGATGCTAATATTCTACCAGATGGACATCTGCCTTTTTGGCTGGTTGTCTAATATTTCTACTTTTTAAGTTGATTATAGGCATTTAGTTTAGTTTAGAGATACAGTGCAGAAAGTGGCCCCTCGGCCCACTGGGTCCGCGCCAATCAGCGATCCCCTCATATTAACTCTATCCTACACCCACGATGAACAATTTTTACATTTACCAAGCCAATTAACCCACAAACTGTACGTCTTTGGAGTGGGAGGAAACCGAAGATTTCGGAGAAAACCCACGCAGGTCACGGGGAGAACATACAAACTCTGTACAGACAGCACCCGTGGTCGGGATCGAACTCGGGTCTCCGGCGCTGCATTCGCTGTGAGGCAGCAACTCTACTGCTGCCCCACCGCGACTGCCCAGAATGTGGCTGTAGAATATCTATTTATTTTGCTATCTGATGCACTGTAACCTTTGTAAAAAATACTTAATTTTCACAGACTTATGAAATGTGAAATGGAGTTGAGCAATGAAATTATATAATAATCAAATGTCTGTCAACCAAATGTTTCCTATGCTTTAACTTGGTATGGTTGGTCTCCCAGTTCCTGAAACTTGGGATTTCAGTTTACTCCCTTCCAGCAGCATTACCATTACAACATGGATTTGGGATGTAGTGGTTCGAGTATCTATGGCGTGGGTGATGACCACTTGTGGGGTCTGTACTTCAGAAAAGATGTCAACGCCTTAGATTGCAAGCAGGGATCATTTCTCAGAGCAGTATCAGGGGATGGAGAATTGAGTCATGCAAAGAAACTAGAAACACTTAGAATTGTTATTCTTTGGAACAAAAGGTTAAGATGAGATGTAATAGAGCTCAAAATTGAGGTCTTGATCCAGGGATGGAAAAAACTATTAATTTGAAGTCGGTACTCAGATTAACATTGGACTGTTGGCAAGTAGAATGATAAATTATTTCGCTGAACAAACCTGCGATGGTGTGGGTGAATGACTGAGTGAATTTGGTAGTAACTTTCAGGAAGGTTTTTAAGGGGCAGCACATTGGTGCAGCAGTGGAGCAGGTTCGATCCTGACTACGGGTGGTGTCTGTATGGAGTTTGTATATTCTCCCTGTGACCGCATGGGTTTTCTCTGGGTGGTCTGGTTTTCTTCCTCATTCCAAAGACGTGCAAATTTGTAGGTTATTTGGCTTCTGTAAATTGTCCCTAGTGTGTAGGATAGAATTAGTGTATGGGTGATTGGTGGTTGGCACAGATTTGGTGGCCAAAGGGCCCCTACATGCTCTATTTCTAAACTAAAACTAAGTTTGTAGACATACAGCTGAAAGGCTTAGCCTGCAGGGCTAAGGAAAGAAGCAGGAGCTAATTCGATAGCCTTTTCAAATAGCCAGCAGAATATAATGTCACAGTATTGAGGAGTACTGAGGAATATGTTGTATAATTTAGATTGTATTTTGTATCCACATGAAATATGTTAAGGAATTAAAGTGCACTTCATGTAGAGGATTATAAATTTTAATTTTACTATGACACGAGTGAAGTGCTATTGAGGGCTTTATGACACAATTTATCTTATTTGTAAGCCATGTTCTGTGACATTGTAACAAGAGTTCTCATTTATTCCATATACAGTAAGACACCTCAGTGTAGCACCAAATGTGGGCATGCGGTGAGCTTCTATAATTCTGAGTGCATGGCCTTTTAAGCAATCGTTTAGTGTGGGATATCAGAACAGATTTTTACAATATAGTAATGCTATTTCCTACTCTGCAGCCAACAGGCCACGATGGAAGGGAATGCTGAGGCCGGGAAAACTCTTTAAATGCTGGAATCTGAAATAAAAACAGAAATGCTGGAAAAACTCGGCCAGTCGAGCAGTTATTGCCGAACAAGAAAGCAGTTAATGTTTTAGGTCAGAGAGCCTTCCTTGAGGCTGTTCCTCTGTGTCTGGTTCCTGCCACGGCAGAGGAGTATGGAAGGCTGGGGTTAGTGCCAGATTTCCATCGCTGCAGTGCTGTCAGTAATGTGACACTCCACATAGCGCTTTAGTGACCTTTTAACACCAATTCCATTAGCACTCTTGTTCCTGGGAATGCATCCTGAGCACTGAGCAAGGTATTGTTGTTTATTTCCAATGGCTGGCAAAGTTTGCATAGTCCTTGGACCAGTTTTGAATGAGCAGTGGGGCAAGCTTTCAGTTTGTCTGCTATAGGCAAATTTGCTTGAATACTCAAATGGAACTATACTTTTACAGAATAGCATGTTGGGAATGCTAAAGTACTTTTCACCATGGATGCACAATCATGTGGTCTCTTGAGCATCCCTGTGTTTCAGAGTTGAGCAGCTGATTAACTCAGTTTTTCTGCTCATTGTACTCCCTAATCTGTTGCTAGGTGATGCTTGAATTATCTGAAGTAACTCTGCCTAGCTTCCATGTTGATCTGAGCTGTGGCGTTGCTCGAGAACAAGTAGTCAATCCTTTCCATGGCTCTTGTTTACGTTAGCCCTGCACGGCTGCTCATGGGTACGGCGCAATCTCATGCCGTTAAATTATACATTTTAAATCGTAGTAATCGAAAGAAAAGCTGTGCAAACACTGCACTCTGTGTCATGCATGAAAAGCAATCAGTCATAGCAGAACCTCATACCCTCTGTCCTTACTTAATGGCATCGTCCTAACAGGATGAACACTCACCATCTGGCTCTCCCACTACTTTTTATGTAGGTTTCATGTGACATTGGAGGAAATGATTAGGGTGGATGTTGTTCCAGTTATATGCCCATTGAACAGTAGCTCATGGGTAGATTTGTTTCTCATTAGAACACTTTGTTACAGTTCACCAGCAGTGCAAATGAACTGTTTAAAAAATAGCCATCCATTATAGTCTCAATTGAGGTTTGTGTGAATAAACCACGGCGGCATCTCCAGAGACTTTCTTTGGAGTTGTCGGATGGCATGGTTTCTTACTATTTAAATTCCATCAGTGTTACCATTTAAAATTCTTGTCAGCCCCTTTTCCTTGTATTAAATCAATGTGTTGGATTATATTATTGATGCTGTGCTTCACTAGTACCAGTGTATGTTGAGAGAGATTAAAGGAGGACTTGCAAGCCATTGTGTAGGAAAGAACTGCAGATGCTGGTTTAAATCGAAGGTAGATACAAAATGCTGGAGTAACTCAGTGGGACAGGCAGCATCTCTGGAGAGAAGGAATGGGTGACGTTTCGGGTCGAGACCCTTCTTCAGACTCCGACTTCAGATTGCAAGCCATTGTCTTTGTTAATGGACGTCATTGGGGATGGTGTTGAAAGTGATCTCAAGTTTTCTTTTTATTCATATGCATTTGGATCGGTGGGCTGATTAGGGATAATCGGCATGGTTTTGTATGTGGAAAATTGTAGGATTTACTTCCATTTGGAAGAGAATGGGCTAATTGGGGATAGCCTGCACAGCTTTGTACACAGCAGGTCATGTCTCACTAACTTGATTGAGTGCTTTGAGACGGTGATGGAGGATGTTAGTTATGCCACATTTGGAGTATGCATTCTGGTCGCCCCATTACACGAAAGATGTGAAGGCTTTGGAGAGGGTGCAGAGGTTGGGTAGGCTAGGACTCTATTCATTGGTGCACAGGAGGATGAGGAGTGATATTATAAATGTGTATGAAATCATGAGGGGAATAGAGAAGGCGAATGCAGTCTTTAACCCAGGGTAGAGGAATCCAGAATCAGAGGACATGGGTTTAAGGTGAGAGGGTTAATATTTAATGGGAACCCATGGGGCATTTATTTTGCATGGTGGGTGTATGGAATCTGTTGCCAGTGGTCGTTGAACCGGCTACTATGGATAGGAAATGTGCAGAGGGATATAGGCCAAAGGTGGGCAAATGGGACTAGCTTAGATGGGGCATCTTGGTTGCCATGAAAAAGTTGAGTCAAAGGGCCTATTTCCTTGCTGTATGATTCTATCTATAGTTAAATTTAAAGACTGAAAAGAAATGGGCTGCATGTAATCTAGAGTTGCAATGACACATGACTAGGGCTATGAAAGTTTACGTTTAAAGTTGGTCATTTTATTTTGACAATTCAGTCTTGTGGCAGCAGGTAAACTAGATTAAGCCTACTTGATGTAAATGCATAAAGAAAGGTTGAAAGAAAAGCCTTATGTGGTACTTTTTGAAACCACCATCTCCAAATGTGCTTTCAAAGTAATTTCGTGATGACAGGATGGTTGCTAGCTTCCAAAGCCACAAAGTAATGCCCTGACGAAAGTCTGAGGGATAAATGTTGACCAATACACTATCTTGCTTTCATTATGAAACCATCATTGGAGAACAGATGGTGCCTTCTTTAAATGCCTCGTTTGAAATATGACTTGTTGGTCTAGACTTTGCGTTCGAGTCTCAAACTGAACTTGAACTACCACCCTTCTGACTCCCGGGCACACCGACCCTTAAGTGACACCTGTGTGTGCAACTTTCTTCTCACTTAACTGATTAATCTCGCATGGAGTTGCACACTGGAATTAAAATCTGTATATTCAGATAAAATGGTGGAGACACAATTCTGGAGTAACTCTGGGTCAGGTAGCATCTCTGGAGTAAAGGAATAGGTGACGTTTTGTGTTGAACCCTTCTTCAGACTGCTAAGCTCTTCCACCCCATTATTCAGATTTGTAGTGAACAATGTTCTTTTTCAATATCTGGACTACGCTTCTTCCCACCCTGCATCCTGTAAAGACTCTATCCCCTGCTCACAATTCCTCCGTCTACGCCGCATCTGCTTCCCAGTTCTCCCACCATTCTTACTGTCTCCGACTACATTCTATCTCTGTCCCGCCCACTCCCCTGATATCAGTCTGAAGAAGGGTCTCGTCCCAAAAAGTCACCCATTCCTTCTCTCCAAGGATGCTGCCTGTCCTGCTGAGTTACTCCAGCATTTTGTGTCTATCTTCAATGTACTTTTTCTAATATGGATTCAACCAATTTTGAATAGAATTAAGATGAAAAGTAAAGCTATGTAATTATCAATATTGCTGAGGCAGTTTCAGTGAATGTTCATGTGTAATTCTTCATTTTTAAACCATATGCAATCATTGAATGAGACTGTACAAATGTGTTGTACCTGAAATAGTACCTGAAAAAGTAAACGGTAGTTTTAAATAACTGCCTCATTGAAGAACGTTGAGATAAATATTGGTATATTTTCTGTTCTGACGTCAACTGGTTAATTAGATGATTTGTATGGACTGTACAAATGTTGTTCAGGTGTAAATCTACTGAAACATTAAATGGAAAAGCAGTAAGAGTTTTTACACTTTTGGTATCATTGTCTTAAAATTCCACAAGAGAGTTAATTCATCTGCACTTAAAAAGTTGCGTCAAACATATTGTGGTTTTGTCTATTAAGCCCCAAATTAAATTTGTTCTTGGAAAGTTTAGCTTGCTTTAACAGGATAATTTGAGCAAGTTTGGATGATCTTGAGTTAGAATTCTTCCAGATTTTGATTAAAATTAAAAAGTCTTATGGGACACTAAATTTCTGGGATGTGTGACACTATGCCAAAAAAGGAAATGATTGGGTGATTCAGTTCGCTTCCGGCCAGCTGTAACATTGGTGTCTGTTGAGAGGAATGCTGTGTGCTTACTTTTAATTTAAAAATGTATTTAAATGTGAAGAGGCAGTTTTGCTTAAGGGCATGATTGCTGTGGAATTGTTTAGAAATAAAATCAAAATAGGCTTGGTTATAAATCAAAGACTTTTGAAACGCAGATCTTTTGACAGATTTTGCTGGCAGTTTAAAATACCTATCTAGACCCACGCCCTGTTGTAATCCCAAATTAATCATCAAGTATGAGAAGTGAACTTTTAAGATCATCCACCAAGCCAAATATTTCAAAAGATTTTATTTAAGACAAAGGGCTTGTCCACAAATCACCGACAAATGTTTTTATTACGCTTTAGTGAGGTATCTAAAAACAATACTTGAGCAGATATTGTTTAAAACTTCCTTACAATTCAAGAGTAATAAAACAATTTAAGGAAAAGTCTTAAAACATTGAGTTAAGTGTATACTGTTCTAAAACGGAACCATTCTGGTTTACACATAGTTCTCTTGCCACAGCTGATTATGCAAGTCTGTTGTGATAGGTTTTGTTTTTAGCATTACTGTACATACAAACTTCTAAAACGAAGACTTTACCTCGTTTTGCTGTGGGCTGCCCTTTGGCCATCCTGTTCTTTAATTTACACAGATCCTGTTTATTTTGTATTTCCGCACTGTACAAACAAGGTAATGTATATGGTGCATCAGTGCCTTTGCATCAGTTTTGGTTTCTGTCTAATGAAAAGGAGCAAGCATTTCACATCAAATAGCTGGAGAATGAAGTGATTAGACAATTTAAATTGAAGTAAAATTAAGTTAACGATATATCGACAATCAAGCAGTTTCTGAAGTTTTCTGGATTTCTACATTTGTTCAATTGGGTTTAGTTCAGCATGGACACAGTCCCATCGGCCTGCTGTGTCCCCATCGACCATCAATCACCCTTACACTAGTTCTATCCAAGTCAAGTCAACTTTATTTGTCACATACACATACAAGATGTGCAGTGAAATGAAAGTGGCAATGCCTGCGGATTGTGCAAAAAAACGACAGAATAGAACAGAATCAGTATTTATTTACATGGTAAAAATTTTTTTTTTTACAAAGGCACAACACAACAGTAAATTAGTACAGTAAATTAGTCCCTGGTGAGATAAGAGTTTACAGTCCTAAAGGCCTGTGGGAAGAAACTCCGTCTCATCCTCTCTGTTTTCACAGCATGACAGCGGAGGCGTTTGCCTGACTGTAGCAGCTGGAACAGTCCATTGCTGGGGTGGTAGGGGTCCCCCATAATGTTGCTGGCTCTGGATCTGCACCTCCTGGTGTATAGGTCCTGCAGGGGGGGGCGAGTGTAGTTCCCATAGTGTGTTCGGCCGAACGCACTACTCTCTGCAGAGCCTTCCTGTCCTGGGCAGAGCTGTTCCCAAACCAGATTGTGATGTTGCAGGACAGCCCCAGAGTAGAAGCACTGAAGGATCCTCAGAGAGACTCTGAATTTCCTCAGCTGCCTGAGGTGGTAAAGGCGCTGATTTGCCTTACTCACCAGTGCGGTAGTGTGTGTTGTCCATGTCAGATCCTCTGTGATGTGGACTCCCACGTATTTAAAGCAGCTCACCCTATCCACAGTAGTCCCATTTATCTCCAGTGGCGTGTACATCCTCGGATGTTGAGCCCTTCTAAAGTCCACAATCAGTTTTTGTGACATTCAAGAGGAGGCTGTTGTCCTGACACCAGAGGCCTTATCATCGTTACCGGAGATCAGGCCCACCACCACAGTGTCATCAGCAAAGTTGATGATGGAGTTGGAGCTGAACCTGGCCACACAGTCATGTGTATACAGGGAGTACAGTTGGGGGCTAAGTTCGCAACCCTGGGGGGATCCTGTGTTCAGGGTGAGGGGGTTGGATGTATGTCTCCCCATCTTGACCACCTGGGGCCTGGCAGTGAGAAAGTCCAGGACCCAGGCACACAGGGGAGTGTTCAGCTCCAGTTCCAGCAGCTTCTCAGCAAGTCTGGTGGGGACTATGGCATTGAACGCTGAACTGAAGTCAATGAACAGCATCCTCACATAGTCCCCCTTCTGGCTGACAAAGGTGAGAGAGAGCGGTGTGCAGAACCTGGAAGACCGCATCATCCGTGGATCTGTTCGGACGGTATGCGAACTACAGCGGGTCCATGTTGCGAGGGAGGAAGGCGCAAATGTGGTTCTTGATCTGCCTCTCGAAGCATTTCATGACCACCGAGGTGAGGTCCACCGGTCGGTAGTCATTCAAGCAAGCTGGAGGGGCATTCTTTGGCACTCCTACACTCCAGGGACAGTTTACAAGCCAATTAACCTATAAACGAGCAAATCTTTGGAATGTGAGAGGAAACCAGAGCACATGGAGAAAACCCATGCAGTCACAAACTCTGTACAGATGGTACTTGTAGTCAAGATCGAACCTGAGTCTCTGGCGCTGTAAGGCAGCAACTCTATCGCTGTACCACTCTGCCGCCCTAAAAATGGTTGAGCCCACCGTTATGAAAAATATGCGAAGTAGCTTTATTGTTTCTCATATGTCTAGTCTGGTTGCCTTGTCCTTCAGAGCTGGCTCAAGGGCTGTGCAAATTGACAATGTATTGTGTACCTGCTGTGCTCTGATTTTATCAACTGTTGGTAAAGGAAAGCAGACAAGTTTTCTTGCTTTCTTTACTGCTGGTATTCTTGTCCATATTGATCTGATGTTCTACTTGCTGGTATCTGGGAATAATGTTGGAATAAGGGTGGTGAATCTGGAATTCATTGCCGCAGATGGTGATAGAGGCCAAGTCAATGGATATTTTTAAGGTGGAGATTGACAGATTCTTGATTAGTAAGGGTGTTGGGGCGAAGGCAGGAGAATGGGGTGAAGAGGGAAAGATAGATCTGCCATGATTGAATGGCAGTGTAGACTTGATGATCCGAATGGACTAGTTCTGCTCCTAGAACCCATGGACAAGGTTGATTCCAACTTTAAGCTGTGCTTCCGACTGGTGGCTCTATCAGGATTTGGGACTGTTACCTCTGACATATTGAGCTGTTGTTTGATTGTCTTTTAGATTTTATCGCCAGGCCACCAGATATTTGAGTCTCTGTATTGGGAATCTTGAATAGATAGCTAGGGTAAAGAAATATATCTTTCTTCTGGAAATGATATTGCTAGATTGCATTATAGTTTTTAAAAAAACCCATTAGTTTCATGATCTTCCTGCTCTGCCCAATACCTTAAGTAATTGCAAGGAGTTAAACATGGAGCCCAGTGCATTACACAGACTAGAATTCCCACCATTGACGCCATTGCACTTCACATTGCCTCTCAAAAAGCAGCCAACGTAATCAAAGACTTGTCCGATGCTGGTCATTCCTTTCCACTGCAGAAGGTATGAAGCATGATAGAGCGTTCCACCAGACTTGAACAACTGCTTCCCCTCCATCAGCCTTCAGAATTGCCCTTCCGTAAGCTGGGATACTATCCAATTCACTTCTATCCTATTGAGGACATTGAACTTTGTTTATGGAAGTAATGCACTACAATGCTGAGAACTATTGTGCACTCTGTATCTTCCCCTTTATTTATTTTACTTGAATATGACGACTGTATTTATATATTATATATCTGATCTGTTTGGATAGCATGTAAAACACAGCTTTTCACTGTTATCCTGATTCGGTAAATCTTTGTTCAGAAAATGAGTTTTTCAGCCTTGACATATGACATATTTATTACATCGCCTGGGCCACTGCAGTCCAGTGGAATCGTCATTGTGATATCAAACAGGATGTGTTATTGACGACGTGCATTAAACTATAAATTGCATCCTAACATTGCTCCTTTGTTCTTTGATGTCAACTAAAGTACTTGCCAATTTATTGTTTACTAATGTTAATTTGTGCTATAACTTGGTCAACTTATTGTCTTTACAACCTGGTATGATAAGTAAGGCGATTATTACAACAGACATGATTTGGCATAAAGATTGTTGTGTTTATTTGTTACTAAAACTAAACTTTATAGAAGCAAATCAAAAGTTTGACCGCAATTATTGCTGGAACGCAGCCTGTTCATGTAAGTTTGCTGAAATGTAGAAATTATTTCACCAAGTCACCTCGTTAATAGTTGTAATGTTGATGTCTGGCTGCACAAGAAGTTAAGCACCTAAATGTATACATTTTAATCTAATAAGCAATTCTTCCTTAACTTTCACATTCTATTGGAAAGGCAAATGTTTCCATGTAGTTGAGACATTACGCCTTAACATATCTGGCAAATCTGATCATTTAGGGCTGCAGTATGGTTTGGGGTCTCTCATGAAAGCATCAATGGGTGGGATTTATTTGAACAATAAATGTTTCTTAATAGCAATTTAGACAGTACATGGATAGGATAGGTTTAGAGGGATATATGGGCCAAACGCAGGCAGGTGGGGACAAGTGTAGGTGAGACATGTCGGTGTGGGCATGTTGGACTGAAGTAACGTCTAATAACGGGATGCGTCTGTCATTTGATTGGTAACGTAATTGCAAATAAAGTTACAAGATCCAATTTAAATGCATTGGAATTTACAGCCAAATGTCTAACTTTACTGCTTGTTTTCATTCAGGTTCCCATGATTCTGGTTGGCAATAAATGTGACTTGGAAGATGAGCGAGTAGTGGGCAAAGAATTGGGGCAGAACCTAGCAAGACAATGGAACAACTGTGCCTTTTTAGAGTCCTCTGCAAAATCGAAGATCAATGTTAATGAGGTAGGTTCACATATCCATTCCGTAAGGTTAAACGTAAAGGTTGTTTTCAATTTACATGTTTTCTTTAATTGATTTGCATATAACTTATTCAGAAAATAAAGGACTGACACACTAGTGCAGAGATATGTACTTGAAATGTAGAAAGGCAAGGTTTACTTTTCTAGCAGCTTTCTTCCTGACCTGGGAATGTAAAGTATTACTCGGGAAGCTTTCTCTAATGCTGTTTGGCACGTGGTTTCTATTCTTAGACAAGGTTTTAGTCGATAGAACTATTCAGCATGGAAACGGCCCTTCAGCCCAACTTGTCCATTCTGTTAAGTTGCCCAACTGAGCTAGTCCCACTTGCTGCACCAGGCCCATATTTCTCACTTTCCTATTCATGTATCTTCCTAAGTGCCTTTTGAATTGCATCTACCTCTACCACTAACTCTAGCAGCTCATTCCATATGTACATCACCCTCTGAAGACTGTCCCTCAGATCCTTTTTTAACTCTTTCCCCTCTCACCTTAAACCTAGGCCCTCTAGTTTTAGACTTGCCTACCCTGGGGAAAAACTGGTTATTCATATTATCTGTACCACTTAAGATGTTATAAACCCCAAGGTCACTTCTGCACCCTAGATAGAGTTCCCCAGGCTCTCCTTTCACCCCACCAACCTCCGCATCCAACACATCATCATTCATCATTTTTACCACCTATGATACCACCACCGGTCACCTTGCAATCCCCACCCCTTTCCGATTTCTGTAGAGTCCACTCCCTACAACTCCTTGCTTTACTTTCCCACCCAACTTGCACCCTCTCCGGACACTTTCTCCTGCTACCACAGAACATGTCTTCATACCTCCTCTCTCACTTCCATCCAGGGACCCCAACAGCACTTCCAGGTGAGACAGAGATTCAATTGTACCAACAACCTCGTCCCTTGTACACGGGCCTCCCGGTGCGGCCTCCTCTTCAACGTGAGACTAAGCATAGACGTGCCAAACACTTGTGCACTGTCTGCCAAAGCCTGCTGGAGCTTCCAGTTGCTAACCATTTTAACTCACATTTCCAAACCAACTTTGTCCTTGCCATCCTCCACTGCCAAAATGATGGTCGCGCGCAGACTGGAAGAACAGCACCTTATTCTGCTTGAGTGGCCTACAATCCAACGGTATTTTGGTCAACAAACTCTCCTTACACTCCCTACAGGTTCTACCATTCACTTATACACTAAGGGCAAATTAAAGTGGCTAATATAACCCACAGATCCACACATCTCTGGGATGTAGGAAGAAACTAGAGCAGCAGAAGGAAACACCCGTGGTCACAGGGAGAACATACTACCAATTCCATGCAGGCAGCACCCGAGGTCAAGGTTGAATCTAGGCAGGGGCGGAAATCCCGAGGGGGCCAGGGTAGACACGTCCCCCCCTCCCCCCTAATTTGAAAGGTGGGGGAGGATCCCCCTCATTTTTTGTAATCCAGATTTTAAAACTCGGTGAAATCTCCGCTTTGCGCGAGACAGTGGGGGTGGGACTGCTGACTGGCGGGACATGATGATTCAGCGCGATGATTGGAGGAGGGAGGAGTCGGTCAGAGGGAGAAGTAGGGGGTGGGACTGAGGATAGAGCACGGTGATTGGAGGAGGGAGATGTGCCCAGGTCATAGGTCACAAGCGAAAAACATTCTCGGCAGCCCTGGACACAGACCTGTGCCTCATCCGCAGCCAGGATCGATCCCGGGTCTCCGGCGCTGCAATCGCTGCCGAACCGCCACTGGACCATCCCCGTCCCCAGCCGAGTGCCCTCCCCACGCCCGGGGGTGGCCAGAGATGTCGGGAGTCAGACGGGAGCGGTGCCCCCAGGCCCACAGCCAGTGCAGAGAAGCAGCGCTAAATCTAGCTCAACTCTGCCTGTCCCGCCAGGTTAACCTACAGCCCTGCCTGGACATACGGGAAATATGGCCCAGGCTTACAGCCAGCGAGGAGAAGCAGCGCTAGCTCCACGGCTCCGGACTGGTATCCCATCAGTCCAGGCAGGGCTGTAGGTTAACCCGGCGAGACAGGCAGAGTTGAGCTGCATTTGGTGCTGGATTGAGCTGAAATTACCGTTCACAGGGCCCATGTGCTGCCCTATAATGCATGTACGCGTGATTAAGTAAAACACATTTTCTATTTTCTGCAGATCTTTTATGACCTGGTCAGGCAGATCAATAGGAAAGCGCCAGTGGAAAAGTGTAAAAGGAAGAAATCCCAATGTATGCTGCTTTAAACTTCTGCTATGCAGCAGGTCTGAGCCAGGTATGATCTGTTGGTCGTTCATTGCACAGGTTTGCGATTGAAATGTCATCTTGCTGAAGGTGACAATGCAAGACGGAACTGCTGGGCTGCAATGTTGCAAACTATATTCTGCGCACCATATCTTTCCTTTCGCTCTACCTATTGTACTTGAGTTTGGCTAGATTGTATCTATGTATAGTATTGATAGCATGCAAAACAAAGCTTTTCACTGTACCTCGGTACATGTGGCAATAAGAAGCCTAAACCTTCCATTTTAGATGCAAATGCTTCCGTTCACGAGGTCTTTTTTTAATCCGCTTGCTATCTTGTGCCTTTGTGCTTGAAGACTCTGCCATCAGTTTTACCTCTCTCTCTACTACAGGCATCACTTGATTCCTCTGTTTCTAAATTATCCAATACTAGATAAGCAGAATTTTCCTCCCGCTTAATAATGGAAAGGATAAACCCTTATCATTGGTCCCTGATTCAAACTCTTTCTTAGACGCTTGCTGAATATTCATTATGTGGCTATACAACACTTTTCGCCATCGGAGCTTAATGAAATATCACTCCAAACTCTACAGTTTTGTAAGCAAATTTACTTCGGTAAAAATTGTTTATTGTCCCTAGTGCGTAGGATAGTCCTAGTGATCGCTGGTCAGCGCGGACTCGGTGGGCCAAAGGGCCTGTCTCCACGCTGTATCTCTAAAGTAAAAGAGTGAGTTAGCTCTGAATTAAAGTAAAGTGCATTAGCTCTGAATTAATACATTATTTTTTCCCATCAGCTGCCATTGTGCATAATTGTAGAAATACACATCATGGAAACGGGTTGTTTGGCTGAGTCATGCCAACCATCAAGCACCCATTTACACTATCCCTAGGTGCTTGAAATTCTGTGACCAATTTCAGAAAACTGTCAGGGATGACAGTTTTCTGAAATTGGTGACAGAATTCTGCTGTCATGAAGATTGACGACTTCTAGCTCCATAATGCCATTTGGTTCTACCCTTGCCTCAGCTTATCAGCTGCAACCCTCATTTCTGTATTGGTTGCTTCTCTGCTCTACTTTTTCATGGCTCTTTAATCAACCTCCTTTTATTTTCTTTAAAGAGAATCGCTGATTATCTTTGTGCATTAGCTCAGCATTAATAGACTACTTTGCATTCCCCAGGGCCACTACCCATCTCTGTAGTCTATGCCCTCTATCTTGATCTAAATTGTATACCATAGCTTCCTATTTATCCTTTATTGCCACACCATTTGTGTTGTAACACTATCTTGCCATTTCTAAGCTTTGGTGAATCTTACCCAAACCCTTTTTTATGTTAATACTCTCACTCAAAATTTGTTCTGGTTCATTGATTTTTATGTAAAGTTTTTTGAAGTGGCTTGGGACTTTTACAGTGCCCTCCATAATGTTTGGGACAAAGACCCATCATTTATTTGTATGCCTCTGTACTCCACAGTTTGAGATATGTAATAGAAAAAAATCACATGCGGTTAAAGTGCACATTGTCAGATTTTATTAAAGGCCATTTTTATACATTTTGGTATCACCATGTAGAAATTAGAGCTGTGTTATATATAGTCCTCACATTTCAGGGCACCATAATGGTTGGGGCACATTGCTTCACAGGTGTTTGTAATTGCTCAGGTGTGTTTAAATGCCTCCTTCATGCAGGTATAAGAGAGCTCTCAGCACCTAGTCTTTCCTCCAGTCTTTCCATCACCTTTGGAAACGTTTATTGCTGTTTATCAACATGAGGACCAACGTTGTGCCAATTAAAGTCATAACAAACAGCCATTATGAGACTGAGAAACAAGAATAAAACTATTAGAGACATCAGCCAAACGTTAGGCATACAAAAATCAATTGTTTGGAACATCATTAAGAAGAATGAGAGCACTGGTGAGCTTACTAATCGCAAAGGGACTGGCAGGCCAAGGAAGATATCCACAGCTGATGACAGAAGAATTCTCTCTATAGTAAAGAAAAATCCCCAAACACCTGTCCGACAGATCAGAAACACTCTTCAAGAGTCAGGTGTGGATTTGTCAATGACCACTGTCTGCTGAAGACTTCATGAACGGAAATACAGAGGCTACACTGCAAGATGCAAACCACTGGTTAGCTGCAAAAATAGGATGGCCAGGGTACAGTTTGCCAAGAAGTACTTAAAAGAGCAACCATAGTTCTGTAAAATGGTCTTGTGGACAGATGAGACTAAGATTAACTTATATCAGAGTGATGGCAAGAGCAAAGTATGGAGGAGAGAAGGAACTTCCCAAGATCCAAAGTATACCACCTCATCTGTGAAACACAGTGGTGGGGGTGTTAAGGCCTGGGCATGTATGGCTGCTGAAGGTACTGGCTCACTTATCTTCATTGATGATACAACTGCTGATGGTAGTAGCATAATGAATTCTGAAGTGTATAGAAACCTATCTACTCAAGTTCAAACAAATGCCTCAAAACTCATTGGCCAATAGTTTATTCTACAGCAAGACAATGATCCCAAACATACTGCTAAAGCAACAAAGGTGTTTTTCAAAGCTAAAAAATTGTCAATTCTTGAGTGGCCATGTCAAACACTCGATCTGAACCCAATTGAGCGTGCCTTTTATATGTTGAAGAGAAGGCTGAAGGGGACTTGCCCCCAAAACAAGCATAAGCTAAAGATGGCTGCAATACAGGCCTGGCAGAGCATCACCAGAGAAAGACACCCAGCAACTGGTGATGTCCATGAATCGCAGACTTCAAGCAGTCATTGCATGCAAAGGATATGCAATAAAATACTAATGATATGCCTGCCTAGCCTTTCTCAACATCGGAGGAGCATAGTTGAGTGCAGAAGGCTCCCATCACCATCGGGAGTAAATTGATATTTGGCACTTTAGACTTTTAACATCTAGTCCTGTGTATTTGTAAACGTTTACCCTGGAATTATCCAGTGACTGCCGTGAATAGAATGGCTGACAACAAGGGAAAGACCTTGTGACTGCTGGAAAGACAGCTGATGGAGGAAATAGACCCCACCTGGGGCAGGCATGGGCTAGCTACCCATGTCAGCAGGATCCAATACTATTCAGTATTTTGGAGACACCCGCATATGGCTACGAAAAGAATTAAAGAAAGAATACCCCTAGAGTCTGCGAGAGCGGGGGCGGAAGGTGACTCATTGACGGATAATACGGCTATGGACCTAGGAACGGAAAAGACCATGAGCAATACATGGTCTTTTCCGTGCGCACAATCATCATCCGAGAAGAGGCTTCAGGTCTGCTCCTGCGGCTGGATGAAAATAACATCTTCAAAGGGCTTGAAAATACATCAAGGAAAGAAAGGGTGCTTGAGAGATGGAAAACAGGGACCTCGCATTGATATGTACTTCCTGAGAAGTCAATCAAGTAAGTCGAATGAAGTCCAGCGACTGGAGTCTCACCAAAGTTCGCAGGGCATCAGCCCCCCTGATGAAGGAAACTCAAGCACAGTTACGCAGGCAGGGGAAGATATGGAGCCCATCCAGCCAAGAAAACCAGCAATGGAGAAAAAGATCAGCGGAAGAAAATCACGGGTCAAATGGCTTGGAGCCTCGGAGAAGAAAGAATGGGAGACCATAAATGAAGACCTGACCCGTACCTTACAGGGTGTAAGGGGTACAGTTGAAAGAAAGCTTGAGAAGATGGGGGACATCATCTATAGCTATGGAGCAGAACGATATGGAATAAGGGAGACAAAGGAAAAGGAAAGCAAGTCCAGACGGCAAAAGGAGATGGAATGCCTAATCCAGGAGAGAAGGCAGCTCAAGAAGCAGTGGAGGAAGGCTTCTGATAGTGAGAAGGAGGGCATCAACATTCTCCAGGTAAACATCAAAAACCGTTTAGCAACCCTGAGACGAGCAGAGTACCTGCGGAAATCACGAAAAAAGAAAGAACGAACGAGCTCACGCTTCTTCAAGGACCCCTATAAGTTCGTAAAATCACTTTTCATCAAAGAAAAGGGAGGAAACCTGAAAACATCAAGGCAGGAGCTGGATGAGCATCTGGAAAGAATGCATGCGGATCACAAGAGATACCAGAAGACAGTATTCCATCGGACATCCCACCAATTGAACAACCAGAGCATAAGATGGACATTAGTCCTCCAAAGTGGAGGGAGGTGGAACAGACAGTAAAGCGGGCAAGAGCATCTTCAGCCCCAGGGCCAAATGGGGTTTCGTATCGACTCTACAGGGTGCTCCTGATGTTCTTCGCTTCCTGTGGAGGCTAATGAGAGTGGCTTGGGAGAAGAGAGTCATACCCAAAGCATGGCGCAGGGCAGGAGGAATCCCGATTCCGATAGAGAAGGAATCCACAGATATCAGCCAATTCCGCCCTATCAGTCTCCTCAATGTAGAGGGTAAGATTTTCTTCAGCATCATAGCTCAGAGGATGACTAGCTATTTAGAAACAACCTTGTGGATACAACAGTCCAAAAAGCAGGCATCCCAGGGTTCTCTGGATGTCTCGAACATACCAGCATGATTTGGCACCAAATCCAGACTGCAAGAAAAGAAAAGAGAGATCTGCATGTCATTTTTCTTGACCTTGCCAACGCGTTTGGAACTGTCGCTCACAGTTTCCTCTGGGCATCCTTTGACTTCTTCAGGATACCAGAGACTATCGCAAGCCTTGTCAAGGCTTATTTTCAAGATCTGCAGCTCTGTTTCACCACGCCTGACTTCACGACCACATGGCACTGCATGGAGATTGGCATTATGGCGGGGTGTACCATCTCCCCATTGATTTTTACAATGGCTATGGAAGTCATCATAAGGGCCTCCAAGTGGGTAGTGGGTGGCGAGCGGCTGAAGTCTGGAGTCCGTCTACCACCCATCAGGGCCTACATGGATGACATGCCAATCATAACAACAACAACAGCACCTTGCACCAGGGGCCTTTTAGGAAAGCTTCAAGAAAACATCACTGGGGTCAGAATGAAATTCAAGCCATCCAAATCAAGAAGCATTTCTATAATCAAAGGCAAACTGACAGATCAAAGGTTCTTCATTGATCAAGAACCTATTCCATCTGTCAGAGAAGCCAATCAAAAGTCTGAGAAGATGCTATAACTCTAAACTGAAGGACACTTATCAGGCTAACGAGTTTAGGTAAGAAGTCATCAAAGGTCTGGCGAACATCGACCGATCCATGCTGCCTGGAAAGCTGAAAATCTGGTGCCTGCAGTTTGGGTTACGACCTCGCCTTATGTGGCCACTAACCATGTATAATATCATCCTCACAAGAGTCGAGAAGATAGAAAGAACAATCAGCTCTTTCGTGAGAAAGTGGTTAAGGTGTTCCTCGGTGCCTGAGCAGCGTAGGCCTGTACGGTCAGGGGGTACTCCAGCTGCCTCTCTCTAGTCTCACAGAGGAGTTCAAGTGCACTAAAGTCAGACTAGAGACCCTGGCAGAATCAAGGGACATTGTCATCCGAGCTGCTGCTCCAACCCTGGCAACAGGAAAGAAGTGGACGGCTAAGAATGCGACACAGCAGGCAAAATCTGCTCTCCACCAAGGCGACATGGTAGGGCAAATCCAACACGGAAGAAGTGGCTTGGGGCTTGGCGGAAAGCGACCTTGCTGGAACAAGGCATCATCACTGGAGCGCCGGAAGTTGGTCGCGGCCGAAGTCTGCCGACAGGAGGAGTTGAGTAGGTGTGCCACGGCTGTGTCGCAAGCTAAACCGGGCCAGTGGGTGAGATGGGAGAGTGGAAAAGAGGAAGATCAGCTGGAAGGACATGTGGGAGATGGAGGTGAGCAGTATAAGTTTCCTCATTCAGGCAACCTATGATGTCCTTCCCAGCCCAAAAAATCTCAACCAATGGCGGGGCGAAAATCCATCATGCCCCCTGTGTTCAACACCAACCACACTTAGGCACACCCTCACTGGGTGTAAAGTAAGCCTCTCCCAAGAACGGTACACCTGGAGACATAATCAAGTGCTCGAATGCCTGGCAGCGACTCTGGAATGCAGGAGAACAGCCAACAATGCCCCGCCGCCCAGAACAACCAACCCAGTTAAGACAATTGCCTTTGTTCGGGGGGGGGGGGGGGGAACAAAGGCAATGGAAAATTCCACCAAGGACCAGGTTTGGACAGCTGGAGGCAGCCCGGGATTGGCAGATGCTGGTGGATGTGGACCAACAGCTTACAGTTCCATCAGAGATAGCCATCACCAACTTGAGGCCTGATCTTGTGCTCTGGTCGAACTCTCAGCACATGGTGTATTTTGTGGAGCTCACAGTCCCTTGGGAGGATGCTGTGCAGGAAGCCTTCGAAAGAAAGAAACTGCGATATACAGAGCTTGCAGCGGAGGCAGAACTGCGGGGCTGGAGAGCTAAGATCTGCCCGGTAGAATTGGATGTCGAGGATTCGTGGCATCATCTACCTTAAGACTGATGAAGGACCTGGGGATCAGCGGACAAGCCCTACGACAGGCCATCAAAGAAGCATCACGGGTGGCAGAGCGGAGTAGCCAGTGGCTCTACCTGAAGAGGAAAGACCCCATTTGGTCTCCCAAATAACCGACTAGACAGATGCAGAGGGGGGTGGTTCTGGGATGCCAGAATGCACTGCTGAGCCTACTGGAGACGTCGTGGGTTCAATCAGCGAAACGTCGATGAAAGTAGGTGCCCACTTGATAACCCCAATGATGCGTCTGCCTAGCCTTTCTCAACATCGGAGGAGCATAGTTGAGTGCAGAAGGCTCCCATCACCATCGGGAGTAAATTGATATTTGGCACTTTGGACTTTTAACATCTAGTCCTGTGTATTTGTAAACATGACTACTTTCATTTACATGACATTGCTGTGTCCCAAACATTGTGGTGCCCTGAAATGGTGGGACTATGTATAAACACTGCTGTAATTTCTACATGTTGAAATTAAAATGTATAAAAATGGCCTTTATTAAAATCTGACAATGTGCACTTTAACCACAAGTGATTTTTTCTATTACAAATCTCAACTTGTGGAGTACAGAGGCAAATAAATAAATGACGGGTCTTTGTCCCAAACATTATGGAGGGCACTGTAAGAGTTTGCACAAAAGGAGGTTGCCAGAATCAAATGGGGAATGGAGTTTACTTGTCAGATCTGGTAGGGCATCCACAATCTGGTTGTGGGAGAATCATTTATCTTCATTCAGTCAGGGACGCTGCTCCTCTCGCTAACCCCCTTAATGCACCCTAACTGACTCTTTTACTTTACTTAGAAATATGGTGTGAAAAGAGGCCCACCTTGTCCACGCCGACCAGAGAACACCCCCCCCCCACCCCCCACCCCCCCCCCCCCCCCCCCCCCCCCGTACACCAGCACTATCCAACACACTAGGGACAATTTACAATTTTTACCAAAGCTAATTAACCTACAAACTTGTACGTCTCTTGAATGTGGGAGGAAACTGGAGCACCCCGCGCGGTTACAGGGGGATCATACAAACTCCTTACATACAGCATCCGTGGTCAAGATTGAACCCAGGTGTCAGGTGCTGAAAGGCAGCAGTTCTATCACTGCGACACTGCACTACTTTTAATTTTCAACCTGTTTTTCTGGCCTCATAATACTTTTCATTTTTGCAGTAATATTGCTGTTTCTTTGCCAATTTATGCTGTTTGAACTGGTTGGTGATGGTGTCTGATTAGGCAGGGCTGTGTTTTAGTAACTCTGTAAATGGCCTGATTATTGTGAACAACTTCCTGTTTAAATTGCTGCTAAGCATATGTTTGCCAAGTTAGCCTCCCAAAACTGGTAGTGTTTGCTACAACTTGAAACTTGCCATCCTGTACATAAAAGGCAGCATCAAGAATTGAATGGATGACTAGATCAGTGCTTGTGTGGGAATATGTGATCATTGCAATCCATCTGCTCAATATCCAAGATCAAAAGTTCTGTACAACATAATTTGTATCCCTCAATTATTTGATTAAACCTGATTCCCTTCAATTTGTAGTTAGTTTTTAGAATTATGGGCCAATGTAGACTGATATTTGATAGCATTCTTAATAGTTTAGATCCACAGTCAACCTTGGTTCTGAATGGGTAAAGTCTAGGCTTGGAGTGGCCTTTGTAAATTCTAATATAAAGATGCCAAAGATATGTGTTTTAAAGTAGCTTGTGTTCACACTTCTGAGGCATTCTCATCTGTTGAGGCAGTTCTATTATTGATACATTGTACACTGGCTTAGATAGCATGTATAAGTTTACAACAATAATCCAGCTTGGTTTTTGTGACTGTCTGATTCTGTATGACTAGCTGTATTTTTATATTTTCAGGTATGAAGAACTGTTGCCTAATTGGAAAGTGCTAGCATTTCCAATTTCAAAAGAAAATTAACATATCTGAAGAGGCTTCACCCGTTTTTATATCTTCAATTTAAAAAGATCTCAGAAGACCGTTTGCACATACTGTTCCTGAAATTTGCCATGTGCATCGCTTGAACAGACAGTATTTTCACCTTTTTGCATAGTGGTTATAGCCAATGTGGATTTAATGATGAGTTAGTTGTATGATTATACAAAAAAAAAGCATGGACACATTTCCAATGTTGTAGATGTTGCAAGTGAAATTAAGAGTTGATTACATATTGGCCTTTTATCATTGCACCTCTTCTCCCTCTCAAGCACTAATAGTTCATTGGTTTTTGACATTTTTAGTCCATATTGTTCTTAATGGACTTATCCCAACAGTTAACATCTACTTTTGGTCATTGTGACTCCATTTTATATTGGGATGTTGCAGGATCATCTTACTTTCACTATACAATTGTATTCTAATTAAAATGTTTTGTGCATAATGCTTTGGAAAATGGGGTCTTTTATAGGAAAATTGTGGAAAGCTGATTTCTATGTCTCTCAAAGCTGAAATATATTATACTAAACCAACTCTAAATTGGCTTCCTGGGTCTCATTTGTTTTCTTTCAAATCTAACTTTCTTTAACATCTTGGATCAGTGTGTTGCATTGCAGATATGGCAGGATATTTCAGACTGGGAAATTCTGGCACTAGACTGCTGCACGCACTGTTTTACACCTCCCCGTCTTCTTGCGCAACAGACAATACAAACCCTCCTTTTCTCAGCTGCAAAACCCTGAACTTATCATGAGTTTCAAAGGCATCCTCGGATACATGTAATGGTCAATGGATCAGAGTTTTTAAAGATTGTTAGCTCCAGGTATTTCTGCTGTTATTAAAAACGTTAATGGTCTGTGAAATTTTTGCTCAAGATTTTTGGGACAAGTGTGTAAGCATCTGTAGCACAAATTAGCTTTTTACATTTTTAGCTTTGGTTGTCTCGGGATGAATAAAAGTACAATACTTTGCCATCACAGGAGCAATTTGAGAGAAATTGTTTCACAATAAAATGTAGTGCCTTCAATTTTTTCCAAGAGTATATTTGTAAGCCTTCCATGCTTATTACTAGTATTATTACTAGCCTTATTTCCGCCTCGAAAATAAGGGGAGGATTTTAAAATTAAGTTGAGGCCATCCCGCCATGCCTGTATCAACACAACTTGCTCTAGTCTAAGGTACACAAAAATGCTGGAGAAACTCAGCGGGTGCAGCAGCATCTATGGAGCGAAGGAAATAGGCAACGTTTCGGGCCGAAACCCTTCTTCAGACTTGCTCTAGTCTAAGCCTTGAGTGTCATTGGACTTTTCAGATTCTGCATTTTATGTTGTTATTAGAGATACAGTGTGGAAACGGGCCCTTCAGCCCACTGAGTCCGTGCCGACCAGCTATCTTCCCGTATACTAGTTCTGTTCTACACACTAGGGACAATTTACAGAAGTCAATTAACCTACAAACTTGCACGTCTTTGGAGCATGTGAGGAAACTGGAGAAAACACGCGGTATCAGGATGAATGTGCGAACTCCGTACAGACAGTACGTGTTATCAGGATTGAACCCAGGTCTCAAGCTGTAAGGCAGCAGCTCTACCACTGTGCTGCCCTTGTGTTTTCCTTATTTTAGTTACAATGGCATTGATAGCTATTTTCAGATAACTAGTCCCCCTATGTTCTGGAATTCATCCATAAATGTCTTGCCTCTTTCTTTTTGTATTGAAATTCTGCTTAAAATTCAACCTTGTGTCATCTATTCTGATCTTTATGCCTCATGCCAAATTTGTTATGGTTAAGACCCTGGTTAAAACTACATGGGTATATATCCATTTATATAGTGTTTCTAATTTGCGAATAAGTGTTAGTATAAATTATTTAAATAGGTCAAATTGTAAATTCAGTTAGGTTAAAAGGTTCTGCAGAGACTGACACTTTTTGTTTTGTTTCATCGTCAAGGGAAGTTCAAAATCATCAATCTAAAGGGCGTGTCCCACTTGTGCGTCATTGCGCATCACGCAGATGGCGCACAAAGATTTTGAACATCCCAAAATCCTGGGGCGCTGCACACTACCGCGCTTCACTGTCTAGGTCACCACGCACCATGCGCGTGTAATGCGTGCATCACGTGCGCGTCATGATGCGTGCGTGTCACGTAAGTTACGCGCAAATGACACCCAAGTGGGACAGGCCCTTAAAGCTGCAGTGATGTTAATAAAGTTAATGTTGCAAGGTTTGCTTTTCTCCGATTCTCTCCTAAATGCTTATGTACTTCACCAACGTTTCTAGTGCATTGCAAGTGTAAGATTTCTTGTGTAGACGAAGAAAATGAAAATAAAAAAAACTGGTCATTCACTGTGTAGGAAAGAACTGCAGAAGCTGGTTTACACCGAAGGTAGACACAAAATGCTAGAGTAACTCAGCATCTCTGGAGAGAAGGAATGGGCGACGTTTCGGTTCAGTCTGAAGAAAGGTCTCGACCGAAACGTCACCCATTCCTTCTCTCCAGAGATGCCTGTCCCACTGAGTTACTCCAGCATTGTGTGTGTACTGGTTTGTTAAATGTCTCGGTCTTCATCGAATAGTTTTCTTCAAAATTTTAAAAGATAACTTTATAATGGATTGTATGAAGGAATTTGATCAGACATTCCCCTTGGGTTTCATTCAAAGCTGGTGGCTGTAATTTTAATGTGGTCCTCGGTCCAATAGTGTTCAGGATCTGGCACCATATACCACATATGCACAAGGGAGAGATTGATTATGGCCATTGGATGGGATTTGGTTGAGGGAAATATATCTTGACTTGTGATTGCTTGTCTAAGCTGAAACCCTTTGTTTCTTTGTGCAGACCTACAATGCCCTCCATAATGTTTGGGACAAAGATCCATCATTTATTTATTTGCCTCTGTACTGTACAATTTGAGATTTGTAATAGAAAGTGCACATTGTCAGATTTTTATAAAGGCCATTTTTGTACATTTTGGTTTTACCATGTAGAAATTACAGCAGGGTTTGTACATAGTTCTCCCATTTCAAGGGCGCCATAATGTTTGAGACACAGTCATGTCATGTAAATGAAAGTAATCATGTTTAGTATTTTTGTTGCATATCCTTTGCATGGAATGACAATACAAAGTCTGCGATTCATGGACATCACCAGTTGCTGGGTGTCTTCTCTGGTGATGCTCTACCAGGCCTGTATTGCAGCCATCTTTAGCTTATGCTTGTGTTGGGGGCTAGCCCTCTTCAGTTTTCTCTTCAACATATCAAAGGCAAGCTCAATTGGGTTCAGATCGGGCGATTGACTTGGCCACTCAAGAATTGACAATTTTTTAGCTTTGAAAAGCTCCTTTGTTGTTTTAACAGTATGTTTGCGATCATTGTCTTGCTGCAGAATGAACTGCCGGCCAATGAGTTTGAGACATTTGTTTGAACTTGAGCAGGTAGGATGTGTCTATACACTTCAGAATTCATTATGCTTCTACTATCAGCAGTTGTATCATCAATGAAGATAAATGAGCCAGTACCTTCAGCAACCATACATGCTCAGACCATAACACCCCCACCGCCATGTTTCACAGATGAGGTGGTATGCTTTGGACCTTGGCAGTTCCTTCTCTCCTCTATACTTTGCTCTTGCCATAACTCTGATATAAGTTAATCTTCGTCTCATCTGTCCACAAGACCTTTTTTCCGGAATTTTGGTTGCCCTTTTAAGTACTTCTTGACAAACTGTAACCTTGGCTGATGTCTCCAACAGTTTTATTCTTGCTTCTCAGTCTCATAATAGCTTCTATGACTTTAATTCGCACAACTTTGGTCCTCATGTTGATAAACAGCAATAAACGTTTCCAAAGGTGATGGAAAGACTATGTGCTGAGAGCTCTCTTATACCTGCATGAAGGAGGCAATTAAATACACCTGAGCAATTATAAACACCGGTGAAGCCATGTGTCCCAAACATTATGGTGCCCTGAAATGGGGGGGGGGGGGGGGGGGGGACTATGTATAAACACAGCTGTAATTTCTACATGGTGAAACCAAAATGTATAAAAATGGCCTTTAATATAATCTGACAATGTGTATTTTAACCACATGTGATTTTTTTTCTATTGCAAATCTCAAATTGTGGAGTACAGAGGCAAATAAATAAATGATGGATCTTTGTCCCAAACATTATGGAGGGCAGTGTATACCGGCCCTGGGTCCCTAAACTGATGCATATTACCATTATTAAGAACCTTGATAATAAGGTCAATTGAATTTGGAGGTCAGAGTTCCCCAACGTACACAGAATTAAAATGTGTGTCTGCTTAATCAGGCTTTTGAAATCTGATGTTTTTGATTGGATATAAGCACAAAAAGCTAGAGTAACTGCGGGTCAGGCAGCATCTCCGAAGAAAAGGAAGGGATGACATTTTAGGTCGAGACCTTTCTTCAGATTGGTGCATAACAAGCAGCGAAACTATTGAATGTTTATGAGGGCTAATATTTCAGGTTATGACTTTAAAATGTCAAAATCTGATTATCCTAATGAATTTTCGTTTTTTGCTCTCATCCAAATTTGATAAAGTAAACAGTTGTAAAGTGTTGATTTTCTTGGGTAATATTCATATTTTAAATCATTTGAGCCTATCTCAATTGTATCCACAAGATGGCACCACTGAACTGAAGTTTAATCTTGGGCTGCTTCAGATGAATGGAGAAGAAAATATGCATCATGCTTCCAGCATTTGAATCTTAAAATGTATCCCCTCTTTTCAACACCATTTATAACGGTTGTGAAGTACTTTGGGACGTCCTGAGATTTGTGCGGTGGACGGACTGTTTAGAGAGTTTAGTGCAGTTTAGAGATTCAGGGTGGAGACGGGCCCTTCGGCCCACTGAATCCACGCCGACCAGCGATCCCCGTACTGTCCTACACGCGCTAGGGACAATTCCCCCCCCGAAGCCAATTAACCTACAAACCTGTGCATTCTAGTGTGACTTTGAGCTTGATATGTAGATGTGGAGATCCCTGGGTCAGGCTGCCTCCTCATCTATAATTCAGGTTAGATGAGAAATTTCACCGAAGGAACTCTCAAACAAAAAGAGATCTGGGCAAGTTCTTGAGATTATTGAATGTTGTGGTGATATTAGACCCAATACTCTTCCTTTCCCCCCCACCCCCACCCAAAAAAACATTCAGCTTCTGGCCTGTACTTATTCTGTACAATTTAACTTGAGCTGTGACAATGGCTGTGGGAGCTTGCTGTGTTGAAATAGTTTCTATAACTTTTTTCTATATTGCGTGGCCACAGTTGTAAATTATGATGTGGCATGCATTACAAAAGGCATAAATCTATAAGAATGTCTTCTGAATTTCACATAATGTAAAGATTACTACAATCTCACTGGAGGGCACTGTTTCACACATGGGCACTTACTGAAGCAGCTCGACTGGGAAGCAAGGGAAAGGCAAGGCTCAACCAAACACTCTTTTGAAACAATGCATTGTTATTTATCCTGGGAATCTAGCCACCAAGAACGTGTATAACATAGAACAGTACAGCACAGGAACAGGGCCTTTGACCCACAAAGTCTGTGCTGAATCCGATACCAAGTTAAACTAATCTCCTCTGCCTGCACGTGATCTGTATCCCTCTGCTCCCGGCATATCCATGTGCCTATCCGAGAGCCTCTTAAATGCCATGATCATATCAACTACCTACCATCCCTGGCAGCACATTCCAGACACCTATCACTGTTTTAAAAAAAACACGCCCTGTGCATCTCCTCAAAATGTTACCCCGCTTAAAGCTATAGTTCTTGACATTTCCACCCTGGGGATAAACTAAGGTTCTGACTTTCTGCCCTATCTATACCTTTCATAATTTTATACTACTGTCATATTCTTCTATCTCCAACGCCCCAGAGAAAACATTACAAGTTTGTCCGACCTCCTCATAGGTAATACCCTCTAATCCAGGCAGCAGTTTGGTAAATCTCTTCTGCACCCTCTCTATGCAAGTTAAGGTCCTACCTCTATGATTGTGCAAGCAATGTCTTGTTTAGCTCTTCCTTCTCTTAAGTAACTTAGAGGTGACGTTTTTTTTTACTGTATGCTTTTACGCTATATTGAATCGCTCTTGTCACACTGAATTTGGAGCATGTATGTGAGTTAACCCTTCAAGAGTGGGGTGGGAGATTGCAACCTTCACGTGGTCCGCCCTGTTTCGACGAATGCAATCAACCTGGCGTGCACAATCAAATAAGATCAAATAGAACAAGTTGTCCTACAACTTCAAGCTGTGGACGCCATACGCAAGAAGAAGGAGAAGAAGAAGAGCCCTTCAAGAGTCATACGTCTTAAAATGAGCCCCAAGGTGCTTGATACAGGTCAGTATTGAGGCACAAGAGTAGGAGGTAAGACAGGACGGGGGCATTCAGTTGCTTAAACTACTTAAAGGTAGGTTAGTAGAACACCTGAATTGACTATTCAGTCTTCTGACCTAGTAACGTCTAACAAGGATAAGCTAACCTATCCCTATTCAGATCATGCATAATCTACTTGGACTGTTTTTCTGATATACTTTCCTCTAAAAATTCCAATCTCTGGCATAAATCTTGTCTTTGGTGCACGGAATAAAAGTAATTACAAATCAAATCAGATCAAAAGTGTGTGTAGGGAACCACATTTAGAGAAGGGCTTCGAGGCAGAAATCAGCTTCAGTTTGCCTCCATCTTAGAACTTAAGCAAATTGTTCAAAACGTAGGCTGCAAAATTGGATCAGGACTCTGGGGAAAATGCAACCATCTCCAAGGGATGAACACTGAACTGGAAGGAGCCTTCCAAATATCTCTGCTTCTCTTCCAATGTGCACCTTGGAGCACCAAGATTCAATTTGCATACTTGCATCACATCTCTGACTTTCCTGTTTAAGATGTATTCTATCTCTTTATTAATCATTCACTTTCTATATTCTACAGAAAGTCTTGCATGCATGGAATTTTTACTTGAGCAAGAATGGAGTACCCAGAACTGAATACATTTTTGCTAAAGTCTGAAGAAGGGTCTCGACCCGAAACGTCACCCATTCCTTCCCTCCAGCGATGTTGCCTGTTCCGCTGAGTTACTCCAGCATTTTGTGCCTATCTTCGATTTAAACCAACATCTGCAATTCTTTCCTACGCGTTTTTGCTAAGGTCAGACTGCAGTGGAAACTTTAGTTCCACTTTTTGCCTCTGCCTACTCTGCAACAGGTTCCTCAACATAGGCGTCAGCATATTAGCAGGTTATTTGGGGGAGTGTGACTGGCGTTGCTCATTCCGTCCCACTTTCGTGTCCATCCTGTCCTTGCAAGATTATTGCATTATAATGGGAAATGTTTTCCTAAATCTTTTTGGTGTGGCTGTGGTATTTTAATATTTCCATGAAGACACATATATGTACAAAGAGGCAGTGCAAACATGCTTAATTATTGATTGCTCTGCTGCCGAGAAGTTTCACTTTGCTTGTGCAACAGGCAGAGACACAGGACAACCAGAGTTACGCCCCTATAGCAGAAGCGTCCCCGTCGCGGGGCTGGAAACTGGAAGTATGCTGAGCTAATTCTGCTACCACCATCATCTATTACAACAAGTGATGGCTCCCACTGATTGTCACCGGAAGCTTGCGTCCTTTTCAGGACGGACGATGACAGTGATGTCAACATTTGAAACACGAAAGAAGAATAAGACTAGAGTTTCCATTCCAATTCTATGCTCGGCTCCCAGTATGTAATTCATTGTCTCTAGGATTTAGACTTTAGAAATACAGTGCGGAAATGCACTCACCAAGTCTGTGCCGACCAGCGATCACCCCGTACACTAGCACTATCCTACACACCACTAGGGACAATTTTTCCCAAAGCCAATTAACCTACAAACCTGTGGGAAGAAACCGAAGCACCCGGAGGTAACAGACACGGTCACATGAAGAACACACAAACTCCATACAGACAGCACCAGTAGTCAGGATCGAACCCGGGGTTCTGGCGCTGTATGACTGCAACACTACCACTGCGCTGCCCTTCTTTTGTTTTTTTAAATCTTGCAGTCATTTTGGTTTAAGTGAATGGGAACCAAGAGCAGAAACAGCAATCTGCATTTAAATTGCATCTTTGACACGGTATTTTTTGAATGGGTTATCAGGCAAAACCTGTCAGCCAGCTGGAAGGCATGCCCTAAAACGTATTAAAAATGGGAAGTATCAGAGAGGGTCTTGCGGAAATGAGATTGAACGTTACATTCAGGTGAGCTTAGAGTCAGACTTAAAGGTGAAGGGAAAAGATTTAATAAGAATCTGAGGGGTAGCTTTTTCACACAAAGGGTGGTGGGTGCATGGAACAAGTTGCCAGAGAAGGTAGTTGAGGCTGGGACTATATGAACATTTGAGAAGCAGTTAGGCAGGTACATGGATAGGACAGGTTTGGAGGGATATGGACCAAACCCAGGCAGGTGAAACTAGTGTAGATGGGACATGTTGGCTGGTTTGGGCAGAAGGGCCTGTTTCCACACTGTATCAGTCTGACTCTAAAGAATGGCTATCAAATCCTGAAAAGGCTGCAGCGGGTTGTGAAGGCAGAGAGGATTGAGGCTGTGGAAGGTTTTAATAACAACTTGAGAATTTAGAAACCCAAATGTTACCCCACTGAAAATCAAGGTAGGCAGACGATCAAATCCTGTACCCCACAATTGTGGTGCAAATAACGATGTGGGCAACAGTTCAAGTATATGGGGTGTTAACAATAGAAGACAGCCAGAAAAAGACTGGGATAGTTGAGGCTAAATCTTACCAAGATCCTGTTGTCTTCAGAACTACTGCCTTTGAGACAAGATGGCTGGATTGTAAGTGGGACCCAGGCCAAATGCTATTCATCTGGCAGTTGGCTTGAGTTTTGCCTGAACCCTAGCAGTGTTGACGATTAACACTCCAGCTCACTGTAACCTCGCTGAGAAGACAGCTCCTTCCTGGGTGTCTCTTTTAGTTACATATGCCTGAGCGATGAAGTGCCAAGCTTAACTAGCCTTCGGGCCCCAAATTTTTTCTTTTTACCCGAAGTGAAATTTCTCGGCAATGAAATGATTAATGGATGTTGTCAATTTATTACAGGCAGTCATCCTAATCTGTTTCACATTACATCCCGAGCAGATGCTTTTCATGCCCTTTGTGCCTGTGTTGGCTGAGGTGACAAATGGAGGCTGTAGTTGCTGCCAGAGACTGCATTCAAAGGGCCAGTTGATTCAATCAGTCACATTAGGATCCAGTTCAACCTCCTCCTGGCTACTTGCCCTTTCCTCATTGCCTGTGCCTGCTGCTACTTAAACCATGCCAGACGCATGGTGCAAATAGCATCAGAGAAAAAGAGTGCACTCCAATCCACGCACGCACATAAAATCCCACATGTCTCTACTTAACCCAACACATACTCCACACGTGTGTTCCTGTGGCCATCAATAATGATATAAAGGCACAGGACCCCATTCTAGCTCTTGTCACCGCGATGTTGTTAAGCTGGGTTGAGTGCAGAGAAGATTTGTGGGGATGTTGCCAGGCCCGAAGGCCTGAGCTATAGGGAGAGGTTGGGCAGACTAGGACTTTATTCCTTGGAACGCAGGAGGATGAGGGTGATCTTAAAGAGGTGTATAAGGTCATGAGGAAAATAGACAGGATAAGGTGTAGAGAGTCTTTTACCCAAAGTTGGGGAATCAAGAACCAGAGTACATGGATTTAAGGTGAGAAGAGAAAGATTTAATGTGGAACTGAGGGGCAACGTTTTCATACACATTGTAGTGAGTATATGGGCTTCGCTGCCAGAGGGGGGGGGGGGGAGATGAGGCAGGTACTCCAACAACATTAAAAAGACATGGTTCGGAAAGGTTTAGAGGGATGTGGGACCAGTATAGGTGGGTCATCTTGGTTGGCATGGGCAGGTTTGGCCTAATGGCCATTATCCATGCTGTATGGCTCCAAGTATTTTTGAAGTAGATTGTTGTAATGGTCATAAATGAGAACTACTTTGATGGCAATAACCACCTTGCACATTATGATATTGTCAATTCTCAAACAAGTTGGCACAGTGGCACAATGGGTAGAGCTGCTGCCTCACAGTGCCAGAGACCCAGGTTCAATCCTGATCTCGGGCGCTGTCTGTGTGGAGTTTGCACGTTTTCCCTGTGAGTGTGGGTTTTCTCCAGGTGCTCCAGTTTCCTCCCACTTCCCAAAACATGTGCACTTCGTGGGTCTCTACATGTGGAGGTGGAGGTTTAGCGGGTCTCTGTAAATTGCCCCGAGTGGGTGAGAAAGTGGGATAAGATGGAACTAGTGTGAATTGGTGATTGATGGTCAGTAGGGACTCGGTAGGCCGAAAGGCCTGTTTCCATGCTGCATCTCTAAACTAGGTCCCAAATTGATAAGTGTCGGACGGAACTGTAGATGCTGGTTTAAACCGAAGATAGACGCAAGAAGCTGGAGTGACTCAGAGGGACAGGCAGCATCTTTGGAGAGAAGGAATGGGTGACGTTTTGGGTCGAGACCCTTCTTCCCAAAGCATCACCCATTCCTCTCCAGAGATGCTACCTGTCCCGTTGAGTTACTCCAACTTTTTGTGTCTATCCCAAACTGATGAATTGTGCCTTTACCTATTCTGCCACCTTAAGGTATAGATTGTGCAATTAATTTGATTCCCATTTTGTGTATTGAGATGAGCATTTTTCTTTACATTCCCAAACTACCCCAGAACTTGTCTCCAATCCATCTGTCCTCGATGCCTCCAGTGTTTACCATCTGCCCCAGTTGCTGAAGCACAGAACTTATTGTTTCCTGCCCTTTGAAATGAGTTGTTGCATAATATTTTCAGAAAACACATTGCAGCCACACTGGACTCTGAAGAATTTGAAGGTAAATACAGCATAGAATACTGATGTATTAGGAACAGTCACTAAAATCAAAACAGGTGTTAATAAACATTCTACTTTAGTGGAGACGTCACAGGAACGGTTAGTATTGATGTGCAGGAAGGGACTGCAGATGCTGGTTTAAATCGATGACAGACACAAAATGCTGGAGTAACTCAGCAAGACAGGCAGCATCTCTGGATCTACTTCAGAAGGGTTTCGACCCGAAACGTTACCCATTCCTTCTCTCCAGAGATGCTGCCTGTCCGCTGAGTTACTCCAGCATTTTATGTCTATCTTCGGTTAGTATTGATGATGTTGAGAGTAGGCATTTGGTACTTGGCACTGGCGTTGTCTGGTCAGATACATAGCTGTAGGTATTGATGCTGTATGGGACCGGGTGCACTGACTATCAATGCTAGCACTGTCTTGCCAAGCGTGCGCTGGCCATCAGTGCTGGCCCCGTGTGGCATGTTTTAGTTTTAGAGATACAGCTCAGAAACAGGCCCTTCGACCCACCGAGTCCATGCCGACCAGCGATCACCCTGTGTCCACTAGCACTATCTGACACACACTAGGAACAATGTTTACCGAAGCCAATGAACCTACAAACTTGTATGTGTTTGGAATGTGGGAGGAAACCGAAGTACCCGGAGAAAATCCACAGGGAGAACGTACAAACTCCGTACAGCCAAGCACCCGTAGTCAGGATCGAAGCCGGGTCTCTGGCTCAGTAAAGGGCCTGTCCCACGAGCATGCGACTGCATGCGGCAAGCGCGACCAAACCGGAAGCGGGGGCCGCGCGGAGGTCGAGTGATCCCCGTACAGGGCCGGTCCCACGAGCATGCGACTGCATGCGGCAAGTGCGACCAAACCGGAAGTGGGGGCCGCGCGGAGGTCGAGTGATCCCGTACGAGTTGACGTGAATTTCGCGCGAAGTCCGCGGGAAGTTCGCGCGTGACGTACGGTGTCAAGACGCTGCGTATGGCATCAAGACGCTGCGTACGGCGTCAAGACGCTGTGCGCACCCGTCAAGGCGGTGCGTATGGCCTCGATGTGGCTGTGGGCCGGCAGGACGTTGCTGCGCGGAATTTTTGAACAGTGTCAGTTTTTCAGAGCCCCGCGCGATGTCGGGACCAGCTCCGCGCAACTCCATACGGCTCCGGCGATCGAAGTGGGACCGGCCCCGCGACCACGTTAGGTCGCGCTTGCCGCATGCAGTCGCATGCTCGTGGGACAGGCCCTTTAGGCAGCTACTCTACCGCTGCGCCACCGTGTCACCCTGTGACTCGGTCTGCCAGAACTGTTATATGGCCCCAGAGCCTGTTCAGAGCTGGGAGCTGACAGACGAAGAAACTCCTCTCCATTCTCTCATCAATAACAGACGCAACTTGCTCTTACCTCTGGCAGCTTCTGGCAGCGAGTTATGGGGAAATGGAGTGTGGATAACAACATCATTGAGCTAACTGTCTGCGTTTATCAAAATCCTTGCATGTGATTTTCATTTGCCCATTCTCCTGCTCTGCGGTCTCATCAAATTCAACAAGAGGATTTGGGGTGAGGTGATCAGCGATGTGGTGGAACTGTGGGAGCAAAGCCCTTGCCTTTGTATTTATTGCCCTGTTACTATCCCCGACTTTCCTGAATTTCTACTGTGTCTTGAAAGTCACTGGAATTTAGAAGGATGAGAGGGGATCTTATTGAAACATATAAAATTCTTCAGGGATTGGACAGGCTCGACGCAGGAAAAATGTTCCCGATGTTGGGGGAGTCCAGAACCAGGAGTCACAGTTCAAGAATAAGGGGTGGGCCATTTAGGACTGAGATGAGGAAAAACCTTTTCACCCAGAGAGTTGTGAATCTGTGACATTCCCTGCCACAGAAGGCAGTGGAGGCCAATTCACCGGATGTTTTCACGAGAGAGTTAGATTTAGCTCTTAGGGCTAATGGAATCCAGGGATATGGGGAGAAAGCAGGAACGGGGTACTGATTTAGGATGATCAGCTATGATCATATTCAATGGCCAGTGCTGGCTCGAAGGGCCGAATGGCCTACTCCTGCATCTATTTTCTATATTTCTGTGTTTCTAAGTCCCCATGCTTTCACCAATCTGTTTGTCACTGACGGACACATATGCAGACGCTCCACGACTTATACCACGGTTATGTCCCGCGGATCCTGGCATAAGTCAGATGTTGCATAAGTCGGAAACGGAAGTGCGATTGTGCACGTGTAAATTTACTATTCGACATGTTTTCTTTAATAGTCCCAGCTTTAATAATTGAACAATTCAGTTTAAGGAAAATCTCCTGGTCTGCTACTAGCCTGTCAAAAAAATTCCCCGTGATTTCCTGTAATCTTTTTAGACTTAGACTTTAGTGATACAGCGCGAGAACATGCCCTTCGGCCCACTGAGTCTGCACCGACTTACACGGACACTATCCTACACACTAGGGACAATTTACAATTTAACCGAAGACAGTAAACCTACAAATCCGAACGTCTCTGGAGTGTGGGAGGAAACCGGAGCACCTGGAGAAAACCCACACAGTCACAGGGAGAACATGCAAGCTCGCTAGAAACAGTACCCATAGTCGGGATCAAACGCGGGTCTCTGGTGCTGTAAGGCAGCAACTCTACCGCTGCTCCGCCGTGCCGCCCTGGGTGTGTTCCCCGAGATATCGTGGACCAAGGGAAATGAAATGTCTTCACTGGCTGTATCAAGGTGACAGATAGAGAGGAAGGGCTAGGGTGGAGTCCAGGGAGTGGACCTTGGGAGAGGTGGGATGGTGAACAAGAAAGCATTAAAGGGGGATAATGAGACAATGGGGGACGTAGAAAGGGGAGAGAGAGAGAGTAGGAAAGCAAGAGGCTAAAGAGGAAAGAATGTTTGTCATAAGTACCACCAACAGAACAATGACATTCTTACTTGCAGAAGCTTAACAGGCCTGAACACATAATAAATAATGAGGGCGGGTAAGGGTGACCTATCACCTGACAATAATCTAAAGTCAAACTCTTCCAGCGTACAGTTTAAGGCAAAACCTCCTGAGTGTTAAATAGCGGAGTCAAGGGATATGGGGAGAAGGCAGGAATGGGGTACTGATTGTGGATGATCAGCCATGATCATATTGAATGGCGGTGCTGGCTCGAAGGGCCGAATGGCCTACTCCTGCACCTATTGTCTATTGTCTATGGTCTAGCCTCCCTCTTCCCCCCAACTCTAATCAATCTGAAGAAGGGTCTGACCCAAAACATTGTCATAAGGAATAGGAGTAGAATTAGGCCATTCGGCCCTTCAAGTCTACTCCTCCATTCAATCATGGCTGATCTATCTCTCCATCCTAACCCCATTCTCCTGCCTTATCCCCCATAACGTCTGACACCCGCACTAATCAAAAATCTATCCATCTCTGCCTTAAAAATATCCACTGACGTCCTCCACAGCCTTCATGGGCAAAGAATTCCACAGATTCACCATGCTCTGACTGAAGAAATTTTTCCTGAACTCCTTCCTAAAAGAACGTCCTTTAATCCTGAGGCTATGACTTCTAGTCCTAGACTTCCCCACTGGTGGATACATCCACTCTATCCAAGCCTTTCACTGTTCTCGTCTGTCCAATCCATCCATAGATGAGTTCCTCCAGCCTTCAAGATTCCAGCATCTGCAGTTTCTTACAGCTTAAAAATGTTCCGATGTTCATCTGTTGCCAGTGGCGGCACGGTGGCGCAGCGGTAGAGTTGCTGCCTCACAGTGCCAGAGACCCGGGTTCGATCCTGACTACAGGTGCTGTCTGTATGGAGTTTGTATGTTCTCCCTGTGACCACATGGGTTTTATCCGGGATAGAAACATAGAAAATAGGTGCAGGAGTAGGCCATTCGGCCCTTCGAGCCTGCACCGCCATTCAATATGATCATGGCTGATCATCCAACTCAGTATCCTGTACCTGCCTTCTCTCCATACCCCCTGATCCCTTTAGCCACAAGGGCCACATCTAACTCCCTCTTAAATATAGCCAATGAACTGGCCTCAACTACTTTCTGTGGCAGAGAATTCCACAGATTCACCAGGATCTCCAGTTTCCTCCCACACTCCAAAGACGTACAGGTTTGCAGGTCAATTGGCTTGGCATAATTTTAAATTGTCCCTAGTGTGTGTAGGATAGTGTTAATGTGCGGGGATCGCTGGTCGCCCTGGACTTGGTGGGCTGATGGGCCTGTATCTCTAAACTAAACTAAATTAAACTAAACTCAACTCCTGGATTTGTGTTTAGTCTGAACTTGACATCCAGCCAGTGAACTTAACAGCAGAACTCCGATTGCTAACTATTGGGCCCCTGGAAAACATGTTGTAAATCAACCACTGGCTCGTTGTTCTGGCCAATATTTATCCTTCAGCCCTCAGCTTCCACGGATTGTGTAAGAAGGAACTGCAGATGCTGGTTTACACAGAAGATAGACAATTCAGCGGGTCAGGCAGCCTCTCTGGTGAGAAGGAATGGGTGACGTTACGGGTCGGGACCCTGAGAGCCAAGGGAGAAGAGAACTAGAGATATGGAAGGGTTCAAAGAGCATGTAAAGAACAGCGCCTCATATTTACATAGATACATAGAAAATAGGTGCAGGAGTAGGCCATTCGGCCCTTCGAGCCTGCACCGCCATTCAATATGATCATGGCTGATCATCCAACTCAGTATCCCGTACCTGCCTTCTCTCCATACCCCCTGATCCCTTTAGCCACAAGGGCCACATCTAACTCCCTCTTAAATATAGCCAATGAACTGGCCTCAACTACCCTCTGTGGCAGAGAGTTCCAGAGATTCACCACTTTGGCAGCTTACAACCCAGCAGTATAAATATTGATTTCTCTAACTGTAACTAACCCGTGCTTTCCCTCTCTCTCCGTCCCCACCCTAGTTGGTGGGGATGGTGTATCTCTAAATATGTTTTTAGCGAATCAGCAGGGAAACAGGCCGTTTGGCCCACCGAGCCCATGCCGACCGGCGATCACCCGCACAGTAGATCTACCCTACACACGAGGATCAATTTACGGAAGCCAATTAACCTACAAACCTGTAAAAAACAAGAAACTGCAGATGCTGGTTTATACCAAAGAGAAATGCAAAGTGTTGGAGTAACTCAGCGGGGTCAGGCGGCATCTCTGGAGAAAAAGGATTGGTGACGTTTCGTGTCGGGACCCTTCTTCAGATGACTTCGAATCTCCACGTCTTTTGGAATGAGGGGGGAAACCGGAGCGCACAGAGAAAACCCACGTGGTCACGGGAAGGGCGTGCAAACTCCGTACAGTCAGGATCGAACCCGGGTCTCTGGGGCTGAAAGACAGCATCTCTACTGCTGGGCCACCGCGTAGCCCTACTTGACTTTACCAGTGAGAGGGCATGTTGAGCAGGAGGAGTCTTAGCCCGACAAAGATTTCTTCAAGAAATAAATGAGCGGCGTCCGTCACATATCTCTTCCTGCAATAGAGTCTCTTGTAAGGAGCGGAAACATCTCGTTTAATGACCAAAAGAACACCTTTAAGGGTATCTCACTGGGAGTGTCAGCCTGACTGAGTGGCTGGGGAGTGTGACTTATCCGCGGGCTGAAGGTGCCGGAGGAAGGCCCTGCAGGAGCCTGGGGCTTACCTGGATCGGGAGCCGCTCCAGTAGACCGAGCGTGCGGGCCGACCGGACTTTGGACCCGCGAAAACGGCCCCAAAACATGACGACACCTGCATGTGCAAATATGCAAAGAGAATTTCACTGTGCAGTTGCACATGCGACAAATAATGTGCCATTGAAGGCAATGTTTGTGAGCCATTGAGTCACAGTCTCACGCTGCAAGTTCATAAGTTTTTGGAGCAGAATTATGCCATTAGGCCCATCAAGTCCACTCCGCCATTCAACCATGGCTGATCTATCTTTCCCTCTCAACCCCATACTCCTGCCTTCTCCCCATAACGCCGGGCACCCGTACTAATCAAGAATCTGTTCATCTCCACCTTAAAAAATATCCAATGACTTGTCCTCCACAGCCGTCTGTGGCAATGAATTCCACAGATTCACCGCCCTCTGACTAAAGACAAGGAACGCTATTATTGAACCTTTAAACACTAATTCTGTGTGTTTTTGAACTGACTGTTGCCTGGCCGCTGCCCACACACTGCACTTGTTGAATAATTGGAGTCTTTTGTCCTCGACTTGAATGAAGCTGGAATATTTAATACCGAGTGGGCCTTTACAGAATAGAGTTGACACAAGAGTCAGTTGTCTCTCCTCAATAACGTGATTGTAAAGTTTTCACTAATTAGGCAAATTCAATTGCTCCTGAACACCCCTCTGCATCATTGCACTGACTGCACATCTTGAAATAGAAGTTTGTTGTGCAGCTGCATGGTGGCGCAGCAGTAGAGTTGCTGCTTACCGCGCCAGAGACCCGGGTTCGATCCTGACTACGGATGCTGTCTGTACGGAGTTTATACGTTCTCCCTGTGACCTGCATGGGTTTTCTCCGAGATCTCCAGTTTCATCCCACACTCCAAAGACGTACAGGTTTGCAGGTCAATTGGCTTGGTATAATTGTAAATTGTCCCTAGTATGTGTCGGATAGTGTTAGTGTGCGGGGATCGCTGGTTGGCGCGGACTCGGTGGGCCGATGGGCCTGTTTCCACACTGCGTCTCTAAATTAAATTAAACTAAACTAAACTTCTGGATTTATGTTTAGTGTGAACTTGACATCCAGCCAGTGAATTGAACAACAGAACTCCCATTGCTCACTATTGGCCCCCTGGAAAACATATTGTAAATCAATCACTGGCTCGTTGTTCTAGCCAATATTTATCCTTCAGCCCTCAGCTTCCACTGATTGCCATTTGTAGATTGTAGCTGGTGTAATGGGGATCGCTGGTCGGTGCGGACTTGGTGGGCCGAAGGGCCTGTTTCCTCGTTGTATAAACTAAGGGAGCAGTCCATGATTGTCATTCCAAAGGTGGGAATTGTCTTCAGCTGGTAAAATATCATTCTGAAATTCCTTCCCACACTTCATCCGCAAAGCACAAAATGGATCAGCAGTTGTGGCACATCCTCATGTAGCTTGTTATCGTTTAGATTGATAATCCTGCTGTGAATTGCCTTGGCATGGATTACTAAAGGGCCTGTCCCACTGTGCGAGATAATTCAAGAGTTCTCCCGAGTTTTCCCCTGATTCGAACTCGGAGAATGTCCGTAGCGGGTCCGTAGGAGTTCGTGGATGTCTCGTAGCGGCTCGTACAAGTAAAAAGTAACCATTGTTTTCATCACGAGTATTTTTTTACTCGTGGACATTTTTCACAGTGTTGAAAAAACGTCACGAGTTTACCGGATTTCCCGAGTACCTACCGTTACTCGTACGAGCCGCTACGGGACATCCACGAACTCCTACGGACCCGTTACGGACATTCTCCGAGTTTGGATCAAGGGAAAACTCGGGAGAACTCTTGAATTACCTCGTACAGTGGGACAGGCCCTTAACTTAGGCTGCAAGAGTGCAGGTTGTTGTCATTTGGCCCAACGTTGTAGGACAATTGGTCTCTATATTACCCCTGGTGTATCGGGAGTGGATATTAAAGTGAAACAACATATAACTAGTATGAATGGGTGATCGATGGTCAGCTTGGACTCGGTGGGCTGAAGGACCTGTTTACCTGCTGTATCTCTCAATTCAATTCAATTAACTACGTCAATTCAATGTGTAAAATAGACTCCACCTCAGTTAGGGGGTGGCACAGCTAGTATAGCTGCTGCCTCACCGCGCCAGGGACCCGGGTTCGATCCTGACTTCAGGTGCAATCTGTGCAGAGTTTGCACATTATCCTGGGACTGTGTGGGTTTTCTCCGAGTGCTCGGGTTTCCTCCCACATCCCAAGGATGTGCGGGTTTGTAGGTTATCTGGCCTCTGTTAATTGCATCTGTGTAGGGAGTGGATGAGAAAGTTGAATAAGATAGTATTAGCGTGACACTAAATGCTGGAGTAACTCGGCTGGACAGGCAGCATCTCTGGAGAGAAGGAATGGGAGGACGTTTTGGAACAAGATCCTTCTTCAGTCTGAAGGAGGTTCTCAACCCGAAACATCACCAATTCCTTCTCGCATTCTGTCCAGAGTTGCTGCCTGTCCCGCTGAGTTACTCCAGCATTTTGTGTCTATCTGTGGCGTAAACCAGCATCTGCAGTTCCTTCCTACACATGGTATTAGTGTGAAAGGGTGATCCGTGGACAGCATGGGCTCGATGGGACAAAGAGCCTGTTTTCATACTATATGTCTAATCTAAACTACAAAAAGGTTTGCTTACGTTGATTCCTAACTTTTAGTTCCTATTTTATTGGATTAGAATCTCTCAATATGGAAACAGGATTTGCATGGATTGATATTATCAGTTTTATTCCATAATCGGCAATCACATCTCTCTTCTAAAGTAAACAAGCCTTGAATCTTTGCTCAATCCTCAACCCGCACTCACTAAATCATCTTTATTTATCCATGTAAGGAATATATTTCAGCAGGACTCCAAGTTTCCTGGGTGAATTCCAAACTTTCCACATGGAACAAATTATGCAGTTTATCGGTATTTGGATGATCATTTCGTGCAAAGGTATTGCGTTCAGCTTAGGGGCCCATGTTGGGTTTCTTCTTTCCTGCGATTTACTGCTTTTCATGTTCGTAAGTTCTAGGGGCAGAATTAGGCCATTCGGCCCATCAAGTCTACTCCACCATTCAATCATGACTGATCTATCTCTCCCTCTGAATGCAATTCTCCTGCCCTCTCCCCATCAACCCTGATACCCTTACTGTAGATTGGTTTATGCATGAGAACTCACCCCACCCTACTGTATGATTTATATTAACACCCACTTCCTGTACTGGTCAGTCTTCCTGTACTGGTCAGTACCGGTCATGATGTTCTAGCAACTAACAACCTGCTACTGATTAAAGATGATCTTGGATTTCAGATTGTATTATTTAGTCATTTACACTTACTAATCAAGAATCTGTCAATCTACGCCTTAAAAATATCCACTGACTTGGCCTCCACATCCGTCTGTGGCAATGAATTCCACAGATTCACCACCCTCTGACTAAATAAGTTCCTCCTCATCTCCTTTCGAGGACACTAGGATATATTTTCTAGGACATCTAAGAACCTCCTACTCTTGGTTATGTAATGCTGTGGGATGTTTGTCCAGTGGAATAGTTGGATGGGACTTTGATTTACTGACATGGCACAGCGGTAGAGTTTCTGCCTTACAGCGCCAGAGAGCTGGGTTCGATCCTGACTAAGGGCGCTGTGTGTACGAAGTTTGTACGTTCTCCCCGTGACCGCGCAGGTTTCCTCCGAGATCTTCGGTTTCCCCCCACACTCCAAAGACGTACAGGTTTGTAGGTTAATTGGCTTGGTATAAATGTGATTTGTCCCTAGTGTGTGTAGGATAGAGTCAATGCGCGGGGATCGCTGGTCGGTGCGGACTCGGTGGGCCGAAGGGCCTGTTTCCGTTCTGTATCTCTAAACTAAACGAAATTTAAAACATCCCATTATTGGCATCTCTGTTGGTTCCTCAGCGCTGCTCTGAAATTCCGTCCAACATCAGGGCTAATCAGAACGGAGACGAGGAAACACTTTTTCTCACAGAGAGTGGTGAGTCTGTGGAATTCTCTGCCTCAGAGGGCGGTGGAGGCAGGTTCTCTGGATGCTTTCAAGAGAGAGCTAGATGGGGCTCTTAAAAATAGCGGAGTAAGGGGGTATGGGGAGAAGGCAGGAACGGGGTACTGATTGGGGATGATCAGCCATGATCACATTGAATGGCGGTGCTGGCTCAATGGGCCGAATGGCCTACTCCTGCACCTATTGTCTATTGAACTATTGAATCTATCTATTCTATTGAACTCTCCAACATGTTCTTTCAAAGCTCTGCAAGGGCCATGAAACCCGGGGCACCGGAGTCGTGTCTACTCCTCTCAAATCTGCTTCACATCTCGAAAGAAAACAAGGATAGGGATTTATAATATTTTACTGCTTGCTACGTCTCGCGGCATTTAATAACCTTTAGAGTGCTTTTGGAGTATAGTCATGATGAAGCTCAGGAAATGTGACAGCCAATTTGCAGACAGTTGGGTGCTTTGAAGAGCACAGAGAAAATGACCAAAAAACTCAGAAATGAACACAAAGTGCTGGAGTGACTCCGTACAGACTCAGTGGGTCAGGCTGCATCTCTGGAGAAACAAAATGAGTGATGTTTCAGGGTCGACACCCTGCCTCTGAAGAAGGGTCCTGACTAGACACGTCACCACATCCTTATTCTCCAGAGATGGATGGGTGATGTTTTGGGTCAGGACCCTTCTTCAGATTATCACTAATCTTCATATTACAAAGTCACATTTAAACCAGTAGATCATCATACAATTTGCGTTGACATCACAACAACTATCTCCATTCGGAAGAACGGTCGCGACCTGAAGCGTCACCCATCCTTTTACTCCAGAGGGGCTGCCTGACCCACTGAGTTGCTTCAGTACTTCTATCTTCTGGAGCAAAGGGTACAGAGAAGATTTATGAGGATGTTGCCAGGACCTGAAGGTCTGAACTATAGGGAGAGGTTGAGTAGGCTGGGACTCTATACTTTGAAGCACTGGAGGATGAGGGGGTGATCTTATAGAGGTGTACAAAATCATGAGAGGAATAGATCGGGTAGAAGCACAGTCTCTTGCCCAGAGTACAGGAATTGAGGACCAGAGGACAAATGTTTGCGGTGATGGGGGAAAGATTCAATAGGAATCTGAGGGTAACTTTTCCACATAAAGGGTGGTGGGTGTATGGAACGAACTGCCCGAGGAAGTAGATGAGACTGGGACTATTGCAACTGTTGCATGTTTTGAGAGATATGGGCCAAACACAGGCAGGTGGGACTAGCGTAGATGGGACTTGTTGGTCGGTGTGGGCAAGTTGGGACAAAGGGCCTGTTTTCACACTGTATGACTCTATGATACAATCATATCCGTGCTCCAGTATTGCTCAAATATTATTTTGCCGCAAACATTTTACAAATACCATCCCACACAAAGGAAGCACCACTGATTGTGCAAGAAGGAACTGCAGATGCTGGTTTACACTGAAGATAGGCACAAAATGCTGGAGTAACTCAACGGGTCAGGCAGCATCACTGGAGAAAAGGAATAGTGAAAGGCCTGGTTATAGTGGATGTGGAGAGGATGTTTCTACTGGTGGGAGAGTCTAGGACCAGAGGACACAACCTCAGAATAAAAGGACATACCTTTAGGAAGGGGATGAAGAATTTCTTTAGTCAGAAGGTGGTGAATCTGTGGAATTCATTGCCACAGACGGCAGTGGAGGTAAAGACATTGGATATTTTTAAAGCGAAGGTTGACAGGTTCTTGATTAGTAAGGGTATCAAGGGTTACGGAGAGAAGGCAGGGGAATTGGATTGAGAGGGAAAGATAGAACAGCCATGAATGAATGGCGGTGAAAACTCGATGGACCGAATGGTCTAATTCTGCTCCAATGATTTATGAATTTACAAATAGGTGGCGTTTCGGGTCGACAGCACTACAGATTATTGGGGCAATTTTCATTTATTTATTTCGGTCAGCATGTAGTTGGCTAAATCCAAAAAATATCCCCCAAAAGATGCCGACATGGCCACCTCCAGTGTAAATGTCAAAGTGCCAACAAGCGGAACAAAACTGACATGCTGAAAGAGCTAATGGAAGGCTTTTCTCTCCAGGGACTGTGCATGCTTGTATAAGGCACTGAAGTGCCACATCTCATCGTGATCAATGTGTTCATGCTTGGTCGCATTTCCCTGCACAGAAATGAGCTTAGCACAGACATTAGGACGGCACGGTGGCGCAGCGGTAGAGTTGCTGCCTCAGAGACCCCGCTGTCGATCCCGACCTAGGGTGCTGTCTGTACGGAGTTTGCACGTTCTCCCCGTGACCTGCGTGGGTTTCCTCCCGCGCTCCAAAGACGTACAGGTTTGTAGGTTAATTGGCTTCAGTAAAATTGTAAATTGTCCCGGGATGCGTAGGATTTCAACTTATGACCTGCATGCAATATTCCAAATGAAGTCTAACCAAAGTCGCATAAAGCTGCATCGTGACTTCCTGGCGCTTATACTCAATGCCCCAACCCATGAAAGCAAGCGTACCTCTTTCACTACTGCCCCTAGCAGTGCTCCCCTATACCAGTACTGCCCCTAGCAGTGCCCCCCTCTCTGTACCGCCCACAACAGTGCCACAGTCTATCAGCCATCATTTCAGTTTGAACAAGTGTCTCGACCCGAAACGTCGCCTCTCCATGCCGTAGAGTCATAGAATCATAGAGTGATACAGTGTGGAAACAGGCCCTTCGGCCCAACTTGTCCACGCCGACCAACATGACCCTGCTACACTAATCCCACCTGCCTGCGTATGGCCCATATCCCTCTAAACCTGTCCTATCCATGATCCTGTCTAAATGTTTCTCTTACGTTGCGATCGTCCCTGCCTCAACTACCTCCTCCGGCAATCGGTCCATACACCCACCACCCAAAAAGTTACCCCTCAGATATCTTCCAGAGATGCTGCCTGAGCTGCTGAGTTGCTCCAGCACATTGTGTCTTATTTTGTAAACCAGCATCAGCAGCTCCTTGGTTCTGTATTTTAATTCATGTTTGAATTTCATTATTCTATCTGGGACGTAAAGCACTCTTGACTCTAGACACAAAGATCCAGGTGTGTGCAATCTGGGATATTTGTGTTTGGTTGGGAAAGGAAGTTTGAATGGAGAAAGTAATTTCTGGAATGTTCTGTGCTATCCTCAGAGCAGGTGGTTCGACCCAGAATACAGAGGCCCAGTTGACGTTGTGACTGCCACACAGGAGTTATGTGGTAAGATAATACTTCAGCAAAGCACTGTATCTCAGCAAAACATACTCGCTGGGGAAGGTATACATGTACACACATGGGGTGACACGGTCGCGCAGCGGTAGAGTTGCCGCCTTACAGCGCCAGAGACCCGGGTTTGATCCGAACTACGGGTGCTGTCTGTACAGAGTTTGTACGTTCTCCCTGTGACTGTGTGGGTTTTCCCCTGGTGCTTCCGGTTTCCTCCCACACTCCAGAGACGTAGAGATATTGTAGGTTAATTGGCTTTGGTAAAGATTGTAAATTGTCCCTAGTGTGTGTAGGATAGTGCTCGTGTACGGGGATCGCTGGTCGGTGCGGATTCGGTGGGCCAAGGGGCCTGTTTCTGCGCTGTATCTCAAAACTAAACTAAAATAAACACTTGGACAGTAACGTTTCGTGTCGGGACCCTTCTTCAGATGACTTCGAATCTCCACGTCTTTTGGAATGAGGGGGGAAACCGGAGCGCACAGAGAAAACCCACGTGGTCACGGGAAGGGCGTGCAAACTCCGTACAGTCAGGATCGAACCCGGGTCTCTGGGGCTGAAAGACAGCATCTCTACTGCTGGGCCACCGCGTAGCCCTACTTGACTTTACCAGTGAGAGGGCATGTTGAGCAGGAGGAGTCTTAGCCCGACAAAGATTTCTTCAAGAAATAAATGAGCGGCGTCCGTCACATATCTCTTCCTGCAATAGAGTCTCTTGTAAGGAGCGGAAACATCTCGTTTAATGACCAAAAGAACACCTTTAAGGGTATCTCACTGGGAGTGTCAGCCTGACTGAATCGCTGGGGAGTGTGACTTATCCGCGGGCTGAAGGTGCAGGAGGAAGGGCCAAGGGGCCTGTTTCTGCGCTGTATCTCAAAACTAAACTAAAATAAACACTTGGACAGTAACGGATTGGTTAATGGAGTTAGAATTCAGATACTTGAACTGAGGATCGAAAGAACATAGATTAGTAAGATTAAATGAGAACTTACCAGTTTGAAGTTTGATCTTTATTTTATGAGGAGTTACGTTGGTGATTACGTGAAGAACCCCGCCAGTGCGCCTGCGCGTCAATCTTCAAAGCAGCGGTGTGAAATCACAAAAAACAACAACCAAAGTAATATAGTCTCATAACAAAACGAGTAATACAAGAACTTCCATCTGACCTTTATGATAGAGGGTAGGGTCGTGGTGGGCACGTAATCACCTACGTAACTCCTCATAAAATAAAGATCAAACTTCAAACTGGTAAGTTCTCGTTTAATCTTACTATTTTACTTCGGAGTCACGTGAGTGACTACGTGAAGATTTTAAAGCTTTGTGATTTAATGCCGTAGATCAATCCCGGCTTCTCACTGCATTGATTGACTCGGAACGAGAATAATCAATCATGCATTCATAATAACATTTGTACCACAAATGCAGTAATTCATTTCAATAATGAAATTAATCAGATCCCCTTTAAACCAGAGAAATTTACACAGAACTTAAAATAGTTTCTGCAAACAACCCCGCATTAACAATAGGCCGATGGTAAAAATGTTGAAACATCAACTCATTGGACCACCCGGCGGCTGTGAGGATATGGTCGACGGGGACATCTTTTGCCCTGGCCGCCGACGTTTCTGCTGCTCTAGTCGAGTGAGACGTAAAAACATAAGTGTTAATACCAGCAGCTGTTAAGACTTCTTTTATCCATCTGGAAATAGTCTGTATTGAAACTCTCTTGTGTGGTTTCTTGTGTGTGATCAACAACCCAGTTTCCGTATTTCTCAAATTCTTTGTGACCTCAATGTATTGCAACAAATATGTCTTAACACAGAGACAAGGATCATTTGGATATGCTGCTAGCATAATTTTAAATCCTGTCACACCTGGCCTAATTTGCTTTAGTAGGTCATAGATATAGAATGTAACCTGGTCTTCAGTTACTTCCATACTGTCTATTTGTAATTTTCCAAGTGTTTGCACTCGTTGTGCTGTCACTCATGCCATAAGCATGAATAATTTCATACTGAGCTTGGCCAAAGGTAAAGACACACTTGGTGACCATTCACAAAGTAGTTTCAGTACCACACTTACATCCCAGATTGTCATGTACCTAGGTTTCGGTGGTTTGGAATTAAAGATTCCTTTCATTAGTCTGGAAACAATTAGGTGTGACCCTATAGGTCACACCCAATTTGAATCCAGAACCCAATATGAGGACAATGCACTTCTGGCTGAATTAATTGCACTACAACTCAGACCTTCATCATAATAAAGTTTTGACAGAAATTCTAAACATTTGAAATATCTGCAGTACTATATTGCACATTCTTTTGTACACAGAACTCTTCCCATTTCTTAATATAAGAAAGGTACTGTTTTTGAGTGCTCTTCCTCCAGGCTGCCGTAAGCATGTCCACAGTACGCTCAGACAGTCCTCGCCCCAGAAAAGGCATTCTTAAAACCTGCAAATCAACAAATCCAAACGATCATATAATGGATGTTGTTCCCCTGTTACAGGGTGCAGCAATAAATTACTCCTTTTTGGGACTTTCATCAACATTTGTGTTGTTAATTCTAATATCAACAGATACCATGGCTGTGTAGGCCAATCTGGTACTACCAATACCCCTGAAGCAGCATCTTGCCTGATTTTAAGCAAACATTGGCTTATGAGGCAGAAAAGTGGAAATATATATGAAAACATACCACCCCAATGTAGCGAGAAAGCATAAATTAGCAATGTTACAAAATTTTGAGATTTAAAAAATAAAGTCTGCAATTTATCCCATCAGATAAAGCATAAAAAGAAGTTTAATTTGACACCTAATTCACTTTCATATCTTCAGTATTAAAGAAGTTATGGCCATTTTCATACTCGGAAATTAGCATCTTGTTCCCTATTGCTTTTCCATTGACTTAACACAAAAGCTGTGATCGAGGTGAGTTAAAAGCCCATAACTTTCTTAAAAATTAAGATAACTGAAAGAAATTTTCAGTTATTATAGATTGAAGCATTCTGAAACAAATATGAAACAATCTTACTTAGAAGACATGAAAGTAAAGCATATAATTAGTTAGTTACGTAATTGTAGCTAATTACAAAATTCAATTACTAGATCTAAACATCTATCAATTTCTTAAGAATAGATTAACATTTTTAAATAGCCTAAGTGTCCAAATAACATTCACACAATAATTCACAATATAACATAATTTTTAAATCTCATTTTCATGAATTTACAGGCCAAATGGAAGGAATTGAATGTTTAATACCTGTAAATTAATGGGCATTTATATCATCTTGTGAGTGAGGTTTTCTGGAACGCGATCTTTTGGAACGTTCATTTGCGGTGAATTTAACCCCGTATTGGCATGAAAAATACTGCCATTAATTCGGGGAATAAAGTCACCGTGTCGCATGAAAAAATGTGAATTAAAGGCTTCTTAAGAAGCACTTTTATACATTTAAAGAAACCACTTTTGTTTACCTGTCCCGTGTGTGAAATCCGTCCCCGTTATCGGCGTTGACGCTTCAGGAGCTGCTTTTAAAATTACTCTAGCGCTGACATTGACGATTTAATAAAAATAAAAAATACACAAAACGCCACTAGGAACGATTCTTCAGCCAACGCTTGTACTCCAACAAAATATTAACCAGGACAAGGGAGGAGAAACCCGCGTTTTAACCCCGCCCCCCCTTAAAGGCGCCAAAATCGCGCACACGGCCAGTGGCAGAATTACAGCGCGACTGAAGGTAAGTTTTGTAACATACCTACATAAATCGCCACTGCTCCTGGATCTGATTCCCATGAGATATCTCGATAGCTAATGATTTAGTCTAGATGCAAACAAGTCAATGTCGGGCATTCCAAATCTGATTACTATATCATTGAATACCTCTCGATTCAACATCCATTCTTATTATCATGGAACTTTCGTGACCTGGTGTCTGCTATCGTGTTCATTCTACCTGGTAGATAGATAGCTGAAATCCAAATGTTCTTTTCAATACACCCAGACTAAAGTTGATTAGCCATTTTGTCACATGACCCCGACTTGATTCCACCCATATCATTAATATAGGCAACTGCTGTTGTGTTTATCAATTTGAACTTGAACATGCCTTTTAGTTGTGTTAGAACAATAAGCTTGGAGTCCATAGAAACATCCTAAACTCCAAATAGTTAACTCCCCATGTCTGCAGTAACAATGACTCTTCCTGATTCCATCTGCCTCCGCAGCTAGATGCTAAGTCAGTTGCACCCCATCCTAGTGCACTGGCATCAGTTTGTAATATCATGGAAGGTTGTTCAATCAGCACTTTGCTGGAACTGCTTGAGACATGTAGAATCCACCACTGCAGATCAGAAACAGCATTTGTTGTTAGTTGCATGGTTCTATCAAAATGACCAGCATGCATTCTCAGTGCCTGTTCTTTAACTCTCTGCAGCTGTTGATAATGTAATGGTCCGTATTGGACTGCTGGGAATGCTGCTACTAATTTTCCCAGTACTCGAGCCACCTGTCTGATTGAGGGTTTTTGCTCGTTTAACAGATTACTGCAATCTTTAATCAACTCCACCCTTTTTTCACTGGGTAAAGTAATTTTCATTTGGACTGAATCAATTGTGAACCCCAAATAATCAATCGAGGTACATGGTGTTAACCTTGATTTCTTTGGATGGATTAGAAACCCCAAACTTTCAAAAGTTGATTTCACAACTGCAACAGATGCTTCTGTTGACTGTTTTGTCCTTCCTATAATCAGGACATCATCCAAGTATGCCATTAATACATGCCCCTGGCTTCTCAGCAACCCCAGAATTGGTTTTAACAATTTTGTGAATATTCTGGGAGCGGACGTTAACCCATTAGGCAAAGCTTTGAACTGCCATAACTGGTTCATCCATGTAAATTTAAGATACTTCCTATCTTCCGAGTAAACAGACACTGAATAATATGTATCTTTTAAATCTATAGTTGCCATATGACATGCTTCTGAAATAAGTTGTTTGGCAGTCACAAATGTCTCCCTTTTAAAATGTTTAAATTAAACAAAAGGATTCAGACTTGTCAAGTCTAGAATAATCCTACATCCTCCATCCTTTTTTGATCGAGGGAATATATTTGACACAAATTGGTGAATTTGGTAGACTGATTCTTCAATAACACCTTTTATATATAGGGTTTGAAACGCAGCTTGAACCTCCATCACTTCTTTTTGTGCAAAGTGGAGAGTTCTGCTAGGAACATGCTGGACAGGCAAATCATAATTTGGATTGAATTCAATTCGAAATCCTTGTATACTATTCAGAATTACCACATCTGAAGTAATCTTCTTCCAATTGTTATAGAAGAGACGTAATCTGCCTCCAACTTTTGGACTTAATCCGGTTAGTATGTTCCCATGAGAACCAGGTCCACCTACCTCTTGAGTCATTTGAGTACTCTGAGATCCCTGGATTCTCCCGGAAGCACCCCCATTGGTTCTTGCTCCCGCTGCAGGCCGCCAGCTACGTCCCTGCGTTAATGAGCGACTTGGTCCTGGTCCAGGATCCGTATGACGTCTGAAAGGATACTTCCTCTTTACAGACTTTACAACCATGTTTTCGCTTCATCTTCCAACTCTTTAATACGTCTCCCGAGATCCTCTCCAAAGAGTAAGTTGGGTAATTGTACATTACTTGGTTTGCAGAGTGCTGCGAATTTCGGATTCATAGTAGGCCGTATAGCACCTTTCCTCAGACAATTGATCTCGAAGTGGGTGCTGCATAGCAACCCCAGTGCTTCCTGATGCAACTCCGCCATCTCTTGGCTTTTATCCGCTATTCTGGCAAAAGCAGTTATTCCAGAACCCAGCAGCTTTAATATTCTCTGCAATTTCATTTCTTGAGTTCTCATAGTCATACTCAACTCATATTTTCTTGCATTCTCATCCATCTGCTGCTGTTCCAGCTGATGGGAAACCAAGTAATTTATTAGGGAGGCCAATTCTTCTCCTAATGGCTCTCCTGACCCTGACGGGGCAGCGAATCGTACTGCCAGGGATGGAACATCTGGCAGCTGCCGTTCTTCGCCTTGTACAGCCTCACCGTCAGAGTCGGGGTCTGAAATCTCATGACCCGTGGCACGCTCCTCATCCCTGAGGGTGCATTCTATCAGCCCTGTACCAGGAGCTGTTGAGCTGCTTCCAGCAGCTTGGATTTCAGTACACTCTTACCTGAGTGTGCTTTGCTCCAACAGCCTATGAAGCAGGCTTTCCATTTGGGCAATACGCTTAAAAGCAGTATCTAGCCCTGGAGCTTCTTCCATTTCCATTTCCTGGGACTCCTCCTCCGTGGCCCGTTTCGATTTGAACTTGGCCTTGCGCCCGACAGGCGCTGACTGCCCCAGGTCCACAGTCGCTATGCTCACCGCTGGCGACTGTACCGGGGTTAGCGGCGGTTGGTCGCTAACCGCAGACTCCCGACTTTCCCGACTTTCTGTCGGCTGAGTCGCTCGCCTCTTCCCCCTGCCCGTTTTTGCCATGGCGTCTGTGGAAAAAATCCCCACAGACCCACTGTAAACGGACCTGAAAATACTGAAAAAAGTTTTTACTTACCTTGTAGTTAAAAAACTACAAATCCATTAGAGGAGCTCTGCTCCTCACGTCCGTTTGCGTCAAGGCGTCTGACGTAATGACACGCAGGCGCACTGGCGGGGTTCTTCACGTAGTCACTCACGTGACTCCGAAGTAAAATCATATCCTGGGCTGCACAGTGACGCAGCGGTATTGTTGCCTTACGGCGCCAGAGACCCGGGATCGATCCTGACTATGAGTGCTGTCTGTATGGAGTTTGTACATTCTCCCTGTGACCACTTGGGTTTTCTCCGGATGCACCAGTTTCCTCCCACATTCCAAAGATGTAGGTTCTGAAGAAGGGACTCGACCCGAAACGTCATCTATTTATTTTCTCCAGAGAAGCTGCCTGACCCGCTGAGTTACTCTGGCATTTTGTGTCTGTCTTTGGTGTAAACCAGCATCTGCAGTTCCTTCCTGCAGGTTTGTAGATTAATTGGCTTCTATAAATTGTGCCTAGTTTGTAGAATAGAACTCGTTCGTGTACAGGTGATTGTTGGTCGGCATGGACATAATGGGCCGAAGGGCCTGTTGCCACACGGTATCTGTAAACTAAACTAAACTAAACTAAAATGAGAATGCATACTCAGAAAATCTTGGCATTATTTAATTTTGCTGATATCCATTCGGGAAGAATCCCTGCTCACCTACATCCAACAATACAAGAAACTGCAGATGCTGGAATAGAGTCTTAGTCAAACAGCATTGAAACAGGCCCTTCAGCCCAACTCCTCCATGCCGACCAAGATGCCCCGTCCAAACTAGTCCCATTCATTTGCCTGCGTTTGGCTCGGAGGTCTCCACACTTTTCCTATCCAAGTGCCTGTCCAAATGTGTTTTAAATGTTCTTTTAGTAACTGCCTCAACCCGGGTTCGATCCTGACTACGGGTGCTGTCTGTACGCCGTTTGTAAGTTCTCCCTGTGACTGTGTGGGATTTCTCTGGGTGCTCCGGTTTCTTTCCACACTCCAAAGATGAACAGGCTTGTAGGTTAATTGGCTTCGGTAAAGATTGTGAATTGTCCCTAGTGTGTAGGATAGTATCTGGTGTACGGGGATCGCTGGTCGGCGCGGACTCGGTGGGCTGAAGAGCCAGTTTCCGCCCAGTAAACTTGACTAAACTAAAGTCACTTACATCTTACATGTACAGAATACAGAGAATTGCTTACTATCCTTGGCATTTTTAGTATGTTGTTACATTGGTCTAAATTTGGTCAGAATACCCATATTATCTTAGAATCTGAGGTAGGGTCCCAATCCGAAACATTGCCTGTCCATTCCCTCCGCAGATGCTGGCTGTCTCACTGAGCTCCTCCAGCAATCATCATTAGCCTGCCCTGCAATCATCTATAGTCTTTCCGCTGACTGGATAGCATGCAATTAAAAACCCCTTCATTGTACCTGGTATATGTGACAATAAGCTGAAACTAAACTAACCCATCTCTGCACGCCAACCAACCATTAAGATGCGGTGAATTCATCTGAAGTTTCATGCATTAATACCGGTGACTGGACATTTTTTTGCTCCATTTCCCAAATGTTATGGAAGTCACTGGAACTGAGTTTCGGAGGCAGAGAACTGGACCCAGCTGTGATTTAACTTCCATGTCTAACACGCGTGGCCAACCTTGAAATTCTCCTCTGCTACAATTAACTTGTGAAGAGAGTTCTCCTCGCAGCCATCCTCCCCTGGTCCCTCAATTCCACACCTAATCTATGCTCCCTCAGCCTGTGGAGATGCAGGTTCACAACAACTTTTCTTTAACCCATTCTTACCCACGATCATAGTAACAATTTTACTAATTTAGACTTTAGAAATACTTTAGTGCAGAAACAGGCCCTTCGGCCCACCGAGTCCGTGCCAACCAGCGATCACCCCGTACACTAACACTATCCTACGCACTAGGGACGATTTTACAATTTGTACGTTCTCCCCGTGACCGCGTGGGTTTTCTCCAGGCGCTCCGATTTCCTCCCGCATTCCAAAGACGTGCAGGTTTGTAGGTTGTGTGGGAAGGAACTGCAGAAGCTGGTTTACACCGAAGATAGACACAAAATGCTCCGAGATCCTCAGTTTCCCCCCACACTCCAAAGATGTACAGGTTTGTAGGTTAATTGGCCAGGTGTCAATGTAAAATTGTCCCTAGTGTGTGTAGGGTAGTGTTAATGTGCAGGGATCGCTGGTTGGTGCAGACTCGGTGGGCCGAAGGGCCTGTTTCCACGCTGTATCTCTAAACTAAACTAAACTAAACTCAGCCTGACCCACTGAGATACTCCAGCATTTTGTGTCTACAGGTTTGTAGGTTAATAGGCTTCGGTAAAGATTGTAAATTGTCCCCAGTGTGTAGGATAGTGCTAGTGTTCGGGGATCGCTGGTCGGCGCAGACTCGGTGGGGCAAAGGGCCTGTTTCCGCACTAATCTCTAAACTAAACTAAACTAACGTGGGCACAATGGACTTTAATGGCTGCCTTCAGATCTGTAACAATCAATGCCTCAAATGAGAGTCAAATCGCTTTGTGCTTACCTGCTAAGGATTCACAAAAGTTTAGAAGATAAACAACAGCATTTGTCTGGTGTAGTTTTTCCATTCAGGGATGACATGCAGAAAACAGTCAAACACCAATTAAAATGCACCATCTAATTCCACATGGCTTTAAAAAGCTCGCTTGTGACAAAGTGAATCAATTTATTGGACTCGTGCTTTGCTCAATAAATCAGGGGATGCTATAAATAGTTCCAGTGTAATGGTCCTCTGCACTTGCCCCAAGAGTAGGAGTGAGTTCCCCCAACATTGCTTTGTCAGGTTTGGATGGATATGGACCAAGCGCAGGCAGGTAGGACTAGTGTAGTTGGGATATGTTGGCCGGTGTGGGCAAGTTCTGTTTCCACACTGTATCACTATGACTGAGTTCACATCCAGGCCACAGTAGGCTTAGATACATAGATACATAGAAAATAGGTGCAGGAGTAGGCCATTCGGCCCTTCGAGCCTGCACCGCCATTCAATATGATCATGGCTGATCATCCAACTCAGTATCCTGTACCTGCCTTCTCTCCATACCCGCTGATCCCTTTAGCCACAAGGGCCACATCTAACTCCCTCTTAAATATAGCCAATGAACTGGCCTCAACTACCTTCTGTGGCAGAGAATTCCACAGATTCACCACTCTCTGTGTGAAAAATGTTTTTCTCATCTCGGTCCTATAAGATTTCCCCCTTATCCTTAAACTGTGACCCCTTGTTCTGGACTTCCCCAACATCGGGAACAATCTTCCTGCATCTAGCCTGTCCAACCCCTTAAGAATTTTGGAAGTTTCTATAAGATCCCCCCTCAATCTTCTAAATTCTAGCGAGTACATTCTAGCGACTACGCACCCGTAGTCCGTACAGACAAGCACCCGTAGTCGGGATCGAACCCAGGTCTCTGGTGCTACAAGCGCTGTAAGGCAGCAACTCTACCGCTGCGCCACCGTGCCGCCCTTTTGTTATAGATGCGGAGGCAGAGATTCAAAACCAAAATACTGCCAATACTGGAAATCTGAAATAAGCAGCAAGAAATCTTGGAAATACTCTGCATGTCAGGCGGCATCTGTGGAGAGAGAAAATTAGTCCTGAAATTGGTGTGAAAAAGTTTTTCCTCATCTCGGTCTTAAAGGATTTCCCCCTTATCCTTAAGCTGTGACCCCTTGTCCTGGACTTCCCCAACATCGGGAATAATCTTCCTGCATCTAGCCTGTCCAACCCCATAAGAATTTTGTACGTTTCTATAAGATCCCCTCTCAATCTCCTAAATTCTAGCGAGTATAAGCCAAGTCTATCCAGTCTTTCTTCATATGAAAGTCCTGACATCCCAGGAATCAGTCTGGTGAACCTTCTCTGCACTCCCTCTATGGCTATAATGTCCTTCCTCAGATTTGGAGACCAAAACTGTACGCAATACTCCAGGTGTGGTCTCACCAAGACCCTGTACAACTGCAGTAGAACCTCCCTGCTCCTATACTCAAATCCTCTTGCTTTGAAGGCCAACATACCATTCGCTTTCTTCACTGCCTGCTGCACCTGCATGCCTACTTTCAATGACTGGTGTACCATGACACCCAGGTCTCGCTACACCTCCCCATTTCCTAATCGGCCACCATTTAGATAATAGTCTGCCTTCCCGTTTTTGCCACCAAAGTGGATAACCTCACATTTATCCACATTATACTGCATCTGCCAAACATTTGCCCACTCACCCAGCCTATCCAAGTCACCTTGCAGTCTCCTAGCATCCTCCTCACAGCTAACACTGCCCCCCAGCTTAGTGTCATCCGCAAACTTGGAGATGTTGCTTTCAATTCCCTCGTCCAGATCATTAATATAAATTGTAAATAGCTGGGGTCCCAGCACTGAGCCTTGCGGTACCCCACTAGTCACTGCCTGCCATTGTGAAAAGGACCCGTTTACTCCTACTCTTTGCTTCCTGTTTGCCAGCCAGTTCTCTATCCACATCAATACTGAACCCCCAATACCGTGTGATTTAAGCTTGTATCCTAATCTCTTATGTGGTACCTTGTCGAAAGCCTTCTGAAAGTCCAGATACAACACATCCACTGGTTCTCCCCTATCCACTCTACTAGTTACATCCTCGAAAAATTCTATAAGATTCGTCAGACACGATTTACCTTTCGTAAATCCATGCTGACTTTGTCCAATGATTTCACCACTTTCCAAATGTGCTGCTATCCCATCTTTAATAACTGACTCTAGCAGTTTCCCCACTACCGATGTTAGACTAACTGGTCTGTAATTCCCCGTTTTCTCTCTCCCTCCCTTCTTAAAAAGTGGGGTTACGTTTGCTACCCTCCAATCCTCAGGAACTACTCCAGAATCTAAAGAATTTTGAAAAATTATCACTAATGCATCCACTATTTCTGGAGCTACTTCCTTAAGTACTCTGGGATGCAGCCTATCTGGCCCTGGTGATTTATCGGCCTTTAATCCATTCAATTTACCCAACACCACTTCCCGACTAACCTGGATTTCACTCAGTTCCTCCATCTCCTTTGACCCGCGGCCCCCTGCTATTTCCGGCAGATTATTTATGTCTTCCTTAGTGAAGACGGAACCAAAGTAGTTATTCAATTGGTCCGCCATATCCTTGTTCCCCATGATCAATTCACCTGTTTCTGACTGCAAGGGACCTACATTTGTTTTAACTAATCTCTTTCTCTTCACATATCTATAAAAACTTTTGCAGTCAGTTTTTATGTTCCCTGCCAGTTTCCTTTCATAATCTATTTTCCCTTTCCTAATTAAGCCCTTTGTCCTCCTCTGCTGGTCTCTGAATTTCTCCCAGTCCTCTGGTATGCTGCTTTTTCTGGCTAATTTGTACGCAACATCTTTTGCTTTGATACTATCCCTGATTTCCCTTGTTATCCACGGATGCACTACCTTCCCTGATTTATTCTTTTGCCAAACTGGGATGAACATTTTTTGTAGTTCATCCATGCAGTCTTTAAATGCCTTCCATTGCATATCCACCGTCAACCCTTTTAGAACTAATTGCCAGTCAATCTTGGCCAATTCACGTCTCATATCCTCAAAGTTACCTTTCTTTAAGTTCAGAACCGTTGTTTCTGAATTAACAATGTCACTCTCCATCCTAATGAAGAACTCAACCATATTATGGTCACTCTTGCCCAAGGGGGCACGCACAACAAGTCTGCTAACTAACCCTTCCTCATTACTCAATACCCAGTCTAGAATAGCCTGCTCTCTCGTTGGTTCCTCTACATGTTGGTTTAGATAACTATCCCTCATACATTCCAAGAAATCCTCTTCCTGAGCACCCCTGCCAATTTGATTCACCCAATCTATATGTAGATTGAAGTCACCCATTATAACTGTTTTGCCTTTGTTGCACGCATTTCTAATTTCCTGTTTGATGCCATCCCCAACTACTACTGCTAGGTGGCCTGTACACAACACCCACCAGCGTTTTCTGCCCCTTAGTATTTCGTAGCTCTACCCATACCGATTCCACATCCTCCAAGCTAATGTCCTTCCTTTCCACTGCGTTAATCTCCTCTCTAACCAGCAACGCTACCCCACCTCCTTTTCCTTTCTCTCTATCCCTCCTGAATATTGAATATCCCTGGATGTTCAGCTCCCAGCCTTGGTCACCCTGGAGCCATGTCTCCGTGATCCCAACTATATCATAATCATTAATTGCTATCTGCACGTTCAACTCATCGACCTTATTACGAATGCTCCTTGCATTGAGACACAAAGCCTTCAGGCTTGTTTTTACAACACTCTTACCCCTTATACAATTATGTTGGAAAGTGGCTCTTTTTGATTTTTGCCCTGGATTTGTCTGCCTGCCACTTTTACTTTTCACCTTGCTACCTATTGCTTCCGCCCGCATTTTGCACCCCTCTGTTTCTCTGCTCACCCATTTAAGAACCCCACCACCTCTTATTCTCTGTTTATTATTGTTTTCTTCTTTCCCCCCTACATGTTGGGTCTGAGTGCTTTCCTTCTCTGCCTCCTGCCTCACACACTGTCTAATAGCATTCCCTATTTGAGTCCCTCCCCCCAACCATTCTAGTTTAAAGTCTCCCCAGTAGCCTTTGGAGATCTCCCCGCCAGGATATCGGTCCCCCTCAGGTTCAAGTGCAACCCATCCTTTTTGTACAGGTCGCACCTTCCACAAAAGAGGTCCCAATGATCCAGAAATTTGAATCCCTGCCTTCTGCACCAGTCCTTCAGCCACGCATTTATCCTCCACCTCGCTCCATTCCTACTCTCACTGTCGCGTGGCACAGGCAGTAATCCCGAGATTGTTACCTTCGCTGTCCTTCTCTTTAACTCCCCTCCTAACTCCCTAAATTCTCCTTTCAGGACCTCTTCTCTTTTTTTACCTATGTCATTGGTACCTATATGTATCACGACTTCGGGCTCCTCTCCCTGCCCTTTCAGGATGTCTTGGACACGTTGAGACACATCACAGACCCTGGCACCAGGGAGGCAAACTACCATCCGGGTCTCCCGACTGCGTCCACAGAATCGCCTGTCTGACCCCCTAACTATAGAGTCCCCTATTAATATTGCCCTCCTCTTCTTACCCTTCTGAGCAACAGGACCGGTCTCTATACCGGAGGCCCGGCCGCTGTCGCTACCCCCAGGTAGGCTGTCCACCCCAACAGTGCTCAAACAGGAGTACTTATTGTCAAGGTGTACAGCCACCGGGGTACTCTCTAGTCCCTGCCTGTGCCCCTTGCCTCTCCCAACCGTGATCCACTTGCCTGCCTCCTGTGGTGTTGGAGTGACCACATCCCTGTAACTCCTCTCGATGACTTCCTCGCTCTCCCTGACCAGACGGAGGTCATCGAGCTGCTGCTCCAGGTTCCTAATACGGTCCATTAGGAGCCCCATCTCGATACACCTGACGCAGATGTGGACGTCTGGAGGGCTATCAGACTCCATGACTTCCCACATCTGACATCCAGAACAGTAAACTGCCCTGGCCCTCATACTCCCCTTACCCTGGATAGAATATAAAACAAAGTAGCTGAAGGTAGGACTGGGGTTAAAACAGTTATGAGAGAAAAAGCCAGAACGGGGTACTGATGTTGGAAGATCAGCCATGATCATATTGATTGGCGGTGCTAACTTGAAGGGCCGAATGGCCTACTCCACCTATTTTCTATGTTTCCATGTTTCTGCCCTGGGCTTCCTCCATCGTCAGAGGAGGCCAAATACAAATTGGAGGAACAGCACCTTATATTTCGCTTGGGCAGCTTACAACCCAGCAGTATGATTATTGATTTCTCTAATTTCAAATAACACTTGCATTCCCTCTCTCTCCGTCCCTCCCCAACCCTAGTCCTGCTAGTTTCACTGTTCGTATCCCCTCATTATCACATCGTCCGCAGCCAACAATGAACCATGGTGGGCTCCTTGGCCATCATTGCCGGCTCTGATTTGTTCTGTACCTTTTCGCACCTCGAGTTTCCCTTTCCCAAGTCTTTCACAGTCTAAAGAAAGGATCCTTTCCCTCCACAGATGCTGCCTGACCCACTGAGTTCCTCCAGCACTTTGTTTCTTCGCTCTATATGCTGAAGTGCTCGACAGGTTAGGCAGCAACTGTGGTGTGGGAAACAGGTAACGTTAAATCTAATGGCATGTTGGCCTTCATAACAAGAGGAATTGAGTGGAGGAGCCTAGAGGTCCTCCTGCAGTTGTACAGGGCCCTAGTGAGATCACACCTGGAGTATTGTGTGCAGTTTTGGTCTCCAAATTTGAGGAAGGACAAAACTATTGAGGGAGTGCAGCATAGGTTGACAAGGTTAATTCCTGGGATGGCGGGGCTGTCGTATGTTGATAGAATGGAGCGGCTGGGCTTGTATACTCTGGAATTTAGAAGGATGAGAGGATATCTTATTGAAACATAAGATTATTAAGGGATTGGACATGCTAGAGGCAGGAAACATGTTCCCGATGTTGGGGGAGTCCAGAACCAGGAGCCACAGTTTAAGAATAAGGGGTAGGCAATTTAGAACGGAGATGAGGAAAAACTTTTTCACACAGAGAGTTGTGAATCTGTGGAATTCTCTGCCTCAGAAGGCCGGTGCTTTCAAGAGAGAGTTAGATAGTGCTCTTAAAGGTAGTGAGGTCAGGGGATCGGTGGTGGGGAAGATGCTGAAGTCAATTATAAAAGGTGAAATAACGGTACATTTGGATAGCAATAACAGGATTGGTCCGAGTCAGCATGGATTGACGAAGGGGAAATCATGCTTGATTAATCTTCCAGAATTTTTGTGGATGTAACTAGGAAAATGGACAAGTTAGAGTTAGATAGAGCTCTTGAAGATAGCAGAGTTAGGGGATATGGGGAGAAGGCAGGAACGGGGTACTGATTGGGGATGATCAGCCATGATCACATTAAATGGCGGTGCTGGCTCGAAGGGCCGAATGGCCTACTCCTGCACCTATTGTCTATTGTTTCAGATCCTTCTCAGAATGGTGAAAAGTTTTAAGATGACAAGTGGAGAGATGGAGGAAAGAGTGTAAGAGGAGGCGTATGACAGGGTTGAAGCAGTTTTGTATTCTCCATTATAACAGGCTGCGGAGATTAAAGTTTAATTTTGACTAAAATAAGAATTCGATTTTATTCAGATTTTTAATGAAATTAAATGGGTTTCCAACAGATGTTTCAGTTTCCACCCACATCCCAAAGCTGTGCGTGTTAATAGTCCTCTGAAAATTGTCCCCGGTATGCAGGAAGTGGGATAACAGAACACGCGTGAACCGGTGATAGGTGGTCAGCATGGGCTCAGTGGGTCGAATGGCCCGTTTCCAAACTGTATCCTTCAATCAGTCAATCAGCTTACAACTGTGAGAACATTAAATTGAAAACACACGCTCTCGATTTCCCTTTTTTGGAAATAATGAAATATCGTGCCAAAGTTCACGGTAAATCTGCAGATATAGTTACATTTTCCCGGCTTCACCAGACATTTGAGCTGTGGGAAAGTGGTGTGAGAATTCAAACGTGGATTTCATGACTTAGTCTGCAATTAACAGTGTCTCTCTGTGTCCGGCTAAATTCTGGAGCAATTGCAGGGCAGTTGTTGATACACTTGTCACCGGGGTCTTTGGAAGAGCTTCAGAGCAACTCATTTCAAGTCAAACAAGCTAAACGTGGGTGACATCAGTGATACTTTATTGTCACCTATACCTGGGACCATTTGGGTGGCATGGTGGTGCATCGTTAGAGCTGCTGCCAGAGACCCGGGTTTAATCTTGACTACGGGTGCTGTCTGTACGGAGATTGTACATTCTCCCTGTGACCGTGTGGGTTTTGTCCGGGTGCTCCGGTTTCCTCCCACACTTCATAGGTTAGTTGGCTTCAGTAAAAAGATTGTAGATAGTGCTAGTGTATGGGGGTCGCTGGTCGGCGCGGACTCGGAGGGCCGAAGGGCCTGTTTCCGCGCTGTATCCTTAAACTTAACAATTCTAATTAGTGAAATGCTTTGTTTTGGGTACAACCCGACAAAATCACACAGCAGACCTCACCTGGGCAGCACACAAGTATCGCCACCTTTCTGGCATCGACAAACTTGCAAAAGGTTCGCCGACAGTCCGCTCATCTGTCTGCTGCCGCACGGGCGGACCCCCACCCCCCCCTCCCAGTCGTTCTCAGAGAGAACTATTGGGGTCTACATTGAATACTTTTGTAACTTTGTCCGTGCCCTTTACATGGCGACCCTTTGCATACCTTGTGTCCGCGGAGTACACAAAACAAAGAATTTCACTGTGACACGTCACATGTGACAATAAAGTATCAATTAATCAAGACGGAAACAATGTGGAGAACTGTGAAACTGGTAAAATGAGTACGGTGGAGGAATGGGGGGAGGGAAAGGGAAGTAGAAGTTACTTAGCATAGTTTCCCACCAGGCTGAACGAGGTAGCAGGAGTAACTTAGGGGCTCAGGGCAGCATCTTTGGAGAACATGGATCCAGGTGACGTTTCGGATCGGGTGGGTCCAGTAACCTGCTGAGTTACTCCAGCACTTTGTGACCTTTTGTGTAAACCAGCATCTGCAGTTCCTTGTTTCTACTTGTTCAGTTTAGCGAAACAATGTGGAAACCGGCCCGTCAGGTCCGTGCCGACCAGCGATCGCCCGTACACCAGTTCTGTCCCACACAGTGGAGACGATTTACAGAAGCCAATTAACCTCCAACACCTGCACGTCTTTGGGATGTGGGATTCCACGCTCCGACTAGTCCACACTCCACACTCCGACTACTGCTAGCAGGAGAACCGGAGCACCCGGAGAAAACCCACGCGGGCCACGGGGAGAACGTACAAACTCTGTACAGAAAGCACCCGTAGTCAGGATTGAACCCGGGTCTCTGGCGCTGTGAGGTAGAGACTCTACCACTGCTCCACCGTGCCGCCCCCTGTGCCAAGGTGCACCTCGTGTAACACTAGGTTAGAAGGGGAATGGGTCCTGGAGAAAACTGCAATATGGTGGTTTATATTGCTACCATGGATACAGGAGTAACAGGAGCGGCCAGGTCAACGCACCTCATGCTCCACCCCCACCCCCCCCCCCGTGTCTCTATGTGTTGGCATGTGTATGTGTGTGAAGCTGTGGTGGGGGGGGGGGAAGAGCGGAGCACCAAAAGGAAACACATGCGGTCACGGGAAAAGGAATAGGTGACGTTTTGTTCAGCCTGATATGTCACCTATTCGTTTTCTCGAGAGATGCTGCCTGGCCACACTGAGCTACTGCAGCATTTTGTATGTGTCTTCTATAGAGCAGGCCCTTCGGCCCACGATGTCTGTGCCGTACACACGATGATGAGACAGACTCCTATCTGCCTGCACACAACCCAGGTCCCTCCATTCTCTGCGTATCAATGTGACGATGGAAAAGCCTCTAAAATGCCACTATCATCTCTGCCTCTACCACCTTCCCATCGCAGGGATTGGTAATAATAACAATCAAAATAATACCTAACCCAAACCCTAACCCTAATGCGGTCCATGAACCTATCGCTCTCTGTGTAAAACTCACCCCCGCACATCTCCTTTAAACCGCCCCTCTCACTTTAAAGCTATGTCCTCTAGTCTGTGACGTTTCCACCCTGTGGGAAAAAGTTCTGACTGTCGACCCCAACGGTTCCCAACCTGGGGTACAGAGCCCTAGTGAGACCACACCTGGAGTATTGTGTGCAGTTTTGGTCCCCTAATTTGAGAAAGGACATTCTTGCTATTGAGGGAGTGCATCGTAGGTTTACAAGGTTAATTCCTGGGATGGCGGGACTGTCATATGCTGAGAGAATGGAGCGGCTGGGCTTGTACACTCTGGAATTTAGAAGGATGAGAGGGGATCTTATTGAAACACGTAAGATTATTCAGGGTTTGGACATGCTGGAGGCAGGAAACATGTTCCCGATGTTGGGGGAGTCTAGAACCAGGGGCCACTGTTTAAGAATAAGAGGTAAGCCATTTAGACCGGAGATGCGGAAACATTTTTTCACACTGAGAGTTGTGAGTCTGTGGAATTCTCTGCCTCAGAGGATGGTGGAGGCCGGTTCTCTGGATACTTTCAAGAGAGAGCGAGAAAGGGCTCTTAAAGATAGTGGAGTCAAGGAATATGGGGAGAAGGCAGGAACGGGGTACTGATTGTGGATGATCAGCCTTGATCACCTTGAATGGCGGTGCTGGCTCGACGGGCGAATGGCCTACTCCTGAACCTATTGTCTATTGTCTATTGTGTAAATTTGTTGATTCTGGATTTGTACATTTTTTTCTCATTGACTGACTGTGTTTGGTTCTGGTATACTGGTAACTGTTCATCTGATCAGCCTGAAGAAGGGTTTCGGCCCCAAAAAATTGCCTATTTCCTTCGCTCCATAGATACTGCCGCACCCGCTGAGTTTCTCCAGCATTTTTGTCTACCTTCATTAGTTGTTCATAAATAAGTGAAATAACATTGTTATGTGCTATTAAAGTTGCCAGGGGTAAACGGGATGAAAAAGGTTGGGAACCCCTGGTCTACCCCATCTATGCCTCTCACGATTTTATACACCTCTACCAGGTCTCCCGAGAACCTCCGGCGTTCCAAAGAAAACAATGCAAGTCTGTCCAACCTCTCCTTCGAGCTAGTACCCTCCAACTTCATGTGATCGGAGCAGAATTAGGCCATTCAGCCCAGCAAGTCTGCTCCATCATTCAATTATGGCTGATCTATCTCTCCCTCCGAAACCCAATCTCCTGCCTTCTCCCCATAACCCCCGACACCTTTAATAATCAAGAATCTGTCTATCTCTTGCAATGAAGATATCCATTGACTTGGCCTCCACAGCCTTCTGAATGAATTCCACAGATTCACCACCCTCTGACTGGAGAAATTCCTCCTCATCTCCTTCCTAAAGGAACGTCCTGTGGCCTCTGGTCCTCGATTTTCCTGCTAGTGGAAACATCCTCTCCACATCCACTCTATCCAAGCCTTTTACTGTTGGGTAATTTTCAATGAGGTCCCCGCCTCGTCGAGCGCAGTTTGCAGGAGAGGGGGGTGACAGTCTGGGCCGGGCAAGGTCAGGACGCTCAGGGTTTGAGCTCCGTGACTGGACGGCGCCTCTGGGGTGAAAGCGGAGTGTGCCCTCTGTCATTGTCGGGCGGTCCCGGGCTCTCCCGCTGCGGCACAAGCAAGACGGAAAACCAGCCCACATGACCCGATGGATCAGGCGGCTGCCAAGGTTGGGAAGCTGACCCAAAAACACGGCTGGGCTCGGGGAAAACCTCCTCCTGGAAAGGACTACAAAAAGTAGTAAACACTGCCCAGTCCATCATCGCTCTGACCTCCCTTCCATCGAGGGGATCTATCGCAATCGCTGCCTCAAAAAGACTAACAGTATCATCAAGGACCCACACCATCCTGGCCACACACTCATCTCCCTGCTACCTTCAGGTAGAAGGTACAGGAGCCTGAAGACTGCAACGACCAGATTCAGGAATAGCTACTTCCCCACAGCCATCAGGCTATTAAATTTGGCTCGGACTAAACTCTGAACATTAATAGCCCATTATCTGTTATTTGCACTTTATCAGTTTATTTATTCATGTGTGTAACATATTTATATAATGGTATATGGACACACTGATCTGTTTTGTAGTCAATGCCTACTATGTTCTGTTGTGCTGAAGCAAAGCAAGAATTTCATTGTCCTATCAGGGACACATGACAATAAACTCTCTTGAATCTTGAAATATCGGCGACCCAGCCTGAGAAATCGGTGCAAAGAGACAAATAGCAGAATGAAGATAGACACAAGAAGCTGGAGTGACTCCACGGGTCAGGCAGCATCTCTGGAGAGAAGGAATGGGTGAGTTACTCCAGCTTTTTGTGTCTATCTTCGGTTTAAACCAGCATCTGCAGTTCCTTCAACACAAATAGCAGAATGAGACGTCGGATCTGCTAGAAAATACCAGGCATCTGGTGGTGGGTGGTGACAGACTGCAGACTGCCTCCAGAGGCTGATGAACAGCCGAGCAGCCAGCACAAGGGTCGCTTTAGATTTTGTCTGCCAGCGTTAGCATCTGCTTCTGAGGGGGCTTGTGTTCTTTAATTAAGCTTCATTAGAGAGGCACACAGCTCCATGTTACAAAATACGACCCGGATTTCAGCCGATAAACAGGCAGGTGTGAAGTTGGGCGTTCATGTTCGAGCCAGCACCGCCATTCAACATGATCATGGCTGATCATCCAAAATCAGTACCCCGTTCCTGCTTTCTCCCCATAAACCCTTGATTCCATTAGCCATAAAAGCTATATCAAACTCTCTCTTGAATACTTGTGTTTAAGAGGGAACTGCAGATGCTGGAAAATCGAAGGTAGACAAAAGTGCTGGAGAAACTCAGCGGGTGCAGCAGCATCTATGGAGCGCAGGAAATAGGCAACGTTTCAGGGCCGAAACCCTTCCTCAGACCCTTCCAAACCCTTCCTCTCTTGAATACATCAAGAATACATGAGGAGTTGCTGCCTCACAGCGTATGGGTCCAGGGTTCAATCCTGACTGCAGATGCTGTCTGTATGGAGTTTGTACGTTCTCCCTGTGACCGTATGGGTTTTCTCCGGCTGCTCCGGTTTCCTCCCGCACTCCAAAGATGTGCAGGTTTGTAGGTTGATTGGCTGCTGTAAATTGTCCCTTGTGTGTGTAGGATAGTGCTAGTGTGTGGAGTGATCGCTGGTCGGAGTAGTCACAGAGGGCCGAAGGGCCTGTTTCCACATTGTATCCTTATACTAAACCAAACTAAACTAAACTAAACTAAACTAAACTAAACTAAAACTAAACATAAAACTAAATCAAACCAATCCCCTCAGTCCTAACCCTACACCTGCCCCAACATCAGGGCCGGCCTTAAGCCAATTGGACCAATTGCTCCCAATTGGGCCCCGCGCCTAAGGGGGCCCCCGCGCTAGCGTAATTCAGTCTCTATGTACTTTTCAGAGGTGATCTACACATTTTGTTTGTCACTTGTAGGTTTACATGTATGCAATTGTACATTAAAATGTCGCTTAGGTCTGTGTGGTCCATTAACTCGCAGGCACTGTTTAAGCGCACATTTTGATTACTTTCCATTCTACCATAGAGATATAAAGTCTACAATAGACTTTATTTCTATTTCTATGATTCTACAGACCTTGGCTGGGAGGGAATCTGGGGCTCACCAAAATTGTTCCCAATTGGGCCCCGAACCTCCTAAGGCCGGCCCTGCCCAACATTATCCCTAAACCTCCAACCCTATCACTAACCCCTTTCCAACTCTTTCCCTACACCCCCAACCCTGTCCTTAACGCAATGTCTGAACCCCACAGGCCCCAACACTACCCCTAAACTCCCGCCCTAACCCCAAACCCTCCACTGTGGCCCTAACCCTAATTGAAACAGGGGTCATGAATATTTGTATTTGTGATCTGTTTGAATAGCATGCGAAGCAAAGCTTTTCACTGTACACGTGGCAATAATAAACCTAAACCTAACCTAGTGGGTCTAAAGGTCAGTCTGAAGAAGGGTCTCGACCTGAAACGTCGCCCATTCCTTCTCTCCAGAGATGCTGCCTGTCCCACTGAGTTACTCCAGCATTTTGTGTCTATGTTGAGTCTAAAGGTAACAATGGAATAAGCACTCATTGAGCCAAATGCTGAACAATCGAGATTCCTGAATAATGTGATATCTGATTATTGGAATTATACTATATTTAGAATCGCTGCCCTTTTTGATATGTATATTGAACAAGGAATTAGAGAAGCATGCCTTAATTCGATTATTTATTCAATTTGGGACATGGATATTTTCCCTGTAACCAAAGCCAGAATTACTTTAAGTGCAGGAAGGAACTGCAGATGCTGGTTTACACCGAAGACAGACAAAATATGCTGGAGTAACTCATCTCTGGAGAGAAGGAATGGGTGACGTTTCAGGTCGAGACCCTTCTTCAGACTGCAAGGGTCTCGACCCAAAACATCACCCATTACTTCTCTCCAGAGAATTACTTTAATCATGGAAAATGATAGGTGTAATGCTAAATTAGAATTTCGCTTGGGCAGCTAACAATCCAGCAATATGAATATTGATTTCTCTAACTTCAATTAACCCTTGCATCCCCTCTCCATTCCTCTCCCACCCTAGTCGCATACTAGTTTCATTGTCATCCTGTTGAGTTCCACTGTCTGTATTAACTCGTTATCACCCATCCCACAGCCAACAATGGACCATTGTGGGCTCCACGTTGCCTTGTTTATCGTTGCTTTCTGCATGTCTTCCATTCATTTGTCCTAAGTACCACCTATATCTTTCATTCCCCTTTCCCCTGACTCTCAATCTGAAGAAGGGTCTCGACCTGAAACGTCACCTATTCCTTTTCTCCACAGATGCTGCCTGACCCGCTGAGTTACTCCAGCTTTTTGTGTTTAAACCACCATCTACAGTTCCTCCCTGCACATTACAATTAAGAACCTTGACTATTAGGATGAAGGCTAAGACAATGCTAAAGTATGGAGCCCCACAAAGACGTGGATTTGAACAAAGGTAATTATATCATGGGCTGGATGAAAGAGGTAGTGTCTGGCGAGACTGAATGTCCAACAGTAAAAACAGTGAGAACAAGAGGGATGATTATCCCACTACCCACAGACTGACAACCTAATCCAAATCCATTTATACTAATCCTATAATAATCCCATTGTTTATTCTCATCAACGCTCCCACCCCTCCAGTTTCAACCATGGCTGGCTCAGTAGCGTAGCGGTAGAGTTGCTACTTCACAACGCCAGAGACCCAGGTTGTATCCTGACTGCGGGCGCTGTCTGTACGGAGTTTGTACGTTCTCCCTGTGACTGTGGGGGTTTTCTCCGGGCGCTCCGGTTTCCTGCGATGTACAGGTTTGTAGGTTAATCGGCTACTGTAAAGTTGCAAATTGTCGCTAGTGTGCGGGATGGTTCTAGTGTACGGGGTGATCGTTGGACAGAACGGACCCGATGGGCCAAAGGGCCTGTTTCCACGCTGTTTGTCTCAAGTCTAAAGAGAGGTGGGGAGGATGAGGGAGGGAATTGCAGAGACTACGGCCCAGCCAGCTGAAGGCATCAACAGCTGTTAGTGGAACAAAGAAAACCAGACATGTGGAAATGCCCCAAATTGGAGGAATGCAGAGAATTTGGAGAGTTGCAGAACTGGAACAGATAACAGAGAGACCATAAATAGAAGGATAAAGGATAACTTTGTGGAATGAAGCCAGCAACAAAGGATAAGTTGGCCTTGGAAATTCATCTGGGATTAAAACTGCACAAGGTATGGTCCGCTGCTTTGCATAATTTCACTGCTACTTTAGTTTAGTTTAGAGATACAGCGCCGTAACAGGCCCTTCGGCCCATCGAGTTCGCACCGACCAGCGATCCCCGCACAGTAACACCATCCGACACACACTAAGGGCCAGTTTTTTACACATACACCAAGCCAATTAACCTACAAACCTGCAAATTCCTGTATGTGAATACTTGGCCAATAAACTTACTTACTTACTTACTTACTTAGGTCTTTGGAGTGTGGGAGGAAACCGAAGATCTTGGAGAAACCCCACGCGGGTCACGGGGAGAACGTACAAACTCCGTACAGACAGCGCCCTTGGTCGGGATCGAACCTGGGTCTCCGGCGCTGCAAGCACTGTGAGGCAGCAACTCTACCGCTGCGCCACCATGACCGCCCTTCACTTTAACGCTGAAGAGAGATACGGCTTCACAAAGCAAGGCAACCGATTGCTTAGTGGACTAGACGTTGGATTCTGCTGATGCAGCAGATGGAGAGGAGGCACAGAGGCTTCCTCACGGCACAGGGTTCAATCCTGACCTCTGGTCGCTGAGTATCTGGAGTTTGCACGTTCTCCCTGTGACTGTACAGGTTCTCCCACTGGGTCCTCTGGTTTCCTTCCACATCTCTCCTTTCCTTCCACACCTTCCTTCAAGGGGCTGAGCTACAGGGAGAGGTTGAGCAGGCTAGGGCTTTATTCCTTGGAGCACAAGAGGATGAGGGGTGATCTTATAGAGATGTACAAGATCATGAGGGGAACAGATCGGGTAAATGCACAGTGTTTCGCTCAGCGTAGGGAAACCGAGAACCAGAGGACAAAGGTTTAAGTTGTGGGGGGTGGGTGGGTGGGTGGGCGACATAATAGGAACCTGAGGGGCAATTCACCAAGTCTCCAACGTCCAGAGATGCACCACAGAAAGCATTTTATCGGGTTGCATCACTGCTTGGTTTGGGAACAGCTCCATCCAAGACCGCAAGAAATTGCAGCGAATTGTGGACGCAGCCCAGACCATCACACAAACCAACCTCCCTTCCATTGACTCCATTTACACCTCACGCTGCCTCGGCAAGGCCAGCAGCACATTCAAGTACGAGTCGCACCCTGGCCACTCCCTCTTCTCCCTTCTCCCATTGGGCAAAAGGTACAGAAGTGTGAAAACGCACAGCTCCAGATTCAGGGACAGTTTCTTCCCAGCTGTTATCAGGCAACTGAATCATCCTACCACCACCAGAGAGCAGTCCTGAACTACGATCTACTCTTTGGTGACCCTCGGACTATCCTTGATCGGACTTTGCCGGCTTTACCTTGCATTAAACGTTATTCCCTTATCATGTATCCGTACACTGTAAATGGCTCAATTGTAATCATGTATTGTCTTTCCACTGACTGGATAGCACGCAACAAAAGCTTTTCACTTTACCTCGGTACACGTGACAATAAACTGAAACTGAATTTTTTTACACTAAGAGCCCGTTTCCATGCTGTATCTCCAAACTAATCTAAATTCATACCTTTGGGTTGGAAGCTTCCCAATTGAATATGAGTTGCCCAAGTTTGCGTGTGGCTTCACTTTGGTGATGGGGTCTCCTGGGACTCCTGTAGTTATGTTCTGGGGTTGAGGTGAGTGACCTTCAACAACCACAAGATGCCAGATCAAAGGAGAGCTTGCGATTCCCATGGAGTTCATCCGAATCTCTTTCTCATCATAGTTTTTAATCATTCCAACCTCATCTGCCGACTTCAACTCTTATCCATCGCTGAATAAATATGGAGCTGGAAGATTCAGGCAAAACCCAAACTCAGATCAGCGTAGAGGAAAAGGCACAAAGGGCTGGAGTAACTCAGCGGGTCAGGTAGCATCTCTGAAGAACATGGACAAGATGACGTTTCGGGTTGGGACCCTTCTTCAGGCTGATTGCGATGGATGCAGGCTCTTCGGCCCACCGAGTCCACGGCGACCATCGATCACCGGTTCACACTAGTTCTACGTTCCTCCTCGTCCGCTCCTTACACACTGGGGGCAATTTACAGAGGCCAATTAACTGACAAACAACAACAATCAACGACAATCAGTTTTATTCGTCACTTGCACATAAAGTGCAAGTGAAATGAATTTGCCAGCAGCGGTACAATGAGAAAGAACACACAAACACACAATAAAAATGTAACGCAAACATCCAACCACAGCATTCATCACTGTGGTGGAAGGCACAAAAATTTGGCCAGTCCTCCTCCAACCCGCACGTCTTTGGGATGTGGGAGGAAACCAGAGCACCCGGAAGGAAACCCACGCGGTCACAGTTAGAACGTGCAAACTTCACACTGACAGCCCCCGAAATTGATCGAACCTGGGTCTCCATTGTTGTTTTGATGATTAGATTTCAAATCTAGAAAAATGATTAGATTTATAATCTAATCTAAATCTAATCATTTAGATTAGGCAGTAATCGTCTATGAAGGTAATACAACTCTGATCTATAAAACGTGTGATTACAGATGAATCCTTTTAGCACCAGTATGTGTTTGGTGAACTTACATTACATGCCCTCCAGAATCAGTTCATCCTTCCTGACATGAGGTGCCCAACAGTTTTTCTAGGTTTCTCCTGGTTGACATGAGAGAACACATGAAGCTGGACTAGCTCAGGGAAAATGGGATCTCCCAGATCAGTTCTTAAATTCCTAAGTGATAGGAGCAGAATTAGGCCATTCTGCCCATCAACCCTACTCTGCCATTCAATCATGGCTGGTCTATCTTTCCCTCTCAACCACATTCTCCTGCCTTCTCCCCAAAACCCCTGACACCCGCACTAATCAGGAATCTGTTAATCTGCGCCTTAAAAAAAACAATGACTTGGCCTCCACAGCTGTCTGTGGCAATGAATTCCACAGATTCACTACCCTCTGGCTAAAGAAATTCTCCTCATCTCCTTACTAAAGGTGCGTCATTTTATTCTGAGGCGATGTAGGATAGAGCTAATATACAAGGATTGTTGGTGGGCGCAGACGAGGTGGGACAAAGGGCGTGTTTCCATGTTGTTGCTCTAAATTAAACTAAAGCCTGGCCAGGCCGACCCTGCAACGCTGCCAGGACAATGGGCCTTCATGGTCAGGTCAAGAACCCTTCACTTACAACAACTGGGACTTGAAAAATGCGTCAAATTTTAGTTTAGTTATTTTAGAGACACAGCGCCTAAACTGACCCTTCGGCCCAACAAGTCCACGCCAACTAGTGATCAGCAGAGCGCAATCCTGAACTACTATCTGTCTCATTGGAGACCCTTGGACTGTCTTTGATTCGACTTTATTGGTTTTATCTTGCACTAAACGCCATTCACGTTATTCCCTTCATCATGTATCTGTACACTGTGGATGGGTCAATTGTAATCATGTATTGTCTTTCTGCTGACTGGTTAGCACTGGGGGCACGGTGGCAAAGCGGTAAAGTTGCTGCCTTACAGCGCTCACAGCGCCAGAGACCCGGGTTCGATCCCTCTGTACGGAGTTTGTACGTTCTCCCCATGACCCGCATAGGTTTTCTCCGAGATCTCCGGTTTCCTCCCACACTCCAGAGACGTACAGGTTTGCAGGTTAATTGGCTTGGTAGAAATGTAAACTGTCCATAGTATGCGTAAGATAGTACTAGTGTGTGGGGATCGCTGGTCGGCGCCGGACTCGGTGGGCCGAAGGGCCTGTTTCCGCGCTGTATCTCTAAATTAAATTAAATTAAATGAAAAGGTTTTCACTGTACCTCAGCACACGTGACAATAAACTAAACTAAACTAAACTATAGTGATACCTTTATTCAACATATTGATTAGCACGGGTGTCAGCGGTTATGGGGAGAAGGCAGGAGAATGGGGTTAGGAGGGGGAGATAGATCAGCCATGAATGAATGGCGGAGTAGACTTGATGGGCCGAATGGCCTAATTCTGCTCCTATCACTTATGACCTTATGACCTTTACGTCGGTACTTCTGACAATAACGTGCCATTGAATCATTGAATTGAACCATTGCTTCTGCAACAAATGTCTTTCTAAATCATTAGTGTCTCTGATTCAGTGGTTGGGACAATTATTCTGTCTGTTCCCACCTGCTGCAGCTTGTCTCCCCTCCTCCATGCCCCTTGCTGTGAAGCCGGCTCCACTTTCACTCTCTGACAAGCAGACACTACTGTAGATTACAGTCTGCTTAGTGATCTGCCTGTTGACTTTGGCAGAGGATGAAAGGGATCAAAGATTTATATTCTATAGGGGGGCAGGGGAGAACGGCCTCTCCCCACAGCCCACACAGTCCTGCAACAAAAATCTCCTCCCCTGCCACTGGCAGATGGTTTGAAGGATCCACTCACTATCAGCCCTATAACGGCATGGTGGCGCAGCGGTAGAGTTGCTGCCTTACAGCGCCAGAGACCTGATGGGTTCGATCCTGACTGCGGGTGCTGTCTGTACGGAGTTTGTACGTTCTCCCTGTGACCGTGTGGGTTTTCTCCGGGTGCTCCGGTTTCCTCCCACATTGCAGAGACATGCAGGTTTGTAGGTTAATTGGCTTCTGCAAATTTTCCCTAGTGTGTGGGGTAGAACTAGTGTACGGGTGATAACCCTTGGGGCCCTAGTGGCTAAGGGGATCAGGGGGTATGGGGAGAAGGCAGGTACAGGATACTGAGTTGGATGATCAGCCATGATCATATTGAATGGCGGTGCAGGCTCGAAGGGCCGAATGGCCTACTCCTGCACCTATTTTCCATGTTTCCATGATTCTATGATAGTTGATCTGCACGGACTCAGTGAGCCTGTTTCCATGCTGTATCACTAAACTAAACTGAACTACACTAAATTATCTAAACTAAACTAAACTATAACCGTGTAGCAAATCACATCCAATGCATATTTAGTTTAGTTTAAAGGTACACCATTGAAACAGACCCTTCAGCTCACCAAATCCATGCCAGCCATCAAGACAAGACAAGAGACAAGACAAGAGACATTGATTTATTGTCACATGTACCAACAGTGAAATTTGTGGTCACCATACAGCCATGCGAATAAAAAAGAGCACAGAACACGATAGTCTTTAACATAGACATCCCCACACAGCGGGATCAAAGTTCAGTCATCCTCCTCTGTTGCCCTCTGTTCTTCACCCGTTCAAGCTAGTTCTATGCTATCCCACTTTCTCATCCATTCCCTACACATTGGGGGAAGTCCTTTTTCCCCCCCAACAGATTCAATTAACCGCACGTCTTTGGGATGGGGGAAGGAACCGGAGCAAACCCACGCGGTCACAGGGAGAACGTGCAAACTCCACACAGACAGCACCCGAGGTTAGGGCTTGAATACGGGCTTCTGGCGCTGCCAGCTGCACCACTGTGCCACCCTAATGCATGGAATGCACAATGTATTGCATGGTCTCATTATGGGGGGGGGGGTCCTTTAGATGTACTGCCATTTTAGGTAAAAGTGATTACTGCAATTCAACTTTCCTTGTCCCATACCTATTCCAATACAGTGGATCAGGACTCCTGAGGTTATGAACGATTCTAAATAAAATAGTGCTCCATTTTTCTAAGGCATGTGAGAATGAGAAAGAATATGTATGCCATTTAATCAAGGTCACATAACTCTACACGGATAATAAAGTATTAAAGAAGTATTAGTACACTTGTATTTTGTCCCTTTTGCCCCGAATAGGGCAATCAAGTAGCAGAGCCTCTAAAATCATGAAATTAATAGATCGGGTCTATTCCGCTTGTCCAGAGTAGGGAAATAGAAAACCAGGGGGCATCGTTTTAAGGTGAGGTGGAAAGATTTAATAGGAACCTGAGGGGTAACTATTTTACACAACGGGTGGTGGGTGTATGGAATGAACTGCCAGAGGAGGTAGTTGAGGCAGGGACTGTTGCAATATTTAAGAAGCATTTAGACTGGTACGTGGAGAGGGATATGGACCAAGTGCGGGCAGGTGGGGCTAGTGTAGATGGGACATGTTGGTCGGTGTGAGCAAGTTGGGACAAAGGGCCTGTTTCCACGCTGTATGACTCGGGCGGCACGGTGGCGTAGCGGTAGAGTTGCTGCCTTACAGCACCAGAGACCCGGGTTAGATCCCAACTACGGGTGCTTGTCTGTGTGGAGTTTGTACGTTCTCCATGTGACCTGCGTGGGTTTTCTCCAGGAGTTCCGGTTTCCTCCCACACTCAAAAGACGTACAGGTTTGTAGGTTAATTGGCTTGATATAATTGTTACTTGTTCCTAGTGTGTGTAGGATAGTGCTGGTGTACGGGGTGATCACTGGTCGGCACGGACTCGGTGGGGTGAAGGGCCTGTTTCTGCGCTGCATCTCTAAACTGAACAAAATAATCTCTTTCTCATCATATTTTTTGTCATTGTATCCTCATCTCCCGATTTCAGCTCTTGTCCATCGCTGGGGAAACATATGGAGCTGGTTCAGGCAAAACCCTGTTTCTACACTGTATCTAAATCTCTGTGCTGTACTGCTGTGCTATATCTCTAAACTAGCCCTGGTCAGCCATGATCATATTGAATGGCGGTGCTGGCTCAAAGGGCCGAATGGCCTACTCCTGCACCTATTTTTCTATGTTTCCACTAAACTAAACTAAACTCTACGACTCTAATAGTAATAAGCTTACAAGATAGGGAAAGACATCAGCCAATTCGTACAGAGACTGCAATGTGCTAAATGGCTGGGTAATGAAGGGAGAGGGTTAAATCGTCCACCAGAATACTGAGAAGAGGTCCCTGCTTTCTTTAATTATTGTTCGGGAGTCTTTAACAGCTGTGTGAAAGTCAAGGTCAAACTCTCATCTAAAGGATATCTAAAGGTTGGCATCCCTGACTAGTTCCAAAGCATTCTTTTGTTGCCTTTTCTCCTTTGATCCTTAAATGAGCTAATCCTTGCCAGTGACTCAGAGCCACACTGGCAATCGTAGCATGATACCCATCAGTTTATTTTATAATCACCGTCCACATTCAGGGACAGTTTCTTCCCAGCTGTTATCAGGCAACTGAACCATCCTACCAAAGAACTAGAAAGCAGTCCTGAGCTACTATCTACCTCTTTGGAGACCCTTGGACTATCTTTGATCGGACCTTGCTGGCTTTGCCTTGCACTAAACGTTTTTCACGTTATTCCTTTTATCGTGTATCTGTGCCCCACTGTGGATTTAGTTTAGTTTAGTTTAGAGATGCAGCACGGAAACAGCCCCTTCGGCCCACCGCGTCCGCGCCGACCAGCGATCCCCTCACACTTACACTCTCTCTCCTGCACACACTAGGCACAGTTATACATTTATCACAAGCCAATTCACCTGCAAACCTGTACGTCTTTGGAGTGTGGGAGGAAACCGAAGATCTCGGAGAAAACCCACGCAGGTCACGGGGAGAACGTATAAACTCGGTACAGACAGCACCCGTAGTCAGGATTGAACCCGGGTCTCTGACGTTGTGCGGCAGCAACTCAACCGCTGCACCACCGTGCCACCGTGGATGGATTGATTGTAATCGTGCATCGTCTTTCCGCTGACTGGTTAGCACGCAACTAAAAGCTTTTCACTGTCCCTCGGTACATGTGACAATAATCTAAACTCAACTTAAACTCAATTCAACTTGGCGACAGCGGTGGACGCTGGACAAAGGGTGGGTAAGATGCAACGGGGGGGAGGGAGGGGGTCTTACCTTCTGCGTCCTCAAAGTCAGCTGCGTGAGGCGTCCCGTGGGCCAAAGATTGGGCTGAAGGCCGGGCGAGGAGAGGGACAACAGTTCACTAGATGACCGGATGAAAGTGACGGTCGCAACGGGCCTTTCTGGCCAGATATGCATTCTGTACTTAATCGGGGATTGTACTTATGAAGGGCAATATTCTTACTGATCTGTATGCATAAAACTGTTTCACTGTACCTTGGTACGCATGATAGTAAAGGAACCATTGAACCAATATATCGGAGCGCCCAGAGAAAACCCAGGCAGTCATGGGGAGAAAGTACAAACTCCGTACAGGCAGCACCCGCAGTCAGGATTTAACCCGGGTCTCTGGCGCCGTATGGCAGCAATCTCTACCGCTGCGCCACCGTGTCGCCCAGAGAGATATGGGTCAAATGCAGGGAAATGTGACTCGTTTAGATTGGCATCCTGGTCAGCATGGATGAGTTGGGCCGAAGGGCCTGTTTCCATGCTGTAAGCAGCGAAGTTTTCAAAACTGGCTGAAATCCACTTAGTCGTTTGCTCTGATTTTTTAACTTATAGTCACAGTCAAACAGAGTCAAAACAGACCCTTCAGCCACCGAAATACCTATTTACAGAAGTCCCTCTTGTTTAGTCATTTGTGCTGATCTGCCTGCTCATCTTCTATTCACCACACACGTTCTGACGAAGGGCATCGACCCGAAATGTTGCTTCACTGAGTGTTTCCAGCGTTTTCTGCTTTAACTTCAGAGGGACGACATTTAGAATAAATAGGAATATCAATAACTGGAAAATAGACCTCTTTTCTTCAGGAAAGGAGGAGGTGAGTGTGGCCCCAAAGAGGTGAACTGGAGTGCAGCTAATTGATGATGAAAATGACCACGGAGGAAGGTATTTTTACCCAGTGAGTGTGTGGGGCCTGGAACGCATGGTGGGGCAAGATATTCGAGGCAGATTTCATTGTAGGGCGAAATAGGAAGGGCAAGATTAGTATCAGAAAGGATGGAAGACAAAAGGAACTGCAGATGCTGGAATTGTGAGCTAAACACAAAATGCTGGTAGAATTCAGTGGGTCAGGCAGCATCTGTGGAGGGAATGGACAGATCAGGATTCGGGTCAAGAGTGTTTTATTGTCATATGTCCCAGATAGAATAATGAAATTCTCACATCACACCTACTTCAAGCAAGACTCCAGTCTGAAAAGACTGGGCCCTTTCCCACCCACCCCTCTCCAATCACCACTTCACACCCAACTACCCACACCCTCTGTGCTGCACAACATCACTTCTCCATCGTCAACAATAATAATAGAGGAGGTGGAGAGGCTTTTCAGGAGACAGAAAAGCCAGAACTCTCCAGGACCGGACAATGTTTCCCCCTCTACTCTCAAGCTCTGTGCCGAACAACTGGCACCGGTCTTCACGGACATTTTCAATCAGTCCTGACAGACAGGAAGCAGCATGTGAGGCTGGGAAAGCACATCTCGGGCCCGCAGACCCTCAGCATAGGAGCACCGCAAGGCTGCGTACTCTCCCCTCTCCTCTACTCTCTCTACACCAATGACTGCGCCTCCACTGACTCCTCTGTCAAGCTTCTCAAGTTTGCGGACGACACAACCCTGATTGGACTGATCCAGGATGGGGAGGAATCTGCCTACAGACAGGAAGTGACACAGCTGGCGTCCTGGTGCCGTCGCAACAACCTGGAGCTCAATGCTCTTAAGACAGTGGAATTGATTGTAGACTTTAGGAGAGCTCCCCCTCCCCTCACCCCACTCACCATCAACAACACCACAGTCACATCTGTGGAGTCTTTTAAGTTCCTGGGAGCCATCATCTCCAAGGACCTTAAGTGGGGGGCTACCATCGACTCCACAGTCAAAAAGGCACAACAGAGGATGTACTTCCTACGGCAGCTGAGGAAACACAATCTGCCACATGCAATGATGGTCCAATTCTACACGGCCATCGTAGAGTCTGTCCTCACCTTCTCCATCATGGTCTGGTTTGGCTCAGCCACCAAGCACGACATCCGGAGGCGGCAGCGAATCGTCCGATCAGCTGAGAAGGTTATTGGCTGCAATCTTCCCTCCATTGACGAACTGTACACTGCAAGGGCCAGGAAGCGAGCGGGTAAGATCATCTCTGACTCCTCTCACCCTGGCCGCAAACTCTTTGAATCACTTCCCTCTGGAAGGCGACTCCGGACTGTCAAAGCTGCCACAGCCAGACATAAAAACAGCTTTTTTTCCACGAGTAGTAGCTCTACTCAATAAACAAAAATCTGTAGCCTCCTTTCGCTCTGGTATTTTATTTAATTCCCATGTTTAAACTATAATGTTTTATTGTTAATGTTTAATGTTTTATGTATCATTCTTAACTATCCCTTGTCATGTGTATGTCATGTTGTCACTTGTGGGCGGAGCACCAAGGCAAATTCCTTGTATGTGAATACTTGGCCAATAAACTTATTCATTCATTCATTCACTTGCAGCAGCACAGCAGAATATGTAAATATAGTACACTGTAAACAATATAATAAATGAGAGAAATAAAAGTTCAGTGTGTATAAATATACACATACTCACAAATACACACACACACATATATATATATATATACATGCAAACATACAAACACACAAAAAACCCAATAATAGTGCAATAATAACAATAATAGTCAATGTAGTTCAGAGTTTATTTGAGGTTGTAGTGTTCAATAGCCTGATGGCTGCAGGGAAGTAGCTGAAGAAGGGTCTCGACCCGAAACGTCACCCATTCCTTCTCACCAGAGATGCTGCCTGTCCCGCTGAGTTACTCCAGCTTTTTGTGTCTATCTTAGCTTTTGCTGAACCTGGACGTAACAGTTTTCAGGCTCCTGTACCTTCTTCCCAATGGCGGGGGGGTGAAATGAGTGTGTCGCCGGGCGTGGTGTGGGTCTCTGATGATGCTGGCAGCCTTTTTGAGGCAGCGACTCTGGTAAATCCCTTCGATGATGGCGAGGTCAGAGCCGGTGATGGACTGGGCAGTGTTGACAACTTTTTGCAGGATCTCTCTTCAGATGGAAGAAGGAACCCGACCTGAATTGTCCCTCCACAGATGCTGCCTGAGTTCCTTCAGTTCTTTGTGTGTTGGTCAGAAAGGAAAGGTTTTGCAAGGCTATGGGGAGAAGGCAAGGTGTGGGACTGGACAGATTCCTTACACATAGAGCAGTATGGGCTCTATGAGCTGAATGCTCTCCCTCTGTGTAGAGGTAGAGATTCAGTGTAGAAACAGGCTGTTTGGCCCACTGAGTCCAGGCCGACCAGCGATCACCCCATTCACTAGCACTATCCTACACACTAGGAACAATTTACAATTATACCAAGCCAATTAACCTACAAACCTCTTTGGAGTTTGGGAGGAAACTGGAGCTCCCGGAGAAAACCCACGCGGGTCACGGGGAGAACGTACAGGCAGCGTCCGTAGTCAGGATCGAACCCGGGCCTCCGGCTCCGCGAGGCAGCAACTCTACCGCTGCGCCACCGCGCCGCCGAACCATTCTGCGAATACATGTTCGGGGCTGATGGGGTTAACAGTGCCGGGAGTCCGGAGTGACGGAGGACAACACTGGTGGAAATGTGGTGGTGGGAAACGAGGCATTTTCAGCCCTCGTGTTAAAGGACAAATGATTCCTGAGGACTGTGCGAGCGGGGGGGGGGGGGACGTGGCTTGGCACCGTGCCTAGGGTGATTTTCAGAGAGTCAATTACACTGCAGCTGCTCTTTCCAAAAGGCTGACTCTGCCGGGAGAGCGTTCAGGATCGACGGAACCCAAACGGAGCAGCTGTAGCACCCATCTCCTGGCGCGGCATTAAAACACATCCCCCGCTGGCTGCTTGCCTCCCCCCCCCCCAACCCCCTGGGTCTCCTTCCCCTCTCACTCCTCCAGGCCTGGATGGAGTGGATGTGGAGAGGATGTTTCCACTCGTGGGAGAGTCTGGGAACGAGGTCAAAGCCTTGGAATAAAAAGACGCTCCTTTAGGAAGGAGATGAGGAGGAATTCCTTCAGCCAGTGGGTGGTGAATCTGTGGAATTCCTTGCCACAGATGGCTGTGGAGGCCAAGTCAATGGATATTTTTAGGGCGGAAATTGACAGATTCTTGATAAGTACGAGTGTCAGGGGTTATGGGGAGAAGGCAGGAGAATGGGGTTAGGAGGGAGAGATACAGTGCCCTCCGTAATGTTTGGGACAAAGACCCATCATTTATTTATTTGGCTCTGCACTCCACAATTTGAGATTTGTAATAGAATAAAATCATATGTGGTTAAAGTGCACATTGTCGGATTTTAATAAAGGGTGTTTTTACACATTTTGGTTTCACCATGTAGAAATTACAGCAGTATAAGGTTTTTGGGACACAGCAATGTCATGTAAATGAAAGTAGTCATGTTTAGTATTTTGTTGCATATCCCTTGCATGCAATGACTGCTTGAAGTCTGCGATTCATGGACATCACCAGTTGCTTGGTGTCTTCCCTGGTGATGCTCTGCCAGGCCTGTATTGCAGCCATCTTTAGCTTATGCTTGTTTTGGAGGTGAGTCCCCTTCAGTTTTCTCTTCAGCATATAAAAGGCATGCTCAATTGGGTTCAGATCGGGTCACTCAAGAATTGACCATTTTATAGTTTTGAAAAACTCCTTCGTTGCTTTAGCAGTATGTTTGGGATCATTGTCTTGCTGTAGAATGAACCGCCAGCCAATGAGTTTTGAGGCATTTGTTTGAACTTGAGCAGATAGGATGTGTCTATACACTTCAGAATTCATTATGCTACTACCATCAGCATTTGTATCATCAATGAAGGTAAGTGAGCCAGTACCTTCAGCAGCCATACATGCCCAGGCCATAACATCCCCACCACTGTTTCGCAGATGAGGTGGTATGCTTTGGAGTTTGGGCTGTTCTCTTCTCTCCTCCACTCTTTGCCCTTGCCATCACTCTGATATAAGTTAATTTTCATCTCAACTGTCCACAAGACCTTTTTCCAGAACCTGTGGTTGCTCTTTTAAGTACTTCTTGGCAAACTGTAACCTGGCCATCCCTATTTTTGCGACTAACCAGTGGTTTGCATCTTGCAGAGTAGCCTCTGTATTTCTGTTCATGAAGTCTTCTGCGGGCAGTGGTCATTGACAAATCGACACCTGACTCCTGAAGAGTGTTTCTGATCTGTCGGACAGGTGTTTGACAATTTTTCTTTATCATAGAGAGAATTCTTCTATCATCAGCTGTGGAGGTCTTCCTTGGCCTGCCAGTCCCTTTTCGATTAGTAGGCTCACCAGTGCTCTCATTCTTCTCAATGATGTCCCAACCAGTTGATTTTGATAAGCCTAAGGTTTGCCTGATGTCTCTAACAGTTTTATTCTTGTTTCTCAATCTCATAATGGCTTCTTTGACTTTCATTGGCCCAACCTTGGGCCTCATGTTGATAAACAGCAATAAAAGTTTCCAAAGGTGATGGAAAGACTGGAGGAAAGACTAGGTGCTGAGAGCTCTCTTATACCTGCATTAAGGAGGCATTTAAACACACCTGAGCAATTACAAACGCCCGTGAAGCAATGGTGGAACATTATGATGCCCTGAAATGGGGAGACTATGTACAAACATAGCTGTAATTTCTACATGGTGAAACCAAAATGTATAAAAATACCTTTTAATAAAATCTGACAATGTGCACTTTAACCACATGTGATTTTTTTCTATTACAAATCTCAAATTGTGGAGTACAGAGACAAATAAATAAATGATGGGTCTTTGTCCCTACTCTGGTCAAGAGACTCTGTGTGTCTCCCCGATCTATTCCTCTCATGATTTTGTACACCTGTACAAGATCACCCCTCATCCACCTGCAATCCAACGAATAGAGTCCTAGCCTGCTTAACCTCTCCCTATAGCTCAGGCTCTCGGGTCTTGGCAACATCCTCGTACATCTTCTCTGCACCCTTTCCAGCTTGACAACATCTTTCCTGTAACATAGTGCCCAAAACTGAACACTCTGAATGTGGTATCACCAACATCTTATATAACTGCTATATGACCACCAACTTCTATACTCAGTGCTGTGATTGGTGAAGTCCAATGTGCTGAAAGCCTTTTGATCACCCTACCTACCGGCGGCACAAATTTCAGGACTAATTTTCTCTCTCCACAGATGCTGCCTGACATGCAGAGTAATTCCAAGATTTTTTGGCTGCTTATTTCAGATTTCCAGTATTGGCAGTATTTTGGTTTTGAATCTCTGCCTCCGCATCTATAACAAAAGGGCGGCACGGTGGCGCAGCGGTAGAGTTGCTGCCTTACAGCGCTTGTAGCGCCAGAGACCTGGGTTCGATCCCGACTACGGGTGCTTGTCTGTACGGACTACGGGTGTGTAGTCGCTAGAATGTACTCGCTAGAATTTTAGAAGATTGAGGGGGGATCTTATAGAAACGTCCAAAATTCTTAAGAGGTTTGGACAGGCTAGATGCAGGAAGATTGTTCCCGATGTTGGGGAAGTCCAGAACAAGGGGTCACAGTTTAAGGATAAGGGGGAAATGTTATAGGACCGAGATGAGAAAAACATTTTTCACACAGAGAGTGGTGAATCTGTGGAATTCTCTGCCACAGAAGGTAGTTGAGGCCAGTTCATTGGCTATATTTAAGAGGGAGTTAGATGTGGCCCTTGTGGCTAAAGGGATCAGCGGGTATGGAGAGAAGGAAGGCACGGAATACTGAGTTGGATGATCAGCCATGATCATATTGAATGGCGGTGCAGGCTCGAAGGCCGAATGGCCTACTCCTGCACCTATTTTCTATGTTTCTATGTTTCTATGCTGTCTGTATGGAGTTTGTACGTTCTCCCCGTGACCGCGTGGGTTTTCTCCGAGATGTTCGGTTTCCTCCCACACACCAAAGACGAACTGGTATGTAGGTTAATTGGCTCGGTGTAAGTGTAAATTGTCCCCAGCGTGTGTAGGATAGTGTTAATGTGCAGGGATCGCCGGTCGGTGTGGTCTCGTTGGGCCTGAGGGCCTGTTTCCGCACTGTATCTCTAAACTAAAACTAAAAACTAAAATAAAGCCTATTACCCCTCTAATGTGTTTCAGTTCTGCTGAAGGAGCATCAACAACAGTTAGAGGAAAAATGTATAAAAATCAGAAAGGACTGGACTCTAGAGATAAAGCAGGGACGTGGGATTAATTTATAAACCTACCAAGAAACTGTCACAGACTGGCTCAAATGCCTCCTGTAATACTGTTCCTACAATTCTGTAATCCTTGACGGACATGTTCTAAGAGTACTTAAGAATATCATGAATGATATTTGATGGTAATTACCTGTCACTGCACATATTTAACGATGAGGAAGCTAGCTTTTGTGACGTCACTGGTAATCTAAGCCATGAATAAACCATTGCTTACTAATGCATTTTAATGCATCATTTTATAACGATTCATACAGCATGCAATCCGTTTCTGCAGTGGAGGATTAACAATCTCCCCTTGACAATAGAGGACCAGAGGACATAGGATTAAGGTGAAGGGGAAAAGATTTAGATGGAATCTGAAGGGTAATGTTTTTCACACAGAGGGTGGTGGGTGTGTGGAACGAGGAGGTAGTTGAGACAGGGGCTATCCCAACATTTAAGAAACAGTTAGACAGGTACATGGATCAGGACAGGTTCGGAGAGATATGGGCCAAATGCGGGCAGGTGGTACTAGTGTAGCTGGGGCATGTTGTGTGGTGTGGGCACGTTGGGCCGAAGGGCCTGTTTCCACACTGTATCACTCTATGACTCTCCATGATATAGAAAGGTCAAAGGAATGTGGTCATTGTTCTATCTAGTCTGCACTCGAATGGATGTTCTATTCCATGGGAATATGAATGGATCAAGGGAGGCTGGGATGTCTTGGACAGTCCGCATGGGACAGGCAAGTATCAGTGATCTTAGGGTTTTACAACACATTGAACCAATGTTGCCGTTTAGAATGAATTATTGCCAGAGTGAGGCCACACGCACATTGGAGGAACAGCACCTCATATTTTGCTTGAGATAGACACAAAGTGCTGGAGTAACTCAGTGGGTCGGGCCGCATCTCTGGAGAAAAAGGATGGGTGACGTTTCAGGTCGGGACCCTTCGTCACATTGCTGTAAGCAGAGGGCTGTACAATCGGAAGGGGGTGAGGTTAGTGTAGGTAAGGGGAGTGGAAACGTTTGGACGGTTGATGTCCCACCAGCAGTTAAATAATGAAAAGGTCTAGAGAGGGTGGAAGGCCGTTCCGGGGAGTCCAAGAGGAGGAGGACCTTTGGAGACAGGAGACCAGGTCATCATTGGGTGGTCTGGAGAACCAGTTTGAAGAAAGGTCCCGATCTGAAACATCACCCTTCCTTTTTCTCCAGAGATGCTGCCTGACCCGCTGAATTACTCCAGAACTTTGTGTCTATCTTCGGTATAAACCAGCATCTGCAGTTCCTTTCTGCACACTCATATATCGCTTGGGTGTCGTACAACCCAGCTGTATGAACATTGAGTTCCCTAATTTTAAGTAACTTCTACTTACACGGCTCTTCTCTCCCCCTTGCCCCCATTCCTCCACCCTAGTCGTTTTACCAGGTTCCCCAGTTCTCCACATTGTTTCCCTCTTGAGATCACCCCTTCCACAGCCAACAATGGACCCACCAGGCACTGCCCTGCCCGAGGTCATTTGTGGCCTGCTCTTAGTCCTGATCTTTTCTTTACACTGCAGCTGCTCTTTCCAAAAGGCTGACTCTGCCGGGAGAGCGTTCAGGATCGACGGAACCCAAACGGGAGCAGCTGTAGCACCCATCTCCTGGCACGGCATTAAAACACATCCCCCGCTGGCTGCCTGCCTCCCCCCCCCCACCCCAACCCCCTGGGTCTCCTTCCCCTCTCACTCCTCCAGGCCTGGATGGAGTGGATGTGGAGAGGATGCTTCCACTCGTGGGAGAGTCTGGGAACGAGGTCAAAGCCTTGGAATAAAAAGACGCTCCTTTAGGAAGGAGATGAGGAGGAATTCCTTCAGCCAGTGGGTGGTGAATCTGTGGAATTCCTTGCCACAGATGGCTGTGGAGGCCAAGTCAATGGATATTTTTAGGGCGGAAATTGACAAATTCTTGATAAGTACGAGTGTCAGGGGTTATGGGGAGAAGGCAGGAGAATGGGGTTAGGAGGGAGAGATACAGTGCCCTCCGTAATGTTTGGGACAAAGACCCATCATTTATTTATTTGGCTCTGCACTCCACAATTTGAGATTTGTAATAGAATAAAATCATATGTGGTTAAAGTGCACATTGTCGGATTTTAATAAAGGGTGTTTTTACACATTTTGGTTTCACCATGTAGAAATTACAGCAGTGTTTATACATAGTCCTGCCATTTCAGGGCATTATAAGGTTTGGGACACAGCAATGTCATGTAAATGAAAGTAGTCATGTTTAGTATTTTGTTGCATATCCCTTGCATGCAATGACCGCTTGAAGTCTGCGATTCATGGACATCACCAGTTGCTGGGTGTCTTCCCTGGTGATGCTCTGACAGGCCTGTATTGCAGCCATCTTTAGCTTATGCTTGTTTTGGAGGTGAGTCCCCTTCAGTTTTCTCTTCAGCATATAAAAGGCATGCTCAATTGGGTTCAGATCGGGTCACTCAAGAATTGACCATTTTATAGTTTTGAAAAGCTCCTTCGTTGCTTTAGCAGTATGTTTGGGATCATTGTCTTGCTGTAGAATGAACCGCCAGCCAATGAGTTTTGAGGCATTTGTTTGAACTTGAGCAGATAGGATGTGTCTATACACTTCAGAATTCATTATGCTACTACCATCAGCAGTTGTATCATCAATGAAGGTAAGTGAGCCAGTACCTTCAGCAGCCATACATGCCCAGGCCATAACATCCCCACCACTGTTTCACAGATGAGGTGGTATGCTTTGGAGTTTGGGCTGTTCTCTTCTCTCCTCCACTCTTTGCCCTTGCCATCACTCTGATATAAGTTAATTTTCATCTCAACTGTCCACAAGACCTTTTTCCAGAACTGTGGTTGCTCTTTTAAGTACTTCTAGGCAAACTGTAACCTGGCCATCCTATTTTTGCGACTAACCAGTGGTTTGCATCTTGCAGAGTAGCCTCTGTATGGTTCATGAAGTCTTCAGCAGACAGTGGTCATTGACAAATCCACACCTGACTCCTGAAGAGTGTTTCTGATCTGTCGGACAGGTGTTTGAGAATTTTTCTTTATCATAGCGAGAATTCTTCTGTCATCAGCTGTGGAGGTCTTCCTTGGCCTGCCAGTCCCTTTGCGATTAGTAGGCTCACCAGTGCTCTCATTCTTCTCAATGATGTCCCAACCAGTTGATTTTGATAAGCCTAAGGTTTGCCTGATGTCTCTAACAGTTTTATTCTTGTTTCTCAGTCTCATAATGGCTTCTTTGACTTTCATTGGCCCAACTTTGGTCCTCATGTTGATAAACAGCAATAAAAGTTTCCAACGGTGATGGAAAGACTGGAGGAAAGACTAGGTGCTGAGAGCTCTCTTATACCTGTATTAAGGAGGCATTTAAACAGACATGAGCAATTACAAACGCCCGTGAAGCAATGGTGGAACATTATGATGCCCTGAAATGGGGAGACTATGTACAAACATAGCTGTAATTTCTACATGGTGAAACCAAAATGTATAAAAATACCTTTTAATAAAATCTGACAATGTGCACTTTAACCACGTGTGATTTTTTTCTATTACAGATCTCAAATTGTGGAGTACAGAGACAAATAAATAAATGATGGGTCTTTGTCCCCCACTCTGGTCAAGAGATTCTGTGTGTCTCCCCGATCTATTCCTCTCATGATTTTGTACACCTGTACAAGATCACCCCTCATCCACCTGCAATCCAACAAATAGAGTCCTAGCCTGCTTAACCTCTCCCTATAGCTCAGGCTCTCGGGTCTTGGCAACATCCTCGTACATCTTCTCTGCACCCTTTCCAGCTTGACAGGCCGAAGGGCCTGTTTCCACACTGTATCACTCTATGACTCTCCATGATATAGAAAGGTCAAAGGAATGTGGTCATTGTTCTATCTAGTCTGCACTCGAATGGATGCAGACTAGATAGAACTAGATTTTCTCTCCTCCCGCTCTTCACCTCGCCCTCCCTTCCCCAACCCGCTTTCAGTCTGAAGAAGGGTCCTGACCCGAAACGTCACACATCTGTCTCCAGAGATGCTGCCTGACCCGCTGAGTTACTCCAGCACTTTGTGTCTATCCAATGAATCTGCCTTCTTTTCGTTCCTCTTTGGAGCTGCACGTTTTCCGAAGTGTGTCTCTAATCTTCTCCTGAAAATTTCCGCTGCATTTTCTTCCACTGCCCTTTCAAGGAGTGCATTCCAGATCAGAGCCTTCTGGATTAGAATGACGTGCTGCCTAAAATATTTCTCCCTATCACCTCATATGACAATTATCTTTAAACTATGTCGTTCAGTCATCCATCTCCCTCCTCCTCCCACCACCACCATCTCCCTCCGAACCTCCCCCTCATTCCGCTGCTCACCATCGCCTCCTTGTCAAAGGAAACATTTCTCCTTATCCTTTCTAACGAATCCCTTCACCTTTGGAGTCTCCTTTATATTTTCTGCTGGGGAGGTGAACTCTAGTTGCGCCACAACATTCAAGTTCCTTAGGAAGGTCGGCATGTCCCCCAACAACTCTCACCAACTTCTACAGATGCGCCGCAGGGAGCATTTTACCGGCATGCAGCGCGGTTTGTGAACGGCTCCATCCAAGACCGCAGGAAATTGACGAGAATTGTGGACGCAGCCCAGACCATCACATAACCAAACATCCCTTCCATTGACTCCATTTATACCTCACGCTGCCTCGGAAAGGCCAGCAGCAAAATCAAGGACATGTGGTAATAAAGTATCCCTATATGGGATATAGAAGGTTTGGTAGTAATTGTGTAAAGAATGGGTAAGCGTGGGAAGTAGGGACGGGTGCAAGAGGGATTCGTTCCATGGGATTCTTCTTTACCTCTGTCAAGCAAAGACAGGAAGATGTTGTCAAACTGGAAAGATTGTGGAGAAAATTTTCCGAGGATGTTGCCAGGACTCGTGGGCCTGAGCTATAGAGGTTGAGCAGGCTAGGACTTTTATTCCTTGGAGCGCATGAGGATGAGGGGTGATCTGATAGAGGTGTATAAGATCATGAGAGGAATAGATCGGGTAAATTCACAGAGTCTCTAGCCCAGAGTAGGGGGATCGAGGACCAGACAACAATGGTTTTCGGTGAGGGGGGAAAGATTTAATAATAATTAACACTTTATTGCCACATGTGACACGTTACAGTGAAATTCTTTGCCTGTATACCCAAGGTATGCAAATAGTCGCCACATAAAGGGCGCTGATGAAGTTACAAAGTATCCCACGCCAGGTCCTCCTTTGTTCTCCCCCCATCCCCCCTCAATCCAGATCCACCTTTACTCTCCTCCCCCAAAACCCCCCTCCCCCCCCCCCCCCCGCCCCCTCATGGGACAACAAGAACCTGAGGGGCAACATTTTTACAATAATAGCCCTGCCCCATGGTACGAGTTCATTCCAAGAGCTCTCCCGAGTTTATAAAAAAAAGAACTCGTGGTAAGCACGGAGAATGAACGTAGCAGGTACGTCGGAGCTCGGGGACGTCTCTTATCAGCTCGTAACGGTAACGGCAGGTACTCGGGAAGACTCGCTAATGGCAGGTAAGCACGGGAAGACTCGTGAAGATTTTTCAACATGTTGAATAATGTCCACGAGAGCCCCGAGTACCGACGAGTGGCCATTACCGTAAATCTCCGAGCTCGAGTCAGGGCAAACTCGGGAGAGCTCTTGGAATGATCTCATACCGTGGGACAGGGGTTTAAGGGTGGTAGGTATATGGAACAAGCTGCTGGAGGAGGTAGTTGAGGCAGGTACTATCACAACATTTGAAAAACATTCGGACAACTACATGGATAGGACGTGTTTAAGAAGGAACTGCAGATGCTGGAAAATCGAAGGTACACAAAAATGCTGGAGAAACTCAGCGGGTGCAGCAGCATCTATGGAGTCTGAAGAAGGGTTTCGGCCCGAAACGTTGCCTATTTCCTTCGCTCCAGAGATGCTGCTGCACCCACTGAGTTTCTCCAGCATTTTTGTATACATGGATAGGACAGCTGCCTCACCCGCTGAGTTTCTCCGCATTTTTTGTCTACCATGGACAGGACAGGTTTGGAGGGATATGGACCAAACACAGGCAGGTGGGACTGGTGTAGATGGGGCATGTTGGTCGGCATGGGCAAGTTGGGCCGAAGGGCCTGTTTCCACGCTGTATCACTCTATGACTATGACTACAAGTGGAAAATCTCCAAGACAAGATTAAAGAGCAGACTCCCTGCACAGACTATCCTTCTACCGAAGCGTTAAAAAAAACGCTCACTTATTTTGACTGTTGCTGTTTTTGGATTCTCCATCAATAATTCAAGCAGCAATATCTCCTCCTTCCTCATTTCCCGTACACTGCGTTCTCAACAAACAAATCCTATTCCTTTCAGCCGACCACCTACTGATACGTTTTAAATGTTGAATAAATTATCTCAAAGTATCGGGGGCAATAAAACAATTGTAGGTTTCATGCCAAGAGATCATTAATTTTGTGTGTGACAACAATTTCTCTTTTCAAATAATAATGTCTACGGAACCTGAGGGAGAATAATTAAGTTTTCCCTGAGATCTAACACAAACCTTAAGATGAGACATTGAACTGTAGAAGTGCATGTATTCAAATACAGTAAATCCTTGTTATAATGGATCGTAGAGGGGTGGCTGTTTATGCTGATTGTCCACCATAACTGTTTCTCAATGTTTCACGTCCATCAGTGATCTGACCCTTCATTATTGCCTTGAAAGTCTCACCCTGCTTCTCTCTCCGCAGAGGCTGCCTGACCTGCTCAGTGTTTCCGCTGCTTTTCTGTTTCTCTTTCCCTCTAATTCATTGGTCATCAAAATGCAGCTGGTGCAAGCTGGCCGTATCCAAAGCGGGTAGAAAGGAACTGCAGATGCTGGTTTATGCCAAAGATAAACACCAAGTGCTGGAGTAACCCAGCGGGCCAGGCAGCGCCTCTGGACCAAAAAAGGATGGGTGACGTTTCGGGTCGGGACCCTTCTCCGGACCAAAAGTAGAGGGGAGTGAACTGGAGCTAAGAATAGGCCAGAACCAAGCAGGGCCGGCAACAGATGACCAAGGAAGGGTGGAGCCCAGAAAGGCCCATTGTTGGCTGGGGAAGAGGTGATAAGATACAGGGATGTGCACAGTGGAACTAATAGGACAACGAGGGGGAGGTGGGGATGAAGAGGGGGGAGGGGGTGAAGAGGGGGGGGTAGAAAGAGATGGGAAGGCAAGAGTTACCAGAAAGTAGAGATATCATTATTCATATCGCTGGGTTGTAAGGTGCCCAAGTGAAATAGGAGGTGCTGTTTCTCAAATTTACTTGTGGCCCACTCTAACAGTGGGGCCGAGGAAAGAGCGTTCACGTCGCGGCCCTGTTTCTACCAATCTTTCCACCACCACGCACAAGAAGCGACAAGACAGACACCATTGTACGCAGATGCCGAGAAGTGTGTTCAACTCTGGCTGAACACCTCTAATATTGTGTGTGGACTCGATAAGAAGAAGACTCTGACAGTGGAGGATGTCACATCTTTGCCTCAGATGTGGAATAATAATAATAATACTGACCCAATATTTACAGGTTCCTTGGTCTCCGTGTTTATTATCTCACTCAGCCATGGCCTCCTGCCTAGGCTTACACAGCGCACATGTGATCTGACCTCCAGGTCAGCTGATACAAAGGTCAAGATATTTGCATATCATCATCATCATGACTCATCGTCATGACAGAGGAGTGCTACACAAATTGGTTGTCACATCAGTGATGTTGCTTCAAACGTACTTTGTTGCCCGTTTGTGGGGGCGTTATCGGACGAGAATTACTTTTTCCAACGTGCATTATTTCTAACACCAAACCAGCGTCTCGGTTTCAGACACTGCCTCCCATTCTGCAAATGCACCGGTCAATCAATAACTCCCGCAGAAACATCAAGAGCAATCTACCGACATCTACTGTGTCGTGATCTAGATTTCCCCAGTTGGACGAGGCAGTTCACTGAACCCAATCTTTGCGTCGATATTTGAGAACCATATCTTGGAGGTTAGAAAGATTTCGATGAGCTGAGGAGTAACAGAAACAATCCACAAACATCCAGTTTCAATGGATCAAACCAGCAATGACTACATGTAATTGGTAAATTACAGTCGACCCTCTCGGGATCCCAAGCAAAAATAAAAGGGAATTTTGGGACTCGACCTGAAACATCACCTATCCATAACATTTAGATGTACAAGTGCGGTTCACTCAGTATATTAGTTCAGCTTAGGTTAGAGATACAGCGCAGAAACAGGCCCTTCGGCCCACCGAGTCCTCGTCAACCAGCGGTCCGAGTATACTAGCACCATCCTACACTTGAGGGACAATTTATAATCTTTACCAAAGCCAATGAACTTACAAATTATCCATAATATATAGATATACAAGTAAGTCATCAGTGTAGTTTACTCAGTATATTACTTTAGTTTAGAGATACAGTGTGGAAACAGGCCCTTCGGCCCACCAAGTCCGTGCCGGCTAATGATCACCAGTACACTTGTTCTATCCTACACACTAGGGACAATTTACAGAAACCAATTATCCAACAAACCTGTACATCTTTTGGGGGGGGGGGGGGTGGGCGGGGTGTGGGAGGAAACCGGACACCCGGAGAAAACCCACGCGGTCACAGGGAGAACGTACAAACTCTGTACAGACAGCACCCGAGGTCAGGATCGAACCCGGGTCTCTGGCGCTGTGAGGCAGCAACTTTATCACCGCGCCACCCCGCCAGCCCATTGTTCTCCAAACACGCTGCCTGGCCTGCTGAGTTACTCCAGCGCGATGTGTCGGGTTTTTGTTGTCGTTGCATTCGCAAGCATCTGCAGTTCTTTGTTTCTAAAAAATAAAAAGGAATCAGACTACAGGTAATTAGGACTGATGTTTCGAATCATGCGATGTGTTTGTGCCTGGATGCATTAGAGTGCTCCCAGCCGAAAACAAGCACTGGCTGCTTTTGTTTCAATAATTTTGAGGAACATGAGTTCATAGGTTAGTGCTTTAATAAGGTTTGACGTAGCAGTCCTTTAATCAGAGGGCTGGCTGTCTGTCCCCCTTTCCTTGCTCTCACATTGCCTGGGTTACTACCCTCTCGGGGAAACCCCCTTCTGATTCTGCCACTCATTCCATTAAAAGCAAATAATTACCATGGTGTCACCGTAATATTAATTGGGTGGTTAATAACTGGCCTCTGACAGCTCTGAATTATCAGGCAGCGTGATGTAAGGAGTTCTCTCTCTCCTTTGTACCAAATGCACAGCCGATTATATTAACCTCCTGTTGTTACTCAGGCAGAAGGCTCCAGAGAGCCTTTTGAACAGATGACAAGGACTTGCATTACATTTTCCCAGTGAACACACATTTTAAAAAAATATCTGAGCCGTCTAAAAAAATGAGTTCCCGCTCACACTCATGCCACATTCAAAGAGATTGTGGTTTTTAAACCCTCCGCTATCTGGGCAAAAGGCCAAAGAGCAACGAACAGCTGAACCCTGGTCGTATACAGTGGTTTTGTATTAAGGGAATGTGAAATGATGCACTTATTGGAACAGAGGAATGTAAATAACAATAACAAGAGCTCTAATGAATATAGTCATCCTGAATTGAGAGCGGACCAGGAGCTGATTATAACCTTTGCTAGACTCTCTGCTTTTATAACGATGACAATATCATTTTTACGGGCGGCACGGTGGCGCAACTGGTAGAGCCGATGCCTCGCAGCGACAGAGACCCGGGTTCGATCCTGACCTCGGGGCTGAGTGCGTGGAGTTCGCACGTTTTCCCCATGGCTGCATGGACATCCTCCGGTTCCCTCCTCAATCCCAAAGATGTGTAGGTTGATTGGATCTGTTTTTAAAATTAAAAAATGCCCCTAATGCGTAGGGAGTGGATGAGAAATTGGGATAACATAGAGCTAGTGTGAATTGGTGATCGATGGTCGGGGTGGATGCGATGGGTCGGAGGATCGATGTATTCAAGAGAGAGTTAGATGTAGCTGTTAGGACGAACAAAATCAGGGGATTATGAGGAGAAAGTAGGAACTGGGTACTGATTTTGGATAATCAGCCATGATCATATTGAAGAATTTAATTTGAGGAAGGACATTCTTGCTATTGAGGGAGTGCAGCGTAGGTTTACAAGGTTAATTCCCGGGATGGCAGGACTGTCATTTGCTGAGAGAACGGAACGGCTGGGCTTGTACACTCTGGAGTTTAGAAGGATGAGAGGGAATCTCATTGAAACATATAAGATTGTTAAGGGTTTGGACACGCTAGAGGCAGGAAACATGTTCTCGATGTTGTGGGAGTCCAGAACCAGGGGCCACAGTTTAAGAATAAGGAGTAAGCCATTTAGAACGGAGACGAGGAAACACTTTTTCTCACAGAGAGTGGTGAGTTTGTGGAATTCTCTGCCTCAGAGGGCGGTGGAGGCAGGTTCTCTGGATGCTTTCAAGAGAGAGTTAGATAGGGCTCTTAAAAATAGCAGAGTCAGGGGATATGGGAAGAAGGCAGGAACGGGGTACTGATTGGGGATGATCAGCCATGATCACATTGAATGGTGGTGCTGGCTCGAAGGGCCGAATGGCCTACTCCTGCACCTATATTCTATGTTTCTATGGGTCTGATTCCATGCTCCATCTTTCAATCAATCAATTCAATCCAATATTATTTCCTTTGGCTCTCAACAATCTTGAAGTCACTTTTTTTTCTTCATGGCCTTAAATTTTTATTCCAACTCCTCCTCCCACCGCCCATAATTGAAGGAGCAGCGGACTACAATTCACCTTCCTATCCTGTCAGATTCCATTACTCGTAGCCATTTGTTGCCCCCACACATCGCCTCCGAATCTCTGCTGCCATTTCCACCCATCCCTCCCCCTCGTGACCCCATCTGCAAATCAACACCCTCTGCCCCCCACCCCCCCTCACCTGGAACCACCTATCAAATGCCACGTCTTCATAAGATCATAAGTGATAGGAGAAGAATTAGGCCATTCAGCCCATCAAGTCATCTCTGCCATTCAATCATGGCTGATCTATCTCTCTCCCTCCTAACCCCATTCTCCTGCCTTCTCCTCATAACCTCTGACACCCGTCCTAATCAAGAATCTATCGATCCATCTTTGCCCTAATATATCCACTGACTTGGCCTCCACAGCCATCTGTGGCAAAGAATTCCACAGATTCACCACCCTCTGACTGAAGAAATCCTTCCTCATCTCCTTCCTAAAAGAACGTCCTTTACTTCTGAAGCTATGACCTCTGGTCTTAGACTCTCTCACTTGTGGAAACATCCTCGCCACATCCACTCTATCCAAGCCAAACCTTGATAGTGACTTGCCACACTCCTCTCCACTTCACCTCTTATATTGTTTCACTCCCCCTCTTCTCTCCCAGTCTAGTTGTCCAGTTCCCTCCACACGCACTGCCTAACATGGAGTTACTCCAGTAGATTGTTTGCTGGTCTTTCTTATCTTATTTACGTTGAACATAAGAATGGAAAACTTACATTTCTATTGATAAACGAGGAACTGCAGATGCTCAAATCTTGAGCAAAACACAAAAGTGCTGGAGTAACGGAGCGTGTCAGGCAGCATCTGTGAAGGACATGGATGTAGGGACGTTTCGAGTCTGGACCCTTCTTCAGACTCAATAAGCCACATTTTGGGTCATGATTCTTCTTCACCCCTGCATTTATATAGCACCTATGACAACAAACAAGGGACAACACAGTGGCGCAGCGGTAGAGATGCTGCCTCACAGCATCAGAGAACTGGGGCTCAAACCTGACCACGGGTGCTGTTTATTCAGTGTTTGTACATTCTCCTTGTGACTGCGTGGGTTTTCTCCAGGTGCTCCAGTTTCCTCCCACACTCCAAAGACGTGCAGGTTTGCAGGTTAATTGGCTTCTGGAAATTGCCCCTAATATGTCAGATGCTAAAATAGAACTAATGTACGGGTGATCATTAGTCTAGTTTAGTTTAGTTTAGTTTAGAGATACAGTGTAGAAACAGGCCCTTCGGCCCACCGAGTCCACGCTGACTAGCAATCACCGCACACTAACACTATCCTACACACACACGGGTCAATTTACAATTATACCGAAGCCAATTAACCTACAAACCTGTGCGGCTTTGTTGCCGGCTTGGACTCGGTGGGCCGAAGGGCCTGTTTCCCCGTTGTATTTCTAAACTCTAAACTCAAATGTCCCAGAGTGAGTTACAACCAATCTTTTAGAGTGCAGTTACTTTGCAATGAAAGAGTGGATCTCCAATTTCCTCCCACACTCCACAGACGTATAGGTTTGTAAGTTAATTGGCTTGGTGACATTGTAGATTGTGCCTAGTGTGTGTAGGATAGTGTTAGTGTTTGGGGATCGCCGGTCGGCACGGACTAGGTGGGCCGAAGGGCCTGTTTCCGCACTGTGTAAGCTAATAAGTTCAGGTAGTTGTTTTGTGCATAGCAAGCTCCACAGGCATCAAGGTGATGACGAGCCGATGCACTGGTTTCCATTGCCGTTTGGCCAAGGGATAAATCTGGGTCTGAATGCTGAAAGGATCTTGTGTGAAATGCAGACCAGAGATGCGATGCGCACCAACTGCTGGCATTCCTGCTTCCAAGATTAAGTTTCCAAGGAAAGAACTGAATTTGTTTCCCAACTCAAGTGTCATTAAAAATGGGAAGTGAGCCATACGATAAGCAGCTGGGCGACCAAAAACCAGGGGAATCTGCATGATCGGATTGACATTACCTAAACCGTGGAATCTGCCACTCAGTCCACAGATTATACTTACTGTCAGGGGCGGCACGGTGGCGCAGCGGTAGAGTTGCTGCCTTACAGCGCTTGCAGCTTCGGAGACCCGGGTTCGATCCCGACTACGGGTGCTGTCTCTACGATCTCCCCGTGACCGCATGGGTTTTCTCCGAGTTCTTCGGTTTCCTCCCACACTCCAAAGACGTGCAGATTTGTAGGTTAATTGGCTTGGGTTTGTGTACTTGGTATAAGTATAAATTGTCCCTAGTGTGTGTAGGGTAGTGTTCGTGTGCGGGGATCACTGGTCGGTGCGGACCTGGTGGGCCTAGGGGCCTGTTTCCGCGCTGAATCTCTAAACTAAACTAAAGTACTTGAGGGCCTGAGCTACAGGGACAGGTAGAGCAGGCTAGGACTTTATGCCTTTGAGCGTACAAGGATAAAGGGTGATTTTGTTAAGGTGTACAGGATCATGGCATGAATAGATAGGGTGAACACACAGTCATAGAGTCAAAGAGCACTGAAATAGGCCGTTCAGCCCAACTTGCCCATGCTGACCAAGATGCCCAAGTCCCACCAGCCTGCGTTTGGCCCACGTCCCTCTGTACCATTCACATCCATGTACATTGTAGACTTTCGTCTTTAGAAATACAGTGCAGAAACAGCCTTTCAGCCCAACTTGCCCATGCCAACCAAAATGCCCCATCTATGTTAGTCTCTCCTGCCTGAAGTTGGCCCATATCCCTCTAAACCTTTTCAATATGTGGACCTGTCAAAATGTCTTTTACATGCTGTTAGTGTTAACTAGGGTTAACTAACTCCTGTGGCAACTCATTCCATACACTCAGTGTGAAAAATAAATTCCCCTCAGGTTCCTATTGAATCTTTCCTTCCTCACCTTAAACCAAAGTTCTCTCGTTCATGATTCCCTTAAATGACAACGAACGGTTTAGAAGGAGATGGGCAGAATGCAGGCAGGTGGGACTAGTGTAGTTGGGACATCTTGGTCGGCATGGGCAAGTTGGCTGAAGGGCCTGTTGCCAAGCTATATGACACTGACTCGGAGAAAACCCATGCGGTCACGGGGAGAACGTACAAACTCCACACAGACAGCACCCGTAGTCGGGATCGAACCGGCGTCTCCGGCGCTGCACGCGCTGAAAGGCAGGAACTCTACCGCTGCGCCACCTGTGACTACGAGTTCAGAGGTAAATGAGAGGAGGCTGTTTGGGAGAGTGGACGGGGAGTCCTGGCGAATATGTGGAATTTGCCAGGAATGTGTTCTGTCCAGAGATGCCCCCCCCCCCCCGCCCCCCCTCGCCAGGGCATAGAGGACTTCTCACCCTCTGCCGAACAGTATGAGTCTGAGCTGCAAGTTTCAACATTGTGGTGAAGAAGCAGGCCAGATGGTGAGCATGTGAGTGATTGGGTTCAGCAGAAACTTGAGTTGTGTTAACAGCTGTCCCTCAGGGACCAACATCATACAAAGAAACAGGCTGTTGGAATCTGGCTTTCACATCGACCATATTCTGCCTGGCCTTTTTTGAATCGTGTTTATATTTCTAATATTTGCTTTCTCATGATGTAGAAAAAGGTCAGCCAGTCCATCGCGTCTATCCCAGCTCGGAGAGTGTTCCCAGCTGTCTACTCTCCCCGCTTCTTTCCCCAGCTGTAGAGGCCAAGCCATCGGGTATTTTTTAAGCAGAGATTGAGAGGTTCTTGTGTAGGAGAGAACTGCGGATGCCGGTTTAAATCGGAGGTAGGCACAAAATGCTGGAGTAACTCAGCGGGACAGGCAGCATCTCTGGAGAGAAGGAATGGGTGACGTTTCGGGTCGAGACCCAAAATGCTGCCCAAGGGTCTCGCCCCGAAACGTCACCCATTCCTTCTCTCCACAGATGCTGCCTGTCCCGCTGAGTTACTCCAGCATTTTGTGCCTACCTTTGAGAGGTTCTTGATTAGTCAGGGCGTCAAATGTTACAGGGGGGGAGGGAGGGGAGGCAGGAGAATGGGGTTGATAGGGAAAAATGGATCAGCCATGATTGAACAGCGGAGCAGACGTAATGGGCCGAATGGCCCGATTCTGCTCCTAATGATCTTATTTCATCGTGACCTATTCGCTCTCATCGGCCCACAACTGTGTTTCCTTGCCTGGGTAGTTTACAGTGGCCAATTAGGGTGGCGCAGCGGTAGAGTTGCTGCTCATAGCGCCAGAGATCCAAGCTCGACCATGACTGCGTGTTCTGTATGGACAGAGTTTGTAAGTTCTCCCAATGGCCCGCATGGGTTTTCTCCAGGTGCACTGGTTTCCTCACACTATCCAAAGACGCTTCGGTAAAATTGTAAATTGTCCCTAGTATGTGTAGGATAGTGTTAGTGTGCGGGGATTGCTGGCTGGCATGAACTCGCTGGGCTGAAGGGCCTGTTTCCGCACTGTATCTCTAAACTAAAACAAACTAACCAGCACGTCTTTGGAATGAAGAAACCCTTCTTCAGACTTTAGGGTTCCGACCCCGAAAGGTCATCCATCCTTTTCCTCCAGAGATGCTGCCTGACCCACTGAGTTACTCCAGCACTTTGTGTCTATATTCCGTATAAACCAGCACCTGCAGTTCCTTCTTACACAAGGAACTACAGATACCGGTTTACTACACAAAAGGACCTAGAGTACTGAAGTAACTCAGCGGGTCAAGTATCATCTCTGGAGAACATGGATAGGTGATGTTTCAAGTCTCAAGAAGGGTCCTGACCCAAAACGCCACCAATTCATGTTCTCCAGAAATGCTGCCTAACCTGCTGAGTTACTCCAGCACTCCACATCCTCTTGAGAGATGTAGTACATTTGAATTACACCCAATAAAATGGGTGGCATGGTGGCGCAGCGGTAGAATTGCTGCCTTACAGCACTTGCAGCGTTGGAGACCCAGGTTCTATCCCGACCACGGGTGCTGTCTGTACGGAGTTTGCACCTTCTCCCCGTGACCTGCGTGGGTTTTCTCCGAGATCTTCGGTTTCCTCCCACACTCCAACGGCGTACAGGTTTGTAGATTAATTGGCTTGGTACAAATGTGAATTGTCCATAGTGTGTGTGGGATAGTGTAAGTGTGCGGGGATCGCTGGTCGGCACGGACTGGGTGGGCCGCGCTGTATCTCTAAACTAAACTAAAATGACTCAAATGCAGTATATGAGGATTTTAACCATGGCCTCACATCATGTTGGGAACATCACTCCATCACCTATTTGTTGACATTTATCCCATGTTGCCAATGGTAACGTTGTTCTGTTGGGGATTTTTGGGTGGCAGCAGTAGAGTGGCGCAGCGGTAGAGTCGCTGCCTTACAGCACCAGAGACCCGGGTTCGATCCTGACTACGGGTGCTGTCCGTACGGAGTTTGTACGTTCTCCCCGTGACCGCGTGGGTTTTCTCCGGGTGCTCCGGTTTCCTGCCACACTCCAATGACATACAGGGTTGTAGGTTAATTGGCTTCTGTAGATTGTAAATTGTCCCTGGTATGCGTAGGATAGTGCTAATGTGTATGGGGTGATCACTAGTCAGCGTGGACTCAGTGGGCCGAAGGACTTGTTTAAGTCTAAAGTGTTGGATGGAGTAAAGCGCAAAACGAGGCATTTTCTGCATCCCAAGGTCACACAAAATTCAACCAGATGAGTCTGTATGCCAAACCTTCAAGACCCAGGTGTGTAGGAAGGAACTGCGAAGGAACTGCAGATGCTGGTTTAAATCGAAGATAGATACAAAAAGCTGGAGTAACTCGGAGGTTCAGGCAGCATCTCTGGAGAGAAGAAATGGGTGATGTTTCGGGTCGGGTTAGGTCTGAAGAACGGTCTCAACGCATCCTTCTCTCCAATGATGCTGCCTGTCCCGCTGAGTTACTCCAGCATTTTGTGTCTATCTTCAAGACCCAGGATCAGTTTTCACAGGATTACAAAACCACAACTCCAACCCTTTCCCAACACCTTCTGAAAATGTCCTTTCTTTCAAGCTCCGCCATGGTCCTTTGAAAATTTGCCTTTCATATTAATTTTCATGTCATAGGAGGAGAAGTAGGCCTTTTGCCCCATCGATTCCACTCTGCCATTCCATTATGGCTGATCTATCTTTCCTTCTCAACCCTATTCTCCTGTCTTCTTCCCAGAGCCATTGACTCCCTTACCAATCTGTCAATTTCTGACCTGGCCTCCACAGCCATCTATGGCAATGAATTCCACAGATTTTCCACCCTCTGACTAAAGAAATTCCTCCTCATCTCCTTTCTAAAGGTACGTCCTTTCATTCTGTAGCTCTGCCCTCTGGTTCTGGACTCTCCCACTATTCAGTGCATGAATGAAGCCACTCTTGATCGAGTGGCAGGCAGAGTGGAAGGAGTCTATTTGACCCATGGTGGCCATGCAGGCATTTTCAGAAGTGCTGTTCAATTAATCCCACCTGCTCTTCCCCGATACTGGGCGGTACGGTGGCGCAGCGGTAGAATCGCTGCCTTACAGCGCCAGAGACCCGGGTTCGATCCTGACTACGGGTGCCCTTTTTATGGAGAATGTACGTTCTCCCTGTGATTTTCTCCGGGTGCTCCGGTTTCCTCCCACACTCCTAAGACCTACAGCTTTGTAGGTTAGTTGGCTTAAGTAAAATTATAAACTGTCCTTAGTGTGTATGGTAGTGTTAGTGTATGGGGTGATTGCTGGTAGGTGCGGACTCGGTCGACCAAAGGGCCAGTTTCAGTGTTATATCTCTAAAGTCCTAAGCTACTCATGCAAATTTCTTCTTTCAAAGTGTGCGTCTAATTCCTTGTTAGAAAATCATTGACCTCTGGTTACTGATGCAATTGCTTGTGGGAACAGATTTTTCCTAACTATCAATACCAAGTTTTAACACCTGAACTGTGTGTCTACACTTTGCTGCAGGAATAATCCCAGTTTTCCTGTCTCTCCTCCATCCCTGGACTTGGCTGCACTGTCTTGCTATACTGACAAGCCACAAGTTATAGAATTAGGCCATTCGGCCCACCGGGTCCACTCCGCCATTCAATCATGGCTGATCTCTGCCTCCTAATCCCATTTTCCTGCCTTCTCCCCATAACCCTTGACACCCGTTCTAATCAAGAATTTGTCTATCTCTGCCTTAAAAATATCGGCCTCCACAGCCCTCTGTGGCAATGAGTTCTACAGATTAAAGGGCCTGTCCAACTGTACGAGGTCATTCAAGAGCTCTCCCAAGTTTAAAAACCCCCAACTCGTGGTAAGCACGTAGAATGTACGTAGCGGGTACGTCGGAGCTCGGGGACGTCTCTTAGCGGCTCGTAAAGCTAACGGCAGGTACTCGGGAAACGCGGTAAGCTCGTGAAGACTTGTGAAGATTTTTCAACATGTTGACAAATGTCCACGAGAGCCCCGAGTACCTACGAGCGGCCATTACCGTAACTCTCCGAGTTCGAATCAGGGGAAACTCGGGAGAACTCTTGAAATAGCTCGTACAGTGGGACAGGCACCTTAACTACCCTCTGACTAAAGAAGTTCCTCCTCACCTCCTTTCTAAATGAGCGCCCTTTAATTCTGAAGCTACGACCTCTGGTCCTAGACTCTCCCACCAGTGGAAACATCCTCTCCACGTCCACTCTATCTATATTCTATGCCTTTCATTATTCTGTAAGTTTCACGAGTGACTCCTGAGTGAACAATAATCCTGGAAATAACTTCAAAATCAGCCCCTTCTCCCACGCCGTGGGATTTATGAATTATTTGCGGGCTCTAAGTGAAGTCTGAGTGGATTTTTACTGACAGCCATTTCCAGTGCAGAGTGGATTAAGCCAGCAGAGCTAAAGGATTCGTGATCACTGTCAGATTTCTAATGCAACATGTCCCTTGCATTTACTTAATGGTTGCAAATGTCACAAGAGCATTTCCAGCCTAAAATACCACAAGGATTATGAGGACACATGAGTAACAGAACTGTTGGAGACTTTTAAGGAGCATCACAAGGAGGTAAAGTTGGAGTGGTTTTGGAAGGAATTCCAGTGGTTAGGATTAGGGGTGTCAGTGATGGAGTTCTGATGCAAAACCAGATGTGTGCAAGAATGAAGAGAGTGGAAGTTGGGGAGAGTTCCAGAGAGAGAGAGAGAGAGTTCCAGGGAGTTCCAGATGGAGATGGAGAGAGAAAGAGGGAGAGAGGCAGAGAGAGAGACAGAGAGAGAGAGAGAGAGAGAGTTCTAGGGAGTTCCAGATGGAGATGGAGAGAGAAAGAGGGAGAGAGGCAGAGAGAGAGACAGAGAGAGAGAGAGAGAGACAGAGACAGAGAGAGACAGACAGACAGATAGAGACAGAGAAACAGAGAGACAGAGACAGAAAGAGGGAGAGAGGCAGAGATAGAGACAGAGAGAGACAGAGACACAGAGAAACAGAGACAGATAAACAGAGACAGAGAGACTGAGAGACAGAGAGAGAGGGGGGACAGAGAGAGAGACACACACAGAGAGAGACAGAGAGAGAGAGAGACACAGAGACAGAGAGAGTTTGAAGAGCGGTCTCGACCCAAAACGTCACCCATTCTTTCTCCCCGGAGACGCTGTCTGTTCCGCTGAGTTACTTCAGCTTTTTGTGTCTAACTTCCACGGATGCTGCCTGACCGACTGAGTTCCTCCAGCACTTTGTGTTTTGCTGGAGTCCAGCATCTGTAGTTCCTTGTATCTCTCATTGACTAATTTTCTTTCTTGCAGCATTTTGCTCTAGTATTCTGGCCTCCAATCCTGTCTGCCCTGACAATAAAAAAAAAACTTCCTCGTGTTAGAAACTCTCCACAATTTTTATTATTTCTCCCTCTGTCTCTCCCTCTGTCTGTCTCTCTCTCCCTCTGCCTCTCGTTCTGCTCTCTCTGTCTCTCTGTCTGTCTCTCTCCCTGTCTCTCCCTCTCTCTCTCTGTCTCTCCCACGTTATCTCTCTGTCTGCCTGTCTCTCCGTCTCCATCTCTCTCTCTCTGTCTCTCTCTCCCTGTCTTGAACATAGACACAAAAAGTTGGAGTAAGAGGGACAGGCAGTATCTCTGGAGAGAAGAAATGGGTGATGTTTTGGATCCAGACCCTTCTTCAGACTCTCTCTGCCTCTCTCTCTGTCTCTCTCTGACTGTCTCTGTCTCTGTCTGTCTTTGCCTCTCTTTGTTTCTCTCTCTCTCTCTGTCTCTCTCACTCTTTCTCTTAGTGATTGTCTCTTTGTCTGTCTCTGTCTCCCGGTCTCTCTCTCTCTCTCAAGGTCTCTCTCTCTCTCTCTGGAACTATCTCTTCCTCTGACAGCAGACGGATCCTGACCCGAAGCATCGTCCGTGGAGGGAATGGCCGGACAATGTTTCTGGTCAGGATCCTTCTGCAGTCAGAGGAAGTGTCCACGTGGCCTGAAACATCTCCCGTCCATTCCCTCCACGGATGCTGCCCGGCCCATTGTTAAGTTCCTCCAGCACCTTGCTTCGATTGGCAAGAGCTAACGTTGTCCTCAGCAACGTTCATGATGGTACTTGAAAGATCAGCCAGTCTTGCTCTGAGAACAAATGAAGACCCGGCGTGGCTGAACCGCCGTGAGGGTGGGGGAGGGGGGACAATGGAGGACCCGGCGTGGGATACTTTGTAACTTTGTCGGTGTCCTTCATATGGCCACTCTTTGCATACCTTGGGCGCAGCGGTAGAGTTGCTGCCTTACAGCGTTTGCAGCGCCAGAGACCCCGGTTCGATCCCGACTACAGGTGCAGTCTGTACGTTCTCCCTGTGACTGCATGGGTTTTCGTCGAGATCTTCCATCCACACTCCAAAGAGGTACAGGTTTGGAGTTTAATTGGCTTTGGTTTGTGTACTTGGTAATAAGGGTAAATTGCCTCTAGTGTGTGTAGGCTTGTGTTAATGTGTGGGGATCGCTGGGAGGTGCGGACCCGGTGGGCCGAAGGTCCTGCTTCCGCGCAGTATCTCTAAACTGAAAACTAAACCTTGGCTGTGTAAAACAAGGAATGTCACTGTGACTCGTCACATGGAACAATAAAATATCATTCGTTAATTATGGGCACAGTCAATATTTATTAGATCTTCTAGCTCCATGGCCCCTGAGGAGAACAAGTTAAACCGAAAGGCCTGCACAGGCCAGGATATTATCTCGCAAAACACCTCACATTACACACTACATCCAAGTATAAACAGTCAAATCCAGTCTAAGCAAAGCCCCAAACTCCGATGCTTCATCCCACTCATTCACAAACTACACAATACTACACTCGCTACTCTCATCCGTTACATGGATAGGACAGGTTTGGAGGGATATGGGCCAAACGCAGGCAGGTGGGACTCGTGTAGATGGGACGTGTTGGCCGGGTGTGGGCAAGTTGGGCCGATGGGCCTGTTTCCACGCTGTATCACTCTATGACTCTATGTCAGATGAAGTGGTCGTACCACCATTATGACGTTGAGAATATGTCCACCCATTCTCGCTACCTCAGATGTGGCGCCTGAACTGTGAAGTGGGAACAGGCGGGTTAAGCTAAAGGGAAAGACAATACTCCACCTGGAGTATTGTGTGCAGTTTTAGTCTCCTAATTTGAGGAAGGACATTCTTGCTACTGTGGGAGTGCAGCGTAGGTTCACCAGGTTAATTCCCGGGATGGCGGGACTGACATAATAGAAAGAATGGATTGACTGGACTTATATTCACTGGAATTTCGAAGGATGAGAGGGAATCTTATAGAAACATGTAAAATTCTTCAGGGAATGAACCGGATAGATGCAGGAAAAATGTTCCCGATGTTGAGGGAGTCCAGAACCAGGGGTCATAGTTTAAGAATAAGGGGTAGGCCATTTAGGACTGAGAAGAGGAAAAACTTTTTCACCCAGAGAGTTGTGAATCTGCGGAATTCTCTGCCACAGAAGGCAGTGGAGGCCAATTCACTGGATGTTTTCAAGAGAGAATTAGATTTAACTCTTAGGGCCAACGGAATCAACGGATATGGGGAGAAATCAGGAACGGGGTACTGATTTTGGATGATCATACTCCTGCACCTATTTTATATGTTTCTATGAAACCTCGTGGACTCTGGACAGAGGGCCGGTAGGAGAAGGTCCGATGGGGGAGGGGGGGGTCTTCAAGGTCAGCTGAGGGAGGCGCTCCTCGGGGCACGAGGTGTGAAGGATCGGTGAGGGGAGGGATGGCTCGCTGGCGAACCCTATGCGAGTGGGGTGGGGTGGGGGTGGTCGGCCTAAGGACTGGCCATGGAGGGATGGTCGGGCCGCTGAGAACAAAGAGGGGCTCAGTGGGGAGGGGTAGAGGGCCGTTGAGAGCAAGGGGGGGGACCCAGTGGTGGGGGTGGGGGCGGAGGTGGGGTATGTAGGGGGTCACTGAGAATAAAGAGGGACCTGGCGGGGGTGGGTGGGGCGGATAGGGGGTCGCCAAGAACAAGGAGGAACCTGTTGGAGGGCGGGGGGGGGGGGGCGGTGGGTGCCTGCACGTACAAGGAGGGACCCGGCGACGAGAGGGGCCGACGAGAACTAGGAGGGACCCAGTGGAGGGGGAACAATGAGAGACCATCGGGACTAATGAGTAAGTTTGTGACTTTGTCAGCACCAGGTACGTGGAGATCTTTGCGTGCTTTGTGTATGGTGTGCAGAAACAAAGAATTCCACTGTCGCTTTGGTACACGTGACAATAAGATATCATTGAGTCATTGAAGAGAGGTTGATGGTGGAAAGACCCATGTGAAACTGGGTTACTAACGCATCGGGACCATAGAGGTGTCACGTCCCATCTCTGACTCTCGAGTCCGCGGGCCCTGATATAGGACATCAAGGAAACACTCCAGTCGGCCCCAGCAGTTTTAGGGCGGCACGGTTTAGAGTTGCTGCCTCACAGCGCCAGAGACCCGGGTTTGATCCCGACTCTGCGTGCTGTCCGTACCGAGTTTGTACGCTCTCCCCATGACCGGCGTGGGTTTTCTCCGAGATCTTCGGTTTCCTCCCACACTCCAAAGACGTTCAGGCTTGTAGGTTAATTGGCTTGGTATAAATGTAAATTGTCCCTAGTGTGTGTAGGATAGTGCTAATGGGTGGGGATCGCTGGTCGGTGCGGACTCGGTGGGCCGAAGGGCCTGTTTCCGCGCTGGGTCTCTAAACTAAACTAATACGTTTTTAGGCTCAGGGCCAGTGTGTCTGACGTTCTAGGATGTGGAAGAGGATCAGAAGAGGGAATTCTTACAAGTCTGGGGCCAAGCACGTTATCCCATGATGAACAGTGAATGGGTATCTGACTCAGATGGACATAAAGGGCCCATTGCATCTTAGCGCTGGGACATTGGACATTGTACCAAACGCCCCTTTGACTGAAGTGGAGGAACGCGAGCTACTTGGCATCTGATAACCTCACCCGCTGAGTTACCGGATGAGGGATCACAGTACTGGTATATCTTCTGGAAATTCTACAAAGGGGATAAGCATAACGTCTGAACGCGTTTCTTCCACCAACGATCCATTAAATAGTCTTGACAGGATTCGATCAGGGACACTCAGACATTCACAATTAAAAAAAGGTGTTGATTTAAAAAAAACTGTAAACAGTGCCAGTGTCAGGGGTTCTGGGGAGAAGGCAGGAGCATGGGGTTGAGAGGGAAAGATCGGCCGAATGCTGATTGAATGGCGAGTAGACTTGATGGGCCGAATGGCCTAATTTTGCTCCCATCACTTACGAACTTATGAAGTTGGGGAGGAGGGAACTGTGAAACATGGCAAAGGAAAATTAAGTGCAAATCTGTTAATGTCTGTGGGTCGAGCTTAATGTTCAGACCCAGACCACTGTGTTGTAGTCAAACTGAGAGTGCTTGCCCGTGGTGGGCTTCCTGGTACAAGTGCTGGCACGGTGGCTGTGTTCCTCTGGGAGAGTGGTTGCAATCCCAGGACTATCCACGGGCCGGCTGGTCGGAGTGCCGTTGCCTCGCAGTGCAAAGTAAAAAGTCACCTTTCTGCTTGGTGGTCTTGCTGGAGCGCTTGGAGATGGCTTCGGAAGGGTTAGCGGGCGGCGCCTGGGCTCGCTTCCCCTTGTCCGGCCGCACGCTCCTCAGCAGCTTCTTGAAGATGTTGGCCGTGAGGGTCAGCTTCTTCTGGAACTCCTGAGACTTGGTGAGGAGGGGGAGGTGGTCTCGCCGAGCCGGGGCGGCCTGGGACATCTTCTCCAGTTCGGGCAGGTCCAACCAGTTGCCCACCAGGTCGGCGAAGACGTTGTCTCCCAGAATGAGAGGTTGCCTGTTCCTGCTCTGGGAGAGCAGAGAGGAGGTCCAGTCATTGGATCCATCACTGGCCTGGGCTGGCCCACCACCAAATGTTTTGATGGCTGCGGGAGGCCGATGGACTTCTGTTGTTGTGGCCGCCAGGCCTCTCCCCGGCCCAAGGTCCACTCCGGTTGTATCTGCTCCATCCTTGAGACAGTCGGAAGCCATGGACGATGATGCTGGCATCTGTACCTCTTGGTGGGGAACCTCTTTTGGATAACTCTCTGACCAGCCACTTGCGGGCATGTCCACCAGCCCAGGGGAGGCCACGCTTGGAGACGGGATGGCGCCATTGATACCGGGATGGCTGGACTTCCCCTCCAGTCTGCTGCCCAGCCAACGCTGCCTGAC
>CM075981.1:10823854-10943854 GCA_038087875.1 Malacoraja senta | reverse complement strand
TCTATTATCCCGAAAGTAATTAAGTGAAGGAGACAGGGAGCCAGTGGTCTGATATTTGATGTATAAATAGGCGCTCATTTTCATAACCGCGACTGCACACGATGAATAACTCCACAGCCACCATCCACGTTACTGTAGAATGTAAAACATCAAACACCAACAAAAATCACTCTGGTATACAGTAATCCATCTTACCAATTCTTGCTTCAAACGGCGCAGACTGTTGTCCATTATCCCTGCTTTTTTTTTTTTTTATCGTGGGAGCCCTGAGTTGAGCAGAGGAGAGAGGGGGGTGAGGATAAAAAAAGTTAAACTGTTAAAAAAAAAATCAGCGCCAGAAAGAACTTAATACACTCCACGTGTCCATTGAGTAGCGAGTGCGGTCTCCGGTATAGTGTGCCAGCGACTCTGAATAAGACGAAATAGGAGGGGGGGCTGCTATAGAACTGAGAGGTTGTCTTTTCATAGATCCACTGATGTTTGCTCGATTCTGTACAGTGTAAGTGCTTGGTGTCACATTACCCTTCTCTCAGCTCTGACCTATTGATCACTTCCTCAGCAGTTCACTCTATTATTTTCTCCTTCTGACTTGGCAGTCATTTCAACTTCTGTTTTATTTTTAATGCAGATCCAATTCTCCATCTCGCCCCAACAAAACACCCCCCCCCCCCCCACACACACACACACACAATTCCCGCTATCTCTTGCCCCAGCGTCCCTCTGTACAAGTTTTAAAATTGTGTTATCTTTCGGTAGAAAAGACACCAAATTCTGGAGTAACTAAGCTCGTCAGGGCTGCATGTGTAGGAAGGAACTGCGTATGCTGGTTAGAAAATACACAGAAGATACTCAAAATGCTGGAGTAATTCAGCGGGTCTAGCAACATCTCTGGAGACAAGGAATAGGCGACATTTCGGGTCGAGACCCTTCTTCAGACTGAGAGCATTCTGAAGAAGGGTCTCGACCCAAAACATCATCTATTCCTTTTCTCCAGAGATGTTGCCTGATCTGCTGAGTTACTCCAACATTTTGGGTCTGGCAACATCCCTGGAGACCATGGATAGCTGACATTTGGTCTGAAGAAGGGTCTCGACCCAAAACATTCACCAGAAGGTTCACCAGACTGATTCCTGGGATGTCAGGACTTTCATATGAAGAAAGACTGGATAGACTTGGCTTATACTCGCTAGAATTTAGGAGATTGAGAGGGGATCTTATAGAAACGTACAAAATTCTTATGGGGTTGGACAGGCTAGATGCAGGAAGATTGTTCCCGATGTTGGGGAAGTCCAGGACAAGGGGTCACAGCTTAAGGATAAGGGGGAAATCCTTTAAGACCGAGATGAGGAAAAACTTTTTCACACAGAGAGTGGTGAATCTCTGGAACTCTCTGCCGCAGAGGGTAGTTGAGGCCAGTTCATTGGCTATATTTAAGAGGGAGTTAGATGTGGCCCTTGTGGCTAAAGGGATCAGGGGGTATGGAGAGAAGGCAGGTACGGGATACTGAGTTGGATGATCAGCCATGATCATATTGAATGGCGTTGCAGGCTCGAAGGGCCGAATGGCCTACTCCTGCAGCTATTTTCTATGTATCTATGTATCTATGTATCATCTATTCCTTTTCTCCAGAGATGCTGCCTGACCCTTCGCTCCATAGATGCTGCTGCACCCGCTGAGTTTCTCCAGCATTTTTGTGTGCCTTCGATTTTCCAGCATCTGCAGTTCCTTCCTTAACAACATGCAGCCTGACCCGCTGAGTTACTCCAGCACTCTGTGTCTTTCCCTGGTAAACCAGCATCTGCAGTTCCTTTACTTCTACATCTTATCTTTTGGTAGTCTTGTTTTGCCCTTTGTTAGCTGAATGTCATTTTCTCACACAAAGGATATTTGAAGTCAAAATCTATCACCCAGGAATTTTTTAAAAAGTGTTGCAAAAAGGAGGTGGCACAGTGGCGCAGTGGGTAGAGCTGCTGCCTCACAGCGCCAGAAAACCTGGTTCGATCCTGACCTCGGATGGTCTGTGGTGTTTGCACGTTGTCCCTGTGACGGCGTGGGTTTACTCTGGGTGCTCTGGCTTCTACCCACGTCCCAAAGATGCCTGGGTATGTTGGTTAATTTGCCTCTGTAAATTGCCTCTAGTGTGTTAAGGAATGGATGCAAATGGGGACACACACACATAACGTAGAACTAGTGTGAATGGGTCGGCGTGGACTCGGTGGGCCGAAGGGCCTGTTTCGGTGCTGTATCTTTCAATCAATCAATCGATTAATCAATAACTGCAAAGATCAATGTTATGCTGCAAAGTCAGGCCCGACCATTAATGGTTACAGAACTGACAAAGAGATGAGTTCAGGTATGGATTAGGCAAGATCTACTAAAATAAGCCGAAAGGGAAATAATCTCTCCCTGAGGAACACCAGCTCCCAGGTGATTTCTTGTATCTCAGCCAACACTGAGACACTGAACTCTGCAAATTAATTGATCCAAGGATTCTCTTGGAGGGAGGAAACAATTCCTTAAATGCCTTAAATATTGGCTGGAGATGCTGCCATATTGTTTAGTTTAGCTTAGAGACAGCACCGAAACTGGCCCTTTGGTCCACCGAGTCCGCGCCAACCAGCGATCCCCGCACATTAACACTATCCGGTGAACTCAAGGGACAATTTTTACATTTATACCAAGCCAATGAACCTACAAACCTGTACGTCTTTGGAGTGTGGGAGGAAGCCGGTCTTGGAGAAAACCCACGCAGTCACGGGGAGAACGTACAAACTCCGTACAGACAGCACCCGTAGCCGGGATCGAACCTGTAAGCGCTGGCGCTGTAAGCGCTGTAACGCAGCAACTCTACCACGCCGCCCTTGGTGAGTTGGTGAATGTGGGAGAAACAGAAGACACTAATACTTGTGCCTTCAGCTATTCAATAGTTCGATGGCACTTTATTTGTCACATGTACCAAGGCACAGTCAAATTCATTTTTGTATTCAGTTCAATAGACAATAGACAATAGACAATAGGTGCAGGAGTAGGCCATTTGGCCCTTCGAGCCAGCACCGCCATTCAATGTGATCATGGCTGATCATCCCCAATCAGTACCCCCTTTTTTTTTTAGGGTTCAAAAGTGGAGGTAATGGCATCCAATCATTTTCACAATTATTGTTACAAAATAAAATCTCAAAATTTCAGCAAAAAACCTACTTTATGAACGGGGTGAGATCTAGATAATGGGCAGAGTGGGCAGGGAAGGCGTGAAACGAAAGAGATCATTTGTCCAGTTCAGTACAAGTATCACTGTACATAAGCACTTAGATACATCTTAGAGAAGCATCTCAGATACAGTACAAGAGTATAACAGCAGTGGGACACTGAGACAGTATACAGAGTCGCCAGTTTGACGCCACTTTCAAGTCCCAGTTGTTGTAAGTGCAGGGTTCTTGACCTGTCCATGAAGGCCTGTTGTCCTGGTGGAGTTGCAGGGTCGGCCTGGCCAAGCGTAGCCGTTGGCGTCCTCCGCCGCTGCTCCACCGCTGCTCCACCGCTGTAGACCACATGTGGTCTACATGCTCGGCCCCTTGGAGCGGCACCCGGTCCAGCCGAGACCATAGCTCACCAGTTCACAAAGTTTACTTCCCTTGGAGGTCGAAGATCATGTGGGCAGGACCCACTGGCAAGATCTAGGACCAAGATTCTAGCTTGACTTGACCCATCTCTGCACCCTGGTTCATATCGAGAAACATGGAGTGCATTGGGCAGAAGCCTTTCTTCATCCAGTAACCCACTGTTTTGGAGTTTCAAGTTTCTGCCTCCAAATGTCAGGGGTAATGGAGAGAAGGCAGGAGAATGGGGTTAAGAGGGAAAGATAGATCAGCCATGAGTGAAAAGCGGAGTGGACCTGATGGGCCGAATGTCCTAATTCTGCTCCTATCACTTATTCATCATCGTTGAAAACATTAGCGACGCAGTGGTGCTGGTTTCCAATGGGAACGGTGACGGACGCACCACACATCTCGGTCCTCCAGTTCCTGCGGACTTCCGCCGCTGGAAGTACAGGATTTTGGTGTGTGTGTGCTTTATCATCATTCCTTATAATGCCATGTACGACAGTGATCGCAACTTCTACTGAAGTGTGGATGGCCGTTGGCTTGCTAGAAGCTCACCCATCCTTTGACAGGTCTTGTTTTTGGTCCTGCTGGGGGTCCACAGCCCCCTCCTCACCCGGCAAACCAGATGGGTCACCGACTATCCGACCATGGAGCAGGTGGGATTACATGGTAATCCCGTGCTATCACTTATGAACTTATTAAATTGCTATAACATGGGTTTGGTCCACTCAAGAATCATCGTTTTGATATGTTAATTAAAGAGTCACAGGATACGGACTATGGATGCTGTCTGTATGGAGTTTGCACGTTCTCCCTGTGTCCACATGTGTTTTCTCTGGGTGCTCTGGTTTCCTCCCACATCGCAAACATGTGCAGGTTTGTAGGTTAATTGTCTTCTCCTAAATTGTTCCTATTGTGTAGGATGGTGCTAGTGTACGGGGTGATCACTGGTTGGCATGGACTCGATGGGCCGAAGGGCACTGCTTCCATGCTGCATCTCTGAGGTTTGAAGTCTAAAAGTCTAAAGGATGTCACAAAGCCTCTGATATGACAGCAACCTTTAGACTTTCAAGACACAGCGTGGAAACAGACCGAGTCCACACCAATCAGCGATCACCCTGTGCATCAGCACGATCCTACACACTAGGGACAATTTACAATGTTCTTTACCGAAGCCAATTAACCTACAAACCCGCACGACTTTGGAGCGTGGGAGGAAACCAGAGCACCCAGCGAGAACCTGTGCGGTCACAGGGAGAACGTACGAACTCTGTACAGACAGCAGCCATAGTCAGGATCGAACACGGGTCTCTGGCGCTGTAAGACAGCCACTCTACCACTGCGCCACCCTCATCATTGTGCCAATGCCTGTTCAAATCAATATCATAAAGTTATAGAGTCATACAGCACGGAAACAGGCCCAACTCGTCCACACTAACCAAGATGCCCCATCTACACTAGTCCCATATGGGCGCATTTGTCCCAAACCTTGCGATGAGTTGAGTTGAGTTTATTGTCACGTGTACTGAGGTACAGTGAAAAGCTTATGTTGCGTTCTAACCAGTCAGCGGAAACACAATACATGATTACAATCCAGCCTTGCACAGTGTACGGATACATGATAAAGGGAATATCGTGAATAATGTTTAGTGCGAGATAAAGTCCAGTGAAGTCTGATCAAATTAGTCCGAGGGTCTCCTATGAGATAGATAGTTGTCATAGTCATAGATACAGCTTGAAAACAGGCCCTTCAGCCCAACTTGCCCACACCAGCCACCATGTCCCAGCTACACTAGTCCCACCTGCCCGCGTTTGGCCCATATCCCTCCAAACCTGTCCTAGTTGTTGGTAGGATAGTTCGATGGTTCAGTAGGACGCTTCATTTAGGCATGAATTCATCCATTACCTGGCGAGCTTTGAAGGGATTGAATAATGGTGGAGGGGCCGAATGGCCTGTGCACGTTTCCATGTTCCTCTGCTCCCTTGTACATTATTACCCGGAGTACTGCCTACGCTACACATCACAAAAACTTGTCTATCTAGGAGCCAAGAGGTGATCCAATCATTATTTTTCTTCAAACCATCCTTGAAATTTGCAAGGGGGCGGAACACTGCACATTTCATATCCCAGTGAATGGAACATTAATTTTTTGACAACTGCTGTCAGTGTAACGGAGTGTATTTTAATAATAAATGAGCCCTGTTAGTAGGGTGACTTCTTCTTATAATCTTCTTCACAAGCAGCTCCGCGTGTAACTTAGACTGAACCACAGCTTTTGCAAGCCCACGCTTTCTGACTTGATCTTAGGCTGCATTAAGGCTACTGCCAGTGGCTTCAGATTACAAAAAGATCTGGACATCCCTGGTGTGTACCCAAGTAGCATTTGTGCCTAACAATCATCAGAAATAACAATCTCTGCAAATGACGGAGACTAAACACCTCCCTTTGACCATGCCAAACTCACCACCAATATACCGAAGATAGACACACAAAAGCTGGAGTAACTCAGTGGGTCCGGCAGCATCTTTGGAGAAAAGGAATAGGTGACGTTTCGGGTCGAGACCATTCCTCAGACCATGACCCGTTGAGAGTGTTCGCCACACCCACCACCTCTCTATCACCTAAGAGTAGGAAGGAACTGCAGATGCTGGTTTAAACCGGAGATGGACACAAAAAGCCGGAGTAACTCAGCGGAAGAGGCAGCATCTCTGGAGAGAAGGAATGGGTGACGTTTTGAGTCGCGACCTTTCTTCAGACTGAGAGTCAGGGGAAAGGGAAACAAGAGATAATGAAGGTAATGTAGAGAGATCTAGAACACATGAATGAAAGATATGGCAAAAAAGGAACAATAATATTGAATGAGTCCAGAACCAGGGGTCACAGTTTAAGAATAAGGGGTAGGCCATTTAGGACTGAGATGAGGAAAAACGTTTTCACACAGAGAGTTGTGAATCTGTGGAATTCTCTGCCACAAAAGGCAGTGGAGGCCAATTTACCGGATGTTTTCAAGTGAGAGTTTGATTTAGTTCTTGGGGCTAACGGAGTCAAGTGATATGGGGAAAAAGCTGGAACGGGGTGCTGATTTTGGATGATCAGCCATGATCATATTGAATGGCGCTGCTGGCTCGAAGGGCCGAATGGCCAACTCCTGCACCTATTTTCTATGTTTCTAACCATGTTGTGATGCATCCCCATAAAATGTTTCTACGGCACAGACCTGCTGAGTTACTCTGGCACTTGGTGCTTATTTCTGTATATCAGCATCCTTGTTACTCTCTTAAAGCAACATTTGCTCTGTCTTCTTAAGTGGACATAAAATATATATTACTGTACTATTTTTGAATAAAAGTATAGAATTCTGGCCAGTATTCGGCCCTAGGTGGGGAAATAAGTTAAAAATATTTGGGTGGCACGGTGGCGCAGTGGTAGAGTTGCTGCCTTACAGCGCCGGAGACACGGATTCAATCCTGACTACGGGCGCTGTCCTTGTGGAGTTTGTACGTTCTCCCTGTGATCTGCGTGGGTTTTCTCCGGGTGCTCCTGTTTCCTCCCACACTCCAAAGACGTGCAGGTTTGCAGGTTAATTGGCTTCTGTAAAATTGTAAATTGTCCCTAGTGCTGAGGTTAATGTAATGTACGGGATTATCGCTGGTCGGCGCGGACTAGATGGGCCGAAGGGCCTGTTTTCACACTGTTCCTCTTAAAGTCTCAAGTACAAATGGTCTAATGTTGAATATATTACTGTTTGGGTGAAATTTCGGTGCACAATTTGTCACGAGCTTTCTCCGCATTGAAACTGTAATTATTCATTGGGACACTTTGAGGTTGTAAAAGCCTCTGTGCAAATATGTATTTTTGTATTTGTAATCCTAGTTTTGCATGGGTTAAGCTTTTTACTTGCTCAATAAGTTAAAACAATCTACCCTCTGGGCAAAGGCAGCATTAACCTATATTTTTCTTTCCATTACCATCTTCATACTATTACTAACTTCTACACGACAAGCCCTCAGCAGACTGTGTGTGCATGAATTAGAAGCAAGTTAAGAATTCCAATGAGAAAATGCATGGGTTTTGCTGCACTTTATGCCTGGGCTTTGAGTTTTATTCTGGCAGTATTTGAGGTGTTTTGTTCCTGTGAGCTCTTTGAGAGAGGCCCTGAATTGTCTGGGGTTAATATTAATCTTAAGTGCTGCTCTCTCTAGTCAAAACTCTGCTTGTGTGTGTGTAGATACTTCCTACTCCCTATCCTTGCCCTTGAGTCCCCAGGAATAAAAAAAAAAGCTTCTGCAAACAACCTATGAGGAAAAAAAGGCTTTGAAAAAATATGATGTGTAAGAAGGAGCTGCAGATGCTGGTTTTAACCGAAGATAGACACAATAAGCTGGAGTAACTCAGCGGGTCAGGCAGCATCTCTAGAGAAAAGAAATAGATGACGTTTCGGGCTGAGACCCTTCTTCAGACTGGCTAGATAACTACAGATGCCGTTTTTTTCATTTTCACGATAAACAATAGAATAGAATCACGCAAAATAATACTGAAGGAGTCCATTCCGTTCATAATTTCAGTGCCAGCCCTTTAAAGGGTCCAAATTAGTCCCTCTTTCCCCACAGCCATGAACAATGTCTCCTTTATTCATTTATACATCTTCTTATAAAAAGACCATTGAATCTGCTTCCTTTGCTCCCTCAGGCTATGCACTCGAAATGAGATGTACTTTTTCCATAACCATGATTCACCACATTTCTCCTCTACTCTTTTGTCAATTATATTATATGTGCATCCATTGATCGCTGAGCTACATGTGAAAACCGTTTCACTTTCAGTAATCTATTATAATCTTGATCAATTCTAATGTATCTTTTCTTAAGCTTCTCTACTAATAGGACAACTATCCAGGTTTCTCTAATCTCTCTACATCCTTAGTTTAGTTTAGTTTGGAGACATAGCTTAGAAACAGGCCCTTTGGCCCAATGAGTCCATGCTGACCATCGTTCAACCAAGCACGCTAGTTAGACTGATTGATTAATTGAAAGGTACAGCATGGAAATGGGCCCTACGACCCACCAGGACCACCGATCAACCGTTCGCACTAGTTCTATGTTATCCCACTTTCTCCTCCACTCCCTACAGACTAATGGCAATTTACAGAGGCCAATTCCGCTGCAAACCCGCATGTCCTTGGGATTTGGGAGGAAACCGGAGCACCCAAAGGAGACCCACACGGTTATAGGGTGGACGTGAAGACTCCACACAGACAGCACCCGAGGTCAGGATCGAACCCGGGGTCCCTGGATCTCTACTAACTGTGCCACTGTGACACTCTGTGCTCAAAGGTTCATTGGTACTTTATTGTTACATGTGCCTAGAAACAGTGGAATTCCTTTCTGAATATAATTCTGTAAAAATCTCATGGTGCATAAGCACCTAAGTACAAGAGTGTAAGGATAATAGATTATCCTAGGCACAGTCGGGCATCGGTAGAGTTGCTGCCCCAGAGACCCAGGTTCGATCCTGACTATGGGTTCTGTCAGCGCGGAGTTTGCACGTTCTCCCCGTGACCACGTGGGTTTTCTCCGGGTGCTGCAGTTTCCTCCCACACTCCAAAGACGTACAGGCTTGTAGGTCAATCGGCTTCTGCGAAATTATCCCGAGTGCGCAAGATAGTACTAGTGTACGGGGTGATCGCTGGTCGACGCGGACTCGGTGGGTCGAAGGGCGTGTTTTCACGCAGTATCTCTAAAGTCTAAAGTGAAGTCTAAACATTTGAATAAATACTGGAGAAGGGAGGAGACAGAGAGAGGAGTGATAGGGGGGAGGGTGGGAGGGGGGAAGGAGAGGGAGAGGGAGTGAGAGTTTTGTGAAGTCCCTGAGATTGGACTGGACCCCAGAAATATCTGGCATAGGGACTCGAATGCCACTTGGTGAGAGGAGCAAAGTTTGAAGCAGATGTGCGCGGTAAATTTTATACACAGAGATTGGTTAGTGCCTGGAATACACTGGCAGGGGTAATGGTGGTGGCAGATACGTTAGTGACGTTTAAGAATCTTTTGCGCCGGCACATTGATATGCGGGGAATGAGGGATATGGATCATGTGCAGGCAGAGGAGATTAGTTTAACTTGGCATCATGTTCGGCACAGACCTTGTCTGCTGAAGGGCCTATTTTTTTTAAAATTTTTTTTTTAATTTAATTTATTTTTTATTAGAAGCAGTGTACATCTGGGTAAATATTTTTAGTATAGTATCTAAAGTGACCAGCACACAAGTGGACCCGGATCCAAAATTAATAATACTCGGAACATTAGAATTAAATCAAACATTTACAACAACACAAAGAAACTTTATTGATTATAGTATAATAACAGGAAAAAAATTAATTCTAAAATTTTGGAAAGGCCCTACGTCCCCCACAATCAAAATGTGGATTATAGAAATGACGGAGACCTTAAACGTGGAAAGAATCAGATTTTCCCTGTTGGGCAAACAGAAATTATTCGTTGGAACATGGTCTCCCTTTATTGATTATTTAAAGGGTCAGAATGGTTCAGCACAGGAACCTGACTAATACTCGGGCTAAAGAATGGATGAAATGCTATACTCTGAAATGTACGAATATATCTCGAATGAAGTTTTTTATTTTAATAAATTTTTCCATTCTTCTTTAACCATCTTTTTCTTTTGTTTTGTTTTTTGTTTTTTGTTTTTTGTTTTTTTGTTTTTTGTTTTCTCTTTTTCTTCTCACTCTTTTCTTTCTTTACTTCATCTATCTTTTTAGTTCTATCTAGTTTAAAAAATAAAAAAAAAGGCAAAAGGTATTGGAGACAATGTAATAATAATTGATAATATTATCAATTTAAAAATGTAAGACGGTAATGATGTTAATAGGTTGTGTACTTTTCTCCAATAAAAAATATTTTCAAAAAAAAAAAAAAAAGAAGCAGTGTATAAACCGCAGCATATGACATAATACATTTATTGTACAGCTTCAATTTTAATTTTTAGCTAAGATGAAATAGAAAATGAGAGAAAAAGCAAGAAAGATAGAAAATGAAAGAGAAAGTGAATGTCTAAGAATAGAACCCCTAGACTACCAAATAAGTGTAGTCGAAGAGTGAGTACGTAAAATAAATGAGAAAAACGTAAAGAAATAAAAAGGCAAAAACAGAAAGAAAAACAAAAAGTGATGATATACCTGCTTCATATCTCTCCCCACCCATCACCCAACCCGTAAGTCGGTTTAATTCCGAAGTTGTGTTGCACCATACTATCCTTGTAATGAATCAATGAATGGAATCCATACCTTCGAAAATTGCTCTGGTTTTCCTGCTAAGACAAATCTCATATTTTCAAGATGTAGCGTCTGAAGGGCCTATTCTTGTGCTGTACTGGTCTATGTTCTAGTCAGTGATTAGGTGACATGAACTTAGATACATAGATACATAGACTTTAGCAAAGCACAGTGCGATTCCTCATAAAGTCACAGTGAGCCTTGACTCTGAATTTATACGATTAAAACGCCATCCAATGCGATCATTCATAAATTAGTGCAAAACTTGTGCCAGAGAAAGATTTAGTGATGAATTGAACGTCGGATGGGATGGTTATTGAGGGTGTTGTTTGCATAACAACAGACAAGTTGCAAGGTTATGAATGAATTCTTTGTTCATAGATGAAGTTACATGAACCAGAAAATTGTACAATAAATCACACTAATCACACGCTAATGGATATTGTGGAATCGGTTCGGCACCCTATTATTTCACTCATCACTTCTCATTGACCTCTGACCTGCATTGTAATCGTTGTTAAGCACATGAGAGCACTTGACATGATGAATTGCCTGGAATTCCTCTCTTCTCTAAACAGAAACAGTGGCGAATGTTTTGGTATGTTCAACACCTCGGTTCTTCACATCATTAAGGCACTGGGCAGACCGCATTTGGAATATTGTGAGCAGCTTTGGGCCCCACATTTTTGACTGCGCGGTGGCGCAGCGGTAGAGTTGCTGCCTCACAGCGCCAGAGACCTGGGTTCGATCCTGACTACAGGTGCTTGTCCGTACGAAATATGCACATTCTAAACCGTGAACTGTGTGGGTTTTATCTGGTGCTCCGGTTTCCCCTCACACTCCAAAGACGTATAGGTTTGTAGGTTAATTGGCTTGGTATAATTGTAAATTGTCCCTCGTGTGTGTAGGATAATGTTAGTGTATGGCGATCGCTGATCGGCGTGGACTCAAGCCATCCAGTGTACAGATACAGAAGAAAGGGTATAACATTTAGTGCAAGATAAAGCCCGATTAAAGATAGTTCAAAGGTCTCCTATGAAGTAGATGGGAGGTTAGGGCCGCACCGTAGCTGATGGTACAACTGTTCAATTGCTGGTTAACAGCTGGAAAGAAACTGCCCCTCAATCTGGAGGTGTGCCTTTTCAAACTTCTGTATCAGTTGCTTGGATGGGAGAGGGGAGAAGAGGGAGTGACCGGGGTGAGATAGGGAAAGAAAAACAAAGAGAGCCAGTATTAAACTGGGAGTCTGAGGGCATTGTGCTTTAATTTAGAGCACAGGCAATAAGGTAGATTGTGTAGGAAGGAACTGAAGATGCTGGTTTAAACTGAAGATAGACACAAAATGCTGGAGTAACTCAGCGGGGCAGGCTGCATCTCTGGAGAGAAGGAATTGGTGACGTTTCGGGTCGTGACCGATCTTCAGACTGAAGTATGGTCTCGACCTGAAATGTCACCCATTCCTTCTCTCCAGAGCTGCTGCCTGTCCCGCTTAATTACTCCAGCTTTTTGTGTCTATCTAAGGTAGATTCATGTTTGTTTTACATATATATAACAAAAAACAAACAATAATCTATATATACACACACACACACATACATATACATACATTTAAGTATTATGTATATATGTACATGTATATCAATGTATGGACCCAAACAGTCTTTCCAGGTGAGGCAGAAGTTCACTTGCACCTCCTCCAATCTCATCTACCCTATCCACTGTTCCAGGTGTCAACTTCTGAACATCGGCGAGACCAAGTACAGGCTCGGCAATCATTTCACTGAACACCTCCGCTCAGTCCGTCTTAACCAACCTGATCTCCCGGTGGCTCGGCACTTCAACTCCCCCTCCCATTCCCAATTTGACCTTTCTGTCCTGGGCCGCCTCCATTGTCAGAGTGAGGCCCAGCGCAAATTGGAGGAACAGCACCTCATATTTCGCTCGGGTAGTTTACACCCCAGCGGTATGAACATTGACTTCTTTAACTCCAGATAGCCCTTGCTTTCCCCCTTCCCAGTTCTCCCACCAGTCCTACTGTCTCCGACTACATTCTATCCCTGTCCTGCCCCCTCCCCTGACATGTCTGAAGAAGGGTCTGAACCCGAAACTTCACCCATTCCTTCTCTCCTGAGATGCTGCCTCACCCGCTGAGTTACTCTGGCATTTTCTGTCTACTTTCGGTTTAACCCAGCATCTGCAGTTTTTTCTTACACATATATACATGTATTTATGTGTATATATATATATATATATACCAGTATCTTTGATATATACACACACACACACAGTTTACAGGGACAGTTTCTTTCCAGCTGTTATCAGGCAACTGAATTATCCTATCGGAACTACAGAGTGCTTCTGAGCTACTATCTATCTCAATGGAGACCCTCGGGCTATCTTTGATCGGACTGTGCTGGACTTTATTTTGCACTAAACGTTATTCATATTATTTCCTTTATCCTGGATCTGCACACCGGTTCCCAGGGTGATTGACAGCTGGGGATCACATGGTCCGGAGCCCTGGAGGCTGGTCACGTGGTCTGAGCAGACAGAGGGGCGGGCCCGGAATGCCGGCTGGTCACGTGGGCCACCGCCCGGGGGGGCGGGATGGTGACGTCAGCGAACCCGGGGGGGGGGGGCGGGGATGGTCACGTGGGCCATCGCCCGGGGCCGGGAGGCGGACTGGTGACGTCAGCGCACCCGGGGGGGGGGGGGGGGTGGTCACGTGGCCCACAGCACGAGGGGCGGGGCTGTGGACGGCCGGTCACGTGGGCAAGATGGCGCTGGGCGGGAGCCGGGCCGCTCACTGCATCGACCGGCGCCTCCGCACCGGGGACGTGTTGCTGCCCCAAGACCAGCGCGTCGACTTCGGGGCGCTGCTCCTCAGCCCGCCCGTGCTCCAGGGGCTGAGGGAGGCCGGCTTCGAGCGGCCCTCTCCCATCCAGTTGAAGGCCATCCCGCTCGGGCGCTGCGGCCTCGGTGAGGGAGGGAGGGGTGAGAGGAGGGAGGGAGCATGGAGAAAAGAAGGAGGGTCAGGGGGAAAGGAGAGGAGGAGGGGGGCGGGGGGGGGCGGTTGGGAGGAGGGAGCTGATTGGGAACTAGAGGCGGGGAGAGGAAAGTAACCTGAAGGTGAGGGTGGAAAGGTAAGGGGGGGGAGAGGAGGTAAGGGGAATGGGAGAGAGCGGGTGGGGTGCGAGGTAATGGATTGGGGGAGGTGGGTGAAGGTAAGGGAGTGGTGGTGGAGGCAAGGGGGTGGGGAGGTAATAAGGTTGGGCAAAGAGGAGTGGGGGCGATAAGGAGGTGGGGGGGGCAATAAGGGGGTGGCGTCAAAGGTTGGGGTGAGGTAAGAGGAGGGAAGCAGGGGAGAGTTGCGGATGCGGAAGACAAGGAGGGAGAAAAGCAAAATTCTCACTGAAATATTTCAGGATAATTGTGTTGTGTAATTAAAAATTAATTGCTCCTAGTGTAGGTGGGTGCTCAAGGTGCTCCTGGATATTACAATACAATACAATACAATTTATTTGTCTTTTTGGACAAATTTGTCCAAAAAGACAAATAAAAAGACTTCTCAATCAATTAATATTACCGGGTTGTGATGTTTGCCACTAATGGGAGGACTTTAAAATTGAGTATTGTAGAGTATTCAGCTAATTGGTTGTTATATTTTTTTGTGGTGGCCTGTTACTGACGGGCCATCACCAATATTTAACTTTTAACAATGTGTTGAATGTGTCATGGGAACAAATATGCATTGTTTACCATTCTGAATGAATGTTTAGTATTTTACACTTTGGGGCAATTTTATGCAGGGTGAACTTTTTTATTTGCATGTTGTCTCTTTCAGATCTGATTGTACAAGCTAAGTCTGGGACAGGAAAAACATGTGTATTTTCCACTATTGCACTGGATTCGCTAATACTGGAAAATCCAGCGACACAGGTTGGTGTTTGTGTTCCAAACTGGGCAGTAGGTTAACAAATTTTCACAGAGCATTGTGATAATCAAAGAATGATAGGATTTTACAGTTCAGAAGAAAATTATATATATGTAGACCAAAAACTGAGTTTTTTGTATTCCCCCCATCCCCCCCCCCCCTGCTCTCTAGAGATAGCATTAGAGGTTATTGCTCTTCAAATGCTCATGGGGAACCTTTTAAATGTAGTGAGTGTTTCAGCTTTCATAATTTACCTTATAAAGTATTAATTCTTGCCCCTCAGGGTGAAAACATTTTTCGTCGTCTGCCATTTGCTTCTCAATCAATTAAATCCAATCACTGCCTTTCAGTTATTGACGTGTCTGCACCCTGTTGTAGGCCTCATTATTTTAATTTTGTTAAAGGTACAGAAGGAGAATGTTGCGAATGTATATAATAGATGTCAGTTGATAGTCTATCTCCTGTGATGAAGACTGAGATCAAGAAATGGGAGGGGGTGGGGGGGGGTGTCAGAGATGGTTCAAAATGATGATTCGCAACGTGCCTACCATTTTATAAAATACTAGACCAAGTGCATCTGGACACCGAACGTGCGTTTGGGGGGGGGGCTGTTGCGTCACACTATCACCCCCTTTCCTCCAAAGCACGGTTGCGCGGTCGGAATCTGGCACCCACAAACACACACACTCATCACACCCCTTGATATTATCTTAATTTTTTAATTTTCTTCTTTTATCCCATCTTCACCCTATCCACTGACGAATAGCCCTCGCCTCTCATGTGCGTCTCGAGGGGGGGGGCAGAGAAAGAAAATTTAATGTTATTAAAAAAAATTGTGATGAGGGGAGGAGGAGGGTGGAGAGGAAGGTGGGGAGAGAGGAGGGGCAGAGAGGAGAGGGGTGGATGGGGAGAGGTGAAGGGGGGGGTTGGAGCGGGCGTGCATGAGTCGAGCTGCGAAGAGAGAAGGGCACAGAGAGAGACAGAGAGACTGGTACACAAAAAAAAGCTGGAGAAACACAGCGGGTGCAGCAGCATCTATGGAGCGAAGGAAATATGCAACTCTTATGGACGAAACCCATCCTCAGACGGGGTTTGTCCCGAAACGTTGCCTATTTCCTTTGATCCATAGATGCTCCTGCACCCGCTGAGGTTTTACATTTTTTTTTTGTGTACCTTCGATTTTCCAGCATCTGCAGTTCCGTCTTAAAGACAGAGAGACTGTTGGCGGGCTGTTTTCCCAACGCGCGTTTGTGGAGTGGGGGGGGGTTGCGGCATCACACTTACACTAACCATCCCCCAAACACAGGCAGGGGAGGGGGGGAGGAAGACGGGGTGGGGAGAGAAGAGGGAGACGGGGTGGGGAGAGAAGAGGAGAGGGGGAGGGAGGGGAGAGATTGGTGAGGGAGAAGAGAGCAGGGTGGGGGAGAGGGAGGGGAGTGGGAGGAGAGCGGGGAGGGCAGGAAGGGAAAAGAGGGGGGGGAGGGGATTTTAGACGTGGAGAGAGGGGATGAGGGGAAGGGGAGAGGAGTAGAGGGAGGGAGAGAGGGTGGGGGAGGGAGAGGGGAAGAGTTGGGAGTGAGTGGCAGATGGGTAGCGGGGAGTTGTGCAAGAGAAAGGGGAAGGGGGTGGGGGGAGATGGGGGTGAAGAGGGGGGTGGGAGGGATGGAGGGGGAGAGGAGAGGGGGAAGAGTGGGGAGAGAGAGTGGAAGTAGGAGGGTAGGGACAGTCCATCTGTTCCCCATTCCCTATCACCCCCAATTCTCTTTCTCTATTCCCACACACGTGACGACGCCCTTCGACACAGGCTGCGGGGGGGGGGAGGGGCTGGGCTGTGGCTGCTGCAAAGGCATATGTAAATGGATCCATTCCGATTGGTCATCTGTGAGCATTGGGCATTGTGACATCACACAACGGAACCCTCATTAACATTCTATTGCTGAGAGCTGTTTTTTTAAACATTTTGAAATTTCCCCATTCCCTATCACCCCCACACACGTGACGCCGCCCTTCGACACAGGCTGTGGGGTTGGGGGGGGGGGCTGGTGCTGGGGCTGCTGCAAGGCATATGTAAATGGATCCATTTCGATTGGACATGTGTGAGCATCGGGCATTGTGACATCACCCAATGGAAACTTCACTAACATTCTATGGCTGAGAGTTGTTTTTTTAACATTTTGAAATGTTGGGGGGGGGAGAAGTATTTTATTTTAAAAGTGTACATAAACACATCAAATTTAATCAGGAGTGGCTATTCGTAAAGAAAAATGAAATCTCTTTAGAAATGGAAAAAATATCGGCGTTTCCGCATAGGGCGGTATCAAAGGGGCTGGGTGGCACAAGTCAGGCGGATGGCAGCCACAGAGTTTTAATATAATATAGATACTAGACCAAGTGCAGACCCGTTGGGTCTGGACACCGAACGTGCGTTTGCGGGGGGGGGGGGGTGGGGAGGCTGTGGCGTCACACTAACCAGCCCCTTTCCTCCAAAGCACGGAATCCGGCACCCACAAACACACACACTCATCACACCCCTTGATATTATTTTAATTTTTAAATTTGCTTCTTTTATCCATCTCCACCCTATCCACTGACGAATAGCCCTCACCTCTCAGGTGCGTTTAGAGGGGGGGGGGAGCAGAGTGAGAAAATGTAATGTTTGAAAAAAAATTGAAGAGGAGGAGGGGGGAGGGGGAGAGAGGAGAGGGGTGGAGAGAGGAAGGAGAGAGAGGTGAAGGGGGGGGGGTTGGAGCGGGCGTGCATGAGTCGAGCCGCGGGCTGTGAAGAGAGAAGGGCAGAGAGAGTGGAGAGACAGAGAGACTGGTACACAAAAAAATGCTGGAGAAACACAGCGGATGCAGCAGCATCTATGGAGCGAAGGAAATAAGCAACGCTTTGCGCCGAAGCCCATCCTCAGACGGGTTTTCTCCCGAAAAGTTGCCTATTTCCTTCGATCCATAGATGCTGCTGCACCCGCTGAGGTTATACAGTTTTTTTTTGTGTACCTTCGATTTTCCAGCATCTGCAGTTCCGTCTTAAAGACAGAGAGACTGTTGGTGGGCTGTTAGAGGTGGAGAGGGATGAGGGGAAGGGGAGAGGAGTAGGGGGAAGAGAGGGAGGGGGAGGGAGAGAGGTGGGGAGGGAGAGGGGAAGAGTGACTGGCAGAGGGGTAGCAGGGAGTGGTGCAAGAGAGGGGAAGGGGGTGGGGGGGGTGGGAGGGGAGGGAGGGGGAAGAGTGGGGAGGGCGAGTGGAAGTAGGAGGGGTAGGGACAGTCCATCTGTTCCCCATTCCCTATCACCCCCAATCCTCTTTCTCTATTCCCACACACGCCCTTCGACACAGGCTGTGGGGGGGAGGGGCTGGGGCTGCTGCAAAGGCATATGTAAATGGATCCATTCCAATTGGAAATCTGTGAGCATCGGGCATTGTGACATCACACAATGGAAACTTCACTAACATTCTATGGCTGAGAGCTGTTTTTTAAAACATTTTGAAATGTTGGGGGGGTGGGGGAGAAGTATTTTATTTTAAAAAGTGTACATAAACACAACCAGGAGGGGATGTTAGAGGTGGAGAGAGGGGATGAGTGGAAGGGGAGAGGAGTAGGGGGGAGGTGGGTGGGAGAGAGGTGGGAGAGGGAGAGGGGAAGAGTGGGGAATGAGGGGCAGAGGGGTAGCGGGGAGTGGTGCAAGAGAGGGGAAGGGGGTGGGGGGAGATGGGGGTGGGAGGGGGGAGAGGGGGAAGAGTGGGGAGGGAGAGTGAAAGTTGGAGGGGTAGGGACAGTCCATCTGTTCCCCATTCCCTATCACCCCCAATCCTCTATCTATTCCCACACACGTGACGACGCCTTTCGACACAGGCTGTGGGGGGGAGGGGCTGAGGCTGGGGCTGCTGCAAAGGCATATGTAAATGAATCCATTCCGATTGGACATCTGTGAGCATCGGGCATTGTGACATCACACAACGGAACCTTCACTAACATTCTATGGCTGAGAGCTGTTTTTTTAACATTTTGAAACTGCAAAGGCATATTTAAATTGATCCATTCCGATTGGACATCTGTGAGCATTGGGCATTGTGACATCACAGAAGTGAACCTTCACTAACATTCTATGGCTGAGTGCTGTTTTTTTTACATTTTGAAATGTAGTGGGGGGGGGGGGGGGAGAAGTATTTAATTTAAAAAAGTGTACATAAACACGACCACATTTAATCAGGAGTGTCTATTCGTAAAGAAAAATGAAATCTCTTTAGAAATTGAAAAAAATATCGGCGTTTCCGCGTGCGGTGTGGGGGTAGGGCGGTATCAAAGGGGCTGGGTGGCACAAGTCAGGCAGCCCGCCGGACGGATGGCAGCCACAGAGTTTTAATATATTACTATACCAAGTGCAGACCCGTTGGGTCTGGACACCGAACGTGCGTTTGCGGGGGGGGCTGTGGCGTCACACTAACCACCCCCTTTCCTCCAAAGCACGGTGCGGGGTGGGAATCTGGCACCCACAAACACACACACTCATCACACCCCTTGATATTATCTTAATTTTTTAATTTTCTTCTTTTTATAGTTTTATTCCACCTGAGAGAAGATGGGGGCAATGGGTTCATGTAAGAAAGAACTGCAGATGCTGGTTTAAATCGAAAGTAGACAAAAAATGCTGGAGTAACTCAGTGGGACATGCATCCCTTGATATTATCTTAATTTGTAAATTTTCTTTTATCCCATCCTCACCCTATCCACTGACGAATAGCCCTCGCCTCTCGGGTGCGTCTCGAGGGGGGGGGGGCAGAGAGAAAATTTAATGTAATGAAAAAAAAAATTGTGATGAGGGGGAGGAGGAGGGGTGGAGAGGAAGAGGGGAGAGGAAGGTGGGGAGAGAGGAGGGGGAGAGAGGAGAGGGGTGGAGTGAGGAAGGAATGGATGGGGAGAGAGGTGAAGGGGGGGTTGGAGCGGGCGTGCATGAGTCGATCCGCGGGCTGTGAAGGAGAAGGGCAGAGAGAGAGAGAGGGAGGTGAGAGACAGAGAGACTGGTACACAAAAAAAAGCTGGAGAAACACAGCGGGTGCAGCAGCATCTATGGAGCGAAGGAAATATGCAACTCTTTTGGCCGAAACCCATCCTCAGATGGGTTTTGTCCCGATACGTTGCCTATTTCCTTTGATCCATAGATGCTCCTGCACCCGCTGAGGTTTTAGTTTTTTTTTTGTGTACCTTTGATTTTCCAGCATCTGCAGTTCCGTCTTAAAGACAGAGGGACTGTTGGCGGGCTGTTTTCCCAACGCGCGTTTGCGGGAGGGGGGGGGCTGCGGCATCACACTCGCACTACCCACCCCCCAAACACAGGCGGGGGAGGGGGGAGAGGAAGATGGGGTGGGGAGAGAAGAGGGGAGAGGGAGATGGGGTGGGGAGAGAAGAGGAGAGGGGGGAGGAGGAAAGGGGAGAGATTGGTGAGTGAAAAGAGAGCAGGGTGGGGGAGAGGGAGGGGGAGGGGGAGTGGTAGGAGAGGGCAGGAAGGGGGGAGAGGGGGGGAGGGGATGTTAGAGGTGGAGAGGGGTTGAGGGGAAGGGGGAGAGGAGTAGGGTGAAGAGAGGGAGAGGGTGAGGGTGGAGGGAGAGAGGTGGGGGAGGGAGAGTGGAAGTAGGAGGGGTAGGGACAGTCCATCTGTTCCCCATTCCCTATCACCCCCCAATCCTCTCTCTATTCCCACACGTGACGACGCCCTTCGACACAGGCTGTGGGGGTGGAAGTGATGTGGCTGCTGCAAAGGCATATGTAAATGGATCCATTCCGATTTGTCATCTGTGAGCATTGGGCATTGTGACATCACAAAACGGAATCTTTACTAACATTCTATGGCTGAGAGCTGTTTTTTTAAGAACATTTTGAAATGTTTGGGGGGAGGGGGGGGAGAAGTATTTTATTTTAAAAAGTGTACATAAACACGACCAAATTTAATCAGGAGTGTCTATTCGTAAAGATAAATGTAATCTGTTTAGAAATGGTAAAAAATATCGGCGTTTCCGCGTGCTGTGTGGGCCTAGGGCGGTATCAAAGGGGATTTGTGACACGTCAGGCGGATGGCAGCCACAGAGTTTTAATATAATACTAGACCAAGTGCAGACCCGTTGGGTCTGGTCCCCGAAAGTGCTTGACACCCGGGGTGTTGTTCCCGAACGTGCTTCAGACCCCGGGGTGAAAATCTGCTGAAAAAAAGATGGCTTCGTTTTATGAAAAAATCGGCGAAAAAAAGATGGCGTCGTTTCGGAGAAAATTGGGGGAAAAAGATGGCGTCGTTTTCGGAGAAAATCGGAGACAATCGGAGAAAATCACATTGGGGTTGGGGGGGGGGTGGATTTTATTAAAAAACGTATACATAAACAGGACAGAATTTAATCAGGAGTGGCTTTTTGTAAAGATAAATGTAATCTCTTTGGAAATGGTCAAAAATATGGGCCTTTCCGCGCGCTGTGTGGGCGCGGGGCGGTGTCAAAGGCCGCGCTGCAAGCAGAACGTTGGACGTACAGCCGCACGGACGGACGACAGCCACAGAGTTTTAAAAGTATATAGATAGATACTAGACCAAGTTTGAAAAAAAAAATTGAAGAGGAGGAGGGGGGAGGGGGAGAGAGGAAGGAGAGGATGGGGGAGAGAGGTGAAGGGGGGGGGGGGTTGGAGCGGGCGTGCATGAGTCGAGCCGCGGGCTGTGAAGAGAGAAGGGCAGAGAGAGTGGAGAGACAGAGAGACTGGTACACAAAAAAAAGCTGGAGAAACACAGCGGGTGCAGCAGCATCTATGGAGCGAAGGAAATAGGCAACGCTTTGTGCCGAAGCCCATCCTCAGACGGGTTTTCTCCCGAAAAGTTGCCTATTTCCTTCGATCCATAGATGCTGCTGCACCCGCTGAGGTTATACAGTTTTTTTTGTGTACCTTCGATTTTCCAGCATCTGCAGTTCCGTCTTAAAGACAGAGAGACTGTTGGTGGGCTGTTTTCCCAACGCGCGTTTGCGGGAGGGGGGGGGTGCTGCGGCATCACACACACTAACCACCCCCCAAACACACTCGGGGGAAGGGAGGGAGAGGAAGACGGGGTGGGGAGAGAAGAGGGAGAGGGAGACGGGGTGGGGAGAGTAGAGGAGAGGGGGAGGGAGGGAGGGGAGAGGGCGAGGAGGAATGGGGAGAGATTGGTGAGGGAGAAGAGAGCAGGGTGGGGAAGAGGGACGGTGAGCAGAGGGGACTGGGAGGAGAGCGGGGAGGGCAGGAAGGGCGGGGAGGGGGGAAGGGGATGTTAGAGGTGGAGAGGGGATGAGGGGAAGGGGAGAGGAGTAGGGGGAAGAGAGGGAGGGGGAGGGAGAGAGGTGGGGAGGGAGAGGGGAAGAGTGACTGGCAGAGGGGTAGCAGGGAGTGGTGCAAGAGAGAGGTGGAGGGGAGGGAGGGGAGGGAGGAGAGAGGGGGAAGAGTGGGGAGGGCGAGTGGAAGTAGGAGGGGTAGGGACAGTCCATCTGTTCCCCATTCCCTATCACCCCCAATCCTCTTTCTCTATTCCACACACGCCCTTCGACACAGGCTGCGGGGGTGGGGGGGAGGGGCTGGGGCTGCTGCAAAGGCATATGTAAATGGATCCATTCCGATTGGAATTCTGTGAGCATCGGGCATTGTGACATCACACAATGCAAACTTCACTAACATTCCTATGGCTGAGAGCTGTTTTTTAAAACATTTTGAAATGTTGGGGGGGTGGGGGAGAAGTATTTTATTTTAAAAAGTGTACATAAACACGACCAGGAGGGGATGTTAGAGGTGGAGAGAGGGGATGAGTGGAAGGGGAGAGAGTAGGGGGAGAGAGGGAGGTGGGTGGGAGAGAGGTGGGGGAGGGAGAGGGGAAGAGTGGGGAATGAGGGGCAGAGGGGTAGTGGGGAGTGGTGCAAGAGAGGGGGAAGGGGGTGGGGGGGGAGATGGGGGTGGAGAGGGGTGGTGGAGGGGGAAGAGAGGGGGTGGGAGGGTAGGGAGGGGGTGGGAGGGTAGGGAGGGGGAGAGGAGAGAGGGGGAAGAGTGGGGAGGGAGAGTGAAAGTAGGAGGGGTAGGGACAGTGCATCTGTTCCCCATTCCCTATCACCCCCAATCCTCTTTATCTATTCCCACACACGTGACGACGCCTTTCGACACAGGCTGTGGGGGGGAGGGGCTGAGGCTGGGGCTGCTGCAAAGGCATATGTAAATGAATCCATTCCGATTGGACATCTGTGAGCATCGGGCATTGTGACATCACACAACGGAACCTTCACTAACATTCTATGGCTGAGAGCTGTTTTTTTAACATTATGAAACTGCAAAGGCATATTTAAATTGATCCATTCCGATTGGACATCTGTGAGCATTGGGCATTGTGACATCACAGAAGTGTACCTTCACTAACATTCTATGGCTGAGTGCTGTTTTTTTTACATTTTGAAATGTAGGGGGGGGGGGGGGGGGGGGAAGTATTTTATTTAAAAAAGTGTACATAAACACGACCAAATTTAATCAGGAGTGTCTATTCGTAAAGAAAAATGAAATCTAGAAATTGAAAAAAATATCGGCGTTTCCGCGTGCGGTGTGGGGGTAGGGCGGTATCAAAGGGGCTGGGTGGCACAAGTCAGGCGGCCCGCCGGACGGATGGCAGCCACAGAGTTTTATTATATTACTAGACCAAGTGCAGACCCGTTGGGTCTGGACACCGAACGTGCGTTTGGGGGGGGGGGGGGGGACTGTGGCGTCACACTAACCACCCCCTTTCCTCCAAAGCATGGTTGCGGGGTGGGAATCTGGCACCCACAAACACACACACTCATCACACCCCTTGATATTTTAATTTTTTAATTTTCTTCTTTTTATAGTTTTATTCCACCTGAGAGAAGATGGGGGGCAATGGGTTCATGTAAGAAAGAACTGCAGATGCTGGTTTAAATCGAAAGTAGACACAAAATGCTGGAGTAACTCAGTGGGACATGCAGCATCTCTGGAGAGAAGGAATGGGTGACGTTTTTGGTCGATACGAGTCTGAAGAAGGGTCTCGACCCAAACACCACCCATTCCTTCTCTTCAGAGATGCTGCCTGTTCTGCTAAGTTACTCCAGCATTTTGGGGCAATGGGTTTAATGTGTCATCTGAGAGGTGGCATATTTGACAATGCAAGATGTCTACTTTTAAGCAAGGGATAAATTGCTCTGGTTTTGTTTAGGTTAATTAATGCCACATGTGCCAAGGTACATTGAAAAGCTTGTACATCAGCATTGTAGCGCATCAGTTTCCTTTGAAAAAATCCATTGTCTTCAATGGGGTAGTGCTGAATTGAACAGTACCCTCATGTATGGAAGGACCATGCAGCAGCCTGTGAAGGGAGGGGAAGAAGCCATTCCTGAGTCTGGCAGTGCACGCTTTCAAGCTTCTGTACTTTATGCCAGATGTGAATTGAGAAAGAGGAATGACCAGGGCAGGACAAATCTTTGATTATGTTTGCTGTTTTTCCAAGGCAGTGTGGATTGTGTCAGTTGTGGCAAGTCTAGTCTGTGTGATGGTCTGAACTAAATATACAACACCCAATTGGATCTTTGCTTTCTATATTTATATTCATTTTCACTTAATTGTCGTTCTAATACGATTAATTATTTTTCCCATGCTGTGGTTTTATCCCTTCACAGTAATTTTCATTTCGCCTTTGACTCTCCCATTTTCTGTTACTTGCAGATCCTTGTTTTGGCACCGACCAGGGAAATTGCTGTGCAGATCCATTCCGTCATAATAGCTATTGGCATCAAAATGGAGGGCTTAGAATGCCATGTTTTCATTGGAGGGACTCCGCTGAGCCTGGACAAAGTTCGGCTTAGAAAATGTCATATTGCAGTTGGATCTCCAGGTGAGAACAAGTCAATAGGGATGTCTTTGGTGGGGTAGTGAGCCCTGTAGGCCAAGTTCACACCATGTTTACTTTAGTTTAGAGATATAGCGTGGAAACGTGGAGTCCGTGCCGACCAGCGAGCAACCTGTACATTACCACTATCCTATACACCAGTGACAATTTAAAGAAGCCAATTAACTTACAAACCTGTATGTCTTTGGAGTGCGTGAGGAAACTGGAGCACCCAGAGAAAACCCACGCAGTACATATTTGTACGCAGAATGTACAAATTCTGTGCAGACAGCACCTGTAGTCAGGATTGAACCTGTGTCTCTGGTGCTGTAAGGCAGTAACACTACTGCTGCGCCACCGTGCTGCCCCATGTACCGCATTAAAACAGTCAATTTTATGAACTTGTAAGCTAAACATGCTTTTGTGACAATGAAGAATTTTGATATATTGCAACTCTCTAATGTTGCCTGTGTACTGATTTGCATACAGTAGAGTGTGATAATTTGTGATTTTAAAAAGTCCACCTCTTCCAGTACAACACTTCCAATATTTCATGGGTGGTGTCAGCCTGTGATGCTATGCTCTCTGCTAAGCACACATAGTCTTGAAGGTAAGAATTGGACTGGCTGATGCATGGGAAACATAATTTGAAGTGATATGACAGGCACGATACCTCTTGGTCTGCATGTTTGAATGCTATGGTATTCGAGGGAGTAACGGCAGGAGTGGGTTATTGAGCCCTTTGAAGCTGTTCATCTATTCAATAAGATTACGGCCACTCTGTTTTCACTTCATTTACTTGCAAGTTTAGTTTTAGTTTAATTTATTGTCACGTGTACTGGGGTACAGTGAAAAGCTTTTGTTGTGTGCTATGTGCAAATTAATGTAATTGACTAAGATAACATTACTAGTCTGCTTTTCCAAGGTTAACGATTGAGAAAAGAACTGCCTTTGGAAGAGGGGGGGGGGGGGGGGGGGTAATGGGTTGTTGGTATTTATAATAAATATTAATGCAAATGGAAAAACCTTACTTTAACCCCATTAAAGCACCTTCCAGTTAAGAGTAATCCCCATATTCACTGGCAAATTATTTTCCTTAATCCAGGTCGCATTAAGCAACTGATTGAGATCGGCTTTCTGACAACGGCCAGTATACGGCTTTTTGTACTGGATGAGGCGGATAAGTTGCTGGAAGAGGGCAGCTTCCAGGAACAAATCAAGTAAGTAGGCACTTCCACACTGGTTTAATTTTTTTTTTTTTAAGCGTTAAAATAAATCTAGCAATCATTATGTGGCAGCATTTGATCTGTATCCTTACAGGTCGTAGTGCCTGACTAATCACTTTTAAACAATGAGGTTTTCTGTCTGCTCAGTGGTTTCTAGTCACCTGTTGTCCTCCGGGTGATTTTTATTTTTCCTAATTTGGGGCGGCATGGTGGCGCAGCGGTTGAGTTGCTGGCTTACCGTGCCAGAGACCCGGATTCAATTCTGATTACGGGTGCTGTCTGTACAGAGTTTGTACGTGACCGCGTGACCTTTCTCCGAGATCTTCAGTTTCCTCCCACACTACAGGATTGTAGGTTAATTGGCTTGGTATAAATGTAAAAATTGTCCCTAGTGTAGGATAGTTTTAATGTGCAGGGATCATTGGTCGTTGTGGACTGGGTGGGCTGAAGGGCTTGTTTCCACTCTGTATCTCTAAACTAGTCATATAGCACAGAAACTAGTCATATAGTCATATAGCACAGAAACATCTCTAAACTAGTCATATAGCACAGCACGAAAGGTAAATCGTGTCTGACGAATCTTATAGAATTTTTCGAGGATGTAACTAGTAGAGTGGATAGGGGAGAACCAGTGGATGTGTTGTATCTGGACTTTCAGAAGGCTTTCGACAAGGTACCACATAAGAGATTAGGATACAAACTTAAATCACACGGTATTGGGGGTTCAGTATTGATGTGGATAGAGAACTGGCTGGCAAACAGGAAGCAAAGAGTAGGAGTAAACGGGTCCTTTTCACAATGGCAGGCAGTGACTAGTGGGGTACCGCAAGGCTCAGTGCTGGGACCCCAGCTATTTACAATGTATATTAATGATCTGGACGAGGGAATTGAAAGCAACATCTCCAAGTTTGCGGATGACACTAAGCTGGGGGGCAGTGTTAGCTGTGAGGAGGATGCTAGGAGACTGCAAGGTGACTTGGATAGGCTGGGTGAGTGGGCAAATGTTTGGCAGATGCAGTATAATGTGGATAAATGTGAGGTTATCCACTTTGGTGGCAAAAACGGGAAGGCAGACTATTATCTAAATGGTGGCAGATTAGGAAATGGGGAGGTGCAGCGAGACCTGTCATGGTACACCAGTCATTGAAAGTAGGCATGCAGGTGCAGCAGGCAGTGAAGAAAGCGAATGGTATGTTGGCCTTCATAGCAAGAGGATTTGAGTATAGGAGCAGGGAGGTTCTACTGCAGTTGTACAGGGTCTTGGTGAGACCACACCTGGAGTATTGCGTACAGTTTTGGTCTCCAAATCTGAGGAAGGACATTATAGCCATAGAGGGAGTGCAGAGAAGGTTCACCAGACTGATTCCTGGGATGTCAGGACTTTCATATGAAGAAAGACTGGATAGACTTGGCTTATACTCGCTAGAATTTAGGAGTGAGAGGGGATCTTATAGAAACGTACAAAATTCTTATGGGGTTGGACAGGCTAGATGCAGGAAGATTGTTCCCGATGTTGGGGAAGTCCAGGACAAGGGGTCACAGCTTAAGGATAAGGGGGAAATCCTTTAAGACCGAGATGAGGAAAAACTTTTTCACACACAGAGTGGTGAATCTCTGGAACTCTCTGCCACAGAGGGTAGTTGAGGCCAGTTCATTGGCTATATTTAAGAGGGGAGTTAGATGTGGCCCTTGTGGCTAAAGGGATCAGGGGGTATGGAGAGAAGGCAGGTACGGGATACTGAGTTGGATGATCAGCCATGATCATATTGAATGGCGGTGCAGGCTCGAAGGGCCGAATGGCCTACTCCTGCACCTATTTTCTATGTATCTATGTAACAGGTTCTTTGGTCCATGCTGTCCATGCTATCCCCAATATCTATCTATACTAATTGCATTAACCAACACTTTCTATAGCTTTCTATACTGTGTTGATTCAAGTGCACATCGTTGAGAACAATCTTTTCTGTCCACGTAACCTAACATATTTTTTTTTTCTGGATTCACTTTTGAATGCTGCAGTTGAATCTATCTAGCAGCCAGATCTGAGCCAGTTATGGTGTAAAATTATTTTTCCACCTGCCACCTCTGGGACTTTTGCCAGTTATCTTAAAGCTGTGCCCTCTGAGGGAAAGAATTCTTTCACATGGTTACACTCAATGTTAGAATTTGACAGCTACATTTTCATGGGCTTTGCTTCAGCCATTGTAAGTCTCTAAAAACTGCTACAGAGAAATAATCTTTGCTCATATTTTCTCATGGAATCTAATTATCTCAAACAAGGTATAGACCCAAGTTAAACTGTATCCCTCCCCCCTCTCTGTCTCTCCCCCACCCTAGCAATTGTACTAGTTTCCCTGTCATCCTGTATCTGTATAATCTGTATCTGTACCATCCACTATCTGTATAACTCGTTATCACCTATCCCACAGCCAACAATGAACCCTTGTGTGCTCCACATTTCTTTGATTATTGTTGCTTTTTGCCCATCTTCCATTCATTTGTCCTAAGTACCGTCTATATCGCCCGTTCCCCTTTCCCCTTACTCTCAGTCTGAAGAAGGGTCTTGACCCAAAACGTCACCTATTCATTGATTCTGCCTGACTCGCTGAGTTCAGCTTTTTGTCTTTCTCTAAATTAGTGTTACATTGATCAATTGAATGCAAAGAAATCTGGCAGATTTTAGTCCAATAAATCCACATTGCTTTCTGGATGAGGGCTAACAAATTATTGGTGCTCGCCATATTTAAGACACCATGTTTTGTAAATGGATAGAAAATAAGTCATGTAACCCTGTGCTCAATTGATTAAAGTTCTCCAGAATATTCCCAGTTTCTGCTTACAGCATTAGTTTAATGAGCTTGCTACTGTTATCAGCTGTGTAGCCTTGGAACCAAGGAAACTACTTATCTCTACGCGCGCGTGTGCGCGCACGCACACACACACACACACACACACGTTTACACACACACACACACGTTTACACAGGTTGGTGGCTGCTTGATTAGACATAAGTGAATGTTTGAACAAAACATTAGCTTTCAACAGTGGAGATCCTCTACAAATGAAGCCCTCTGTCCTGTGCATACATGCTTTGGTTTTCTTAAGAGTGACTGTACTGTTGATGACATTTCTCAAAGCTTAAAACCTGATTAAGTGCTTCTACATAAACTGTCACTGCAGCATTCCTGTGTATAACTCCTTTTGTCAATCGTCAGATATGCAATCATGCATCCCGCTGCCGAAACAGCAATTTGTACAGGTGACAAATGGTATTTACTGAGTGGATGTGTGAAGTCTGGCCTTTGCCCCAGGCATTCCTACATGGTGCTTTCCTGATCACTGTGTCGCTCCTGGAAACTGCCATGTCAACAAATGTCAGCTGTGTTTCAGAATCGCCAGCCAGAGGCTGACTAAAAGAGGGTGCTGATGGAAGTCTGAGAATAACTTACTTTTCGTTTAGTTTAGATATACAGCGCAGAAAAAGGCCCTTCAGGCCACTAGCGATCCCTGTACATATAACACTCCACACACACTAGGGACAATTTACACTTAATACCAAGCCAACCTACAAACCTGTACGTCATTGGAGTGTGGGAGGAAACCGAAGATCTCGGAGAAAACCATGTGGTCACGGGGAGAATGTACAAACTCCGTACAAACAGCACCCATAGTCTGGATCGAACTCGGGTCTCCGGCTCTGTAGGACAGCAACTCTACCGCTGCGCCACTGTGCTGCCCTTCCTTCAGCGATTGGGTAAAATTGAGTAATTGGTGGGAACAGGTTGGGGAGAGGGCAGAGTGATGTCAGGATAAACTTGACAACAATAACAGTCACCTTTTGCACTTCTCATTATCTAACTTTTCATCTTGCTCATAGTTGAGGCTATGAAGTATGTTCTTGCACACACCCTTCCTTCACCTTGGATTCTAGGTTATCTACAAGGCCGGCACTCATAATGCCTGAAAGCTTGTGGTGTTTCCACTGCCTATAAACAAGGCCTTCAAAACCAAAGAGAATATGTGGCTCATAGACACAAAGTGCTGGTGTAACTCAGCGGGTCAGGCAACATCTCCGAATAAAAAAGGATGGGTGACATTTTGAGTCGCAACCCTTCTTCAGCCTGAAGAAGGGTCCCGACCCCGAATGGTCACCCATCCTTTTTCTCCAGTGGTGCAGATTGACCCGCTGAGTTACTCCAGCACTTTGTATCTATCTTTGGTATGAACCAGCATTTGCAGTTCCTTCTTCAGAATATGTGGCTCGGCTGAAGATTGAGGGTGTTTATTTCCATGACAAAACAGATTGTTACCTAGCCAAAAAAATAAGCCTGCATCTACAAAATAAAGGACAACATTGTCGCTCCTGCTGATAAAGCAAATAAAACTCATGTCACTTGGAGTAAAGTGATTCTCCCTCGCGGTAACAGTGGCATGGTTTGTGCTTCAGCTGTACCTTGCCCACAAAGACCCTTGGGCATTGGGAACATGGGATGACATACCCCAAAAGAATTTAAAGCAAAGCAGTACATAAATAGAGTAATACAGCACGGAAACAACCCTTCAGCCCGAGGTGTTGCATTTTGGGACAACTAACAAGGGCAGGATCTACACCCTGAATGGTAAGCCTCGGGGAGTGTTGTAGAGCAGAGGGATCTAGGTGTGCAGGTGCATGATTCCTTGAGGGTTGAGTCGCAGGCTGATAAGGTGGTCAAAAGGCTTTTGCCACATTGGCCTTCATCAGAGTATTGAATGAATGAATGAATAAGTTTATTGGCCAAGGATGTACACATACAAGGAATTTGCCTTGGTGCTCCGCTCGCAAAGTAACAACACAACATACAGTAAACCATTAAGAATAAAAACACATTAAAACATTAAGAATAAAACATTTTAAAATACCAGAGCAAAAGGAGGCTACAAACTTTTGGTTATTGAGTAGAACTACTGCTTGTGGAAAGAAGCTGTTTTTATGTCTGGCTGGCGGCTTTGATGGTATTGGGTATAGAAGTTGGGAGGTCATGTTGCATTCGTATAAGACGTTGGTGAGACCGGATTTAGAATATTGTGTTCAGTTCTGAGCACCATGTTATGTGAAAGTTATTGTCAATCTTGAAAGGGTTCAGAGAAGATTTCCGAGGATGTTGCCAGGAATAGAAGGTCTGAGCAATAGGGAGAGGTTGAGTAGGCTGGGTCTCTATTCCTTGGAGCGCAGGAGGATGAGGGGTGATCTTATAGAGGTGTATAAAACCATGAGAGGAATAGATCGGGTAGATGCACAGAATCTCTTGCCCAGAGTACGGGAAATCGAGGTTAAAGGTCAAGGGGAAAAGATTTAATAGGAATCTGATAGGAAACTTTTTCACACAAATGGTGGTGGGTGTATGGAACAAGATGCCAGAGGAGGCTGGCAGTATCCCAACATTTAAGAAACAGACAGGTACATGGATAGGACAGGTTTGCAGGGATATGCACCAAGCACAGGCAGGTGTGACTAGTATAGCTGGGACATGTTGGCCGTTGTGGGCAAGTTGGGTTGAAGGGCCTGTTTCCGCACTCTATCACTCTATGACTCATCCATGCCGACCAAGATGCCCCATCTAAGCCAGTCCCATTTGCCCGTATTTGGACCATATCCCACTAAACCGTTCCTATCCATGCATGTGTTCAAGTGTCTTTTAAATAGTAAAACGATCTTAAAAGTAACTAATGCACTTGTCTGATTACCTATAAAAACATGTCCTTGAGATATGAATATCCGTGCAACTTGGCAGCTGGTATTTCAACTTGAGTTGTACTTTTGGTTAGTTTATTTTCACTGCGATATCTAATGATTTAGATTTATGTATCAAAATGCTATTCAATTAAAAGATTGTGTACCAATCTCTTGATAACGGGAATATGTACCGTGAAATAGAATTTCAACTGCTTCTTGCCCACCCATGCACACTCCTTGAAAATGACTTATAAAAGTTTATATTTTAACTTCTCAGTTAAAGTTTTATTTTACTCTAATAACTAAACCTGCTAGAGTTGGAAAACCTTCTTACATTAATGTGTAGGAAGGAACTGCAGTTGCTGATTTACACCGAAGATAGACACAAAATGCTGGAGTAACTCAGCGGGTCAGGAAGCATCTCTGGTGTAAAGGAATAGGTGACATTTCAGGTTGAGACCCTTCAGACTGAGAGTTAGGGCAGAGGGAAACTAGAGGTAACTCTAGTTTCCCTCTCCCCTAACTCAGTCTGAAGGAGGGTCTCGACCCAAAATGTTGCCTATTCCTTTTCTCCAGAGATGCTGCCTGACCCGCTGAGTTACTCCAGCATTTTTGGAATTCTTCCATTAATCCTGGAGGGAGAGGGGAGTTATAACCGAGCAGCAGAACGGTCCTTGAGGATTTTGTTTTCTGTTTCTGTACAGTTGGATTTATTCCTCGCTGCCAACAAACAAGCAAATGCTGGCATTGTCTGCGACGTACCCAGAATCACTGGCTCAGCACTTAATGCAGTACATGAGGGATCCCAGTTTTGTTCGACTGAATCCTACAGATCCAGCTCTGATTGGTGAGTATTCCTTGACGTGTAATGGATTCAGTAAAAGCTAACAGGTGCGAGGTTTGGAATCTCAAACTTAATACAAGGGAGGATAACTTGTCCCTGTTGTTACAGTTATTTAAGGCATCGCCTCTGATTCTCTCCAGCGCTGCTTTGCAGTCACTTGCCACTGTTGGAATGCAGGGCTTCTGTCTTTCACTTTCTCTAGTTTTATTTTAATTCAACCAGTTTCCTCAATTGCAAGTTCACGCCAGTAAACTTTGACTACAGAATGCAATGAAGCATCGCGCTGTTAGTTAAATTATGCTTCTGGGATGTTGGACCGAAGTGGATGTAGCTTTACCCTACACCTTGCATGCTCATTACTCTTCCTAGTGTTAATTCTTGGGGGGGAGGGGGGGATTTACAAGAATGGTCCCCGGAATGATTGTGAACATTGATGAGTGTATAATGGCACTGGGTCTGTACTCGCTGGAGTTTTAGAAGGACGAGGGGTGGATCTTATTAAAACTTACCGAATAATGAAAGGCCTTGTATAGAATGAATGTGGAGAGGATGTTTCTAGTGGAGTGGGCATAGCCTCATGATAAAAGGATGTACCTTTAGAAAGGAGAGGAGAAGGAATTTCTTTAGTCAGATGGTAGTGAATCTGTGGAATTCATTGCCACAAAAGGCTGTAGAGGCCAAGTCAATGGATATTTTTAAGGCGGAGATGGACAGATTCTTGATTAGTAAGGGTATCAGGTGTTATAGATACATAGAAAATAGGTGCAGGAGTAGGCCATTCGGCCCTTCGAGCCTGCACCGCCATACAATATGATCATGGCTGATCATCCAACTCAGTATCCCGTACCTGCCTTCTCTCCATACCCCCTGATCCCTTTAGCCACAAGGGCCACATCTAACTCCCTCTTAAATATAGCCAATGAACTGGCCTCAACTACCCTCTGTGGCAGAGAGTTCCAGAGATTCACCACTCTGTGTGAAAAAGTTTTTTCTCATCTCGGTCTTAAAGGATTTTCCCCTTATCCTTAAGCTGTGACCCCTTGTCCTGGACTTCCCCAACATCGGGAACAATCTTCCTGCATCTAGCCTGTCCAACCCCATAAGAATTTTGTAAGCTTCTATAAGATCCCCTCTCAATCTCCTAATTCTAGCGAGTATAAGCCGAGTCTATCCAATCTTTCTTCATATGAAAGTCCTGACATCCCAGGAATCAGTCTGGTGAACCTTCTCTGCACTCCCTCTATGGCTATAATGTCCTTCCTCAGATTTGGAGACCAAAACTGTACGCAATACTCCAGGTGTGGTCTCACCAAGACCCTGTACAACTGCAGTAGAACCTCCCTGCTCCTATACTCAAATCCTTTTGCTATGAAAGCTAACATACCATTCGCTTTCTTCACTGCCTGCTGCACCTGCATGCCTACTTTCAATGACTGGTGTACCATGACACCCAGGTCTCGCTGCATCTCCCCTTTTCCTAATCGGCCACCATTTAGATAATAGTCTGCTTTCCTGTTTTTGCCACCAATTGTCTGCTTTCCTGTTTTTGCCGCCTTTATGGGGTGAAGGCAGGAGAATTGGGTTGAGGGAAAGATAAATCAGCCATGATTGAATGGCAGAGTAGACTTGATGGGCTGAATGGCCTAATTCTGCTCGTAAAACCTATGAACTTATGGATGCACAATGTTAGGCAGTAGAGGTCATTACCCATCTGAAATGTTTATCTGCTCATGTTGTTCACCTTTGGGCCTGTTTCACCAAATTAGTTGATTGTGATTTAACTCCAGTTATCTGGTTTGGTTTTCTTGTTACTGTGAATGGAGAGCTGTCCATACCTGAGGCAATGGTGTCCAAAGACTTCCATTGGCCTTATGTCAGTCTGTTGCGAGTATTAAATCTGCAAACCAGACTTAAGACTAAACCAGATTATGATTGCGTGCTTGAAGGCCCCTACATGGATCCTTTGTGATTGAGGGATGGGGTGGTGACTTTTAATTCCCATGCCTGGAATTGCTGATACTTGTCCGCTTCAATATAATCACTGAGTCAGCAGAAAATAAACCTTTTCATAATAATTGGAATTTATGCATTGCATTCTCACTTTGCTAAAGTGACATTTTGTTCCATAACAAATTATTTTGTACGTGTGGTCAATGCTTCAACTTTGGTAGACAGAGCGGGCTTACTACAAAAGGAATGCAAGGTTAATTCCCATTTTTGTTTCCCTTGTGATGGAATGTAGGCAGTGATATGGAGCAAACTCCCACCTCTGCTCTGATTAATGCCATGTGATTGTAAACGGCAACTTACAGCAGATAAGGAGGACATGTCTTTAATGTCTCCTTTATGAGTGCAGTAATCAGTTTGACACCACACCACAGTTTCAGCCCACTTGGAAGTGATGGGAGACATTTACATAGAAACATAGAAAATAGGTGCAGGAGGAGGCTATTCGGCCCTTCGAGCCAGCACCGCCATTCATTGTGATCATGGCTGATCGTCCCCTATCAATAACCCGTGCCTGCCTTCTCCCCATATCCCCACTAGCCCCTAGCGCTCTATCTAACTCTATCTTAAATCCATCCAGTGATTTGGCCTCCACTGCCCTCTGTGGCAGGGAATTCCATAAATTCACAACTCTGGGTGAAAAAGTTTTTTCTCACCTCAGTCTTAAATGACCTCCCCTTTATTCTAAGACTGTGGCCCCTGGTTCTAGAGTCACCCAACATTGGGAACATTTTTCCTGCATCTAGCTTGTCCAGTCCTTTTATAATTTTATATGTTTCTATAAGGTCTCCCCCTCATCCTTCTAAACTCCAGTGAATACAAGCCTAGTCTTTTCAATCTTTCCTCATGACAGTCCCGCGTGAACCTACGCTGCACTGCCTCAATCACAAGGATATCCTTCCTCAAATTAGGAGACCAAAACTGTACACAATACTCCAGATGTGGTCTCACCAGAACCCTATACAACTGCAGAAGAACCTCTTTACTCCTATACTGAAATCCTCTTGTTATGAAGGCCAACATTCCATTAGCTTTCTTCACTGCCTGCTGTACCTACACGCCAACTTTCAGTGACCGGTGTACAAGGACACCCAGGTCTCGCTGTACCTCCCCCTTACCTAACCTAACCCCATTGAGATAATAATCTGCCCCCTTGTTTTTGCCGCCAAAGTGGATAACCTCACATTTATCTATATTATACTGCATATACCCACTCACTCAACCTGTCCAGGTCACCCTGCAACCTCCTAACATCCTCTTCACATTTCACACTGCCACCCAGCTTTGTGTCATCCGCAAACTTGCTAGTGTTGCTCCTAATTCCCTCTTCCAAATCATTAATATATATGGTAAACAGTTGCGGCCCAAACACCGAGCCTTGCGGCACTCCACTCGCCATTCTGAAAAGGACCCGTTCACTCCTACTCTTTGCTTCTGGTCTGCCAACCAATTTTCTATCCATGTCAACACCCTACCCCCAATACCACGTGCTCTAATTTTAGTCACCAGTCTCCCGTGCGGGACCTTATCAAAGGCTTTCTGAAAGTCTAGATACACTACATCCACTGGCACCCCTTCATCCATTTTACTTGTCACATCCTCAAAAAATTCCAGAAGATTAGTCAAGCATGATTTCCCTTTCATAAATCCATGTTGACCTGGACTAATCCTTTTACTGCTATCCAAATGCCCCATTATTACCTCTTTAATAATTGACTCCAGCATCTTTCCCACCACCGAAGTCAGGCTAATTTACATTTTCCATTTTCATAAGTGTTGGCCTTTCTCTCTTGGCTTTTGTGTCTTGTCGTCTATTTTGGGTAAGGTTTCTGAAAGCTGTATATGAGAGCAACGGGTGAAAACCCTTCCGTTTTTATGGAGGGGAAGAAGGAAACAAGATGGAGAAAGATAAGAGCTTTTTCCTTCACAACCCTCACTTGAGATGGGTAATGATTAAATTTGTGAGTCATGCGGTTTTTGGCTTTTCCAGTTGTATGACAAGATCCTATAGATTCCTATAGCTCTTATCTGTTTGGTGTTGGTTCATTATTGTCATGCATATCATGATAAAATGAAAAGTTTGGGTGCTTTATAATCCAATCATACAATACATGAGTACAATCAACTCATACACAGATACAGCAAAACACAGAACAAGAATGCAGAATATAGTGTTGCAGCATTAGATTATGACAGTTACAGAGAAAAGGTGCAGGGAATAGTGGGGAAGAAGCTGATCCTGAATCTGTTAATACGTGCTTTTAAGCTTTTATTTCTTCTGCTCAATGGGAGACGAGGGAATGACCAGGGTGAAAAAGGGCCGTGACTATGTTAGCTGCTTTGAGGCAATGTAGATAGATTTGATGGTAGGGAGACTGGTCTGTGTGATCAACTGCGTTATATCCACACCTCTGCAGTTTCTTGTGGTCTTGGACAGAGCTGCATCCTGATAAGTTAGTCAGAGTTGTTTGAGAATTATTATAGATGATGTTTCGTCGCCGTTCATCACTGATTGTGGTCAATTGCCCAGGAGGTCGAGGGTCGCTGCAAAGAGGCGTGCCGAGTTCTTGGACCAGAAGTTTGGAGATGTGCTTGGATGGTATTGTAGTGTTGAAGGCAGAGCAATAATCAATAGACAGGATTCTGACGTAGGTGTCTTTGATGTCTAGACGTTCCAGGGATAAGTGTGCGGCCAGGGAGATGGCGTCTGCCATGGATCTGTTGTGACGCTTGACAGACTGCAGTGGATCAATACTATCTGGGTGGCTTGAGTCGATGTGCATCTTGACCAAATTTCTCAAAGTACTCACGATGGTGGATGTAGGAATCGCTGGACGGTAGTTGTTAAGGCATGGTACCTTGCTTTTCCTTGGCACTGAGGTGGCTGGCAGTGGTCGTCTTCAATGGTTCTTTTATTGTCATGTGCACCAAAGGTACAGTGAAATACCTTTTATTTTGCATATGGATCAGTGGTAATATTGCCGGCCATAAAGACAATCCCTGTTTAAGTACCCCATCCATGGAAACAGCCCACTAGGTCCATATGCAATAGTTGCCAGATTTTGGCGCCATTTTACACAGTCCAAGCTGCTTACGGTCGTAAGGCTAGGCTGGCCTCCCAGAATGGAGTGGGGAGAGATTAAAGATCGTTTGACTTGATTGCTGTTTTCCTACCGTCCTGGTGACAATTTACATGGTTCACCACAGCTGTCAATAGTTAATTCACTGAACTGTTGTATTGGAATTTAGATTCTGGGTGGCAGGGTATTTGCCAAAGGCTGCATGCTGCAAGATACCAAAGACTGAAATATTGATTCATCATTTGTTTCTGCAAGTGCTAATGAGCTGACACCTTGCTGTGTTTTTGTTTAATTAAATGCTATTAATTATATTCAGTCACAGAGGTTAAGAGTGATACCGACATTTGACATGGTGTTAGAGCAGTAACTTTAAACATCTGCCAGTTCTTTTGTATTTCAATCTGTCACAGAGGAGCATATTGGTTGAAAATTACTTCTCTACTGATTTATTTTTGTATTGTTCCTAGCTGAACTTGCAACTTTTTCATTCTCAAACTGTTTAGCCCGTTAGGGTTGGGTTTTGACTGAATAAAACATTTATAGCTCCATAACTCTAGGTCAGTGCAGGTGCTTAGAAATAAATCTAAACAGCAGTTGGAGGCAACAAATTATAATTACTGTAGTCCATTGCTTATGATTCAAGCCTGTTTATTAAGTCAAACTTTTATTTTCATGTAGTGTTTTGTTAATGTCCTTGATGTTATAACTTGTATGGGACCACACTGAAGCAAGGCAATATTTTGTTAATATTTTTATACAACAGGGCTGAAGCAGTTTTATAAGGTTGTAAATTTCTACCCACTTCCACACAAGATATTTGAGGAGAAAGTGCAGCATTTACTGGAACTGTTCAGCAAAATCCCCTTCAATCAGGCCCTGGTCTTTTCAAATCTCCACAGTAGGTAAGTGGATGTGTTGGCTCTTCATCTGTGTGTGGTACGATCATGGCATATTCACAGATGGCCTTTCTCATGTTATATGTCCTTACTCTCTGAACCCTGTGATTTAATCCTATTCCCCCAATACTACTGCAATATTTCATTATCTAAGTATTGCAGGCGCACCACCGATTTTCCAGCACCTTTGGTTCCAGAGCCTTTCTGGATTATTCGTTTTGTAGCACTAACAGAGGTCATGGCCTCGAAGAGGAGTACAAAGGTACAGCAATGGTCAGCCTAGGCCATTGCGGATCCGAGATAACGGCGCGAGATAAAGTCGGCCTCGGAAGTTGGCTGTGGAAATGGATCAGCTGGCTCAGGCAGGGCCGGAGTTCCAGACCACTGGCTGCAGGGGGCAAACTCGATCCAGTAACATGGTTAAAATATATTTTTGGGAGGACTTCCGGCTATGGTTTCACCTGTGCCCTTGTGATTTTGTCTCAATTAAGGGAGGCACCAGACCATTAGTTGCTGGAAAATCCATGGTGGACTTGTATATCAACTTCTTTTGAAAGCTAATGCTTCTGTACGTGAAGAGGATTTTGTGGGAGCTATATTTGAAAGGGAACATCCGTGACTTTTACGGGTCTGTTCATGTTACACAGTATTTACCAACAAAGTCATGTCATTACAATTCGAAATCATATTCCACCCTGTTGCCTTTAAGATATTCTCTGTATTAATAAAAGATTTTATTTTCGATGTAATTCACTGTGTTCCTTTGGTTTTCGTTGTTCTTTTTATAGTAAAGCTGTACTCTTCGTCTGATCAGCTTGTCTTTTTTTTTTTTTTTTTATTTTTTTATTTTTTAGAAGTACGGTAGATTACAGTAATGTACAACACGTATATATTAATACATTTTTTTGTACCGCTTCACTTTTTTAAACTTTAAGAAAGAAAAAGAAAGAAGTAAGAAAAGTGAAGAAAGTGCGCAAAGGTTGTGAAGTGCAAAAGAGTGTTGGGAAAAGAAAGCCCCTTAGAAAAGAGGTTAGAGAAGGAAGTAAAGTTAGAAAATAGACCCTAGAAAAAAAAGAGAAAGAAAGAAGGAACAATCGCTCTATTATAACTCTTATACCATACTTCATAGAGAAGGAACTACCAACCAAGTCTATTTTTATTTTACCTCCCATTACCAGGTCCAGATACCTTTTATTTATTTATTTGTTTTTCTAAATTACTATTGCACCTCATGCTTGTAATAGGTCCAAAAACGTAGACCACGTCTTTTGAAATTGATCTACTTTGCCTACTAGGAGGAATCTCATCTCTTCCAGATGTAATGTTTCCAACATATTTGATGTCCACATTTTTATTGTTGGTGTGGGCGCATTTTTCCAGAATTTAAGTATAAGCTTTTTTCCCATTATTAGCCCATAATTGAGTAAATTCTTCTGATACACGTTTAATTCAGGAATACCTTCCGCTATTCCAAAAATAATCCATTCTGGTTTTGGTACCAGTTTTATTTTGATTAATTTTGAAAAAATATCAAATATTTCAAACCAGAATTTTTGGATTTTTGTACAAAAAACAAAAGAATGTGCTATGGTAGCTTCTTGACATATACATTTATCACAGATTGGTGAGACGTTAGGAAAGATTTTATTTAGTTTGGTTTTTGAATAATATAATCTATGTAATGTTTTAAATTGGATAAGCGTATGTCGTACGTTGATCGAGCATTTATGCACCTGTAATAAATGATTATCCCAACTCTCTTTTGAAATTTTTATACCTAGATCTTGTTCCCAATCTCTTCTAATTCCATCTGTTGTGGGTATTTCTATATTTAAGATGATATTATATAAGTATGATATTAAATTAACTGATTCCGCCTTTGTCTTCATTGCTTCATCTAGTAAGTCGGAAGGCATATTATAATAATCTTTTGTGTGTGTTTTCAAATAGTCACAGATTTGTATATATTTAAAATATTGATTATTTTTCAAATTATATTTCAGTTGTAGTTGTTGGAATGATAGTAATTTTTCTAATTCATACAGATCTTCGAGCGTTTTAATTCCCATTCTTTCCCATTGTATAAATGCTTTATCTATGATTGAAGGTTTAAACGATGGGTTATTGACTATTGGTATTAAGAGAGATAGGTTTCTTAATTTTAGATTCTGTTTTATTTGCTTCCATGTTCTAATAGTGCTATATATAATTGGATTTTTATTATAATTTTTATTATTCAAATTTATTGGAGAGAGAATAATCGCTCCTATATTATTCGGGGAGCAATCCCCTTTTTCCATTATAATCCAGTCCACCTGCTGGGCAGAATTGTCCAGCAGGTGAATCATATTTTTAATATTTACTGCCCAGTTATAATACATAAAGTTAGGGAGCGCTAGACCCCCCAACTCTTTTCGTTTGTTAAGGTGTGTTCTTTGTATTCTGTGGGATTTGTAATCCCATATAAAATTTGTAATGTCTGAGTCCAGTTTTTTGAAAAACTTTTTTGGGAGATATATAGGTATTGATTGAAATAGGTAAAGGATTTGTGGTAAGAAAATCATTTTTATAGCATTTATCCTACCTATTAAGGACATCGGAAGTGTTTTCCAAAATTTAATCAGATTATTTAATTTCTTAAGTAGGGGATTATAATTAGCTTTAAACATATCATGGTAATTTCTAGTAATCTCAATTCCTAAATATTTGAATTTTTCCATAGCTATTTTAAAAGGGAATTTCCTGAGATGTGTTGAGTCTTTTGGTTTAATCGACATAATTTCACTTTTGTTCCAATTTATTCTATATCCTGAAAAGGATCCAAAGTCCTCAATTAAGTTTAATATATTTGGTATACTAATTTGTGGTTTTGTGATGTACAGTAGTACATCATCAGCATATAGGGATAGTTTGTTGTTTGAATATTTTGTGTTATAACCGTGAATATTCGAGTGTGTTCTTATTTTTTCAGCAAGGGGTTCAATTACCAAAGCAAATAACAGCGGTGATAGTGAACATCCTTGTCTGTTGCCCCTAGATAATTCGAATTTTGAAGATAATATATTATTAGTTAGTATTCTAGCCGTAGGTTTGTTATATAGTAGTTTTATCCATGCAATAAAGTTTTCTCCCAATTGGAATTTTTGCAATACTTTGATCATATAGTCCCATTCTACTTGATCAAACGCTTTTTCTGCGTCCAGTGAGATGATAGCTAACTCTTGGTCATAAGATTTATGTGAATGCATTATGTTAAGCAAACGTCTCAAATTATTAAATGAGTGCCTCTTAGGTATAAATCCTGTTTGATCCTCATGTATTAGTCTACTAACATACTTGCTTAATCTATTGGCTAATGTTTTTGCTATTATTTTCTGATCCGTATTTAACAAAGCAATAGCTCTATATGATCCTGGTTCTTCTATATTTTTATCTTTTTTAAGTATTAATATGATCGTTGATTCCGCTAGTGTTTCAGGTAGGTTTTGCTCTTTATAAGCATATGTATACATTTTTTGTAATCGTGGAGTAACTATATCATAAAAAGATTTATAAAATTCATTACTGAATCCGTCTGGTCCTGGTGTTTTTCCATTTTTTAGTGTTTTTATTGTGTCTTCTATCTCCTTAGAAGTAATTTGTGCTCCCAGTTCCTCTTGTTCCCTGCGTTCTAATTGTGGTAGATTACAATTATCTAAAAATTCTGAGATTTTATTATTGTCTATTGACGTTTTAGATGTGTATAGATTCTGGTAAAATTGAGCAAATCTTTTATTAATATCCTTGGGTAGTGTTAATACTTCCCCTCTATCTGATTTAATCTTTAATATTGCATTCTCTTTTTCCCGTTTTTTAAGTTGTCGTGCTAGAAGTTTGTGGGGTTTGTCCCCGAATTCGAAGTGTTCTTGTTTTGTGATTTGAAATAATGTTATAACTTTCTCTGACAGTAATTTATTTAACTGAAATTTCAGTAGTAGTATTTTATTATGTTTATCCATAGTTGGGTCTTTAGCATTATCTATATCTAACTGTTTTATTTGATCTTCTAAGTGTCTTTGTTCATTCTTATTCTTTTTATTTTGATAAGCTTGAAATGAAATAATGACTCCTCTTATAAATGCTTTGAAGGATTCCCATAATAACGTGGGGGATATCTCTGGTGTATCATTTAACTCAAAAAATAGATCCATCTGTTTTTTTAGATAGATACTCCCTTGAGGGTCTTTTAAAATTTGTGAGTTAAACCTCCAGAACGGTTTATTCATAGACATTCCTTCTAGTTTTAGAACAAAAGTTAACGGAGAATGATCTGAGATCGCATTAATATGATATTTAGGATTCAGAGATTGCGAAATTAATTTTGTATCCACTAGAAAATAGTCTATCCGTGAATATGTTTTATGCACCATTGAATAAAACGAGTAATCCCTTCCCGTCGGGTTTGCAATCCTCCATACATCTGTTATATTTGTGTTTTCCATATATGTGTGTAAGAGTTCACTGGTTTTAGATTTCGTCTGACCTTTTTGTTTTTGCATCGATTTATCTAAATAAGGATCTAAAACACAATTAAAATCTCCTCCGATTATAACATTTTGATAATTAGATTCTGCAATTATATTCAGAATTTTATTAAAAAATTGAGGGTTATCAAAGTTGGGCGCATATATGTTTACCAGCGTAATTGGCATATTATTGATCTCCCCTGCTACTATAAGATATCTCCCTTCCTTATCTAAAATAGTGTTCTTTGATTTAAATGGAATTCCTTTACGAATAATAATTGCAGTACCTCTAGATTTGGAGGTAAATGAAGAGTGAAATGTTTGGCCTATCCAGTTCGCCCTCAGTCTTGTCTGATCTTGCTGTTTAAGATGTGTTTCCTGTAGAAACGCTATGTCCGTGTTGTATGATTTCAACTGAGCTAGTATCTTGCCCCTTTTAATAGGTTCATTAATCCCCCTTATATTCCAACTACATAATGTGATTCCTCCTATTTTCTTTTGATTGTCGTCATGCATTTTTACCAATTTTAATGACCTTAATTATTGTGGTGCGTTCATACCTCCGGACTCTGGTTATTTTGGGAGTATTTCTATTATAGACTTCCTTGGTAGTTCTCCTGCGCGATTGTCCTTGAAGAAAAAACACACAGATGTGACATATTGTGATTAAAAAAAAAATATATATATATAAATCAAATAAATTTACGGTGTCTAAAATTTCAACACCGTAGTGAGTGGCCCACTCGTCTGTGGGGTACGACATCCATAACGCTTCCGGCGTAGTTGGTATAAAGTTAGCCCCGCTGTATTTATTACCCAAAATCTATGGGGTCATTACCGTTTCCAATTCAGTTCTATTTCACCCAGTTACAATTTATATATATGTCAAATGTATTCGATTCCATATCCTACTCACTCTTTATCTCTTAACTATTTTAAAATGAATTTAGTATTGTTAAAGTGAGCGGTTTACTGAGTGGATTAACCGGAGTCAGGTTCCTGGAATTGTGCTTTCGTTCAGAAATTACTGAGATATTTTTTAACCATGTTACTGAGTATTTTTTGGCTTTTGTGTTGGAATAGAGCTCAGCGTCTTGCGGACATTCTCACCTCAAGAGGACTTCCTGCTGTCTGTATTTCAGGTGGGTGATCTGGTAGAGATATATAATCGATTGTTCCAAAGTTCAAGTCAACAGTGTTTTATTGTCATGTGTCCCAGATAGAACAATGAAATTCTTACTTGCAACAGCACAACAGAATATGTAAACATAGTACACTGTTAACAATGTAATAAAATAAACGAGAACGTATAAAGATATACACACATATATGCACATGTAAATGTGAAAAACAATAATGATGCAAAATGAAAAAACTAATGCACGCGTCTAAGTAGTTCAGAGCTTATTTGGAGGTTGTAGTGTTTAATAGCCTGATTGCTATAGGGAAGAAGCTGTTCCTAAACCTGGATGTTAGTTTTCAGGCTTCTGCACCACCTTCCCGATGGTAGGGGTGAAAGGAGTGTGTGGCCAGGGTGGTGTGGGTCTCTGATGTGATTTGCCGATTTTCAAATGAGACGAGTCAAAATCCAAAGACACTTGATTATTTTCCTCTTGAAGTTGCTGACATTTTGGAGTTTTCCGGTTCTGTGAAATGTACTTTCATTTTGTATGAAGGCAGGATGAGAGTTTGTTAGAGCCGTCGTGATCCGATCGAGAAAATCATAGCTTAGTCCTTCCCCAGTGCCCATATATATTTCAGCAGGGAGTTAGCCGGGCAGTATCCAATATGGGATATTCCTCATTGATCACACAAACCAACCTTCCTTCCGTTGACTCAATTTATGCCTCACGCTTCCTCGGCAAGGCCAGCAACATAATCAAGGACGAGTCGCACCCTGGCCACTATCACTTTCTCCCTCTCCCATCAGGCAAAAGGTATAGAAATGTGAAAACACACACCTCCAGATTCAGGGACAGTTTCTTCCCAGCTGTTATCAGGCAACTGATTCATCCTACCACAACCAGAGAGCAGTCTTGAACTACTATCTACCTTATGGGTGACCCTCAGACTATCTTTGATCGGACTTTACTGGCTTTACATTGCACTGAGCATTATTCCCTTATCATGTATCTATACACTGTAAGTGGCTCGATTGTAATCATGTATTGTCCTTCCGCCGACTGGTTAGCACTCATCAAATGTTTTTCACTGTACCTTGGTACACGTGACAATAAACTAAACTAAAGATATTGAAGCGAGATGTAAGTCTCTCTGTGCTGTCCACATTGTTAATTCTTTGTATGGGTGAGTGGGACTATCAAATTTGAGTCCAGCTGTTTCACACTCGGATATTTATTGGGAAGACTTAATGAGAGCACAGTTTAATTGTAATGCTGTTAAACATATTGATCCAGACTGCTGCTACTCACAGCTCGCAATGTGTTGCAATCTGCATTCATCCGTCTTTCATTTTGCTTTCATTCAGGCAGCATGAACCAGAACCAGCGGCTTGAAGCCATGTCGAAACTAAAACAGTTCAAATGTCGGGTTCTCATCTCCACTGACTTGGTGAGTTTTATGGATTCATCGCAAAGCTAAGATTGTAAAGCAGGGAGTGAGTGCCCTGCTACCAATGACTGAATCTTCCTGAAGTACTGTCAGGGGTTATGGGGACAAGGGAGAAGAAGGGGGTGAGAGGGAAAGATAATTCAGCCATGGCTGAATGGCGGAGTAGACTTGATGAGCCGAATGGCCTAATTCTGGTTCTATAATTTATGACCGAACCTCATTAAAAAGAATTTAGATTAATTTAGCAGATTAAGCTGTGAGCGGTGTACCTGTGGTCTGCTTGATATATTGCTTTTTACACTTTGTTACGATCCCAAGGCAATGGGGAGTTGGGTTGAATGGGAGTGAACAAGTTATGTTTCTTTATGAAAATGGAGCACGAATACAAAGAAAAAACGAGTGCCAATTTATCACGAGTATAGGTGTGATTAAGATTAAACCCGTTTGTCTTTGTGCAAATACATATTCTGAATCAGCTGTTCACTTGCATCCCATTGTCACTCTTTACACTTTCCTCTTTGGGTGTCAATTGATCGAGACTCTGCAGAAGGGTGTCGACCCAAAACCTCACCCATTCCTTCTCTCCAGAGATGCTGCCTGTCCTGCTGAGTTACTCCGAAGTGTCTAGAATATGTGAGCATAGTACGTTGTTAGCAATATAATAAACGAGTTTGTGTTCGGACTGGCTCGGCGGCTCCCCCTGCAGGCCGCTGCGCTCTGGGAGCTTGAAACACACTAATGGTTAGGACTGCAGATAGACATATTTCACTTGGGCAGCTTACAGCGCAGTGGTATGAATATTGATTTCTTTAACTTTAAGTAATGCCAGCATTCCCTCTCTCCATCACTCCCCCACCCAAGTCGCACCAGCTTCCCATTTTCACTAAACAAACAGCTAACAATGTCCTGTTTCTTTTATCGTTGCTACTTTTTTTTGCATATCTTTCATTCATTGTTCTGTATCTCTCGTTTCCCTTTCCCATGTCTTTCAATCTGAAGACGGGTCTGGACCCGAAATGTCGCCCATTCCTTCTCTCCAGATATGCTGCCTGTCCCGCTGAGTTACTCCAGCTTTGTGTGTCTATCTTTGGTTTAAACTAGCATCTGCAGTTCCTTCCTACACTAATGATTAGTAACCTGCCAGTGTTTGGGCACAAGACTGAGCTTTACTTTGAATGTGAATTTAGCATTTGGACTCAGTTAAACTGTAGTGCAAGCTGACTTTTGTCATTGGGCACTGGTTACACGACTCATGGACATCCTCTAGTGGTGGCTAGTGGTTACTTTATTTATTGCACTCAAATGTCACGGTATTCGGTGAGGCACTCTCTGATTTCCTTTGGTTGAACCAGGTTGTGGATGTGGGGAGTAGGATATTTAAAAGAAGTGTTCCAAGCAGAATCAATTTTTGATATTTTGGGAAAAAGCCGGTTTCAAACCCGCTGAGCTACTCCAGCAGTTTGTGTTTATACTTAAATAAAGTTGTCCATTTTCAGAAGATTGACCAGGGCTTATTGATCTCCCTACATTACTGGATGCATGTTGTTATCAAAATTATCACTAGTGCACCACAGCAGCAGTGTATATTATCCAAGAACAAGCACTGCAGTTACTTCTTCAGGACTGATGCCACCCATTGGCAACCTTCAAGATCAGTGGTACCTGCAAGATGCCCATCGTTATAGCTTGGATGTGTGTTCACAATGTTGTTGGGTCAAAATCTGGGACGTTCTTACCCATGAACTGAGTATCTTTACATTATGGACTCCAGAGGTTTATGCGCAGAAGAAACAAAAACATGAATCTACCGCCTGAATCTACTCCACCATTCAGTAGAATCCTGGCAGATATCAAAGTTCACCCTCCCACTTGAACTGAGTATTTTCACGTCATGGACTCAGTAGGTTTATGTGCAGAACAAACAATGACATGAATCTACTCCACTACCTGAATCTACTCCACCATTCAGCAGAGTCGTGGCAGATTTCAAAGTTCACTCTCCCACTTCACCCTGAAGTCTGGATTTTCTTCATGATCCATCAATCTGCCTTTAAAATATTCAGTGACTGAACAACAGCACTTTTTCAGGAGATGGCAGCTTTGTGAAGACAGTTTGGTATAGATGATAAAGACTGGCCAACACATGAATGAATGCTGAATGTCTTGCTGAGTATTGTTTATCAATTTTCTAGCACCAAGTAGATTTTGCTTCCATGTTAATATTTTGTTCCCATGTTAAGATTTTGTTAATGTGGCTCTTTCAGACCTCCCGAGGAATTGATGCCGAGAAAGTGAATTTAGTTGTTAACCTTGATATTCCTCAAGACTGGGAGACATATATGCATCGCATTGGAAGAGCCGGCCGTTTCGGTATGAATTACTTTACATTGACAACACACAAACTTACTATTTGCCCAGTTGGCTCGTGCTCTTGTTTTAATGCAAAAAGGGGAACTGTCTCTCTGCCTTCCATCAATGTCTGCTTTCCTCTCCCCCTTCTCCCTCCTCTGTGGTCATAAAGTTTTCTGTCGCCTGCTCCAGGTTTCTCCCACATCTCAATGCGGGCAGATGAATTGGCTACTGTCAGCTTCCCCTTAGTGTAGGTATGTGGCAAATGAATAGAGTTTGATAGGCGTGGAATAGAGTAAATTGTGCGGTTGCAGAGAAATAAGGAAGTGGAGGTGAGGGGGGCAGGGAGACGACGACTGGTGGGATTGCTGTACTGGAAGCTGGCATGCACTAGATAGGCCGAGCTGTCCTAATAAATAAAGAATGCTGACTTGGAGGCTGGCTGAGAGATGACATTTTGTGATATCGCAATAGCAGCTTGCTAAAAAATCACAGGTTGCTAGTTTATTGGTTCTCTGTTATTTACAAAACAGTAACCATATTAGGAAAACTGAGGCAAATCCCCAAACTGAAGCCTCTGTTTTTCGCTAATTTTCCACACCTGGAGCTTTTGTTTTACCATAAATGCTTATTAGATTTAATAATGTGCAGATGCTAACTTACAGTACCTGTCAGGTATGTTAATCGTGTCTCTGTAAAAGTACTCAGTACTGTGTTGTAATGTACAAAATCAGTCTGTTAAGGGACCATAATCTTTATATCCAAACCAAACTCGACACATTGCCAGGTCCTTACGGGCTTGAGTCAGGTAGGGTGGCATAGTGGTAGAGTTGCTGCCTTACAGCGCCAGAGACCCGGGTTCGATCCTGACTATGGGTGCTGTCTGTACGGAGATTGTATGTTCTCCCCGTGACCTGCATGGGTTTTCTTTGGGATCTCCAGTTTCCTCCCACACTCCAAAGACATACAGGTTTGTAGGTTAATTGGTTTGGTATAATTGTAAATTGTCCCTAGTGTGTGTAGGATAGTGTTGGTGTGTGCGGAACGTTGGTCAGCGTGGACTCGATGGGCCGACGAGTCTTGTTTCCACACTGTGCTTCACACTTACCATTGGTGGAATGACCATAATCAGGAGGGCATTAAAATATCATGTATGTTCCTTTAGAAAAATGGAAGCAATGACAAAGTGGTGCAGCTGGTAGAGCTGCTGCCTCACAGGTGCAATAGACCCAGGTTCGATCTTGACCTTCGGTGCTGTCTGTGTGGAGTTTACACAGTCACAAGGGAGGACATGTAAACTTGACTCAAGCAGCCCCCGAGGTCAAGATCAAACCTGGGTCTCTGGTGCTGTGAGGTAGCAACTCTACCAGCTGCGCCACTATGCACATCTTTGTGGTGTACATCCTTGGGATGTAGGAGGAAACTGGAGTAATCCTCTGGGTGCTCCGGTTTCCCCCCTACATTCCAAAGATGCGAGTGTCTGCAATTTAATTGGACTCTAAATTGACTCTCGTGTGCAGGGAGTGGGTGGGAAAGTGGGACAACAAAAACTCGTATGAACGGATGGTTCATGTGGACTCGGCAGGTCAAAGGGCCTGTTTCCATGTTGTAACTAAACTAAAATTATTTGGTGAATTTGCATTTTTTTTTTAAATTAAGTTGGTGTAATGGATGCTTTGAATAGAGGAGAAACCTTTAGCAATTTAATTTTTTGCTGTTCTTTCAGGCACTCGGGGTATATCTGTGACGTACTGTTGCCGTGGTGAAGAGGAGAATGAATTGGGATTGATAGCACAACGTTGTAATCTTCAGCTTCTGTCCCTTCCCGGTAGGTGAAAGCTCAGTTACGATGCCCATATTATCTGTTAAATTATTTTTGGCTATACTCGGCTTGTAATGTGCCTGCTTCGCCTTAATATTAGCAGTCAAGTATTTTCGATTAAGTATCTGATCAAAGTTGCATGAAATAAAATATTGTACATCATATATTAATATTCTAGACATAAACCTTTTTATTGATAAACTGCATGTCGTCATCTTAACCTTTTGAATACCAATATTTTACTCTGCAATTCTACATTTTAAAGCTAAACAGTATTGATGTAAAAGACAGTAAACCGTCGTTATAACGGACGAAGGGGTGGGGAATGATGTCTGTTATTACCGATTGTAAGCTATAATCGAGGAAAGGGATTTCTCCCCATTGACGTCACTGCCCGGGTACCGGGTAAGAATCCTGGAGCCCAGTCACTGAGAGCCCAATGGGACCTCCCTCACCGCACAAAGCGTAGTGGTCCGAGAAGGCCACCCGGCATCACCAGTGCAGCTGGGGAACAGCAACAACCACTGCTGCTGACTCCCATGTTCGGTGATTGAGAACATAATGGGAGGTTTGGGGCGTTGGTGTGGCGGGATAAGGGCGCCCTGTCCCGCTTTCTGTGAGACTCCCTCAACTAGCCGCCCACCCTTGGGGTGGGAGATTGCAACCTTCACGTGGTCCACCCTGTTTCAACGAATGTAATCAACCTGGTGTGCAAATCAAATAAGATCAAATAGAACAAGTTGTCCGACAACTTTAGGCTGTGCATGCCATACGCAAGAAGAAGAAGAGGCCACCCGCCCGGAGTTCACGGTGAAAGGACATCAAACTTAAACATTAACTCCCTTTCTCCTTCCAAAAACCATGCCTCACCTGCCGAGTGTACAGACTTATTTTTAAACGGCAAAAAATGTATTTTTGGTACTGCAAGCTAAAAATACTAAAGGCTGTTTATTAAATTATTCATTAAAAGAGTTATGTGTCGATCGAAGCAATTGCTTATCAATTTCAATGTCCTCCGTAGTGTAACTTACAGCCTGTGTTCTTGCAGACACTGATGTTTGATTACTGTGAGAATGCTGCGTTAGCTATAACAAAAATCCATTATAAAGGGGTCTGTACAGGTGTCAGAGGTTATGGGGAGAAGGCAGGAGAATGGGATTAGGAGGGCGAGATAGATCAGCCTTGCTTGAATGGCGGAGTAGACTTCATGGGCCGAATGGCCTAATTCTACTATTCCTAATGTAATAGAGGGTAGACTACAACAAAAATAAATTGGCTCTATTTGCCATACATTTAGTGCCAAATCTGAGAACGTTGCGGCTAATCACCTGCAATGTCCTTGTATAAACATAAATAAACAAAACATTTCTCTTCACAAAAAGACTGATACAAAAAGCTGGAGTAACTCAGCGGGTCAGGCAGCATCTCTGGAGAAAAGGAAAAAGGTGACGTTTTGGGCCGAGACCCTTTTTCTTCAGAGATTGACTTGATATCCGCCATAAAACATCTTGTTCAAATAAGAAACTGAAAAATAACAACTGTTGGACTAAATATTAAATTCAAATGGTATTAGTGCAATTAGATATGTATCAGTTATTCATTAATGTGCCTCCCGGTGATAGAATTGGGATAATAATAAACTAAAATGCTACGACTTATGTAAGTAGAGGTTTGATTCCCATGTTAACTCACTTCCACCAGTTCCTGGGTTGAAGATATCAACCAGTATACATGTTGATGATTTTCATAGAGTGCTAGTCATTCAGCGTGGAAATGGGCCCTTCGGCCCAACTTGCCCATGCCGGCCAACTTGCCCCATCTACACTAGTCTATGATTTTCAGTAGAACTTTTCCTTTTGGTAGTGGACTCTGAAATGCATTGGATTCCACTTCCTGTCCAATCTGCTCTTCATTAAGCTGAAGGTCTATGAATAGGCATGGGCCATTGAAAAACTTTATTTTTTTTATTTTTTTTTACACAGATCCGATTCCATCTGGATTACTGGAAGAGCCAGTTGACTGGGACATGAATGTTATTAAGATGCAAGAGGCTGAGGATCCATCCCTCTCAACTACCACGCCACCTCTTGAAGTTGACTCTTCAGCCACTGCAAAGCAGCAGTCCCCAGACTCCGAGCTATTATCCCTCTCCAGAATTGAACCTGCTGGAAAGAAGTTCGCAAATCGAAAGGTTCAGAAGTCGAGGAAAGTGCCAACTGCGAAAGAAGGTCAGGATCTGCTCGGGGGAGATGCTGGAAAGACAGCGGAGATCAGTGGTGGCTACGTACCTGACAAGGACATCAAAATGAAAGTGCAGTCAAATCTCTCCGGCGCTCTGTCCCTCGACGGGTGTCAGCCAGTAATTATAGAGCCCGTCATCACACTTCAAGAGAAGAAGGCTTTGCAGGAATCCCTTCCAAAAATCTCACCATTGACATTGTTTAAGAAAAGGCTGAAACGCGAGAAGAGGTTGCTGAATTTCTTGGAAATAGTGAAGGATTACGAGAGCTTTCTCACGGAGCGGAACGAGAAGCCGGTGGAAATAGTCAGGCAGTGGAAGGGTTTCTTGAAGGAGAAGTCACTGGATGAAAGCGAAGATGCGGAAACCACGGAGCTGGTGTATGTGGAGCAGATGAGCAGGGAGGAAAACACCAAGTTATTTTTGAGTAAAAGGGACATGGTACGTTTGCATTCCTCTCAAAGACGCACAGAACCACCTGGGTCTGATAACCAAGACCTGAGTGATTCTAATTCCAGCACTAGCTCATCCACGAGAAGCAGGACCAGCAGTCGAGAATCGTCCACAGAGGCTGAGATGCCGGTGATTGCACAAGTCTCTAAAGAAGACCAACTGATGCAAGACCAGAGCCCAGTGACATTGGACACTCTCCACCCCAACCAGAAGAGCTTTCCAACTATCCAATCTCAAGGTGGGCTGCTAGGTAGTGACCATTCTGATTCTTTTTCCAATGCATCTTCCACGAGGCCACTTGAACGTGAGAAAGGGTTAGGGCACAAAAACCCCTCCCTGAGAGGCAGGTCTCCTCAGTGTGATGTGAAGAGATCGAAAGGCGGTCCTAAGTTTGGATCAGCTAGGACAGCCAAAGTGCCTCGTGTCATGGAGGCGAATACCAAGGATGCAACATTCCCTCAGAGTGAAAGTTCACACTTACCCGCTGACCCTGAAAATGCAGGCGATTACTGGAAATCTTATTATCATGCCTGGCGGAGTTACTATGCGACCATCGGCTACCCTTACTATGGAAGCTCGGAGAGAAATCCAGATTGGTTGAAAGCTTACCAGATGAACTCTGTGTATCTTAAGGAGCTGTTCAAACCATAACTATCCAGCTTGGTTTGCACAACATTTGTACTAAAGCTATGTTGCCCCAATAAAGGTTTTGTCGTTGTATGAATGTTGACTTCTTGTTTCTTGGTCTTCTCTAATTCTCCTAGTCTTCCCTCTCTTTCCCCCTCCCCCACCCTTGTCTTCCCACCAGTTCCATCCTGTATCCCCCTCGTTAACACATCTTCCCAGCCAGCAATGGACCATTATGGACTCCACCCGTCCTGAAGTCATCTGTTGCCAGCCTTGATTCTGGCCTTTTCTTGCCTCCACTCCCCCTCCCCAATATCTTTCCTCAATACCTGAAGAATGGTTCAGACCTGAAATGTCACCTATTCCTTTTCTCCAGAGATGCTGCCTGACCTGCTGAGTTACTCCAACATTTTGTGTCCATATAGCAAGGAAACAGGCCCTTCGGCCCAACTTGTCCACACCAGGATGCTGTCTGATCCGTTGAGTTACTCCAGCACTTTGTGTTTTTTTAAGTGGTAGGTGGATACACATAAAGGTTGGGGGAGGGGGGGAGGGAGAAGATTGGAACATGTTTATTTGGGCAAGGGACAATGATGAAAAGACAAGGATGTGAGACAGCACACTGGACAGTGCAGCGTACACCACGACTCACTGCTTCATAATGTTGGCACATGCTGTGCCCCAATACCGGAGAGGAACACACATCACCATCTGTTGTATAAAGGGACCAAGGATGGGCCTGGCTCGGTGAGTGGGTAGATGAGAGAATGTCCTGGTTGTTTTGCTCCTGGGCCTGGCCAAGCTGGCCATCCGTAGCTGCCGAGCTGACTGCCTGCCCCGTTTTCCTGGGTTATGCGCATGCCCGGGTTTCCATATATTTTCTTTAGAGATACAGCGCGGACACTGGCCCTTTGGCCCACCGGATCCGCACCGATCAGCGATCACCCTGCACACTAGCACTTTCCTTCACACTAGACAATTCTTTAAAAACAATTTTACCGAAGCCAATTTACCTACAAACCCGCACGCCTTTGGAATATGGGAGGAAACCCACGCGGTCAATGGGAGAACGTGCAAACTCCGTCCAGACAGCACCCGAGGTCATAATTGAACCAGGATCTCTGGCATTGTGAGGCAGCAACTCTGCCGCTGTGCCACTGCCGTCCTTTACAAAGATCACGTAATATAGTAATTTGATGTTTAGTAGTAAGAATACCTGGCAATTTTCGTAGTATGTTGGTGGGTGTTTATTATTTTGAGGTAAATATTGCTGTAAATAATTAAATAGATTTAATTTTGTTAAAAAAAAGGGTGGACCTGTGCCTTGGAGAGGGAAAAGGCTGAAGAACAATTTCTGTTTGAAGTGTCAGCTGAGAGAGAATTTGCTAAATACTTAAACGGTGGGAGGGAAGCGAGAGACTAATTGTGCAGCTTGTTCAAAGACTGTTGTCATTCTGTGAGGAGTGGTCAGATCGGTGAGAGTACCAAATGGATTTAACCCTGCTTAGCTCGCCTGTAAAACACACACACGGAGCCGACAGCTCTTGGAGAGAAGCCTTTGGTGAGGAAAATGAAGATTTGAGTTATCCTGAGTGAGAACATCTACTAGAGGTCGACTGTTAACTGCCATTGGCCAATTTCAACAGCCCTTCTCGACAATCGATAGGGTTGGGGTATTAGCACTTAAAGGACGGATGCTGGTGTGAATCGGAGTTTGTCATGAAAGATGCAGTGATTAGATACAACGTGTTTTAAAGAAAACGTGGAGAAACTTCTACATGGTGAGGCGATGGTTGGTCGGCTTCTTGGAGCGTGGGACTCCCTTTTTGGAGAGCGCCTGGGATGCATCTAGGCATCGCCATTCAGTGCAGTCCCATGAAGTTTTAGTCCTGTGCTAAAGACCCAGCGATGTTCGGTCCCCTTGCTATAGAATGCAATGAGACCGACTCCCAAGTTTACATTCCTCTCCACCCTGTCTCCGTGGCTGTGAGTGCGTTGATCCTGAGCTTCACTTGTGTTATCGGCGTGCTGGGAAACGGGCTGGCCTGCCGCCTGCTTTGCACCGACAAGTCTCCGCGCACCCCGATCAACGCTCTTCTTCTCAACCTTGCCGCCACCGACCTCCTGAAATGCGCGGTGGACATCCCCTTGCTCCTGGCCGTCAGCATCTGGGGCAACAGCCGGGTGGACCTGGGCGAAACGGCGTGCGTCCTGCAACCTTTCACCTACTCCCTGAGCAGTTGTGTCCAACTTGCTACTCTGGTGGTCATTAGCGTGGAACGCTACCAAGCCATCGCCCACCCATTCCAGGTAGCCAAGAAGAAGATTAGAATCCAGGGATGGGGCCCAACCATCTGGTCCATGGGTTTTATAGTATCGGTTTTGTCCATCACTTTGACCAAGAAGACACCTGCCTATGTGAGATGCAGGCATCTATCTGTAGACCCTCAAAAATATTTTGACCCTTTTGGTACTTTTATCCTTGTTCCCACCTGGACTATCAGCTTGGCCCTGATAGTTGGCCACTACCTGAGAATATTTGCACTTGTCAGGAGGCATAACAAAAGAATCTTCGATAGGGGGATGGTGCCCATCTCACCAAAGGAGCGTGTTCTGCACCTACCTGGGCAAGCGGGGCATAGTGGGCGACAGCAGACAGCAGCCAAGGCGGTGGCTAGAGCGGAGGACGGATGTCCACCAGCTGAGCTCAGCCCTGGTCATCCGACAGGGAAGGCATCGCGGACCGTCCAGAGCCAGGTGGTCTCGACGAACGGTCGAGCCTCCACGTCCCTCCAGAGTGAACCTCCTGATGCCCCCAACATAATGGGAGCGGTGTGCCTCATTAGCAGGTCATCCAGGGAGTCTGCCAAGAAAAGAATGGAGGGCAAGCTTGCCAAACGCTTTGGCTACATCATGTTAACCTTCCTGGTGTGCTGGATGCCGCTGGTCACAGTTTTGTTGTTGAACATGTTCGTGCAACATTTGGTAAGTGGTTGTGGACCTTTTTTTACATTTGGGGGGCAAAAGGAATGAATGGGTGAGGTCTTCGAAGGTCATTGGGTCGGGAATCTGGTGGGGAGGGGGGGGGGTGCGGTGAGAATTAAGGGAAGATCCAGCGGAAGGCAGAAGATAAAACTGTTCGGTGAACTTTCGTAACTGTTGCCGCCTGAAACGTGGCAACTCTTGTGTCCTGTGGAATTCTCTGCCACGGAAGGCAGTGGAGGCCAATTCACGGGATGTTTTCAAGAGAGATTTAGCTCTTGGGGCTAACGGAATCAAGGGATATGGGGGAAAAAGCAGGAACGGGGTACTGATTTTGGAGGATCAGCCATGATCACATTGAATGGGCGGTGCTGGCTCGAAAGGCCGAATGGCCTACTCCTGTACCTATTTTCTATGTTTATTACTGCCCAGGTGAGGTCTGCTGGGTGAGTTTACCCGGTTGTATGCAACACAAAGCATTTCACTGTACCTAGCTACATGTGACAATAACGTATCATTGAATTCTGTAAAGTATGGCTGGAACACAGAACAGTACGACCCAGACCCTTGCACCCACCAAGGCTGCACTGACTATAATGTCTAGCTAACTAATCCTATGTTTCTGTTTATAGTCCGCATCCCTCTAGCCCCCACCTGCCCACACTCCTCCCACACACTGCTACTACATCTGCTTCTACCACCTCCCCAGTACCATATTCCAGCACCTACCACTCTGTGGCAAAAAAAAAAAAAGGCTGCTGAACCTGATCATCTCCTGACTTTAGGAGTCTGAAGAAGGGTCCCATCCTGAAATGTCATCTGTTCTTTCCCTCCCCAGATACTGCCTGGCTCATTGAATTCCAGCAGCACTTTTTGATTTGCACAAGTCTGTACCTCTGCATCTTGCCTTTTCTCACCTGATGTAGCAGATGTATGAATATTGATTTCTCTAACCAAGTAACCCTTGCATTCCCTCTCTCACTGTCACTCATCTACCCTAGTCGCCGTACTAGTTTCACTGTCGATCTGTTTAGTTTCATTCGTTATCACCTTCCCCACAGCCAACAATGGACCATTGTGGGCCCCACCTTCCCTTGACCTTCGTTGCTGGCTTTGATTTGTCCTTTTGCACACCTTTCATTCACTTGTTCTTTGTAGCTCTTTATATCTCTAGTTTCCCTCTCCCCTGACTCTTGGTCTGAAGAAGGGTCTCGGCCCGAAACGTCACCCAATCCTTTTCTCCAGAGATGCTGCCTGTCCCGCTGAGTTACTCCAGCTTTTTGTGTCTATCTTCGGTGTAAACCAGCATCTGTAGTTCCTTCCTACACATATTTATTTCCATTTACTTTAATTAGCTCACTATCTGAGATTTGGTTTCCAACAGCCCCTTGGTGTAGGACTACTCCACATTTGTTTTTTCAAACAGGTGCCTTGACATTTTACACAATTTTAATTAACAGTGATTGTGAATGGAGTCTCATAATATAAGACTCTAAGCAATCAAGCTCGCAACAACGTCTGATACTTTAAAGGCACAAATTAAAACAAAGACATGGTGTTTAGCTCAACTAAACTACAATTTTATAAAATAAAAAAAACTGCACGTACTGTAAATTTTAAATAAAAACTACAATGGTGGTTTCATACCTCGAGACCCATAAGAGACTATTTTGTACATCTTAATACCCATCTTACTTGCCACACTTGTGACCAGACACGGCGGCCAGGTGGCGCAGCGTTGGAGTTGCTGCCTTGCAGCGCCAGAGACCCGGGTTCGATCCTGACCACGGGTATGGAGTTTGGACCTTCTCCCCGTAACCTGTGTAGGTTTTCTCCGGGTGCTCCAGTTACCCCCCACACTCCAAGTTTGTAGGTTCATTGGCTTCAGTGCAATTGTAAATTGTCCCTAATGTGTGGGATAGTGTCAGTGTACAGGTTGTTCGCGGGTCAGCGCGCGGACGTGGTGGGCCATAGGGTCTGTTCCCGAGTTGTATCTCTAAAGGCTAAAGTCTGAATAAAACCGTGACTCCGTGTTCAAGAATTGCTTCTTCCCTGCAACCATCAGGCTCTTGAACACGACACAACGCTGAACCTCAACTAGGAACTATGGTTTGATTGCATTGTGGATTTTGGTATTTTGAACTGGTATTACGGTAATTAATTTCGTGATTTTTTGGATTATCATATTTATCGGTGTATTTACGGGGCTTGTTAAGCTGCTGCAAGTAAGAATTTCATTGTTCTGTTAAACTAAACTTTAAACAATTAAACTTTCTCTAGTGTAGGAAGGAACGGCAGATGCTGGTTTATACCGAAGATAGACACAAAATGCTGGAGTAACATAGCAAGTCAGGCAGTATTTCTGGAGTAAAGGAATACATAGATACATAGATACATAGAAAATAGGCGCAGGAGTAGGCCATTCGGCCCTTCGAGCCTGCACCGCCATTCAATATGATCATGGCTGATCATCCAACTCAGTATCCCGTACCTGCCTTCTCTCCATACCCCCTGATCCCCTTAGCCACAAGGGCCACATCTAACTCCCTCTTAAATATAGCCAATGAACTGGCCTCAACTACCCTCTGTGGCAGAGAGTTCCAGAGATTCACCACTCTCTGTGTGAAAAAGTTTTTCCTCATCTCGGTCTTAAAGGATTTCCCCCTTATCCTTAAGCTGTGACCCCTTGTCCTGGACTTCCCCAACATCGGGAACAATCTTCCTGCATCTAGCCTGTCCAACCCCATAAGAATTTTGTACGTTTCTATAAGATCCCCTCTCAATCTCCTAAATTCTAGTGAGTATAAGCCAAGTCTATCCAGTCTTTCTTCATATGAAAGTCCTGACATCCCAGGAATCAGTCTGGTGAACCTTCTCTGCACTCCCTCTATGGCTATAATGTCCTTCCTCAGATTTGGAGACCAAAACTGTACGCAATACTTCAGGTGTGGTCTCTCCAAGACCCTGTACAACTGCAGTAGAACCTCCCTGCTCCTATACTCAAATCCTTTTGCTATGAAAGCTAACATACCATTCGCTTTCTTCACTGCCTGCTGCACCTGCATGCCTACTTTCAATGACTGGTGTACCATGACACCCAGGTCTCGCTGCATCTCCCCATTTCCTAATCGGCCACCATTTAGATAATAGTCTGCTTTCCTGTTTTTGCCACCAAAGTGGATAACCTCACATTTATCCACATTATACTGCATCTGCCAAACATTTGCCCACTCACCCAGCCTATCCAAGTCACCTTGCAGTCTCCTAGCATCCTCCTCACAGCTAACACTGCCCCCCAGCTTAGTGTCATCCGCAAACTTGGAGATGTTGCCTTCAATTCCCTCATCCAGCTCATTAATATAAATTGTAAATAGCTGGGGGTCCCAGCACTGAGCCTTGCGGTACCCCACTAGTCACTGCCTGCCATTGTGAAAAGGACCCGTTTACTCCTACTCTTTGCTTCCTGTTTGCCAGCCAGTTCTCTATCCACATCAATACTGAACCCCCAATACCATGTGCTTTAAGTTTGTATACTAATCTCTTATGTGGTACCTTGTCGAAAGCCTTCTGAAAGTCCAGATACAACACATCCACTGGTTCTCCCCTATCCACTCTACTAGTTACATCCTCGAAAAATTCTATAAGATTCGTCAGACATGATTTACCTTTCGTAAATCCATGCTGACTTTGTCCAATGATTTCACCACTTTCCAAATATGCTGCTATCCCATCTTTAATAAGTGACTCTAGCAGTTTCCCCACTACCGATGTTAGACTAACGGTCTGTAATTCCCCGTTTTCTCTCCCTCCCTACTTAAAAAGTGGGGTTACTACTCCAGAATCTAAAGAGTTTTGAAAAATTATCACTAATGCATCCACTATTTCTGGAGCTACTTCCTTAAGTACTCTGGGATGCAGCCTATCTGGCCCTGGTGATTTATCGGCCTTTAATCCATTCAATTTACCCAACACCACTTCCCGACTAACCTGGATTTCACTCGGTTCCTCCATCTCCTTTGACCCGCGGCCCCCTGCTATTTCCGGCAGATTATTTATGTCTTCCTTAGTGAAGACGGAACCAAAGTAGTTATTCAATTGGTCCGCCATATCCTTGTTCCCCATGATCAATTCACCTGTTTCTGACTGCAAGGGACCTACATTTGTTTTAACTAATCTCTTTCTCTTCACATATCTATAAAAACTTTTGCAGTCAGTTTTTATGTTCCCTGCCAGTTTCCTTTCATAATCTATTTTCCCTTTCCTAATTAAGCCCTTTGTCCTCCTCTGCGGGTCTCTGAATTTCTCCCAGTCCTCTGGTATGCTTCTTTTTCTGGCTAATTTGTACGCATCATCTTTTGCTTTGATACTATCCCTGATTTCCCTTGTTATCCACGGATGCACTACCTTCCCTGATTTATTCTTTTGCCAAACTGGGATGAACAATTTTTGTAGTTCATCCATGCAGTCTTTAAATGCCTTCCATTGCATATCCACCGTCAACCCTTTTAGAACTAATTGCCAGTCAATCTTGGCCAATTCACGTCTCATACCCTCAAAGTTACCTTTCTTTAAGTTCAGAACCGTTGTTTCTGAATTAACAATGTCACTCTCCATCCTAATGAAGAACTCAACCATATTATGGTCACTCTTGCCCAAGGGGGCACGCACAACAAGACTGCTAACTAACCCTTCCTCATTACTCAATACCCAGTCTAGAATAGCCTGCTCTCTCGTTGGTTCCTCTACATGTTGGTTTAGATAACTATCCCGCATACATTCCAAGAAATCCTCTTCCTCAGCACCCCTACCAATTTGATTCACCCAATCTATATGTAGATTGAAGTCACCCATTATAACTGTTTTGCCTTTGTTGCACGCATTTCTAATTTCCCGTTTGATGCCATCCCCAACATCACTACTACTGCTAGGTGGCCTGTACACAACACCCACCAGCGTTTTCTGCCCCTTAGTGTTTCGCAGCTCTACCCATACCGATTCCACATCCTCCAAGCTAATGTCCTTCCTTTCCACTGCGTTAATCTCCTCTCTAACCAGCAACGCTACCCCACCTCCTTTTCCTTTCTCTCTATCCCTCCTGAATATTGAATATCCCTGGATGTTCAGCTCCCAGCCTTGGTCACCCTGGAGCCATGTCTCCGTGATCCCAACTATATCATAATCATTAATTGCTATCTGCACGTTCAACTCATCCACCTTATTACGAATGCTCCTTGCATTGAGACACAAAGCCTTCAGGCTTGTTTTTACAACGCTCTTACCCCTTATACAATTATGTTGAAAAGTGGCCCTATTTGATTTTTGCCCTGGATTTGTCTGCCTGCCACTTTTACTTTTCACCTTGCTACCTATTGCTTCCGCCCGCATTTTACACCCCTCTGTTTCTCTGCTCACCCATTTAAGAACCCCACCACCTCTTATTCTCTGTTTATTATTGTTTTCTTCTTTCCACCCTACATGTTGGGTCTGAGTGCTTTCCTTCTCTGCCTCCTGCCTCACACACTGTCTAATAGCATTCTCTATTTGAGTCCCTCCCCCCAACCATTCTAGTTTAAAGAATAGATGACGTTGCTGGTCGGAACCAAAGATCCTATAGCAAGCAAGATAGACCACTCCTGCTAAATGCAATGGGCTGACGTGTAGTACGCAACGGAGCGGAACGTGGGCCTTTTTTTCATCCATTTCCGTAACCCGACCCGACTCGCAGTGTAATCAACGTTGCGTGGGAACAGTTTGTGTTAATAAATTATAATTCTTAAAATGAGGAAAAGATTTTTCCCAAATAACTTTGATTTTTACGAGGATATTTCCGTAACCGGCTTCCGTCTCCGCACTAGTATCCTACGGGATCTTTGGTGCGGAGCGGAAGCCGGTTACGGAAATGGGGCCGAAAATTACCCATGAATCTGCCCATGACCGTACTACGTCTTTTTCATCGAGTGGTCTATCTTGCTTGCCATAGGATCTTTGGTCGGAACCCTTCTTCGGACTGATAGAGATAGAGAAGGCCAGAACGAAACATGGGCCAGCATCAGATGACCTCAGGAAGGATGGAGCCCACAATGGCCCATTGTTGGCTGGAGAAGATGTGCTAACGACAGGGATACAGGATGCAAACAGTGGATCTAGTACGACGGCTCGGGTGGGGGAATGGGCAAGAGAGGGAGAGGAAAGGGTTGCAGGATTTATTTGAAATTAGAGAAATCAATGTTCATACCGCTGGGGTGTAAACACAAAATGCTGGGGTAACTCAGCAGGCGAGGCAGCATCTATGGAGAGAAGGAATGGGTGACGTTTCGGGTCTCGACCCGAAACGTCGCCCATTCCTTCTCTCCATAGATGCTGCCTCACCCACTGAGTTACTCCAGCATTTTGAGTCTACCATCGATTTTACCAGCATCTGCAGTTCTTTCTTACACGCCGCTGGGTTGTAAGCTGCCCAAGCAAAATATGAGGTGCTGTTCCTCCAATTTGGGTGTGGCCTCACTCTGACAGTGGAGGAGGCCCATGACACAGACATCAGTATGGGAATGGTGTGTGGACTCACTCTGACAGTGGAGGTTACATACAAATTAAGTACATATGATCAATCTCAGTCTCTAACAACAGTGTGCCTCTAACGTTGATCAACAGAGAGATTTTTCAATCAACTCTGGCTGCCTGTACATTGTGATCCGGAGATGCTGCCCGTCCCGCTGAGTTACTCCAGCATTTTGTGTCTATCTTTGGTTTAAACCAGCATCGGCAGTTCCTTCCTAGAGCGTTGTCACTCTGCTGCTGGGAACTGTAACGGGGGTGGGGGAAGTCATGATGAAGAGGCATGTTTCTAACCATGTCCACTCTGCCTTTCCTTATACAGATGGCGTTGGAGATCCAGACCTTTGCCATTGCTTTGTCCTGCATTCCGGCTGCTGTGAACCCTTTCATTTACACCATGCTGAACAAACAGTTTCACTCTGAAATCCAGCAAGCACTCACCGGATTTTGCTGCAAATGCAAATGTCTGGGTGTAAGAACTTAAGAGCCCGCGCGTTCACCTTCACTTTGGAGGCCCTTGATCCCGAGAACACGCCTCGGTGTGGGACAAGCCCATTGCTGCATTTGTTTCATTTAAATACAGAAACAAAGCAGATGCAGATGCTGGTTTAACCTGTTTTACAAAAGCTATCCAAAAGTTTCTTCCCAGCTGTTATCTGCTAGCAAAAGGTGACATTGCCAATCATTGACTTAGTTTAGTATAGACAATAGACAATAGGTGCAGGAGTAGGCCATCCGGCCCTTCGAGCCATTCACTGTGATCATGGCTGATCATTGACAATCAGTACCCCGTTCCTGCCTTCTCCCCATATCCCTTGACTCCGCTATCTAACTCTCTTGAAAGCATCCAGAGAATTGGCCTCCACTGCCTTCTGAGGCAGAGAATTCCACAGATTCGCAACTCTCTGTGTGAAAAAGTTTTTCCTCATCTCCGTTCTAAATGGCCTACCCCTTATTTATTGTCACGTGTACCGAGGTACAGTGAAAAGTCTTTTTGTTGCGTGCTAGCCAGTCAGCAGAAAGACTAGACATGATTACAATCAAGCCGTCCACAGTGTAGAGATACAGGATAAAGGGAATAATGATTAGTGCACGATAAAGTCCAATAAAGTCTAGTTAGCTCAGGACTGCCCTCTAGTTGATGATAGGATGGTTCAGTTGCCTGATAACAGCTGGGAAGAAACTGTCCCTGAATCTGGAGGTGTGTGTTTCCACACTTCTTTACCGCTAGCCTGATGGGAGGGGAGAGGAGAGAAGAGGGAGTGACCGGGGTGAGACTGGTCCTTGATTATCCTGCTGGCCTTGCCGAGGCAGCCTGAGATATAAATGTAGTCGACGGACGGGAGGTTGGTTTGTGTGATGTTATGAATTGCATCCACAATTCTCTGCAATTTCTTGGATGGAGTTGTTCCCGAGTCAATGCTGTGATGCATCCTGATAAAATGCATCATTTCTGGCACATTCAGAGAAATGTTGTCTGATCTCAATTATACCATCACGTGTCACTTATGGTCAGAATCTGACTTGGAATCGATAGTAGCTGCTCTTGAAACGACGCTCTGCTTTCACCGACACAAGACTGCAGGGAGGTCTGCGAGTCTTTTAGATGTGGGAATTTTGGACATTTTTCCAAGGATTCATGCTGCCCAGCCAAGGGTCAAACGTGCAGAAAGTGTGGAGGACAAAAAAGACCATTTTGCAGAGAAGTGTCAAGCCCCAGGCAAAGAGAGATGATGGGAAAAGATATAGTTTAGTTTAGAGATACAGCACGGAAACAGGTCCTGCGGCCCGCCGAGTCTGCACCGACAGCGATCCCTACACGCACTAGGGCCAATTTTACATTTATACCAAGCCAATTAACCTACAAACCTGTACGTCTTTGGAGTGTGGGAGGTGACCAAAGATCTCGGAGAAAACCCGCGCAGGTCACGGGAAGAACATACAAACTCCATACGGGTGGCACCCGTAGTCAGGATTGAACCCGGGTGTCTGGCACATTAGAGTTCTTGCCTGACAGCGTTTGCAGTGCCGGAGACCCGGGTTCAATCCCGACTGCGGGTGCTGTTTGTACTGATTTGTACCTTCTCCCCGTGACCTTCTCCCCGTGGGTCTACTCCGAGATCTTCAGTTTCCTCCCACACTCCAAAGACGTACAGGTATGTACTGTAGGTAAATTGGCATGGCATTGTCCCTAGTGTGTGTGTAGGATAGTATTAATGTGCGGAGATCGCTGGTCGGTGCGGAGTCAGTGGGCCGAAGGGCCTGTTTCCGCACTGTATCTCTAAATTAAACTCAACTAAAACTAAACTTTAAAAAAAATAATTTTCTGGGAAATGTATAAACCTCTTCCTCGCATGTTCCTCGGGGAATGAGACTGAAGCTGAATTTGTAATGTCGGAAGGTATCAGGCTAAACACCCTAGATTAGGGTGGCACTGTGGCACAGGTAGTAGAGCTACTGCCTCTGAGCTACAACCTGACCTGGTGGATGTTTGTGTTAACGTTTATGGAGTTGTGTGTCTTGTTGCTTTTTTCCCCCAGTGTGGTTGTATGCAGTGGCGGACTTGGACTAAAAATATTGGTTGCCAGGAGACAAAGGGGTACCACTTCATCAGGGGCCCACTTGATATAGGGGGCCCACTTCATCAGGGGCCCACTTGCCATCGGGCAAGCTGACACCCTGGCCAGTCCGCCACTGGTTGTATGGTAATTCGAGTTTCACTGTACCTTAATTGGTACACGTGACCTTTGAACCTTTAACCTCGGGTGCTGTCTATGTGGAGTTTGTACGTGCTCCCTGTGATCACATTGGTTTACCCTGGGTGGTCCCGTTTTCTTCCACACATCCCGGAGATGTGTGGAAGGAGTTTGGCGGATTATTTGGATGCTAAATTGCCCTTAGTGTGTGGGTAAGTGGTTGAAATGGATAGAGTTGATGGGAATGTGGGTGGGGGAATAAAATGCAATTATTGTAAGAGTAATATATGAGTGGGTGCTTGATGTTCCATGAGTTCTTGATGGACTGAAGGACCTGCTTCTACGCTGTATGACTCAATTATTCTATGAATTCTGGCAATGGTATTATATCACTTAGCCCATATTATCAGCTTTATTTACCTCATGCCAATTTTAATGTATCAGAGTCATAGTGACACAGCGTGGAAACAGGCCCTTCAGCCCAACTTGCCCATGCTGACCAAGACTCCCCATCTGCACTACTCCCACCTGTCTGCGTTTGGATCATCCGAAGCTAAACTTTTCCTATCCATGCAGCTGTCCAAATGGTCTTTTCAATGTTGTATAGAACCTGCCTCAACTACCTGCTCTGACATCTCGTTTCATACGCCACCATTGTTTCGTTGAAAAAGCTGCCACTAGGTTCCTATTGAATCTTTCCCCTCTAACCTTAAACTTATGTCCTCTGGTTCGTGATCCCCTTACTCTGAGTAAAAGATTCTGTGCATTTACCCTGTCTATTCCCCTCGTAATTGTATACATAGATACATACATAGATACATAGAAAATAGGTGCAGGAGTAGGCCATTCGGCCCTTCGAGCCTGCACCGCCATTCAATATGATCATGGCTGATCATCCAACTCAGTATCCCGTACCTGCCTTCTCTCCATACCCCCTGATCCCTTTAGCCACAAGGGCCACATCTAACTCCCTCTTAAATATAGCCAATGAACTGTCCTCAACTACCCTCTGTGGCAGAGAGTTCCAGAGATTCACCACTCTCTGTGTGAAAAAGTTTTTTCTCATCTCGGTCTTAAAGGATTTCCCCCTTATCCTTAAGCTGTGACCCCTTGTCCTGGACTTCCCCAACATCGGGAACAATCTTCCTGCATCTAGCCTGTCCAACCCCATAAGAATGTTGTACGTTTCTATAAGAATATACACCTCTATAAATCACCCCTCATCCTCTTGAACTGCAAGGAATAAAAGTCCTTGCCTGCTCAACCTCTCCTGGTAGCTCAGGTTTCTTGGTGTTTAAATTATTATTATTTATTTTTTTATATATTTTTTTTGATTAATATTTTTATTAGAAGCAAACATATTATAAAGTATAGTAACATATTATAATAGAAAAAAAACTTCATATACATCAATCATACATTATTAAAATTGTCAATTGTCGATTAATTCTGATTCTAGTGTTTTTTTAAAATATAGATAGAAAAAGAGAGGTAGAAAGAAAAAAGCATTACAAATATCGAAAAAAAAAAAAGGTGGAATGAGTTACTTATAATACATCATTGGAGATAAGTTCGTAGGTTATGAAATATAATTTTACATCTAATCCTGAGTTCAAGCTTCAGGTGGGTTTTCGTGCTGGGCCCATCTATCCCTTCAAATAGTTAATGAATGGAGCCCATATTTTAACAAAAAGTTCTTGTTTGTCCATTAAGACAAGTCTAATTCTTTCTAGATGTAGGGTCTCCGACATTTCCACAATCCACATTTTAATTGTGGGGGTTATAGGACCTTTCCAAAATTTTAATATTAATTTTTTTCCCAGTTATTATACTGTAGTCAAGGAAGTTTCTTTGGCTTGTTGTGAGTGTTAAACTTTGTTCTGATATCCCAAGTATTATTAATTTTGAGTCTGGATCCAATTTAGTATTAACAACTTCAGAAATTATTTCAAAAATATCAATCCAGAAATGTTTGATTTTTATACAATTTGCAAAAGTATGTGTTAAATTGGCCTCTAGATGTAGGCATTTATCACAGATAGGAGAAATATGTGGGAAGATTCTATTTAGTTTTATTTTGGAGTAATGTAATCTGTGTAAGACTTTAAATTGTATTAAAGCATGTCTGGCATTTAACGAGCATTGATGTATATGTTGTATACTTTCGTCCCAAATGTCTTTCGTTATAGAGTGACCTAACTCATTTTCCCATGTGTGTCTATATAGTTCCATCGGTGGTTCCATTGTTTAAGAGGGTGTTATAAATATGCTATTAATTTTTCAGTTAGGATGCTTATTCAAACATTCATCAAGAATTTCTGGTTCCCTAGTCCTATATACTTGTGTATTAGATTTAATATAATCTCTAATTTGTAGATATCTGAAAAAATTATTTGAGTGCAGTCCATAATTCTGTTGTAACTCTTGAAATGACAGAAAGATGCCTTCCCTATAAAGATGTCCAATCTTTTTAATTCCATAATTTTTCCATTGTATAAAACCTCTATCCAATATGGATGTCTTGAATAAAGGATTATTTACAATGGGAAGACATAGTGGTATATTATTCAGTTTTAAAGCTTTATTTAATTGTTTCCAAATTCGTATTCCACTATGTATTATAGGGTTTTCCTTATAGTTTTTTTTAATGCAATTTTGTGGGAGCAAATATAATCGAACCAATTTCAAAAGGTGAACAGTCTTCCTTTTCCATCCTTAACCAATCTGGATGTTGATCCATTTCTTCCAGCCAGAAATTCATGTTTTTAATATGGACTGCCCAAAAATAAAATAAGAAATTTGGCAAGGCCAAACCTCCGTTGCTCTTTGACTTACATAAATGTTTTTTACTTATTCTATGATTCTTATAATCCCAAATAAAGCTTGTAACAATGGAGTCGACTTTTTTGAAAAAGTTTTTTGGGATATATATCAGAATTTTTTTTTTTTTTTTTAATTTTTATTTATTAGAAGTACATTACATTACAACCACATACATTAGTACTCGTCACTTATGTCTTCTTACAATTAATGTACTCCATTTATTTTTTACACTAGAAAAAGAAAAGATTGAAAGAAAGAAGAAAGTGAAGGAAAAAGTGAAAGTGTAGAAAATGTGACAACAAAAAAGGACGAAGACCCTATAAGAGCAAAATTAAAAAACAAAAGAAAAAGAGTTAAGAAATAGACCCTAGAAAAGAAAGAGAAAGAGAAAGAGGAAAAAGAGAGAAACAAATATTTTTATGAGCATTACGTAAATGGGACATACCAACTCTCCAACTAGCATCCCCCCTTACCTGACCTCAATTTTTTTTTAAAGTACTTTTGCACCCTATATTTGTAATAATTCTATAAATGCAGACCACGTCAGGTGGAAGTGATCTGGTTTACCTGCTAGGAGGAGTCTTATCTCTTCTAGGTGTAATGTTTCGAACATATTTGAAGTCCACATATTTATAGTTGGTATTGGAGCCTTCTTCCAAAATTTTAGAATTAGCTTTTTTCCAGTTATTAACCCATAGTCCATTAGTTTCTTTTGAAACACATTTAGTACTGGGCCATCTTCCGTTATTCCAAAGATAATCCATTCTGCTTTGGGTATCAGTCTTATTTTAAATAACTTTGTAAAGATTTCAAAAATTTCATTCCAAAATTTTTGAATTTTTGTACAGAAAACGAATGAGTGCGCTATAGTAGCTTCTTGGGATTGACATTTATCACAAATAGATGATACATTTGGGAAAATTTTATGAATTTTAGTTTTCGAATAATATAATCTATGTAAAATTTTAAATTGTATTAAAGTGTGTCTTACATTAATCGAACATTTATGCACGTTTAATAAGTGTTCATTCCAACTTTCCTTTGAAATTTTAATAGCTAACTCTTGTTCACAGTCTCTTCTGATACCCTCCGTAGATGGTATTTGTACATTTAAGATAATATTATACAAATATGATATTAAGTTTGCTGATTCAGCTTTTATCTGCATTGCCTCATCCAATACATCTACTGGGTTATTATAATGATCTTTTGTATATTTTTTCAAATAGTCGCATATTTGAAAATATTTAAAGTATTGATTATTTCCGAGTTTATATTTTATTTGTAATTGTTGAAATGAAAGTAATTTTCCAGTTTCATACAAGTCACCAAGCGTTTTAATTCCTAGTCTATCCCAATGTGTAAAAGCTTTATCTATAATAGAGGGATTAAACGAAGGGTTATTAACTATAGGTAATAAAAGTGATAAATTTCTTAATTTTAAATTTTGTTTTATTTGTTTCCAAATTCGGATTGTACTATGAATAATTGGGTTCTTATTATAATTTATGTTATTCAATTTCATTGGAGAAAGGAGGATCGCTCCAATGTTTCCAGAGGAGCAATCCTCTTTCTCCATTACAATCCAGTCCACTTGCTGGGCGGAGTTATCCATCAGTTGAATCATATTTTTAATATTTACTGACCAATAATAATACATAAAGTTAGGTAGTGCTAAACCCCCTAATACTTTAGGTTTATTCAGATGAGTTTTTTGTATTCTATGTGATTTATAGTCCCATATAAAATTAGTGATATCTGAGTCGAGTTTTAAAAAAAACTTATTTGGTAAGTATATAGGAATCGATTGAAATAGGTATAAAATTTGTGGTAGAAAGATCATTTTTATTGCGTTTATTCGGCCTATTAAAGACATCGGGAGCGTTTTCCAGAATTTAATTAGTGTGTTTAATTTATTAAGTAGGGGGTCAAAATTTGCCCTAAACATACCTTGATATGTTCTGGTAATTTCGATTCCCAAGTATTTAAATTTTTCTGTAGCTATTTTAAAAGGGAATTTTAAAAGATGTGTTGAATCTTTCGGTTTTATTGACATAATTTCACTTTTATTCCAATTTATTCTATATCCAGAAAAAGATCCAAAGTCTTCAATTAAATTTAATATATTTGGTATAGTGATTTGAGGTTTTGTAATGTACAGTAATATATCATCCGCGTATAAAGATATTTTATTATATGAGTCTTTAGTATTATATCCATGGATATCAGGGTGTATTCTAATTTTTTCTGCTAGCGGTTCAATAATGAGAGCAAACAGCTGTGGTGATAATGAGCATCCTTGTCTATTTCCCCTTGATAGTTGGAATTTCATGGATAATATGTTATTAGTTAGTATTCTAGCTGTAGGTTTGTTATATAGTAACTTGATCCATAGAATAAAATTCTCCCCCAGTTGGAATTTTTGTAATACTTTATCCATATAATTCCATTCTACTTGATCAAATGCTTTTTCAGCATCCAGCGAAATAATTGATAATTCTTGATCTTCAGATTTGTATGAGTGCATTATGTTGAGTAGACGTCTCATATTGTTAGATGAGTATCTCTTAGGGATAACAGGGTCTGGGTTTATTAATTTACTAATGTATTTACTTAATCTTCTAGCTAATGTTTTCGCTAATATTTTTTGATCTGTGTTTAACAATGCTATAGCTCTATATGAACCAGGTTCTTCTAAATCTTTGTTTTTCTTAGGTATTAGTGTAATCGTTGATTCCGCTAATGTATCAGGTAGTATTCGTTTTTTATAAGCATATTGGTACATTTTTTGTAATCTTGGTATTATTTTATCATAAAAGCTTTTATAAAATTCATTAGTAAATCCATCAGGGCCTGGTGTTTTTCCATTCTTTAGTGAGTTTATTGTATCTTCTAATTCCTTAATTGAGATTTGTGCACCCAATTCCTCTTGTTCCTTCAGCTCTAACTTTGGAAAATTACAATTATCCAAAAACTTTGTGATATTATTGGAATCAATTGTCGTTTTAGATGTATACAAATTCTCATAAAATTGCGCAAATCTTTTATTAATATCCTTCGGTATTGTTAATAATTCCCCTTTATCTGATTTGATCTTTGGTATAGTATGTTCCTTTTCTCGTTTTTTTAGCTGGCGAGCCAAAAGTTTATGTGGTTTATCCCCAAATTCAAAGTGCTCTTGTTTTGTAATTTGAAAAAGTCTTATAAGTTTGGCAGATAATAATTTATTTAATTTAAATTTCAAAATTATTATTTTATTATGTTTATCTATTGATGGATCTTTAGCATTATCTATATCCATTTGTCTAATAAGTTCTTCTAACTGTCTTTGTTCATTCTTATTCTTTTTATTTTGAAAAGCTTGATATGAAATTATAATACCCCTAATGTATGCTTTAAAAGATTCCCATAATACAGTAGGCGATATATCTGGAGTATCATTTATTTGAAAAAAGACCTCCATTTGTTCTTTTAAATATATACTCGCTTGTGGATCTTTTAGAATTTGAGAATTAAATCTCCAAAACGATTTATTCTTAAACATTCCTTCCAGTTTTAAAAAGAAAGTTAGTGGAGAATGGTCTGAAATCGAATTTGTGTGGTATATTGCGTTAGATGTTTGGGGGATTAATTTTGTATCCAGCAGAAAGTAGTCTATACGTGAGTATGTCTTATGTACCATTGAATAAAACGAGTATTCCCTGCCAGTTGGATATATCAGAATTAATTGAAATAGGTACAGTAGTTGCGGTAAGAAGATCATTTTTATAGCAATAATTCTACCAAGCATTGAAATGGGAATTGTTTTCCAGTACTGAATATTCTTGTGTAATTTATTAAGTAAGGGTGGAAAATTTAGTTTAAATAAAGAGGTATATGTCTTAGTTACATAGATTCCTAAATATTTAAGTTTATCTTTAACTATTTTAAAAGGGGAATGTTGCAATGTATTTAAATTGAATTTTGTTATTGGCATGATTTCACTTTTATTCCAGTTAATTCTATATCCTGAAAACTGACCAAATTGAGTTATTAGATTTAATAGATTTGGAATACTAGTTTCTAACTTTGTGATATATATTAGTACATCATCTGCATATAAGGAAATTTTATTCCTTGTATCTCTAGTGTTGTACCCGTGTATTCCTGGATGGGTTCTAACGCTTTCTGCTAATGGTTCAATTGCAAGAGCAAATAATAGTGGGGATAGTGAGCATCCTTGTCTACAACCTCTAGAAAGATTAAATTTAGCTGATAACATTTGGTTTGTTAATATTCTAGCTGTTGGATTGGAGTATAACAGTTTAATCCATGTACAGTACTTCTCTCCTAGTTGAAATTTTTCCATTACCGAAAATAAATATGACCATTCTACCTGGTCAAATGCTTTTTCAGCATCTAACAATATAATTGCTAGATCTGCATTAGGAATTCTATTTGTATATATAATATTGAATCGTCTTCTCAAATTATAAAATGAATAACGTTTTGGAATAAAACCAGTTTGGTCGGGGTGTATTAATTTGTTAATCACTAAGCTCAATCTATGAGATAGGATTTTGGTTAATATTTTTTGATCAGTATTTAAGAGAGCTATTGCTCTGTATGAACCTGGGTCTTCAGGATCCTTATCCGTTTTTGGTATAAGTATGATTGTAGATTCATTTAGAGTTTCTGGGAGTTTCTGTTGAGTATAAACATATTTGTATAGTGTCTGTAGGCGTGGAGAAATCAGATCGTAATTTTTAAAATAAAATTCAGAGCTTAGACCATCAGGACCTGAGGCCTTTCCGTTTTTTAAAGATCTAATTGACTCTTCGATGTCTTTTACCGTAATTTCTGCATCTAGTGATTCTCTCTCTTTCTGCTCAACCTCTCCTGGTAGCTCAGGTTTCTTGGTGTTTAAATTATACCTGTCACGGACCAAACACCTTGAAGCAACAGCCAAGAAGGCACACCAATGCATCTAATTTCTTGAGAGAGAGAGGAAATTCAGCATGTCACCAACGACTTACAAACTTCTACATGTTCACCACAGAACATATATTGTGTGGGAAAGAACTGCAGATGCTGGTTTCAAACGAAGGAAGACACAAAATGCTGGAGTAACTCAACGGGATCTCTCCAGAGAAGCTGCGTCACTCCAGCATTTTGTGTCTACAGAGCATATATTGCCAGGGCGGTCACGGTGGCGCGGCGGTAGAGTTGCTGCCTTGCAGCAAAATGCAGTGCCAGAGGCCCGGGTTCGACCCCGACTACGAGTGCTGTCTGTATGGAGTTTGCACGTTCTCCCCGTGACCTGCCTGGGTTTTCTCCGAGATCTTCGGTTTCCTCCCACACTCCAAAGACGTACAGGTTTGTAGGTTAATTGGCTTGAATAATTGGCTTGATAAAATGTAAATAAATTGTCCAGTACCTAGAGCTTTAAGCGTACTACATCCAGATCCAGGTTGAGTGAGGGTGAGTACAGAAAAATTCACAAAAACAATGACGAGATGGGAGGGCATGAATTATGGAGGGAGACTGGATAGATGCAAACACTTTTCTCTGGAAGGAAGGAAGGAAGGTGATGGGTGACCTTAGAGAGTTGATTTAAAATCATGATAGGTATAGATGGGTGGATAGTCATAGTTTTTCCCCCAGTGTATGAGAGTCTGAAACTAAAGGGCGTAGGTTGAAGGTGAGAGGGGAAAGATTTATAGGGGATCTTCGAGGCAAGTATTTTCACGCAGAAGATGACGGGTACATAGAACGAGCTGTCAGAGGAAATGGTAGAGGCAAGTATCACTGCCACTTTTAAAATAAATTTGGACTGGTTTAGAGGGGTATGGGCCAAGCACAGGCAAATTGAATTAATTTAGCTTAGATGCATGGATGAGTTGGGCCAAAGGGCCTGTTTCCATTTGTACAACTCTATGACTCTAAATCTTTCTATTAGAGAATGTGAGAGAGCAAAGGATAGAGATTCAGTAATGGCCTTCAAAATGAATTCAATATACTGTATATTTGAAAGAGAAAATAATATTGCTGGGATGTAGAAGTTCTAGGTTGGGAATACATAGATACATAGAAAATAGGTGCAGGAGTAGGCCATTCGGCCCTTCGAGCCTGCACCGCCATTCAATATGATCATGGCTGATCATCCAACTCAGTATCCCGTACCTGCCTTCTCTCCATACCCCCTGATCCCTTTAGCCACAAGGGCCACATCTAACTCCCTCTTAAATATAGCCAATGAACTGGCCTCAACTACCCTCTGTGGCAGAGAGTTCCAGAGATTCACCACTCTCTGTGTGAAAAAGTTTTTTCTCATCTCGGTCTTAAAGGATTTCCCCCTTATCCTTAAGCTGTGACCCCTTGTCCTGGACTTCCCCAACATCGGGAACAATCTTCCTGCATCTAGCCTGTCCAACCCCATAAGAATTTTGTACGTTTCTATAAGATCCCCTCTCAATCTCCTAAATTCTAGCGAGTATAAGCCAAGTCTATCCAGTCTTTCTTCATATGAAAGTCCTGACATCCCAGGAATCAGTCTGGTGAACCTTCTCTGCACTCCCTCTATGGCTATAATGTCCTTCCTCAGATTTGGAGACCAAAACTGTACGCAAAACTGTACGCAATACGAATAGCAGGATTGGAGATGATATATTTAAAATGGCTGAATTTAGTTTAGCTTAGAGACACAGCACGGAAACAGGCCCTTCGGCCCACCGAGTCTACCTCAATCATCGATCACCCATGAACTAGTTCGATCCCTGCACACTAGGACGATCCCACACAGACTAGGGTCAATATACAATTTTACCAAAGCCAATGAACCTACAAACCTGATAAACGACTGATAATCCACCAGACCCATTTTTACGGTACAATTTGTGTTGTGATTGTGACATACTGCATTGCATGGGTAGACTGCATAAACTTTGAACGCTGTATAGCTATATTCAGTGAGAATTATAATAACTTTGGTCAAAATGTGTCAGATTTGCCATTTTGGATGTAGATTAAAAGGCCATTTTAAATATCGAAGTGTTTCGTGGCTAAATTAATTTCTTGAAGGAATATTCTGCCGTGCTGAATTATACATTAATACCGCCTTGGGAGGACTGCTGCGACTGTCATCTGCAGAGTCGGTGCCACAGCATGGGGCCCACTTGAGTGACAATATAGAAAAATATCGGAATAAATTGGTACCAACAAACAGCTCAAGTCTCGGGTGTTTCCAAAGTGAGTTCATTCCACAAGCCTTTCATCACCATCTGTGGTTTTGGTTCGAACAAAGAGGGAGAGGATTCGGGATTCTGAGGTGCAACTACATTTGCTCATGTTTCTTTAGGCTTCAGACTTTAGAGATACAGTGCGGAAACAGGCCCTCCGGCCCTCCGACCAGCGCTCACCCCGTGCACTAGCACTATCCTACACACTAGGCACAATTTACAATTTTCATCGAAGCCAATTAGCCGACAAACCTGTATGTCGTAGGAAACCGGGCCTGCAGGAGAAAACCCACGTGGTCACAGGGAGAATGCAGACAGACCTGCTGTCAGGATCAAACCAGGGTCTCTGGCGTTGTAAGGCTAAATGTCCTATCCACATCAATGGTTCAAAGGTACTTTATTCTCATATGTTCCTTGCTGCAGTAACATTTATTTTTGTATGTAGGTCAGTATACAGTAAATTTCTTTTTTGCATTTAGTTTACTATACATAAGCACAATCATATTGAAGTGTAAGAGTGTAAGAAAAGCAGATTACACTGAGGCAGTCCACAAGAATTGCCACATTTCCGACATCATCTTGTATCCCTCAAGTTCAAAGTTTCAGTTTTAGTTTGGAGATTGTTTAGTCTAGGCCGCCACGGTGGCACAACAGTGGGGTTGCTGCCTTACAGCGCCAGAGACCCGAGTTTGATCCCGACTAAGCGTGCTGTCTGTACAGAGTTTGTACGTTTTCCCCGTGACCTGCGTGGGTTGTCTCTGGGAGCTCTGGTTTTCTCCCAGACTCCAAAGACGTACAGGTTTGTACATTCAGTAAGTAAGTAAGTTTATTGGCCAAGTATTCACATACAAGGAATTTGCCTTGGTGCTCCGCCCACAAGTAACAACACGACATACAGTGACAATTACGAATGACTCAGAAATGACTCATTGGCTTGGTATAAATGTAAATTGTCCCTAGTGTGTGTGTAGGATAGGGTTTGTGTGCGGAGATCGGAGTATACACGTCAAAGGGCGATGATGAGCTTTTGAGACCAGTATATTATTTAGCATGTTTTGCTCTAATTCGTTGTGATGGAAGTTTAGTAAACCCACATAGTAATTGATGATTCCTCTCCACTCCCACCGATCTCTTAATGTGCCCACGCTCGATGTTTAAATAGGAAAGTGGGGAACATTGCCAGCTCTCGGTTCTGAAATTAGGCTGCAGATTCACTGCCTATCGCACCCTCCTACAACAGTCTGAAGAATGGTCTCGACCCGAAACGTCACCCATTCCTTTTTTAATTTTTTTAAATTTATTAGACGCAAATGTACAAGAATAAAACAATCGGCATATAATATTATACAGTTAATGTACAGCTTCAATTTTAACTTTTTAATTTAAAATAGAGGATAAGAAAAGAGAAAGAACAAGAGAGGGAATAAGTGAGAGGTGCAAAGATAGGACCCCTAGACTACCAAAGTAGTGTAGCCAAAGAGTGGATGAAAGAAAGAAAGAAAGAAAAGAAAAAAGAACAAAAAGAAAAAGAGAAAAAAAAGTGGTGATATACCTGCCTCTCGTCCCCCCCCCCCCACCCACCCACCTCACCCAACCCATAGTTGGATTTAAATCCAAAGTTGTGTTGCGCCACCTTCTCTCCAGAGATGCTGCTTGTCCCGCTGAGTTACTCCAGCTCTTTGTGTCTATAACAGGTATACAATATTTCCCCAGCCATGAACAATGAATGCCAGAAACAGGCTCTTCAGATCATTGAGACAAAATAATACTGTATGGGTTCATAAGTTCATACGCATGAATGTAAATTGTCCCTAGTCTGTAGGATAGTCATTAGTGATAGGAGCAGAATTAGGCCATTCGGCGCATCAAGTCTCCGTCATTCAATCGTGGCTGATCTATCTCTCCCTCCTAATACCATTCTCCTGCCTTCTCCCCATAACCCCTGACACCTATACTAATCAAGAATTGATCTATCTCTGCCTTAAAAAATATCCATTGACTTGGCCTCCACAGCCTTCTATGGCAAATAATTCCACAGAATCACCACCCTCTGTCTAAAGAAATTCTTCCTCATCTCCTTCCTAAAGGAACGTCCTTTAATTCCGAGGCTGTGACCTCTAGTCCTACACTCTCCCACTCGTGGGAACATCCTCTCCACATCCACTCTATCCAAGCCTTTCACTATCTGTTCATTCTTAATGAGGTCCCCCCCCCTCATCATTTTAAACTCCACACTCTACACTAACACTATCCTACACACTAGATACAACTTACAATTTTACCGATGCCGATTAACCTACAAACCCACACGTCTTTGGAATGCGGAAGGAAACCGGGGCACCCGGAGAAAACCCACGCGGTCACAGGGAGAATGTACAAGCTCCGTACAGACAGCAGACATAGTCAGGATCGAACCCGGGTCTCTGGCGCTGTGAGGCAGCAACTCAACACCATCCCAAGGTTCTCCATCCTTTTAGCCCTTCAGCATTGGAGACATAAAAAATGCACCAGCTTCCTCAGTTATTAATGTTCTGAAACATGAATCATCTGAAGATGTATTTATTATGTACACATAATATATTGTATTATTAATTTACCACATTCTTAATGAGCTTAGTTATTAATTTACTAAGTTAATATATCATTTTTATTAATTCATCAGGTTACTTAATTGAAATGACTGTTCAGCCTGTAGCATTCAGACCTGGGGTACTAACTTCGTAGTTTTCAAGCTTTGATAAGACGACACAGTGGCGCAACTGGTAGAGCTGCTTCCTCAAAGCCCCAGTCTCGGGTGCTGTCTGTGTGGAGTTTGCACATTCTCCCTGTAACCTGGTTGGCTTCCCCAGGGTGCTCTGGTTTCTTCCCACGTCCCAAAGACGTGCAGGTTGGTAGGTTAATTGGTGCCTGTATAATCTAATCGCCCCTAATATGTAGGGAGTGAGTATGTATGAGTGATTGATGGTCAGCATGGACTCAGTGGGCTGAAGGGCCTGTTTCCCTGCTGTATCTTTCAATCTAAGAATTGAGGACATTATCTGGGCAAAGGATTGTCCATTATGTTAGCGGCTAGTTCCATGTGTCAAATTGGCATCTGCATGTGGCTAATTGTATGTCATAGAATCATCTTCTCCCCTCTCCCATCAGGCAAAAGGTACAGAAATGTGAAAACACACCTCCAGATTCCTGGACAGTTTCTTCCCAGCTGTTATCAGGCAACTGAATCATCCCAAAGATCCTATAGCGAGCAAGATAGTGCACTCGAAAGAAAAAGACGTAGTACGGTCATGGGTAGGTTCACGGGTAATCTTTGGCCCCATTTCCGTAACCGGCTTCCGTCTCCGCCATCTTTGTCCACCATAGCGGAGCAAAGATACTAGTGCGGAGACGGAAGCCGTATACGGAAACATCCTCGTTAAAATCAAAAGATCTTTGGTGAAAATCTTCTCCTCATTTTCTCTATGCCTCTGAGTTTAGAAGGATGAGGGGGAATCTTATAGAAACATATAAAATTATAAAAGGACTGGACAAGCTAGATGCAGGAAAAATGTTCCCAATGTTGGGCGAGTCCAGAACCAGGGGCCACAGTCTTAGAATAAAGGGGAGGCCATTTAAGATTGAGGTGAGAAAAAAACGTTTTCACCCAGAGAGTTGTGAATTTGTGCAATTCCCTGCCACAGAGGGCAGTGGAGGCCAAATCACTGGATGGATTTAAGAGAGTTAGATGGAGCTCTAGGGGCTGGTGGAATCAAGGGATATTGGGAGAAGGCAGGCACGGGTTATTGATTGGGGACGATCAGCCATGATCACAATGAATGGCGGTGCTGGCTCGAAGGGCCGAATGGCCTCCTCCTGCACCTATTTTCTATGTTTCTCTCTGCCACGTTAAAGAGACTCACGGTCTCCCCTTTTACACTGCCGTGTGGGCACAGCCTCTTTGCCCTTCAGTGCCCCCTCCACCCTTGCACAGTCCGATCCCAATCCCGGGACTTTGAATCCAAAACATTAAAAAAGAAAATTAACAGAATTATAATTTATTTATGTATTAATCATTAAGAAAAAGTAACAGAATTATGAATCATGAATCTAACACTATATCACATACACAAACTGTTCCCCCGCAACGCTGATTACACTACGAGAGGGATATACAAAGTCGGGTCAGGTTTACTGTAATGGCCGACGTTCCGCTCCGTTGCGTACTACACATCAGCCCATTGGTTTTAGCAGGAGTGCACTATCTTGCTTGCCATAGGATCTTTGAATCATCCTACCACAACCAGAGAGCAGTCCTGAACTACTATCTACCTCATTGGTGACCCTTGGTCTATCTTTGCTTGCACTAAACGTTATTCCCTTATTATGTATCTGTACACTGTAAACGGCTCGATTGTAATCATGTATTGACTTTCCACTGACTGGATAGCACGCAACAAAAGCTTTTCACTGTACCTTGGTGCATGTGACAATAATCCAAACCAAACTGAACAAAGGAAGCTGTTTGGCCTGTCATGTCTATGTTTGCCAAAAGAAGAGGAAAGGTAAATCCTAATTATAATCATACTTTATTAGCCAAGTATGTTTTGCAATATTCGAGGAATTTGATTTGCCGTACATTCATACCAATAAAAAGCAACAGAACACACAAAATACATTTTAACATAAACATCCACCACAGTGACTCCTCCACATTCCTCACTGTGATGGAAGGCGAAAAAAAAGTTCAATCTCTCCCTTCTTTGTCCTCCAGCGGTCGGGGGCCTCTAACCTTCTGTTGACGGAACGATCTTACTCCCGTAGCCGGCGGTGGGCCTCCTCGTCGGGCGATCTACCCCGGGTCGGGGCTAGTCGAACATCGTGCGGCTTTTGGAGCTTCTCGACGTCGGTCTCAACCCGAGACTGAAGCACCTTGATGTTAAAGTCCGCAGACTGCGATTGGAGCGTCGATCCCAAATCAACTTATTCGGAGTGTTGCGTGCAGTTCTGGCCGCCCCAATACAGGAAGGATGTGGGGACTTTGGAAAGGGCGCAGAGTAGGTTTACCAGAATGATGCCTGGATATTGAGAGGAGAAAGATTTATAGGGGATCTTCGAGGCAAGTATTTTCACGCAGAGGATGACGGGTGCATAGAACGACCTGTCGGAGGAAATGGTAGAGGCAAGTATCACTGCAACTTTAAAAATAAATTTGGACTGGTTTAGAGGGATATGGGCCAAACACAGGTAAATGGAATTAATTTAGCTTCGCACCTTGGATGCATGGATGAGTTGGGCCGAAGGGCCTGTTTCCATTTTGTACAACTCTATGTAAATCTTTCTATTAGAGAATGTGAGAAAACAAAGGATACAGATTCAGTAATGGCCTTCAAAATCAATTCAATATACTGTATATTTGAAAGAGAAATTAGCTACAAGGAGAGCTTAGACAAACTTGGATTGTTTTCTCTGGAGACCTGATAGAAGTTTATATATGTATAAGAGGCAAAGATAGAGTGGACACTCAGATCATTTTATCCAGGGGGGGAATATCAAATATTAGATGGCATAACTTTGAGATGAGAGGGGCAATGTTTAAAGGAGATGTGCAGGAAAGTTTTCTACATGAAGTGCGGTGTGTGCCTGGAACGCACTGCCAGGGATGATGGTGGAGGCAGATATGATAGTGGTATTTAAGAGGCTTTTGTATAGACACATGGATATGAAAGGAATGGAGGGATATGGATCATGTGCAGGCAGATAAGAGTTTGTCTTGGCATTACTTTAGGAATGGACGTTGTGGGCCGAAGGGCCTGTTCATGTGCTGTCCTCTTCTATGTTCTATGTTCTAGCTTCACTCAATGGAAAACATACGTTCTCTGTGTAGGATTTTATCGCCTTGGTTTTTAATCCCAGTTGTGTGAGCCAGATTTGAGGTTTACCAAAAGAAAAGGAAAGGTAAATTAACTTTAGAGTGAGGCCAAATGCAAATTGGAGGAACAGTACCTCATATATCGCTTTGGCAGCTTACAACCCAGCGGTATGAATATCTCTAAATGCTTGCTTTCCCTCTCTCTCCATCCCTCCCCCATCCCAGTTCTCTGACCAGTCTGACTGTCCCTGATTATGTTTTATCTCGGTTTGTTTTGTTGTCACCTTCTCCCAGCGAACAATGGTCTATTCTACATTTGCCTTGATCTCCACCCCCTTTGATGTCTCGTTCTCACACCTTACACTTCCTTATCTCTGTGTCTCTCTTCCCCTGACTCTCAGTCTGAAGAAGGGTCTCGACCCGAAACATCACCCATTCCTTCTCTCCAGAGATGCTGCCTGTCCCGCTGAGGTACTCCAGCAATTTGTGTCTATCTTTGGTTTAAACCAGCATCTGCAGTTCCTTCCTACACGTACTAGTTTCAATGTCATCCTGGTGAGTCTCATTGTCAATAACTGGTTTTCACCTAGCCCACAGCTAGCAATGGCCTGTTTCCTTTATCATCATTACTTTTTTGAATATCTTTCATTCATTTGTTCTATATCTCTCCATATCACCGTCTATATCATTCATTTCCCTTTCCCCTGACTCTCAGTCTGAAGAAGGGTCTCGACCCGAAACGTCACCTATTCCTTCTCTCCAGAGATTCTATCTGACCCGCTGAGTTACTCCAGTTTTTTGAGTATATCTTAACTCATTTGGAGTAACGTGTTCAGTTCTGTGCCCCCAATACAGGAAGGATGTGGAGGCTGTGGAAAATGTGCAGATGAGATTTACCAGAACGACGCCTGGTGTAGAGGATATTAGCTACAGGGAGGGGTTGGACAAACTCGAAGCCTTCAGCTTTGAAAGGTTCATTTTAGTGGCAAATGATCAAAAATGAAGAGGTTAATCAGCTGCACAGTGATTTTAAAATCAGCACTGCTGTGATCAGGATTGTCTGGGCATCTGCATTAATATCACAAGAGATACTAATCAGTCATTAATGAACTGAAGTGCATCTTCACAAAGAATGGTTTGCGTAAATGTCACTATTTGCTTAATTTACCAAACACTTGCAACCTCGGAGGCAGAGCTGGGGGGGTAGCACATGCGTTTTTAACCATTCAGAAGGACATAAATTTCGAAGTGGATAAGATGCCAGGTGGTGCAGCGCCAGAGATCTGGGTTCGATCCTGACCACGGGTGCCGTCTGTACGGAGTTTGTACCTTCTCCCCGTGACCTGCGTGGGTTTTCGCTGAGATCTTCGGTTTCCTCCCACACTCCAAAGACGAACAGGTTTGTCAGCTCATTGGCTTGGTGTAATTGTAAAATTGTCCCTAGTGTGTGTAGGGTGGTGTTACTGTGTGGGGATCGCTGGTCGGCCCAGACTCGGTGGGCCGAAGGGCCTGTTTCCACGCTGTCTCTCTAAACTAAACTAAACTAAACATAAGCAGAATTAAGTCATTCGGTCCATGGCGTCTGCTCCACCTTTCGATCATGGCTGAGGCTTGACAAGGCGCTGGTCAGACCGCATCTGGAGTATTGTGAGTAGTTTCTGATTTAACTAAAGGAGCCACTCCCTTTAGACCAGAGAGACTTAAGTGGAGAATTTGTCGTGGAGTCATAGAGTTGTACACCTCCTCCACATTCAGAGTCAGTTTCTTCCCAGCTGTTATCGGGCAACTGAACCATCCTACCGCAACCAGAGAGCAGTCCTGAACTACTGTCGACTTCATTGGTGACCCTCGGACTATCCTTGATCGAACTTTGCCAGCTTCGCCTTGCACTGAACGTTATTCCCCTATCATGTATCCATCTGTACGTTGTAAATGGCTCGACTGTAATCATGTATTGTCTGGTTAGCACGCAACAAAAGCTTTTCACTGTACCTCGGTACAGGTGACAATGAACTAAGCTGCAACATAGTGTGAAAGTGGAGTGGGAGCAGGAAAGTCTGATTTAGTTTTTAGTTTTAATCAATTTGGACAGGAACATGGATTTACTGAACGGATTTACAGGTGTACTCTGCTCATACACCTATAGAGGGCCACGGGCTACAAATCTGTCCACATGTTTATCAAAATAATCATAGAAAAACCATCAGGCAATTGCATCAATCCTAATAATGTTTCTGTGGAACAGTGTGATGTGTGGTCCAAGTCATGCTTCGGCAGACAAGCTCCAGAATAATATTTCAGAAGAAGCTGCTCAAACTTAACATCGCACAAATAAAGTGAGTTCTCATAACAAAGTGAGTTCTCATATTCGCTCATCACTTTGATTTTACATCCCAAAAATCGGCATTTGTCCCTGTTAATCTTTTCATAAAACAAAACTAAACTAAGTCTGTCATCTTCTGTGCAGTGCATCAGTTTTCCGACGCGCTGATTTGCGCCTGACTTGTGTGAAGATCACAGTAAAATCCCAGGTACACAAAAATGCTGGAGAAACTCAGCGGGTGCAGCAGCAATTGATGCTGCTGCACCCGCTGAGTTTCTCCAGCATTTTTGTGTACCTTCGATTTTCCAGCATCTGCAGTTCCTTCTTTAACACAGTAAAATCCCAACTCCCCTCCCCTTGCCTCCGTGCAGTCTGTGTGAGACTTGACCCTTCCCGAGCTCTCTTCAGATATGGAGATCGCTTGTAACTGGGAAGAGGTGGCAAGATTTAGCCTCCAAGTTCCTTCGAAGTAGTTTACTTACGCCGAAAGGCACGGGATTGATGGTTCCATTTAAAAAAAAAATTTGGGCTTGACTGAATGCCTCTGTGGGAGGAAGGCAGGGCTTTGCCATTTCACGTGGATTCAGCCCACTGACAACGGTGTAACAATGTTATATATTTCCCCCAGATGGAGAATCACCGTTGGGGGTGGTGTAATCGTGAGGGAGATGTTGTTTCCTGGACAAAGGCACCATTTTGATGAGCTGATGAGTTCCATCTTCAAAGCTTTTCTGATCAAAGAGGAGGATGCTTTAAAAATTCAAAGGGTTTTGCTTTCTGCCACCGTACGGTGCTGACATAACAAGCGGCAAAACACAATTTTTAAAGTGGAGGTTTGATTAGTGATTTTTGATTAGTACGGGAGTCAAAGATTACAGGGAGAAGGCTGGAGAATGGGGTTGGAGGGGAAAGAGAGACATGATTGAATTGCATAGTAGACTCAATGGTCTGAATGGTCTAATTCTGCTCCAATGACAGTGTGAAGTTATGAAAATATGCAGTCATCTTACTCAGAAATGTTCCATATGGAGTTGGGATAACGTGTGAGAGATTCTATTCACGGAGAGCGGATTAAAGATCCTAAGGTCATAAGTAATAGCAGCAGAATTGGGCCATTCGGCCCATCAAGTCTACTCTGTCATTCAACCATGGCTGATCTATCTCTCTCCCGCTAAGCTCATTCTCCTGCCTTCTCCCCATAACCTCTGACACCCATACTAATCAAGAATCTTTCTATCTCTTGAGTGCCTTAAAAAATATCCATTGACTTGGCCTCCATGGTCTTCTGTGGCAAAGAATTCCACAGATTCACGACCTTCTGACTAAAAAAATGTCTTCTCATCTCCTTCCTTAAGGAACATCCTTTAATTCTGAGGCTATGACCTCCAGTCCTAGACTCTCCCACTAGTGGAAGCATCCTCGCCACATCCACTCCATCCAAGTCCTGATTAATATTTGTTCCTGTTTCATCAACCGTGAAGCAAAGAGCTGAAAGTGCTATTGGAATGCTATTTGTGGGATCATGCCTTGTGAAAATTGTGTTGCTATGTTTGCCTGCGAAACTGATAGTGATGGCACTTCATATTTAGTGCGTTGGCTGTGAAGTGCTTCGGGACATGCTGAATAATGTGTAAGCTGTTAAATAAATACAAGGAGTTTTTTTTCCCCCTTTCGAATGTTGCTCTTTTTTTAACTATTGAGGCAGACGTTCCACAAACTGTTATGAATTGTCAAATACTCTGTGTGATGTGGCGTTGGAAGACTGCTTCACTGGATCGGCACATCTCTGAAGGAGATTTTACAGTGAATCACAGTGGATAGGACCTTGAGTAGGAGATACTGGGCATTTGACGGCACTGGGCCTCGACTAGCCTTTAGGAAGAAGGTGAGGAGGAATTTCTTTAGTCAGAGGGTGACCAATCTGTGGAATTCATTGCCACAGACGGCCGTGGAGGCCAGGTCAATGGAAATTTTAAGGCGGAGATTGGCAGATTCTTGATTAGCACGGGTGTCAGGAGGTTATGGGGAGAAGGCAGGAGAATGGGGTCAGGAGGGAACTTGATGGGCTGGACTTGATGGGCTGAACGGCCTAATTCTTCTCCTATCTCTTATGACCTTATGGCTGTCAGCACGTTGGTGCAGTGGTAGAGTTGGTGCCTCACAGCGCCAGACACCCGGGTTTGATCCTGACTACGGGTGCTGTCTGTATGGAGTTTGTGCGTTCTCCCCGTGACCTGCGTGGGTTTACTCCGGTTACCTTCCACACTCCAAAGATGTACAGGTTTGTAGGTTAATTGGCTTGGTATAAATGTAAAAATCGCCCCTAGTGCAGAGTTGATGTGTGGGGATTGCTGGTTGGTGGGCCGAAGGGCCTGTTTCCGCATTGTATCTCAAAACTAAACTAAATCTATTGAAATTTGGAAAATAACACCCAGTTCATCTTTCATCCACATAGTCACCTCTTACAAAACCACCAAGATGCAAATCATACAATTCTGGGGATTTAGTGGCTCTAATTTATTCAGTACTTTTTGTTTAATGCATGCTAATTTTATTCAGCTCCTCATTTTCTCTCGAACATGTTGTTCTTTACTATTCTCTGTAGTGGTTTGTGTCTTCTTCTGTGAAGACAGACGCAAAATATTTCTTTAATTTCTTTGCACTTTCCTTGTTCCCAAATGTACTTTCTCCTGTCTGTCTTCAAGGACCAGCATTAAATGTTGCCAAACCTTTCCTCTTTATGTATCTGTAGAAGCATTTACATTTTAGTTTTTCATGCTTCTCATTTGATTACTCTCAGATTCTAGTTTAGAGATACTGCGCAGAAACAGACCCTTTGGCGTACCGAGTCCGCGCCGACCACTAACACTATCCTACACATACCAGGGACGATTTTGCATTTATACCAAGCCAATTCACCTGCAAACCTGGACGTCTTTGGAGTGTGGGAGGAAACCGCAGCTTCCTGGTGAAAACCCACGCAGGTCACGGGGAGAACGTACAAACTCCATACAAACAGCACCCGCAGTCAGGATCAAACTCGGGTCTCTGGCGCTGTAAGGCAGCAACTCTACCGCTGCGCCAATGTGCCACCCTAGTTTAGTTTAGTATATTGTCACGTGTACCAAGGTATAGTCTGCCTGACCTGCTGAGTTACTCCAGCATTTATGTCTATCTTAGGGGCAGGTCCAAGCCTGGCATTTAATAGATTTAATGTAATAAAAAGGAACTGCAGATGCTGGCTTTTAGCAAAGATCGAAACAAAATGCTGGAGTAAGTCAGCGGGTCAGGGAGAATCTCTGGAGAAAAAAGGAAAGGTGATATTTCGGCTTGTGACTGAAGAAGGGTCTGGAGAAGGGTACTGAAGGTATAGTGAAAAGCTTTTTTGTGGCATGCTAACCAGTCGGCAGAAAGACTATACATGATTACAATCGGGCCGCCCACAGTGTACAGATATATGATATAGGGAAGAATGTTTAGTGTAAGAAAAAGTTCAGTATAGTCCAATCAATGATAGTCCAAGGGTCTCCAATGAGGTAGATGGTAGCTCGGGACTGCTCTCAAGTTGTTGGTAGGATGGTTCAGTTGCAATAGACAATAGGTGCAGGAGTAGGCCATTCGGCCCTTCGAGCCAGCTGATCATGGCTGATCATTGCCTGATAACAGCTGGGAAGAAACTGTCTCTGAATCTGGAGGTGTTATTCTCCTTCTACATGTCAATATTTTGTCCTCTGCGGAGTTCCGAAATTTTCTAAACCTCGGGTCTCTTGGCAAGGGACCCTATGATCAGGTGGTATCTTTGGCTTGGAGACACAAGAGATTGTAGATGCTGGAATCTGGAGCAAAAAATAAACTGCTAGAAAACATTTCTCCATCTCTGTCTCCACCACAATCTTCCTTGAAAGTGGCGTCAAAAAGGCTTTCAGCACATTGGCCTTTATCAGCCAGAGTACTGAGTATAGAAGTCAGGAGGCCTTGTTGCAGTTATAAAAGACATTGGTGAGATCAAATTTCAGGGCTCTCACTTAACTTTTTTTCTCTGTTTCCAGCCGGGCAACCTAGGCAGCTTTTTAGGTTGCAAAATGACAGTTTAGGTGGTCATTTAAGACGGCTTGCATGACGCGTGCGATAATGTGCTCGGACGAAGTGCGTAGTTACCAGTCGGAATTATGCTCAAGGAAGCATTCACATATTATTTCTGCTTCAAATAAAGTCACAAACTAAACATATTCACCAATCAAGACATGATATATACCACAATGACATGCAGCAAAATTATAATACAGTATCTCAACTCTTTTTACACATTGCAATGAATGCAATTTCTATTATTTCTTTCCACTTCCAAACAAAAATGTGGTTGGATTATTCAGCGTATGATCAACCTCGTTGAGACCAAGCGCAGGCTTCAACTCCTGCGAGTGGTGAATCTGTGGAATTCTCTGCCACAGAATGTAGTTGAGGCCAGTTCATTGGCTATATTTAAGAGGGAGTTACATGTGGCCCTTGTGGCTAAAGGGATCAGGGGGTATGGGGGGAAGGCAGGTACAGGATACTGAGTTGGATGATCAGCCATGATCATATTGAATGGCGGTGCAGGCTCGAAGGGCCGAATAGCCTACTCCTGCACCTATTTTCTATGTTTCTATGTTTCCTCCTCCCATTCCGAATCCGACCTTTCTGTCCTGGGCCTTCTCCATGGCCAGAGTGAGGCCCACCGCAAATTGGAGGAACAGCACCTCATATTTCGCTTGGGTAGTTTTCACCCCAGCGGTATTAACATTGGCTTCTCCAATTTCAGGTAGTCCTTGCTTTCTCCCTCCTTCCCCTCCCATTCCCAGCTCTCCCACAGCCTACTGTCTCCGCCTCTTCCTTTCTTTTTCCCGCCCCCACCCCCGAACATCAGTCTGAAGAAGGGTCTCAACCCGAAACGTCGCCTTCATAGATTCCTTCGCTTCATAGATGTTGCCTCACCCACTGATTTTCTCCAGCTTTTTTTGTCTACCACCCATTCACACAAGTTCTGTTATCCCACTTTCCTCACCCGCTACCTACACATTAGGGGCAATTTTACACAGACAAGTTAACCTACAGCCAATGCATCTTTGGGATGTGGGAGGAAACCCACACGCTTGCAGGGAGAATGTGCAAATTCAACACAGACAGTGCCCAAGGACAGGATCGAACACAGATATCTGGTGTGTGAGGCAACAAGTCTACCAGTTGTGCCACTATATTTTATTTTCCGACGCACAAAAAATTATACGTTGATAACTTTGGTTACTAAAAAAAGAAACTATCCATTTTCAGTCTTATATCTCTAAATGACCCTATGTCCCCCTTTACAGCTACTGTATGTTTTAATCCATTTCAAGACTATGGGGCAGTACATTGGCCATAAAGTTGCTGCCTAAAAGTGCCAGAGACCCGGAATTGATCCTGAATATGGGTGCTGTCTGTATGGAGTTTGCTCCTTTTCCCTTTGATCGCATGGGTTTCCCCGGGTGCTCTTGTTTCCTTCCACATTCCCAAGGTGTGCAGGAACCTTTTTCAGACCCAACCCAATATTTTCCTTTTGTCCAGAGATTCTGTCTGACCTGTTGAGTTACTCCAGCTTTTTGTGTCTATCTTCAGTTTAAACCAGCATCTGCAGTTCCTTCCCACGCACAATACTATACGATATAACTTTATTAATCCCAGGTGGGAAATTGTGTGTGTGTGGGTATGTATATTACCACTGTTGGAGAGCCGTTGGAGAGGTCGCAGAGAGAGGAGCTACACCGGAGCGGTAGGAGATAAAAAGGAGCGCGGGGCTTGTTCCTTACAGAGGCCCGAGAGCCGTTGGAGAGGTCGCAGAGGGAGGAGCTACACCCGAGCGGTAGGAGTTAAAAAGGAACCGAAATCTGTAACGTTCCAAGTTCCACTTCAAAAACAAGTGGGTTTGAGGAAGCCGCTGATTGGTGGACGCAGACAAGAGGGAGCAGCTGATTGGGAGTCAGATCCCTGCTGATTGTACTGTATTGTAGCAGTTTGTTTTATATTCTATCCAGGGTAAGGGGAGTATGAGGGCCAGGGCAGTTTACTGTTCTGGATGTCAGATGTGGGAAGTCATGGAGTCTGATAGCCCTCCAGACGTCCACATCTGCGCCAGGTGTATCGAGATGGGGCTCCTAATGGACCGTATTAGGAACCTGGAGCAGCAGCTCGATGACCTCCGTCTGGTCAGGGAGAGCGAGGAAGTCATTGAGAGGAGTTACAGGGATGTGGTCACTCCAACACCACAGGAGGCAGGCAAGTGGATCACGGTTGGGAGAGGCAAGGGGCACAGGCAGGGACTAGAGAGTACCCCGGTGGCTGTACACCTTGACAATAAGTACTCCTGTTTGAGCACTGTTGGGGTGGACAGCCTACCTGGGGGTAGCGACAGCGGCCGGGCCTCCGGTATAGAGACCGGTCCTGTTGCTCAGAAGGGTAAGGAAAAGAAGAGGAGGGCAATATTAATAGGGGATTCTATAGTTAGGGGGTCAGACAGGCGAGTCTGTGGACGCAGTCGGGAGACCCGGATGGTAGTTTGCCTCCCTGGTGCCAGGGTCTGTGATGTGTCTCAACGTGTCCAAGACATCCTGAAAGGGCAGGGAGAGGAGCCCGAGGTCGTGATACATATAGGTACCAATGACATAGGTAAAAAAGAGAAGAGGTCCTGAAAGGAGAATTTAGGGAGTTAGGAGGGGAGTTAAAGAGAAGGACAGCAAAGGTAACAATCTCGGGATTACTGCCTGTGCCACGCGACAGTGAGAGTAGGAATGGAGCGAGGTGGAGGATAAATGCGTGGCTGAAGGACTGGTGCAGAGGGCAGGGATTCAAATTTCTGGATCATTGGGACCTCTTTTGTGGAAGGTTCGACCTGTACAAAAAGGATGGGTTGCACTTGAACCTGAGGGGGACCGATATCCTGGCAGGGAGATCTGCAAAGGCTACTGGGGAGACTTTAAACTAGAATGGTTGGGGGAGGGACTCAAAAAGAGAATGCTATTAGACAGTGTGTGAGGCAGGAGGCAGAGAAGGAAAGCACTCAGACCCAACATGTAGGGGGGAAAGAAGAAAACAATAATAAACAGAGAATAAGAGGTGGTGGGGTTCTTAAATGGGTGAGCAGAGAAACAGAGGGGTGTAAAATGCGGGCGGAAGCAATAGGTAGCAAGGTGAAAAGTAAAAGTGGCAGGCAGACAAATCCAGGGCAAAAATCAAAAAGAGCCACTTTTCAACATAATTGTATAAGGGGTAAGAGCGTTGTAAAAACAAGCCTGAAGGCTTTGTGTCTCAATGCAAGGAGCATTCGTAATAAGGTGGATGAGTTGAACGTGCAGATAGCAATTAATGATTATGATATAGTTGGGATCACGGAGACATGGCTCCAGGGTGACCAAGGCTGGGAGCTGAACATCCAGGGATATTCAATATTCAGGAGGGATAGAGAGAAAGGAAAAGGAGGTGGGGTAGCGTTGCTGGTTAGAGAGGAGATTAATGCAGTGGAAAGGAAGGACATTAGCTTGGAGGATGTGGAATCGGTATGGGTAGAGCTGCGAAACACTAAGGGGCAGAAAACGCTGGTGGGTGTTGTGTACAGGCCACCTAGCAGTAGTAGTGAAGTTGGGGATGGCATCAAACAGGAAATTAGAAATGCGTGCAACAAAGGCAAAACAGTTATAATGGGTGACTTCAATCTACATATAGATTGGGTGAATCAAATTGGCAGGGGTGCTGAGGAAGAGGATTTCTTGGAATGTATGAGGGATAGTTATCTAAACCAACATGTAGAGGAACCAACGAGAGAGCAGGCTATTCTAGACTAGGTATTGAGTAATGAGGAAGGGTTAGTTAGCAGACTTGTTGTGCGTGCCCCCTTGGGCAAGAGTGACCATAATATGGTTGAGTTCTTCATTAGGATGGAGAGTGACATTGTTAATTCAGAAACAACGGTTCTGAACTTAAAGAAAGGTAACTTTGAGGGTATGAGACGTGAATTGGCCAAGATTGACTGGCAATTAGTTCTAAAAGGGTTGACGGTGGATATGCAATGGAAGGCATTTAAAGACTGCATGGATGAACTACAAAAATTGTTCATCCCAGTTTGGCAAAAGAATAAATCAGGGAAGGTAGTGCATCCATGGATAACAAGGGAAATCAGGGATAGTATCAAAGCAAAAGATGATGCGTACAAATTAGCCTAAAAAAGCAGCATACCAGAGGACTGGGAGAAATTCAGAGACCCGCAGAGGAGGACAAAGGGCTTAATTAGGAAAGGGAAAATAGATTATGAAAGGAAACTGGCAGGGAACATAAAAACTGACTGCAAAAGTTTTTATAGATATGTGAAGAGAAAGAGATTAGTTAAAACAAATGTAGGTCCCTTGCAGTCAGAAACAGGTGAATTGATCATGGGGAACAAGGATATGGCAGACCAATTGAATAACTACTTTGGTTCCGTCTTCACTGAGGAAGACATAAATAATCTGCCGGAAATAGCAGGGGGCCGCGGGTCAAAGGAGATGGAGGAACTGAGTGAAATCCAGGTTAGTCGGGAAGTGGTGTTGGGTAAATTGAATGGATTAAAGGCCGATAAATCACCAGGGCCAGATAGGCTGCATCCCTGAGTACTTAAGGAAGTAGCTCCAGAAATAGTGGATGCATTAGTGATAATTTTTCAAAACTCTTTAGATTCTGGAGTAGTTCCTGAGGATTGGAGGGTAGCAAACGTAACCCCACTTTTTAAGAAGGGAGGGAGAGAGAAAACGGGGAATTACAGACCAGTTAGTCTAACATCGGTAGTGGGGAAACTGCTAGAGTCAGTTATTAAAGATGGGATAGCAGCACATTTGGAAAGTGGTGAAATCATTGGACAAAGTCAGCATGGATTTACGAAAGGTAAATCGTGTCTGACGAATCTTATAGAATTTTTCGAGGATGTAACTAGTAGAGTGGATAGGGGAGAACCAGTGGATGTGTTGTATCTGGACTTTCAGAAGGCTTTCGACAAGGTACCACATAAGAGATTAGGATACAAACTTAAATCACACGGTATTGGGGGTTCAGTATTGATGTGGATAGAGAACTGGCTGGCAAACAGGAAGCAAAGAGTAGGAGTAAACGGATCCTTTTCACAATGGCAGGCAGTGACTAGTGGGGTACCGCAAGGCTCAGTGCTGGGACCCCAGCTATTTACAATTTATATTAATGATCTGGACGAGGGAATTGAAAGCAACATCTCCAAGTTTGCGGATGACACGAAGCTGGGGGGCAGTGTTAGTTGTGAGGAGGATGCTAGGAGACTGCAAGGTGACTTGGATAGGCTGGGTGAGTGGGCAAATGTATGGCAGATGCAGTATAATGTGGATAAATGTGAGGTTATCCACTTTGGTGGCAAAAACGGGAAGGCAGACTATTCTCTAAATGGTGGCCGATTAGGAAATGGGGAGATGCAGCGAGACCTGGGTGTCATGGTACACCAGTCATTGAAAGTAGGCATGCAGGTGCAGCAGGCAGTGAAGAAAGCGAATGGTATGTTGGCCTTCATAGCAAGAGGATTTGAGTATAGGTGCAGGGAGGTTCTACTGCAGTTGTACAGGGTCTTGGTGAGACCACACCTGGAGTATTGCGTACAGTTTTGGTCTCCAAATCTGAGGAAGGACATTATAGCCATAGAGGGAGTGCAGAGAAGGTTCACCAGACTGATTCCTGGGATGTCAGGACTTTCATATGAAGAAAGACTGGATAGACTTGGCTTATACTCGCTAGAATTTAGGAGATTGAGAGGGGATCTTATAGAAACGTACAAAATTCTTATGGGGTTGGACAGGCTAGATGCAGGAAGATTGTTCCCGATGTTGGGGAAGTCCAGGACAAGGGGTCACAGCTTAAGGATAAGGGGGAAATCCTTTAAGACCGAGATGAGGAAAAACTTTTTCACACAGAGAGTGGTGAATCTCTGGAACTCTCTGCCACAGAGGGTAGTTGAGGCCAGTTCATTGGCTATATTTAAGAGGGAGTTAGATGAGGCTAAGGGGATCAGGGGGTATGGAGAGAAGGCAGGTACGGGATACTGAGTTGGATGATCAGCCATGATCATATTGAATGGCGGTGCAGGCTCGAAGGGCCGAATGGCCTACTCCTGCACCTATTTTCTATGTATCTATGTATCTATACCATAGACCATATATCTCTATATTACTAAAAGTCTGATCTTGACCACTTCCTGTTGTTCTATATATTGATTTTTAGGAAAAACGCTGCCACTTACGGCTGTGATTTTTGGCCATCTTACTCAGAGTCCCCTTCCACTGCGCAGGACAAGAGGATTTTTCCCATCGATGAAAAATAAAATAGTTATTAACGTTTTAAAAATGTTGAGATTCTCTCTCCTGAAGGCCATGCCGCTTCCAGAGGGACTATAAAACCCGGAAGTGTTGAGTGCCTCAGTCAGTCTCTGCAAGATGGGGGAGCGAGAGGGTCACGTCTCTCAGTCTGAGCTGTGAATAACACTGAACACATGTCTACTAAACTGTGAGTGGTTTTACTGACCTGTCAGTGCCCTTAATGTGGTTTGAAAATATAGTTTGGAAATGCTAAAGCTGTGTTGCCTTTGGTTTGGAAATGCTAAAGCTGTGTTGCCTTTGGTTTGGAAATGCTAAAGCTGTGTTGCCTTTGGTTTGGAAGTGCTAAAGCTGTGTTGCTTTTGGTTTGGAAATGCTAAAGCTGTGTTGCCTTTGGTTTGGAAATGCTAAAGCTGTGTTGCCTAATTAAAGTTGCCTTGCCTAATTAAAGTTTCCTTACCTAATTAATGTTGCCTTGCCTTTGGTTTGAAAATGCGAAAGCTGCCTTGCCTAATTAAAGCTGCCTTGCCTAATTAAAGTTGCCTTTCCTTTGGTTTGAAAATGCTAAAGCTGCCTTGCCTAATTAAAGTTGCCTTGCCTAATTAAAGTTGTCTTGCCTTCTATATAATTAAAAGTCTATTCTTGACCACTTCCTGTTTGCGCTTTATATTGATTTTAGAAAAATTGCTACCACGTACAGTTGTGATTTTTGGCCATCTTACTCAGAGTCCCCCTCCGCTCATCAGGTGCAGAGGATTTTTCCCATCGATGAAAAATAAAAGAGTTATTAGTGTTTTAAAAATGTTGAGATTCTCTCTTCTGTCAATCATGCCATGAAGGCCACGCCCCTTCTGGTGGGAGGGGGAGGGACTATAAAACCATGAAGTGTGGGTGTGGCTCAGTCTCTGCAAGATGGAGGAGGGAGAGGTCACGACTCACTGTCTTTAGTGGCCTTGCACCCTGCTTGAAATGGTATGAAACTGCACTTAAATTTGGTGGCCTTGCACCCTGCTTGAAGTGGTAAGAAACTGCACTTGAATTTGGTAACCTTGCACCCTGCTTGAAATGGAATTTCAAGGAATAGCCGTGAGTCAACTGCCAGCCCACCAGCCGTGAGCGAGTGAGCTGCCAGCACAACAGGCTTGAGTGACTGAGCCGCCAGCCTAATAATCCATTCGGCCAACAATGTCCATACTAGCCCTCTGTAAACCAGTCCCTTCAGCCCACAACACCCATACTAGCGCTCCAGAAAGTCCCCACCCCCCCACTGGCCACCAATATTGGAATTGGTGGAGAGGTGGAATATTGCGTTAGGGGACCAGCCCTCCCATGTGATGCTGGGACCCAACGGGTCCCACTTAGTCTAGTATACACAATAAATTAACAGATAAAGTGCAATAGGCTGTTATTGTTCAGAGTTTGGAGTTTGATGGTGGACCCTCCAACACCTCCAGTTTAAATTCCATTTGGAATATTTTTGGAAGACCAGGAAACCAAGAAGCAAGAGTTACTCCAGGGAGTTACTCCAACTCCAGGGAGTAATTCAGCGTTAGTTTTCAGCGGTTGTGACGAGGCGGCGACCGGACAGCAATGGTGGCCAGATCTCCCACAATGCAAAGGGAGGGAGAAAGTGCCCGGCGCCGACCAGTTGTGCAGGGTGGCCGATGATGTGCTGGCCATGGTTGTGTGCAGTGGGAGGATGTGCAGGCCATGGCAGTGTGCATGTGCAAGGCGGCAGGCCGTGCCGGCGGATGAGGAGAGCGGAGAGCGGAGACCCGGAGGCCCGGACACGGATTGCGGGCGCAGACGCAGAGTGACAGAGAAAGTGAGATAGAGAGGGGGGCCCCGCTCACAGTTGAACGGCAGGTGTCCCAGTTGCTTGCCAAGCCGAGCAAAATGGCATGGCTTTTAGGTTGCCGGTGGGACTTTAGGTGGCCATTGGCACCCGGGCAACTGTTAATTTCGAGCCCTGCATTTAGAGTATTGTGTTCAGTTTTGGGACACCATGTTATAGGATAGATGCTGTCGTGCGAGAGAGGGTGCTGAGAACATTTACGAGGATGTTGCCAGGACTCGAGGGCCTGAGATATAGGGCGAGGTTGAGTAAGCTGGGACTCTATTCCCTGGAGAGCAGGAAGACAAGGGGTGATCTTGCAGAGGTGTACAAAATCATGAGAAGAATAGGAGGTACACAAAAATGCTGGAGAAACTCAGCGGGTGCAGCAGCATCTATGGAGCGAAGGAAATAGGCAACGTTTCGGGCCGAAACCCTTCTTCAGACCGATAGGGGGTGGGGAGAAGAAAGGAAAAAGGGAAGAATAGATTGGGTAAATGCACAGTCTCTTGCCCGGAGTAGGAGAACCGAGAGGACATGGGTTTAAGGTGAGGGGGGGAAAGATTTCATAGGGACTTGAGAGGTAACGTTTTCACACAAAGGGTGCTGGGTGTATGTAACGAGCTGCCAGAGGAGGTAGGTGAGGCAGGTACTATTGTTTGAGAAGCATTTAGACAGGTACATAGATAGGATAGGTATAGAGAGATACGGGCCAAACAGGTGATGGGGCATGTTGGTCGGTGTGGGCAGGTTGGGCCGAAGGGCCTGCTTCTGCTCTGTGTGACTCTATGGTCAGTATGTTTGTTGCAGATTCTCCACAGGAGAATCTGTAATTCCAAGTAATCACCACTTGATGGCAGCCCAGTCTACCAATTGGGCAAAGTTACACCGGTTGAACTCACTCTAGTTTAGTTTAGCTTGGAGATACAGCGCAGAAACAGGCCCTTCGGCCCACCGAGTCCGTGCCGTCCAGTGATCCTCGCACGCTAACACTATTCCACACACACTAGGGACAATTTTTACATTTATACCAAGCCAATTAACCTACAAACCTGAATGTCTTTGGAGTGTGGAGAAGGCAGGAACGGGGTACTGATTGGGGATGATCAGCCATGATCACATTGAATGGCGGTGTAGGCTCGATGGGCTGAATGGCCTACTCCTGCACCTATTGTCTATTGAGTGTGGGAGGAAACCGAAGATCTCGGAGAAAACCCACACAGGTCAGAAGACATCTCTGGGCAAAAGGAATAGGTGAAGTTTCGGGTCGTGACCCTTCCGAAACGTCGCCTATTCCTTTTCTCCAGAGGTGCTGAGTTACTTCAGCTTATTGTATCTCTCTTCAGGGACAATTTACAATTATACCAAGCTAATTAACCTACAAACCTGTACGTCTTTGGGGTGTGGAAGAAAACCGGAGTTCCCGGGGAAAACCTACGCAGGTCACGGGGAGAATGTACAAACTCCATACAGACAGCGCCCGTAGTCAGGATTGAACCTGGGTCTCTGGCGCTGTAAGGCAGCAACTCTACCGCTGTACCACCATTGTTTGAAAGATATACTTCATATTGATAGTCAGTTATCAGGTTTTAATTAGCTACCGAGCTGAGAAACAACTTCAGTGGTGTCCATGCTAGAGGAAGGGAAACAATTAGTTATATCCAGAGGGGACTAAAATGTAAACGGTCATACAGGACAAAATAATACTGTGGATACAAGGAACTGCTGATGCTAATTTACAGAAAAAGACACAGTCCTGGAGTCAATCAGCGGATCAGGCAGCATCTCTGGAGAACATGGATACGTGATATTTTGGATGGGGGGGGGGGGGGTGGTTGAGAAAGCTGGAAGAGAGGAGGAGCGGGGCAAAGAAGTCTGAAGTCTGATGAAGGATTTTGACCCGAAACATCACCTATTCCTTTTTACCGGAGATGCTGCCTGTCCCGCTGCGTTACTCCCGCATGTTGTGTCTATCTTAGGGGCAGGTGCAGAAGCCTGGCAGGGAATAGATTTAACGTAATATAAAAGGAAGTGCAGATGCTGGTTTATGCCAAAGATAGAAACAAAATGCTGGAGAAACTCAGCGGGTCAGGCAGCATTTCTGGAGAAAAAGAATAGGTGATGTTTCAGGTTGTGACTGGTCTGAAGAAGGGTCCTGACCAGAAATGTCACCTATCCTTTTGCCCAAGATGCTGCCTTGCCCGCTGAATTACTCCAGCATGTTGTGCCTATCCTCGGTAATAGGTTTATAGTCGGTGCCTCAAAAAGACTGGCAGTATCATCAAGGACCCACACCATCCTGGCCACACACTCATCTCCCTGCTACCTTCAGGTAGAAGGTACAGGAGCCTGAAGACTGCAACGACCAGGTTCAGGAATAGCTACTTCCCCACAGTCATCAGGCTATTAAACCTGGCTCGGACAAAAACTCTGATCTTTATAACCCATTATCTGTTATTTGCACTTTATCAGTTTATTTATTCATGTGTGTATATATTTATATAATGGTATATGGACACACTGATCTGTTTTTGTATCAATGCCTACTATGTTCTGATTTGGCAAAAGAATAAATCAGGGGAAGGTATTGCATCCGTGGATAACAAGGGAAATCAGGGATAGTATCAAAGCAAAAGATGATGCGTACAAATTAGCCAGAAAAAGCAGCATACCAGAGGACTGGGGAGAAATTCAGAGACCTGCAGAGGAGGACAAAGGGCTTAATTAGGAAAGGGAAAAATAGATTATGAAAGGAAACTGGCAGGGAACATAAAAACTGACTGCAAAAGTTTTTATAGATATGTGAAGAGAAAGAGATTAGTTAAAACAAATGTAGGTCCCTTGCAGTCAGAAACAGGTGAATTGATCATGGGGAACAAGGATATGGCGGACCAATTGAATAACTACTTTGGTTCCGTCTTCACTGAGGAAGACCATAAATAATCTGCCGGAAATAGCAGGGGGCCGCGGGTCAAAGGAGATGGAGGAACTGAGTGAAATCCAGGTTAGTCGGGGAAGTGGTGTTGGGTAAATTGAATGGATTAAAGGCCGATAAATCACCAGGGCCAGATAGGCTGCATCCCAGAGTATTTAAGGAAGTAGCTCCAGAAATAGTGGATGCATTAGTGCTAATTTTTTCAAAACTCTTAGATTCTGGAGTAGTTCCTGAGGATTGGAGGGTAGCAAACGTAACCCCACTTTTTAAGAAGGGAGGGAGAGAGAAAACGGGGAATTACAGACCAGTTAGTCTAACATCGGTAGTGGGGAAACTGCTAGAGTCACTTACTAAAGATGGGATAGCAGCACATTTGGAAAGTGGTGAAATCATGGACAAAGTCAGCATGGATTTACGAAAGGTAAATCGTGTCTGACGAATTTTATAGAATTTTTCGCGGGGATGTAACTAGTAGAGTGGATAGGGGAGAACCAGTGGATGTGTTGTATCTGGACTTTCAGAAGGCTTTCGACAAGGTACCACATAAGAGATTAGGATACAAACTTAAATCACACGGTATTGGGGGTTCAGTATTGATGTGGATAGAGAACTGGCTGGCAAACAGGAAGCAAAGAGTAGGAGTAAACGGGTCCTTTTCACAATGGCAGGCAGTGACTAGTGGGGTACCGCAAGGCTCAGTGCTGGGACCCCAGCTATTTACAATTTATATTAATGATCTGGATGAGGGAATTGAAAGCAACATCTCCAAGTTTGCGGATGACACTAAGCTGGGGGGCAGTGTTAGCTGTGAGGAGGATGCTAGGAGACTGCAAGGTGACTTGGATAGGCTGGGTGAGTGGGCAAATGTTTGGCAGATGCAGTATAATGTGGATAAATGTGAGGTTATCCACTTTGGTGGCAAGAACGGGAAGGCAGACTATTATCTAAATGGTGGCTGATTAGGAAATGGGGAGATGCAGCGAGACCTGGGTGTCATGGTACACCAGTCATTGAAAGTAGGCATGCAGGTGCAGCAGGCAGTGAAGAAAGTGAATGGTATGTTGCCTTCATAGCAAGAGGATTTTGAGTATAGGAGCAGGGAGGTTCTACTGCAGTAGTACAGGGTCTTGGTGAGACCACACCTGGAGTATTGCGTACAGTTTTGGTCTCCAAATCTGAGGAAGGACATTATAGCCATAGAGGGAGTGCAGAGAAGGTTCACCAGACTGATTCCTGGGATGTCAGGACTTTCATATGAAGAAAGACTGGATAGACTTGGCTTATACTCGCTAGAATTTAGGAGATTGAGAGGGGATCTTATAGAAACGTACAAAATTCTTATGGGGTTGGACAGGCTAGATGCAGGAAGATTGTTCCCGATGTTGGGGAAGTCCAGGACAAGGGGTCACAGCTTAAGGATAAGGGGGAAATCCTTTAAGACCGAGATGAGGAAAAACTTTTTCACACAGAGAGTGGTGAATCTCTGGAACTCTCTGCCACAGAGGGTAGTTGAGGCCAGTTCATTGGCTATATTTAAGAGGGAGTTAGATGTGGCCCTTGTGGCTAAGGGGATCAGGGGGTATGGAGAGAAGGCCGGTACGGGATACTGAGTTGGATGATCAGCCATGATCATATTGAATGGCGGTGCAGGCTCGAAGGGCCGAATGGCCTACTCCTGCACCTATTTTCTATGTATCTATGTATCTATGATTAGTATACAAACTTAAAGCACACGGTATTGGGGGTTCAGTATTGATGTGGATAGAGAACTGGCTGGCAGACAGGAAGCAAAGAGTAGGAGTAAACGGGTCCTTTTCACAATGGCAGACAGTGACTAGTGGGGTACCATAAGGCTCAGTGCTGGGACCCCAGCTATTTACGATATATATTAATGATATGGACGAGGGTATTGAATGCAACATCTCCAAGTTTGCGGATGACACGAAGCTGGGGGGCAGTGTTAGCTGTGAGGAGGATGCTCGGAGGCTGCAAGGTGACTTGGATAGGCTGGGTGAGTGGGCAAATGCATGGCAGATGCAGTATAATGTGGATAAATGTGAGGTTATCCACTTTGGTGGCAAAAACAGGAAAGTAGACTATTATCTGAATGGTGGCCGATTAGGAAAAGGGGAGATGCAACGAGACCTGGGTGTCATTGTACACCAGTCATTCAAAGTAGGCATGCAGGTGCAGCAGGCGGTGAAGAAGGCGAATGGTATGTTAGCATTCATAGCAAAAGGATTTGAGTATAGGAGCAGGGAGGTTCTACTGCAGTTGTACAGGGTCTTGGTGAGATCACACCTGGAGTATTGTGTACAGTTTTGGTCTCCTAATCTGAGGAAAGACATTCTTGCCATAGAGGGAGTACAGAGAAGGTTCACCAGACTGATTCCTGGGATGTCAGGACTTTCATATGAAGAAAGACTGGATAGACTCGGTTTGTACTCGCTAGAATTTAGAAGATTGAGGGGGGATCTTATAGAAATGTACAAAATTCTTAAGGGGTTGGACAGGCTAGATGCAGGAAGATTGTTCCCGATGTTGGGGAAGTCCAGAACAAGGGGTCACAGTTTAAGGATAAGGGGGAAATCTTTTAGGACCGAGATGAGGAAAACATTTTTCACACAGAGAGTGGTGAATCTGTGGAATTCTCTGCCACAGAAGGTAGTTGAGGCCAGTTCATTGGCTATATTCAAGAGGGAGTTAGATGTGGCACTTGGGGCTAAAGGGATCAGGGGGTATGGAGAGAAGGCAGGTACAGGATACTGAGTTGGATGATCAGCCATGATCATATCGAACGGCGGTGCAGGCTCGAAGGGCCGAATGGCCTACTCCTGCACCTATTTCCTATGTTTCTATGTTTCTATGTTCTGTTGTGCTGAAACAAAGCAAGAATTTCATTGTCCTATCAGGGACACATGACAATAAACTCACTTGAACTCACTTGAACTTGAGCTTGAGCTTGAGGTGGAGTTTTGAAAAGACAGAGTGTGTGAGACAAAAGAGGTGGCACAGTGGCACAGTTCACCACTGGTTCCACCTGTCGTGTGCTAGCTCTATATACCAGCCATGTGTGGGAAGGAAGTGCAGATGCTGGTTTAAACCGAAGCAAGACACAAAATGCTGGAGTAACTTCGCGGGACAGGCAGCATCTCTGGAGAGAAGGAATGGCTGATGTTTCGGCTCGAGACCCTTCTTCAGACTCTGAAGAAGGGTCTGAAGAAGGGCCTCGACCCGAAACATCACCTATTCCTTTCCTCCAGAGATGCTGTCTGACCCGCTGCGTTACTCCAGCTTTTTGTGTCAATCTTTAAAGTTCTATCTTTGATCGGGCTTTATTGGCATTACCTTGCACTAAATGGTGTGGCCTCCTGTACTTTGGCCAGACCAAGCGTAGACGAGGCGGCGTTTTAATTTTTAGTTTAGAGATACAGTGCGGAAATGGGCTCTTCAGCCCACCGAGTCCGGGCCGACCAGCGATACCCACACATTAACACTATCCTACGCACACGCGGGATAATTTACACTTTTACCAAGCCAAATAGCCTACAAAGCTGCTTGTCTTTGGAATGTGGGAGGAAACCAGAGCACTCGGAGAAAACCCACGCAGGTCATGGGGGGGGGACGTACAAAAAAACTCCGCGCAGACAAGCACCCGTAGGTCAGGATCGAACAGGATGTCTGGTGCTGTAAAGCAGCAACTCTACTGCTGCGTCACCCTGCTGCCCCATTTCTCTCAACATCTCCAATCACCCCAGTCCCTCCGCTCCTTTCCACTCCACCGTCAACACATCTCTCAGCCCTGATTTCCCTTTTATGCCGTCTCTGTTTAGATGTACTGTATGTTCAGATTAAAGGCGGCGCAGTGGCGCTGCGGTAGAGTTGCTACCTCACAGCACCAGAGACGCGGGTTTGATCCTGACTACGGGTGCTGTCTGTGCGGAGTTTGCACGTTCTCCCTGCGACCACGTGAATTTTCTCCGGGTGCTCCGGTTTCCTCCCACACTCCAAAGACGTGCAGGTTTGTAGGTTAATTGGCTTCAGTCAAAAAATAGTAAATGGTCCCTATTGTGTTGGGCTAGTATGGGGGTGACTGGTCGGAGTTGACTCGGTGGGCTGAAGGGCCTGTTTCCAAGCTGCGTCTCTAAAATCTACAGTCAATATCTGTAAGAAGAAAGTGCAGATGCTGGTTAATACCTGACCCCTGGGTACTGCCTGGGTGGAGTGTGCATGTTCGCCTTGTGACTGTGTGGGTTTTCTCCAGGGTGCTCTGGTTTCCTCCACAAGGAACTGCAGATGGTGGAATCTTGGGTAAAACGCAAAGTGCTGGAGGAACTTAGCAGGTCAGGCAACGAACGGACGGACACAAAACTTTGCAGTAATTCAGCGCTGTATTTCTGAACTAAACTAAAAACCGACGCGGTCACAGGGAGAACATACAAACTCCGTATGGACAGCACCCATAGTCAGGATCGAACCCGAGTCTCTGGCGCTGTGAGGCAGCAACTCTACCACTGTGCCACCCTTAATCACTTGAATATACAGTTCAGTTTGCTACTTGCCTAGCTAAGCAGTCTGTTTACAGTCTATCAGCCTGATCAAAGGTAGCCATCCTTGCCAGAGTCTGCATTGTAACAAAAGATAAAAAGACAAAATTGCTGCATTTCGTCAAAAACAGATGGTCTTGACACTCATTGATCTGAAAATAACTCATCATTCATCTGGCTTTGGAGAACAAGGATTTGCATTTCCATAGCATCTGTCACATCCTCCGGCTGAGAGAGGCTGTGGAGATGCAACAGACATTGATGTGCTTTTGTAGTGCAGTGACTTGTGTAACTTGGAGATTGCACCAGTCTGCCTGAGGCCAGCAAATCCTTTTCAAAGCGGCATGGTGGCGCAGCGGAAGAGTTGCTTCTTACAGCACCAGAGACCCGGGTTCGATCCTGACTATGGCTGCTGTCCATACGGAGTTTGTATGTTCTCCCTGTGACCTGCGTGGGTTTTCTCCGGGTGCTCCGGTTTCCACCAAACTCTACCGCTGCGCCAGCTTGTCACCCATTTTGTATGGAGAATAACAGGGAATGCTTAATGCGGAGTTTTCAATTGTGGCATGGTGGCGCAGCTGGTCGAGCCACTGCCTCACGGCACCAGAGTTCCGGGTTCGATCCTGACCCTGGGTACTGCCTGTGTGGAGTTTGCATGTTCGTCTTGCGACTGTGTGGGTTTTCACCGGATGCTCAGGTTTCATCCACGAGGAACTGCAGATGCTGAAATCTTGGGTAAAACGCAAAGTGCTGGAGGAACTTAGCAGGTCAGGCAACAACTGTGAAGGGAATGAACAGATGATTTTTTCGGGTTGGGACACTTCTTTGAATTGAATTGAATTGAGAGGGTACATTGGCCCACTGAGTCCACACTGACCATTGATGACCCATTCACACTAGTTCTAATCCACTCTCTATACACAAGGGGCAATTTACAGAGGCCAATTTACCTACAAACCCTCTCATCTTTGCGATGTGGGAGGAAACCAGAGCGCCTGGAGGAAACCCGTTCGGTCCAAGGGAGATGTGCGCAAACTCCACAAGGACAGCACCAGAGATCAGGATCGAACCTGGGTCTCTGGCAATGTGAGGCAGCAATTCTACCTGCTGTGTCACTATGCCACCCAAATCACTGAGCAGGCTAAAGAAGGGTCCTGACCTAATCGATACCTGTCCATTGCCTCCACAGATGCTGCCTGACCTGCAGAGTTTCTCCGGCATTTGGAATTATGAATTGTTTGAAACACTTTTTTTGTTACATTTTTGCTGTGAATTTCCACCCTTCCATCCATCCATCATCCCTTCCCTTAAACTGAAAACTAGACGTTATAAAGCTCCAATTTCCAGTGATTTTGTTAATGGTCCATTAATTGTGAGATAATAGAGGACGCATCCTGTCATTAAAGTGTGACTTTGAATCATGAAAGTGGCAGATAAAATAAGTAATAATGGATTGAATGGTTCTTTAATGCTCAAAGGCTGGAAATTATAGTTATTGATATTAATGGAATGATTTTAAACCTTTCAATATTTCCCGTGATTAAGTATTATCAGAGCAAAAAAAGTTTTAAGTGCATGTTTTTGGGCATGCTGTGGACCCAAGCAGGCCCTTCGGCCCACCGTGTCCACGCTGTCTACTGTGCCTATCCACAATAATCTCATTGACTCACATCATCGGAATAGATCGTGCAGACGCACAGAGTCTCTTGCCCAGAGTAAGGGAATCGAGAACTAGAGGACATAGGTTTAAGGTGAAGGGGTAAATATTTAATAAGAATCTGAGGGATAACATTTTCACACAAAGGGTGGTGGGTGCGTGGAATGAGATGCCAGAGGAGGTAGTTGAGGCAGGGAATATTGCAATGTTTAAGAAACATGTGGACAGGTACATGGATAGGACAGGGTTCGAGGGATATGGGCCAAACACAGGCAGGTGGGACTAGGCAGGGAAGCGGCCCCTTCGGCCCACTGAGTCCATGCCGACCAATGATCACCCGTTCACTAGTTCTATTCTGCACGCTAGGGCCAATTTACAGAAGCCAATTAACCTACTAACCTGCACGTCTTTGGAATGTGGGCAGAAACTGGAGCACCTGGAGAAAACCCACGTGGTCACAGGAAGAATGTACAAACTCTGTACAGACAGCACCCGTAGTCAGGATCGAACCCGGTCTCTGGTGCGGTAAGGCAGCAACTCTACCGCTGCACTATTCCCGATTAGTACGGGTGTCCGAGATCTTCGGTTTCCTCCCACACTCTCAAGACGTACAGGTTTGTAGGTTAATTGGCTTGGTATCAATGTAAACTGTCCCCTGGTGTGTGTGTAGGGTAGTGTCAATGTGCAGGGACCGCTGGACGGTATGGACTCAGTGGGCCGAAGGGCCTGTTTCCATGCTGTATCTCTAAACTAAACTAAACTATTTCCTAACTCTCACCCCCAACATCTCCTGAATTGCTTCCTCACCAACCAACAGACCTATTTCATTGACTTTTATACTCAGGCCGTGAGCGTTTTTTGATAACAGGCAATTAAGATTAATGATAGTTTGAAAAAGATAGAAGACAAGCACTTATATGGCGCTTCTGGTGATTTCAGGCTGTTCGAAGCACTTTACAAACAATATTGTATTTTTGAACAGTTGTTTACCATTGTATTGCGGTGGCATTAAGTTACTCCATAAGGTCAGGTGGACATTTATGCCACTTTGGGCACCGTATCTGAGGGAGGATGTGCCGGCTCTGGACAGGGTCCAGAGGAGGTTTACAAGAATGATCCCAGGAATGAGCAGGTTAACCCATGATGAGCGTTTGGCGACACCGGGCCTGTACTCGCTGGAGTTTAGAAGAATGGGGGGGGACCTCATTGAAACGTACCGAATAGTGAAAGACTTGGATAGAGGGGATGTGGAGAGGATGTTTCCACTCGTGGGAGAGTCTAGGACTAGAGGTCACAGCCTCGGAATTAAAGGATGTTGTTTTAGGAAGGAGATGAGGAAGAATTTCTTCAGTCAGAGGCTGGTGAATCTGTGGAATTATTTGCCACAGAAGGCTGTGGAGGCCAAGTCAGAGGATATTTTTAAGAGGGATAGATAGATTTGTGATTAGTACGGGTGTCAGAGGTAATGGGGAGAAGGCACGAGAACGGGGTTAGGAGGGAGAGGTAGATCAGCCTTGATTGAATGGCGGAGTAGACTTGATGGGCTGAATGACCTAATTCTACTCCTATTCCTTATGACCTCGTTTCAATCACTGCTTCAGAGTCAAAGTGCTGGAGGAATTCACCGGGTCTGGTCGCATCTGCGGAGGGAATGGGCACGAAGTTTCGAATCGGGACCCGTCTCCTGACCCTTCTTGAAGTCATGATGCATCTCTATAGGAGTTGGCTAGTTTAGTTTAGTTCAGTTTAATTTGTTGTGACATGCACCGAGGTACAGTGTAAAGATTCTGTTGCGTGCTATCCAGTCAGCAGAAGGTGATACATGATTACAATCAGTGTATAGACACATGATAGGCCACATTTGGAGTATCGCATGCAGTTCTGATAACCCCATTTCAGGAAAGACGTGAAGGCTTTGGAGAGGGTGCAGAGGAGGTTTACCAGGATGCTGTCTGGATTTGAGGGGAGGTTGGTCAAGCTTAGATTGTTTCCTCTGGAACGTCAGAGGTTTAGAGGAGAGTTGATAGAAGAACATAGAATAAATGATGAGAGGAATAGATAGGATGGACTGCCAGCACCTTTACTCAGGGTGGAAATGTCCATCACTAGGGGACATGGCTATTAGGTGAGGGGGGGGGGGGGGGTTGATAGTTTAATGGAAATGTGCAAGGAATGTTTTTGCAAAGAAAATGATTGGGGCGTGGAAGGCACTTTAGTGGTGGAGGCAGATACGATAGTGGCATTTAGGAGGCTTTTAGATTGGCACGTGGAAGTACAGGGAACAGAGGGATATGGATCATGTACTGGCGGATTAGATCAGTTTAACTTGGCATCATGTTCGGCACAAACATTGTGGGCCGAAGGGCCTGTTTCTTTCAGGTGTCAGGGTAATGGGGCAAAGGCAGGTGAATGGAGGGAGAGATAGATCAGCCATGATTGAATGGCGGAATAGACCTGATGGGCCGAATGGCCTAATTCTACTCCTATTCCTTATGACCTTATGACCTTCCTGTGCTGTACTGTTCTATGTTCTGGAGCAGAAAGCACAAAAAGTGCTGGAGTAATTCAGCGGGTCAGGCAGCATCTCTGGAGAACACAGATAGATGACTTTTTGGTTTGGGACCCTTCTTCAGACAGATTTTAGAAGGGGGGGAGAAAGCTGGAAGGGCGATGGGGCAGGACAATAAGACGTATGCCAAAACATTCCTGCACTGCAGGTCCACGATAGTTTTGACGAGATTTCCATGGAGTGACGTTTCACAGTGATGCTGACAAAGTAAGCAGTAGAACAATAGGCGGCAACATTAGGGCAGCACGGTGGCGCAGCGGTAGAGTTGCGTCCTTGCTACAGCACCAGAGACCCAGTTTTGATCCTAACTACAGGTGCTGTCTGTACGGAGTTTGTACGTTCCTCCTGTGACCTTCGTGGGTTTCCTCCCACACTCCAAAGCCGCACAGGTTAGTAGGTTAATTGGCTTGGTATAATTGTAAATTGTCCTTAGTGGTAGGATAGTGCAACTTTAGTTTAGTTTAAAGATACAGCCCCTACGACCCACCGGGTCCGCGCCGACCAGCGATCCCCACACTATCCTACGCACACTAGGGACAATTTATACATTTACCAAGCCAATTCACCTACATACGTGTGTGTACGTCTTTGGAGTGTGGGAGGAAACCGGAGTGCCCGGAGAAAACCCACGCAGGTCACGGGGAGAACGTACAGACAGCACCCGTAGTCGGGATCAAACCCGGGTCTCTGGCGCTGTACCACCGTGCCGTTATTGTGCAGGGATCACTAATCAGTGCAGACGTGATGGGCCGAAGGGCCTGTTTCCACGCTGTATCTCTAAACTAAACAAGTTTTGCAGACACAAATACACATAAAGACAAGGAGTTCCAAAAACGTACAGTCTGGAAACGGGCTCCAGTAGAACAAATTGCCCCTTTGCATTTATTAATCAGGTTGTTGATGAAATTCTGTTGCAATGCACAAAAACATTGATAGGACTTTTAGGAGGCCTTCTTCCTTTATGCCTATTTGTGACTCAATTTCTACATCTTCGATTTTTTTCTGAAATAAATGAGCAAACCGTTCAGGCACATCAAATGCCTTTCAAAAGGGCAGCGCACAACACAATCTTAGGCATGTGTCGGAAGGAACTGCAGATGCTGGTTTAAACTGAAGATAGACACAAAATGCTGGAGTAACTCTGGGTAGAAGGAATGGATGACATTTCAGGACGAGTCTGAAGAAGGGTCTCGACCGGAAACCTCACCAACAATCTCAGGGTAATTATGCTTGACAATACCAAACATTAAAAAATAAAGCTGATGCTGAAAATTTGAACGAAGTCAAACATTCGGAAGGTATATGGATAGGAAAGGTTTAGAGGGATATGGGCCAGGTGCGGGCATATGGGATTAACTTGGATACGACATCTTGGTTGGCATTGATTAGATCAGGTAAACACACAGAGTAGGGAAATCGGGAACCAGAGGAGATAGGTTTAGTTTAGTTCCGAGATAGGGAGCAGGGCCTATGGGCCCACCGAGTCCACGCGACCAGTGATCCCCCCACACTAAGATACACGCACTAGGGACAATTTACAATTATACCAGGGCAAATAACCTACAAACCTGCACGTCTTTGGAGTGTGGGAGGAAACTGGAAATCCCAGAGAAAACCCACGCGGGTCACGGGGAGAACGCACAAACTCCGTACAGACAGCACCGGTAGTCGGGAACGAACTCGGGTCTCTGGCGCTGTGAGGCAGCAGCTGTACTGTTACGCCACCGTGCCACACAAGGCGTTTCAGGTGATGGAGGAAAGATTTCATGGGAACTTCAGAGGTAACCATTTTACACAAAAGGTGGTGGGTGGATGGAACAAGCTGCCGGAGGAGTTAGTTGAGGCAGGTACTATCAAAACGTTTCAGAACGTACACGGATAGAGTGGATTTAGAGGGATGTGGGCCAAACTCAGGTAGGTGGGACTAATGTAGATGGGGCATGGAGGTCGGTGTGGGCAAGTTGGGCCGAAGGACTGGTTTCCACGCTGTGTGACTAGGTAGATAAAAGTGCTGGAGAAACTCAGCGGGTGCAGCAGCATCTATGGAGCGAGGGAAATAGGCAACGTTTCGGGCCGAAACCCTTCTTCAGACTGATGGAGGGGGGGGGGGGGGGGGGGGCGGGAAGAAAAAAGGAAGAGGAGGAGCCAGAGGGCTGAGGGAGAGCTGAGAAGGGGAGGAGACAGCAAGGGTTACCGGAACTTGGCGAATTCAATGTTTATGCCACTAGGGTGCTCTGTGACTAGTTGGGCCGAAAGGCCTGGTTAAGTCCTGTATGACTCTATAACCCTAATAAAACCAGACAAAGATACATGATAGGTCAGATATCTTTGGTTCTTCCTTTTCTATATATAGATGCTGCTTGTCCTGATGAATATTTCTGGTGTATTAATTATTTCATATTGGAGAACATTTAATACCTGACAGAAGAGTTCATATTTTGAAGGTTTTTTAATGTAATTCTCACTTTTACCAGTTGAATCAACTTATTTTACACTAATCTTTGCTCATTGTACGCAGCTTTGATTTGAAACTATTTTCCTTTAAATTTCGAAGTGTTGGAAAGAATCTATCATCAGTAAAGAATATGCTCCAGGCAAACACATTTGAGTATTTCCTGGCAAGCTTTCAATGGGCATTTTCACTTTCTGATAGTTTTTAAATTACTTTTTGTCTCATAGAAATTCTCTTTTAAAAATCTCATCATGGATATTGCTGGCAAGACTATTATCCATTGTCTGTCTTTATTAGCCCTGTCTATACTTTAGACTCTGGACTTCAGAGATACAGTGGGGAAACAAGCCCTTCGGCCCACCGAAGCCGTGTCGACCAGCAATCACCCCGAACACTAGCACTATCCTACAAACTTGGGACAATTTTACAGAAGCCAATTAACCTGCAAGTCTAGAGACATAGAGTAATACAGCGTGGAAACAGGACCTTTGGCCCAACTTGCCCACCCCGGCCAACATGTCCCAGCTACACTAGTCCCACGTGCCAGCGTTTGGCCCATATCCCTTCAAACCTGTCCGATCCATGTACCTGACTAACTGTTTCGTAAATGTTGGGATAGTCCCAACCTCAACTACCTCCTCTGGCAGCTCGTTCCATACACCCGCCGCCCTTTGTGTGAAAAAGTTACCCCTCAGATTCCTATTAAATCTTTTCCCCTTCACCTTAAACCTATGTCCTCTGGTCCTCGATTCCCCAACTCTGGGCAAGAGACTCTGTGCATCTACCCGATCTATTCCTCTCATGATTGTATACTGTATGTCTTTGAAGCATGGAAGGAAACCAAATCAGAATTTTGATCCAGCAACAATGAAAGCGGGTCTAATGCATGTTAAAGTCAAGGTGGTGGTGATGTAGATAATCGTGATGTATCTTTGATCATCCTGCCCTTCTTTTGTTTAGTTTAGAGATACAGCGCGGAAACAGGCCCTTCGGCCCACTGAGTACGCACCGACCAGCGATCCCCGCACACCAACACTATCCTACACTCTCTAGGGACAATTTACCAATCATACCAAGCCAATTAACCTACAAACCTGTACGTCTTTGGAGTGTGGGAGGAAACCGAAGATCTCAGAGAAAAGCCCGTGCAGGTCACGGGGAGAACGGAGAAACTCCGTACAGACAGCAGCCATAGTCGGAATCGAACCTGGGTCTCCGGCGCTGTAAATCAACAACTCTACCGCTGCGCCACCGTGCTGCCCTTATCTACACAGAAGAACTTCACTAACAGATCCCCGAGCACTAATGTAAAGAGGTAACACAGAGATAAAGTCTCATCACTATCAATTTTATTGACCTCATCCACTGTACAATGAATACAGAGATCATTTGACGTTGAGAATATATGATCATAGGCACTTTCCCTACATCGTCTTCCTGTTGAACTGTGATGGAGATTTCAAAATGGTTCATCTTCTTATTTTCCAACAGGAAGATTTCAATACAAAGATTAAAAATGGGACTAATTAAAATAATACACACACAGAGCACGCAATCAGAAAACGCAAGAACATGAAGCAATTCTAATAGTCTAGGTACATATCACACAAGAATGGTATGGATGGGTTGTATCTGTGTTGGGATATCGCTATTCTGCTCAACTGGTTATCGCCAGATGCAACACAGTCAATGGAAAAGATACGTGTCACTGAGCAGGAGGGTGAGACTGACTTCAACGTACCCTTCACAATTTATAGAGAGAAAGAAACAGTTATGAAGGAACTTGTGGGTACAAGGAACTGCAGACGCTAGTTTCCAATAAATAGACCCCGAGTCCTGGAGTAACTCAGCGGATCAGGCAGCATCCTTGGAGAACATGGATAGGGGACGTTTCGGGTCAGGACCCTTCTTCAGACTTCAGCTCTGCAGGAAGAACTGAAGGTTCTGCAGTCTGATAGAACTTGGATTGTTTTCTCTGGAGCATCGGAGGTTGAGGGGACACCCTGATAGAAGGATGCAGAATTATGAGAGGCTTAGAAAAAGGGTAGACAGTCAGAGCCTTTATTCCAGGGAGCAAGTGTCAAAGACTAGAGGTCATAAGTTTGAGGACCACGAGCCTTTACGGCCAGGTTAAGACTACATTTTTAACAACTTTGAACTTGGAAGCCTCTGATGACTCTTGGGACTGCCTCAGTGTAATCTAGTATTCTTACACTATTGTACTTAAGTGTGATTTCACCAATGTAGAGAGTGATATTTACTGAACTGTATGTAAAAAGGGAAGTTCTCTGTTCCTTGGTACATGTGGCGGGGTGGAAGATTGCAACCTTCACGTGGCCTGCGTTAATGCAATCAACTCGATGTGCACAAACGGAAGATCAAATAGAACAAGTTGTCCAACAACTTTAGGCCGTGCACGCCACACGCAAGAAGAAGAAGTACATGTGGCAATATTTGAAACATTGATGCAAGAGGGGGAGAGTTTAAAGGAGATGTACGGGGCAAGGTTTTTATACATGGAGGGTAGTGAGTGTTTGGAATGCAGTAACAGGGGTGGTGGGAGAAGCAGAGATGACGGTAGATTCTTAAGAGGACTTTAGTGCAGCAGACGGAACGCCCCCCACTCCCCTACTTGTTATCCAACTTGTCCAACCTCGTGGCCCTCTCTCCTCCAGCAGTATTTGCGAAGTTTAGATACATTTTTTGCCACCTTATTCACCAATTCCTGACCCCTCTGTCAGCCCAACACATTTCCTACAAATCCCGTACGTCTTTGGAGTGCGGGAGGAAACCGGCGCACCCGGAGAAAACCCACGCAGGCCACGGGAGGAACGTAGAACTCTGCACAGACAGCACCCGTAGCCAGGATCGAACCCGGGTCTCCGGCGCTGTGAGGCAGCAACTCTACCGATGCGCCACCGCGCCGCCCAAGTGTGGAGGGGCAGGCGTACAAAGGACGGTATAAACATCAACAAAAACAACACACTTAAGGATAAAACATTTAAAATATCCAAAGGTCCCCATCAAGAATCCTGATATTCAAGAGCATCAAATGTAACAGGGCAAACGTTAATGACTTTGAAAATTTAGATGTTCATCTTTAAGTGTTTTTTGCTGTTGATGTTTATACTGTCCTTTACACCCGTGAGCCTCAGCACCTCTCACAGGAGATGAAGATGCACTTCCTGATCTCCATCCCACTCGGTTATATTGGGGAGTCTATGGTTGGGTCTGGATTTCCTCCACATTTTCCTTGGCTCGCTCCGAGCAGATCTTTCGTCTTCCATGAACATCAACAAGAACAACATGTCGTATTTACATGGTGACACAAGGAACTGTAGATGCTGCAAAACTTGAGCAAAACATAAAGTGCTGGAGGAACTCAACGGGTCAGGCAGCATCTGTGGAGGGAATGGAGAGACAACATTTCGGGTCGGGACCCTACTTCAGACTGATTGGAGTATGGGGGAGAAAACTGGAAAAGAGGGCTGAGGACAGGACAAAGCCTGGCAAGAGATAGGTGGAGGAAGGAACTGCAGACGCTGGTTTAAATCGACAATAGGCACCAAATGCTGGAGTAACTCATCGGGTCAGGCAGCATCTCTGGAGAGAAGGAATGGGTGACGTTTCAGATCGAGACCCTTCTTCAGACTGATAGATGGGTACAGAGATAGGTGGATACAGGCGAAGGGGGGGAGTTGATAGGCAGATGGGGGAGAATAAGGTACACAGAGTAGAGGTGGGAAGGAACAAGACAATGTCAGATAAGCAGCGAAGAGGAGTGAAATGTAAAGCCAGAGGGAGGGATAGGGCTGGAAGGGAATAGGGGGAGGAATAAGAGGGGGAATAAAAAGAAAATGGGAGACTCAGAGAGAGGAGATGAGTGTATAAAGAAGGGGAAAGGCGTGAATTTGGTGGGACAGATGTACGCACAGTCGGGTGGGGATGGGCAGCATGGAAGAGAGATGGGAGTAGTAGGGTTAAAAGGCTTAGGAAGTTCGCCATGCCCCCGACAACTCTCACCAACTTCAACAGATGCGCCGCAGAAAGCATTTTATCGGGATGCATCACAGCACGGTTTAGGAATGGCTCCCACCAAGACGGCAAGAAATTGCACAGAGTTGCGGACGTAACCCAGTCCATCACGCAAACCGACCTCCATCTCCACTTCACTCTGCCTCAGCAAGGTCAGCAGCGTAATCAAGGACGAGTCTCACCCGGGTCACTCCCTCTTCTCCCCTCTCCCATAAGGCAAAAGGGGAAGTAGTGTGAACATGCATTCCTCCAGATTGAGGAACAGCTTCTTCCCAGCTGTTATCGGGCAACTGAACCATCCTACCAACAACTAGAGAGCAGTCCTGATCTACCATCTACCTCACTGGAGACCCTTGGACTATTTTTAATCAGTCTTTTGTTTAATTTAGTTGACTTTAGTTTAATGTCACATTTACAGAGGTACAATGAAAATCTTTAGTTGCGCACAACCCAGTCCGTGGAACGACTACACATGATTACAATTGAGCCATTCACAGTTTGGACTTCATCTTGCACTAAACATTATTTATATTGTCCTGTATCCGTACACTGTGGACAGCTTGATTGTAATCCTGTATAGTCCTATCACTGACTGGATAGCACGCAACAAAAAAGCTTTTCACTGTACCTCGGTACACGTGACAATAATAAACTAAACTAAACTTTTCTGGACCTCACTATCTCCATCGCAGGTAACAGACCACTGACCGACATCTACTACAAACCCACTGACTCCCATGGCTATCTGGACTACACTTCTTCCCACCCTGCTTCCTGTAAGGACTCCATCCCCTACTCCCAATTCCTCCGTCTACGCCGCATCTGCAACCAGGATGAGGCGTTCCACACCAGGGCATCGGAGATGTCCTCATTCTTTAGGGAACGGGGTTTCCCCTCCTCGACTAGAGCTGAGGCTCTCACCAGGGTCTCTTCTATACCCCGTGACTCTGCTCTCACTCCCCATCCCCCCACTCGTAACAAGGGCAGAGTCCCCCTTGTCCTCACCTTCAACCCTACCAGCCGTCACAAACAACAGATAATCCTCTGACATTTTCACCACCTCCAATGGGATCCCACCAATGGCCACATCTTCCCATCTCCTCCCCTTTTGGCTTTCTGCAGAGACTGCTCCCTCCGTAACTCTCTGGTCAATTCGTCCCTTCCCACCCAAACCACCCCCTCTCCTGGTACTTTCCCTTGCAACCGCAGGAAATGCTACACTTGTCGCTTTACCTCCCCCCTTGACTCCATCCAAGGAACTAAGCAGTCTTTCCAGGTTTGGCAGAGGTTCACCTGCACCTCCTCCAACCTCATCTATTGCATCCGCTGCTCTAGGTGTCAGCTGCTCTACATTGGTGTAGGCTTGGCGATCGCTTCGCCCAACACCTCCGCTCAGTTCGCAACAACCAACCTGATCTCCAGGTGGCTCAGCACTTCAATTCCCCCTCCCATTCCGAATCCGATCTTTCTGTCCTGGGTCTCCTCCATGGCCAGAGTAAATTGGAGGAGCAGCATTGGAAGAGTCTGAAGAAGGGTCTCGACCTGAAACGTCACCCATCCTTTTTCTCCAGTGATGCTGCCTAACCTGCTGAGTTGCTCCAGCACTTTGTGTCCATCTGCACTTATCACTTGCCCGGCTTTGTCCGCCAAGCCCTGCTAGATCTCGGTTGCGAATTATTTTGACTATCCTTCCCATTTCCCCATCGATCTCTCTGTCATTAGCCTCCTCCATTGCCAGAATGAGGCCACACACAAACTGGAGGAACAGCACCTCACCCTCCACTTGGGGAGCTCAACACCCAACGGTACGACACTGAATTCTCTAATCTCAAGGAATACGCCCCATAGCCCCACTTTCTTTCTCCTGCCCACAACCACCCCAATGCAAACGCACCTTTCCCATCATCTGCCACCCTCCCCTTCCCCCTCCTTCATGCACCCATCACCCATCATCAAGTTCCCCTCTCTTTTCTCACCCCCATGTCCCCCACCGCCTCCATTCCTTCCTCCAGCTTTAAATTCACTCCTCCTCTCCTTATTTCAAGAATCGTAGAGTGATACAGCATGGAAACAGGCCCTTCGGCCCAACTTGCCCACACCGGCCATCATGTCCCATCCCCACCTGCCTGCATTTGGCCCATACCCCTCGAAACCTGCCCTATCCATGTACCTGTCTGTTTCTTAAATGTTGCGATAGTCCCTGCCTCAACTACCTCCTCTGGCAGCTCGTTCCGTACACCCACCACCCTTTGTGTGAAAAAAGTTACCCCACAGATTTTTATTAAATCTTTCCCCCTTCATCTTCAATCTGTGTCCTCTGGTTCCTTAATATCCTTAGTACCTGATCCAGGACATGCAAACATAAGCCAATTCTACAATGAGAAAGTGCCGGCTTTCGGCTAAGATATCCGTGTCCTTGTCAGCTTGTTTGAGTCAATGGAAGACTTCACAGCACTATTTCTCATGGTCTCACGGATAACGTTCATTCTTCAGTCAACATCAGTGAAAGCAGATCAATGGCTTTGTGCCTGCTGTTTGTCACAGCTAGCTAGTCACAAACTGGCTGCCTTGTTTTCTAAGCACAGTGGTTAACCCTCCGAGAAGAAAGAGTTGGTTGCAACAGTCTGAAGAAGGGTCTCGACCCGAAACGTCACCCATTCCTTCTCCCCAGAGATGCTGCCTGTCCCGCTGAGTTACTCCAGCTTTGTGTGTCTATCTTCAGTTTAAACCAGCATCTGCAGTTCCTTCCTACGCATGTTTTAATATGTTACTTTAGGTTTAAGACTTTGGAGGTACAGCGCGAAAACAGGCCCTTCACCCCACCGAGTCCGCGCCAACCAGCGATCACCCCGTACACTAACACTATCCTACCACACTAGGGACAATTTTATAATTTTACTGAAGCCAATTAACCTACAAACCTGTACGTCTTTGGAATGTGGGGGGAAACCGGAGCACGCGGATAAAACCCACGCGGCCACAAAGGATGTATTTTGCCCGGAATTCTTGAATCAAACATCATCCACGTGGTTTCCAAAGGTAGTTGCCTGTAGACCTTGCTGGATTGACTCTGGGAAGTGAGTCATTTCTTAAGGAACATTCTTCCCAGCAACCACAATGGCACGGTGGCGCAACGGTAGAGTTTCTGCCTTACAGCGCCAGAGACCCGGGTTTGATCCTGACTCTGGGTGCTGTCTGTACGGAGTTTGCACGTTCTCCCCGAGACCGCGTGAGTTTTCTCCAGGTGCTCCAGTTTCCTCCCACACTCCAAAGACGTACAGGTTTGCAGGTTAATTGGCTTCCTTAAATTGTGCCTAGTGTGTAGGATAGAACTAGTGTGAAGGGGTGATTGCTTTCGGCATGGACTCGGTGGGTCGAAGGGCCTGTTTGATTAGTATGGGCGTCAGAGGTTACGGGGAGAAGGCAGGAGAATGGGGTTAGGAAGGAGAGATACATCAGCCATGACTGAATGGCGGAGTGGACTTGACGGGCCGAATGGCCTAATTCTGCTCCTATCTCTGATGACCTTTATGATCTAAAACTAAAAACTAACAGCCATGATGATGAGGAAAGGCGGGAGAATGGGGACAGAGCACAGGTTGTTGGTCTGAATTAATGGAACCCAATGGCTTGAGTAGGAGTTCAGAGATACAGCCCTTTAGGGAAGCAGGTCCTTCGGCTCATCGAGTCAGCGGCGATCTGCATGTTGTTAATGACCCTTCTTTCAGCTCGACTAGTACGCTGTTGACAGAGTGAATCAAGACTGGGAGAATGAAGCAAAATCTCCTCAACCACAGAACATACATCCTTAACCAGGATAAGCGGAGGAAAGACAGGGATGGAACTAGGATCATTTAGTCAGATTATCAATAGAAAGGGAACAGCAATGAGTGGATTGTGTGAGAATAAAACAGAAAGAGAGGACCATGGATTTAGGACTTGACACAGATTTGATGGGTAGCGGTTCACAGAACATTGATGGAGTTTGCAGAGAACTGTTGGAGTGAGTTTATTACAACATCTAACTCCTTGAGAACAACCGTCTGCAAGCTTCAGTGCAGAGACAAAGAACGGGTGCTTGTCTGTGCGGAATTTGTACGCTCTCCCCGTGACCTGTGCGGGTTTTCTCCGGGTGCACCGCTGTCCCCCACATGTTCCAAAGACGTGCAGGTTTGTAGGTTCATTGGCTTCTGTAAAATGGTAAATTGTCCCTCGTTTGCTGGATGGTGTTAGTGTACGGGGAGGTCGCTGGTCGGCGCGGACTCCGTGGGTCGAGGGGCCTGTTTCTGCGCTGAATCTAAAGTAAGCATGCAGGTATAGCAGGCAGTGAAGAAAGCAAATGGCCTTCATAAGAAGAGGAGTTGAGTATAGGAGTAAAGAGGTCCTTCTGCAGTTGTACAGAGCCCTAGTGAGACCACACCTGGAGCACTGTGTGCAGGTTTGGTCTCCAAATTTGAGGAAGGACATTCTTGCTATAGAGGGAGCACAGCGTAGGTTCACCAGGTTAATTCCTGGGATGGCGGGACTGTCATATGTTGATGGAATGGAGCGGCTGGGCTTGTATACTGTGGAATTTAGAAGGATGAGAGGGGATCTTATTGAAACATTTAAGATTATTAAGGGTTTGCTCGAGGCAGGAACCAGGGGCCACAGTTTAAGAATAAGGGGTAAGCCATTTAGAACAGAGATGAGGAAAAACATTTTCACACAGAGGGTTGTGAATCTGTGGAATTCTCTGCCTCAGAGGGCAGTGGAGGCCAATTCTCTGGATACTTTCAAGAGAGAGTTAGATAGAGCTCTTAAAGATAGCGGAGTCAGGGGATATGGGGTGAAGGCTGGAACGGGGTACTGATTGTGGATGATCAGCCATGATCACAGTGAATGGCGGTGCTGGCTCGAAGGGCCGAATGGCCTACTCCTGCACCTATGTCTATTGTCTAAACGACGTCTGAAGAAGAGTCTCGACCCGAAAAGTCACCCATACCTTCTCTCCAGAGATGCTCCCTGTCCCACTTAGTTACTCCAGCATCCAGCATTAAACAGCTTGTGGACGCAAGGTTACAACTGATCAGAACAGACCTGTGACTGACAAATCTTTCTAAGGATGAAGGTACTGAGGTAATGCCCATCCTATTATTAACCTATTAATATCAATTAACTATCGATAGCCTAATACAGACACTCACCGACATACACAATAGGTGACTTGTGTAAACTCACACTTATGTAAACCATCCTGTACTCAGTCCCTAGTGCAATCAATGAGGTTTATAATTTTCACAACACTGTACGATCACTCAAGTTTATATCGGAAACAAGCCAGCAATGGCGGCACTGCTTACCCAGAAGGCCATGCGCTGCAGAAAGTGCCCTAACATTGAGGGTCGGTGATTCTATGTCTCTTATACATCGGCGAGACCAAACGTAGACTGGGTGATCATTTGGCTGAACACCTTCGCTCAGTCCCGCTGGACGTACCTGATCTCCCGGTTGCCAAACAATTTAACTCCCATTCTCACACTGACCTTTCTGTCTTGGGACACCTCCATAATCAGAGGGAGGTCAAATGCAAATTGGAGGAACAACACCTCATATTTCGCTTGGGCAGTTTACAACCCAGCGGTGTGAATATTGATTTCTCTAATGTCAAGTAAGCCTTGCATCCCCTCTCTCTCCGTCCCTCCCCACCCAAGTCATTGTGCTAGGTTCAAAGTTGTCTTGTTGCATCTCAGTGTCTGCAACTTGTATTCACCTAGCCCACAGCCCACAGCCCACAGCCCACAATTGCCCATTCCTTTATCATCGTTACACTTTTGCATATCTTTCATTCATTTGTTCTTTATCTCTCTATTACACCTTCAATACTTCTCCTTTCCCTTTCCCCTGACTCGCAATCTGAAGAAGGTCACCTATTTCTTTTCTCCAGAGATGCTGCCTGACCCGCTGAGTTAGTCCAGTTAGTCTATCTTACGTAAAGTCTGACTTGCATAAGGGTTCACAGAACGTAACCCTTATGTAAGTTGGGGAGTGCCTGTATATCTTAATATATAGCCAATTAGAGCGTGCTTTGAGCTGTATTCTACTGAATATTTTGTTCATCAGTCTTTTAGGTCTAGATC
>CM075981.1:10769478-10823654 GCA_038087875.1 Malacoraja senta | reverse complement strand
GACGGAAGAAGGGTTCCCGACCCGAAACATCACCTATCCTTGTTCTCCAGAAATGTTGCCTGGCCCGCTAAACTACTTCAGAAAACAAGTCTTCTGAAGGATAATCCATCTTCTGCACATGTCCTTACTCTCCCACCCCTAGCCAAGGGCATATTTTGTACAGAGTGCAACACTAACCCTAGGTTTATTCTCAGTCCTTCTCTTCTCACCAAACGACTAGCAATAGCACTAGCGCTAGGTCTGAAGTTAATACAAAAATAATGTATGTCTGCAGCTTTGGTGGCCTGGAGTGTTAACTCTAACTCCTCACTTCACCTCCTGAGTATTTTTTGCCATTTTCTCTTTTAACTTTAGACTTTATGTTAGAGATACAGCGTGGAAACAGGCCCTTCGGCCCATCGAGTCCGTGCCGACCAGCGATCACCCCGCACACTAGCACTATCTAACGCACTAGGGACAATTTACAATTTACAGAAGCCAATTGACCTACAAACCTGTATGACTTTGGAGTGTGGGAGGAAACCGGAGCTCCCGGAGAAAACTCACGCAGTCACGTGAAGAACCGTACAGACAGCGCCCGTGGTCAGTTTCGAACCTGGGTCTCTGGTGCTCTAAGGGCAGCAACTCTACCGCGGCGGCACCGTGCCCTCACTTTTCTTCCTAAAATCCCTTGTCCTCATGTTGAAAACTGCAGGCCCTGGAGTTGTTTTGGGTAAGTGCGTTTCAAATCTCCATCGCCCTTTGCATGAGAAAATGGCTTCCTGATTTCCCATCTGCATTGCCTAACTCTTCGCCGAAGAATATATCGGATTTGGAGGCCAATATATATATGGGTAAAAATGACAGGTATTCAAACTGAGGAAAATATCCTGGCCTGAAACGTTACTGTCTATTCTCTCAACAGATGCTGCCTGACCTGCTGAGTTACTCCAGCACTTTGTGTTTGCTCCAGATTTCAAGGACGTTTGTATGTGTGTGTATGTGGGTTTTTTTCCATTTGGAAAGCTTTTAAAATCAATCACTCAATGTTCGTGCTGTCTTTGAGTAATATAACCGTGGTCAATACTGCAATCACTCTGTGTAAAGATAGTTTGTAATGATAGAGTCTAAACATTTATATTTTATAACTTTAATAAGTTCCAAAGATATATTCCGTTATTCGAAGAAAAACAAGGAAATCTGACAGATGGGTGATGTTTCGGGTCGAGACCCTTCTTCAGACTGAGACACCACGCTGAACACCTGCGCTCAGTCCGCCCAAACCTTCCTGATCTCCCGGTTGCTAAACACTTTAACTCCTCCTCCCATTCCCACACTGACCTTTCTGTCCTGGGCCTCCTCCATTGTCAGAGTGAAACCCAGCACAAATTGGAGGAACAGCAGCTCAAATTTGACTTGGGCAGCTTACACCCCAGCGGTATGAACATTGACTTCTCTAACTTCAAGTAACCCTTGCTTTCCCTCTCTCTCCATCCCTCTGCTAGCTAACAATGATCTATTCTACATTTTCCTTGATTTCTCAACTCTTTTGATGTCTCATTTTCACACCTTACACTTCCTTATCTCTGTGTCTCCCTCGCCTCTGACTCTTTGTCTGAAGAAGGATCTCGACCTAAAACGTCACCCATTCCTTCTCTCCAGAGATGCTGCCTGTCCCGCTGAGTTACTCCAGCATTTTGTGTCTATCTTCGGTGTAAACAAGCATCTGCAGTTGAAGGAAATCGGACATCTTGACCAATACTTATCCCTCAATCACTGTCTCCAAAACACAAGATGCTTATTTATTTAATTGTCTTGGGAAGGAACTGCAGATGCTGGTTTACACCATAGACACAAAATGCTGGAGTAACTTAGCGGGACAGCATTTTGTGTCTATCTTCCAACTATTACTTGCCAGGCTTTGTCTCGCTCCCACCCCTCTTCCAGCTTTCTTTCTCCCTCCTACAATCAATCTGAAGACAGATCCTGGGTCATAAGGTCATATGAGATAGGAGCAGAATTAGGCCATTCGGCCCATCAAGTCTACTCCGCTATTCAATCTTGGCTGATCTATCTCTTTCCTCCTAACCCCATTCTCCTGCCTTCTCCCCATAACCTCTGACACTGTACTAATCAAGAATCTATCTATCTCTGTCTTAAAAATATCCACTGACTTGGCCTCCACAGCCTTCTGTGACAAAGAATTCCACAGGTTCACCACCCGCTCACTAAAGAAATTCCTCCTCATCTCCTTCCTAAAGGAACGTCCTTTAATTCTGAGGCTATGACCTCTAGTACTAGACTCACTCTCTCACTAGTGGAAACATCCTCTCCACATCCACTCCATCCAAGCCTTTCAGTATTTGGTGAGTTTCAATGAGACCCCACTTCACTCTTCTAAACTCCAGCGAGTACAGGCCCAGTGCCGTCAAACGCTCATCCCTGGGATCGTTCTCGTCAACCTCCTCTGAACCCTCTCCAGTGCCAGCACATCCTTCCTCAGATATGGTGCCCAAACATTGATAGGTAGAAACATTGTCGATCCATGTTCTCACAGAGATACTGCCTGACCCGCTGAATTATTCCAGCAATTTGTGTCAGCCTTTCAATGGTTCTGTTCTGCCTTCTGCAACATCCTCAGGAATTAAAATGTTTAAGGGTGTCATTTTAGTGATATTTTTTCCTGACAAATAACACGGTATTTATCCATATTTCACATCTTCCTGTCAATATTAAAGCAATCATTAACTACTTGGTGTTACAATGGTCTTGAAAAATGCATGGACTTATCCATTAAACCAAAAACAGCAACGCAGAGGGAAAGGTCTTCTGAACAATATGCCACTTAAGGTATTGACCACTTCCTCATTAAGAAAACTACTTTCTGTGAGCAATGAGCATCAGATATCAAGTTTTAGTTTGGGTTTTAGTTTAGAGATACAGCTCTTTTTGTACTGCCTCCACTATTAGTTTAGTTTAGTTTAGAGGAACTGGCTTTTTGGCCCACCGAGTCTGCACCGACCAGCGATCCCTGCACAATAACACTATCCCACACCGCACTAGGGGCAATTCACACTTATACCTATTAACCTACAAACCTGCACGTCTTTGGAGTGTGGGAGGAAACCGAAGATCTCGGAGAAAACCCACGCGGTCACGGGGAGAACGTACACACTCCGTACCGACAGCACACATGGTCGGGATCATACCCGGGTTCCTGGCGCTGCAAGGCAGCAACTCTACCGCTGCGCCACCACGCCACCCTTCCATTATAATATTCTTCCATTATAATCGTTGCACTCTCGTTCATTCACTTTCGGAAGCTGCGTTTGAATTTGCTTCTACCAGTCCTAAGAGACAGAGAGTCTTACAGCACAGAAACAGGCCCAACTCGTCCATGCCGACCAAGATGTCTATCCAAGCATGTCCAATACTGAGGCATGATTGTGCTTATGTATAGTATGATTTTGCCGAATTGAATGTAAAACAAAGAATTTCACTGTATTTTTAGTGTAGTTTCGAGGTACAGCAGGGAAACAGGCCCTTCAGCCCACTGAGTCCACGCTGCCCATCGATCACCCATTTGCACTCGTTCTATGTTATCCCACTTTCTCATCAACTCTCTACACAGGAGGGGAAATTTTTACAAGAGGCCATTTAACCTAAGAACCCGCTCGAGTTTGGGACGTGGGAGGAAACCGGTGCGCCTGCAGGAATCCCATGCGGTCACAGGGAGAACGTGCATACTCCACACTGGCAGCACCCGTGGTCAGGATTGAACCTGGGTCTCTGGCAATGTGAGGCAGTACCTCTATCTGCTGTGCCACTGTGCTGCCTTTACAGGTGTCATTGAACACCTGGGCTGTGTTTATTTTTGTTTTGCTTAGATTGCTGATGTCAAAACTTCATGGGCTAGGTGATATATTGCAGAACGGAGATTATATGGATTCCCTTGAGTGAAACTATTCATATGCCTGGGGAAATTTTAGTCAGATCAGCTCACAAGATCTTACAACACAGCAGAATGGTACCTGGACTATTTTTCCTGTACTGGCATTTTCTAAGAGCCATCCATTAATCTCACACTGTCTTTCGCCCCAGAGAACTGCTTTCTCTTCAAATATTCATCTCATTCCCTTTTGGAAGTAGCTTTTGAATTTGCTTCTACCGTTCCGTAGAGTCAAAGAGTGTAAGAATAATGGGGTCGGCCATTTAGGAATGAGATGAGGAAGAACTTTTTCACCCAGAGAGTTGTGAATCTGTGGAATTCTCTGCCACAGAAGGCAGCGGTGGCCAATTCACAGGATGTTTTCAAGAGAGTGTTGGATATACCTCTTAGGGCTAACGGAATCAAGAGATATGGGGAGAAAGCAGGAACGGGGTCCTGATTTTGGATGATCAGCCATGATCATATTGAATGGCGGTGCTGGCTCGAAGGGCCGAATGGCCTACTCCTGCACCTATTTCTATGTTTCCACCTCTAACTATGTATGTGCACACTTATATCTCTCTGTTCTGCAACCCTCTCAGGGCCCTCTCATTTACTGTGTAAGTCCTGCCCAGGCTTAACTTGCTAAAATACAACACCTCCCACACGAATGAGTTTAGTTCCAGGCAAGTCATGTAACATGATAATAACTCAGGCAGATGAGAGTTGGTCGTGACATCATGTTCGGCACAGACATTGTGGGCCGAAGGGCCCGTCCTTGTGCTATGCTGTTCCACGTGGAAACAAGGAGCTGCAGGTGTTGGTTTACAAAAAAGGACACAAAGTGCTGGAGTAACTCAGCGGGTCAGGCAACGTCCTTGGAGAAGGTAGACAAAAGTGCTGGAGAAAGTCAGCGGGTGCAGCAGCATCTATGGAGCGAAGGAAATAGGCAACGTTTTGGGCCGAAACCCTTCTTCTGACTGATGTAGGAAGGGGGTGGGGGAGGGGGGTGGGGGGGAGAAGAAAGGAAAAAGGAAGAGGAGGAGCCCGAGGACTGAGGGAGAGCTGAGAAGGGGAGGAGACAGCGAGGGCTACCGGAAGTTGGAGAATTCAACGTTTATGCCGCTAGGGTGCAGACTGCCCAAGAGGTATATGAGGTGCTTGGAGAAGATGGATAGGTGATATCTCAGGGCGGGATCGTTCTTCAGACTGATTCAGACACAACAATCTTTGTTAAGGCCTCCTGCAGTGTCCTCTCTTGTCTCTTAATAACCTGGAATAAACCGCCTCATGTCTGAGCGATTTGTCTATCTTCAATTCTTCAGGAGCTCCAACATCTCCTCCATCTTAATCTTAAGCTGCCTTTGCATGTTAGTATTCTCCACACTGATCTCATTGTCCGTGTCCTTCCCCTTGTCAAAAACAGATGCAAAGTACTTGTTTAGTACCTTGCTTACAAGGTACTGCAGACTGCAAGGTTACCCTCCTGTTTCTAACATCGGTATAAAAAGCTTTGGGATTTTCTTTAATCGGTCCGAAGAAGGTTCCCGACCTGAAATGTCACCTATCCATGCCCTCCAGAGATGCTGCCTGACTCGCTGAGTTACTCCAGCACTTTGTGTCCTGTACTTTTCTAAGTTCTATGTGTATCTATACAAAGACCATCTCATCCCCATCACAGATTCCTTTCTCATCTGGGCGTATAAAAGTTGCTGTGTTACATAGAAACATAAAAAATAGGTGCAGGAATAGGACATTCGGCCCTTCAATGTGATCCTGGCCTATCATCCAAAATCAGTATCCCGTTCCTGCTTTCTCCCCAAATAGCTTGATTCCGTTAGCACTAAGAGCTATTTCCTATCTAACTCGCTCTTGAATACATCAGTGTTCTGATATTTAATTAAGTAAAATGGACGTTGACGGTGGCTCAGCGGTAGAGTTGCTGCCTTACAGCGAGTGCAGCGCCGGAGACCCGGTTTCGATCCCGATTACGGGAGCTGTCTGTACGGAGTTTGTACGTTCTTCCCTAGACCTGTGTGGGTTTTTTCCCGAGATCTTCGGTTTCCTCCACACTCCAAATATGCACAGGTTTGTAGGTTAATTGGCTTGCTAAAAATGAAAATTGTCCCTAGTGAGCAGATGGCGTCAGTGTGCGGGGATCGCTGGTCGGCGCGGATTCGGTGGGCCGCCGGGCCTGTTTCCGCGCTGCATCTCTCAACTAAACTAAACCAATCTCGGTGAAAACCCACGCAGGTCACGGGGAGAACGTATAAACTCCGTACAGACAACCCCTTTAGCTGGGATGGAACCCGGGTCTCTGGCGCTGTGAGGCAGCAACTCTACCGCTGCGCCGCCATGACGCCCGACTTTGCTGTGTACCTTCATCTTTAGCAGGAATTAGGGGGCCATGGTGGTACAACCGTAGAGTTGCTGCCTTGCAGCGCCAGAGACCCGGGTTCGATCCTGACTACGGGTGTTGCGTTCTCACTGTGGAGTGGAGCAACAATGCCGTGCACTGAGGCATCGAAACATGGAAACATAGGTGCAGGAGTAGGCCATTCAGCCCTTTGAACCAGCACGCCATTCAATATGATCATGGCTGATCATCCAGAATCAGTACCCCAGTTCCTGCTTACTACCCATATCCCTTGATTCCGTTAGCCCTAAGAGGTATATCCAACTAAAAGAGCTCTATCTAACTCTCTCTTGAAAACATCCAGTGAATTGGCCTCCACTGCCTTCTGTGGCAGAGAATTCCACAGATTCTGAGTGAAAAAGCTTTTCCTCGTCTCAGTCCTAAATGGCCTACTCCTTATTATTAAACTGTGACCCCTGGTCCTGGACTCCCCCAACATCGGGAACATTTATTTCTCTCGAATATATTGCCAGGCGTTACCTGGTGTTGAAGGATATCTGTTCTCCGCACTGGATGTGAATGGTGCTGAGCTCCTGCATGCTTCTCAGGTTGGCGGCCGACATGCTGGAGTTGGGCAGGTGGCTGGACTTCTTGTTGCTGCGGCGGGAGCAGCAGGTGCTGGCCGTCCCCGAGCCGGAGGAGAGCGACGGGCTGTGGGTGGACGGGCAGTTCTGCATCGAGCCCTCCAGGCAGTTCTGCTCGAAGGCCGGCTCATCGAGGAACTCGTGGTTCTGGCGAAGATTGAGACACAAAAAAGCTGGAGTGACTCAGCGGGTACAGGCAGCATCTCTGCAGAGAAGGAATGGGCGACGTTTCGGGTCCAGACCCTTCTTCAGACGGAACGAGAAAAGGTTTAATGCCCCAATGGCGAACAATTTGCGTTCACGCGAAGCCACACCACAGGAGTTAGAGCGGGATCAGAGGCAAGATTATTTAATTTTCTCTAGTTTAGTTCAGAGATACAGCGTGGAAACAGGCCCTTCAGATCAAAGCCACTACGACGATCAATGATCACACCGTACGCTAACACTATCCTACAAACGCTAGGGACAAGCTTGGATGTAGAGAGGATGTTTCCACTGGAGGGAGAGTCTAGGACTAGAGGTCGCAGCCTCAGAATTAAAGGACGTTATTTTAAGAAGGAGATAAGGAGAAATTTCTTTAGTCAGAGGGTGGTGAATCTGTGGAATTGTTTGCCACAGAAGGCTGTGGGGGCAAAGTCAGTGGATATTTTTAATGCAGAGGTAGTCAAATTCTTGATTAGAACAGGTGGCAAGGCTTATGGGGAGAAGGCAGGAAAACTGGATTAGGAGGCAGAGATCAGCCATGATTGAATGGCAGAGTGGACTTGATGGGCCGAATGGCCTAATTCTCCTCCTATAACTTTTCAACGTGAACTGGGAACAATTTACAATTTTACTGAATTTTGACCTATCATTTTTTAATCGTTTTTTAATAATTTCACTTTTGACATTATTTGCAGGAATTTTAAATATCAGAGAGTTATCACTTTTGACAGAGGGCAAAGGTCATACTCCAGCTCCAGGTCAAAGGGCGTCAGGATGTTTTGAGGGCAGGGCCTCAGTCGGACCTGGGCTGAGGTTTGCTTGGCATTAAGGCTGCAAAACACCTTGCTTGAGAGGCCAGGCTAGATAGCCCTGGGTATCTGCTGCAGGCAGGGAGAGTGGGCAGCAGGCTTGATTCTGCCCATTGCATCTGCATCCATATCCCTTGCAGGCAGATCACATCAACAGACAATTGCTACAAAGCAACACCATCCCATAAACCAACCTCCCTTCCATTGACTCCATCTGCACTTCACGCTGCCTCGGCAAGGCCAGCAGCATAATCAAGGACCAGTCGCACCCTGGCCACTCCCTCATCTCCCCTCTCCCATCAGGCAAGAGCTACAGAAAGGTGCAAATGCACACCTCCATATTCAGGGAGTTTCTTCTCAGCTGTTATCAGGCAATTGAACCATTCTATCACCAACTAGAGAGAGGTCCTGACCTACCATCTGCCTCATTGGAGACTCTCGGACTATTTTTAATTGTACTTTCCTGGACTTTATCTTGCACTAAACATTATTCCCTTTATACTGTATCTTTACACTGTGGACGGCTCGACTGTAATCACGTGATGTATAGTATTTTCGCTGACTGGATAGTATACAACAAAAGACTTTTTACTGTACCACATGACAATAATAAAAAAATTAAACTAAAGTAAACAACGAAACAAAAATACAAAACTAAACGGAACTAAACTGAACTTAACTACTGTACAAGGAAAAGTTTCATTCTGTAAGTTCTAGTTCTTACATCTGAATCTCTGCCTTCCCATCCTTCTTCTGGTGCTAACATTTTCTTTTTTTAATTTGCACTAGCAAAGTCCTTCACGACTGACTAATTCTTCACTTCTATAAACTCAGGCAAATGGGACTAGTTTAGATGGGACAATTTGGTCGGCATGGACTAGTTGGGCCAAGGGGGCTGTTTCTGTGCCTCATGGCTCTGTGCCTCTTGTTTAGTTTAGTTTAGGCAGCTTATTGTCACGTGTACCGAGGTGCAGAGAAAAGCCTTTGTTGCGTGCTCACCAGTCAGCGGAAAGACAATACATGATTGCAACTGAGTCATTTACATAGGCATGTTACAATACTTACCTTCAGCGGCGCTGCAATTCTGCCACTGGCCGTGTGCGCGATTTTGGCGACTTTGAGGGGGGGGGGGCGGGGTTAAAACGCGGGTTTCTCCTACCTTGTCCTGAATTATATTTTGTTGGAGTGCAAACTTTTGCTGAACAATCGTTCCGACGGGCGTTTTGTGTATTTTTTATTTTTATTCGCCCGACGAGTTCAGCACTGGAGTTATTTTAAAATCAGCTTCGAAAACCGTCAACGCCGACAACGGGGACGGATTTCACGCACGGGACAGGTAAACGAAAGCTGTTTATTTTATGTATAAAAGTGCTTCTTAAGAGGCCTTTAATTCACATTTTAAAATGCGAAACGGTGATTCTTTTCCCCGAACTAACGGCAGTATTTTTCATGCCGATACGGGGTTAAATTCACCGCAAATCAACATTCCAAATGATCGCGTTCCAGAAAAACCCACTCGCAAGATGATTTAAATGCCCATTCATTTACAGGTATTAAACATTAAATTCCTTCCATTTGGCCTATAAATCCATGACAATAAGATTTAAAAATTATGTTATATTGCGAATTCTTGTGTGAATGTTATTTGGAAACTTAGGCTATTTAAACATGTTAATCTATTCTTAAGAAATTGATAGATGTTTAGATCTAGTAATTGAATTTTGTAATTAGCTACAATTAGGTAACTAACTAATTATATGCTTTAATTTCATATCATCTAAGTAAGATTGTTTCATATTTGTTTCAGAATGCTTCAATCTATAATAACTGAAAATTTCTTTCAGTTCTCTTAATTTTTAAGAAAATTATGGGCTTTTGACTGTCCTCGATCACAGCTTTTGTGTTAAGCAATAGGGAACAAGATGCTCATTTCCGAGTATGAAAATGGCCATAACTTTTTTAATACTGAAGATATGAAAGTGAATTAGGTGTCAAATTAAACGTCTTTTTATGCTTTATCTGATGGGATAAATTACAGACTTGATTTTTAAAATCTCAAAATTTTGTAACATTGCTAATTTACAGTGTACAGATAGATACATGATAAGGGAATAACGTTTAGTGCAAGGTAAAGTCAGCAAAGTCCGATCAAGGATAGTCCGAGGGTCACCAGTGAGGTAGATAGTAGTTCTGCACTGCTCTCTGGTTGTGGTAGGATGGTTCAGTTGCCTGATAACAGCTGGGAATAAACTGTCCCTGAATCTGGAGGTGTGCAACTCAATGACTCTACGACAAAATCTCCATTTAAGTCTCCTGGTCTAAACTGAGCGTCTCCTTCTGTTAATTCAGCAAAGCTGCTCAGTATTCTTATGATACATAACTTCCTTATTAAATGCAACGTGGAATTAATTAATTGACGTTGAAAACCAGAACTAGGATGTTTGCAGAGAAAATTCAGCACTGGTCTACCCATGTTCGTAATGATGAGAGAGAGAGATTCAAAGGCACTTCCAGCAGAGAGCACCTCTTGAAGTCGACAATTATTTCAGACAATCTGGAGGCTGCAAGTCAACAGCATCTGCTGTATACTTCTTGCTCTTGATCTTCAAGAATGAAAGTAATAGAAGTTACTTTGGTGTAGTCACAATATTCCCCTGATGGTTGAGCTCCCTGAGTAATGCTGTGCGTTATGTGACCATTATTCGTTTAGATTAGTTTAGGTTAGAGATACAGCGGGGTAACAGGCCCTTTGGCCCACCGAGTCCACGCCGACCAGCGATCCCCGCTACACATAACACCACCCTACACGCACTAGGGACAATTGTACATTTACACCAAGCCAATTAACCTGCAATCCTGCACGTCTTTGGAGTGTGGGAGGAAAACGAAGATCTCGGAGAAAACCCACTCGGGTCACGGGGAGAACGTACAAGCTCCGCATAGACAAGTGGGACTGAACCCGGGTCTCTGTCGCTGTAAGCGCTGTAAGGCAGCAACTCTACAGCTGCACCACTGTGCCGCCCTATTAAAGTGTGGTTGTCTTGGGAATGATTGATGCTGCCATAGTGTTCCTCTCCCTGCCTCACACACTAATTGCCTGGTGCAAACAGTAAAGAACTTCGCCAGAGAACTTCAGTCTCCAGGTGACGAGAGTTGGGATCTCAGTGAGGTGAATGAGGCGTGCTGTACTGTAATGGTCGGGATGTATTCCGGTTGGATGGATTGGGGTGGAGTGCCATTGAGTATGGCGTTGGGGTTGTTGGTGATGGAGTGGAGTGGCTCAAGGTGTGCTAAAGTAATGCAAACTGCTGGAGGAGCTCAGAGGGTCAGGTAGCATCTGTTGGGGGCAATGTTGGGGGCAGGAGTTGTCGATGTGTCAGGTCAAGACCCTACATCAGGAGGAAAAACTTTTTCACCCAGAGAGTTGTGAATCTGTGGAATTCTCTGCCTCAGAAGGCAGTGGAGGCCAATTCTCTGGATGCTTTCAAGAGAGAGTTAGATAGAGCTCTTAAAGATAGCAGAGTCCAGGGATATGGGGAGAAGGCAGGAACGGGGTACTGATTGTGGATAATCAGCCATGATCACAGTGGCCTACTCCTGCACCTATTGTCTATTGTCTATTGCTAAGAGTGGAGAGGGGGAGAGAGAAAGTATAAAGAAGAAAGAGGGAGGGATGAGGTAGAGGCCAGTAGGTGAGAGATAAACTGGAGAGGAGTGAAGAATGTTAGGCAGGTGAAGCCAGGTCAGGGAGGGAGAGGGTGAAGTGGATAGAGCTGGCAGGAGGTGATTATTGGGGACCCAAAACTACCAGTGCTGGAATCTCATCAACAAGGAAGGTAATAATGGGATTTTACAAGACAGCTGAAATAATGGGAAAGGATTCAAAAGCTGAGCTGAAAAGGAGAGAATAGGAAGTGAAAACTAACATGCAGAGTTGGATTAAAATTATAGTCATAGAGTGATATAGTGTGGAAACAGGCCCTTCAACCCAACCTGCTCACACCGGCCACCATGTCCCATCTACACTAGTCCAACCTGCCTGCATTTGGCCCATATCCCTCCAAACCTGTCCTATCCATGTACCTGTCCAAATGATTCTTATGGCCCTGTCCCACGGTACGAGTTCATTCCAGGAGCTCTCCCTAGTTTGCCCTGATTCAAACTCGGAGATTTACGGTAATGGCCCATCGTCGGTACTCGGGGCTCTCGTGGACATATTTCAACATGTTGAAAAATCTTCACGAGTCTTCCCGAGCTTACCTGCCGTTAGCGAGTCTTCCCAAGTACCTGCCGTTAGCGTTATGAGCCGCTAAGAGACGTCCCCAAGCTCCGACGTACCCGCTACGTTCATTCTCCGTGCCTACCACGAGTTTGATTTTTCTTAAACTCGGGAGAGCTCTTGGAATGAACTCATAACGTGGGACAGGGCCATTAAACGTTGTGATAGTACCCGCCTCAATTACCCCCTAGGGCAACTCGTTCCATTCACCCTCCAAGCACCAACTCCTCAGGTTCCTATTAAATCTTTCCCCCCTCTCCTTAAACCTATGTCCTCTGATTCTTGATTCCCCTACCCCGGGCAAGACTCTGTGCGTCTACCTCACATGGTTTTGTACAAAGATTTTTCAGCTATCTCTCCTTGAATCCCATAGGATCTAACCTTCAACGCGGAACCTGAATCAAGGTAGAAAAGCTAGCCGGTTGGACGAGATGTGTTACCTGAAGAAAAGTCAAAAGTTGTTATAGACGTTATATTTTTATCAATGTGTTTAGCAGATGATTTCAAGTATTTATCACTCCCTAAAGACCTGTTCCTTATTATGTATTTTAAATGTTCTTTTGGTAATTCATTTGATTTGTAATAATATATCCCTTTAAGGGTACTGAACAAAATGAGCAAAATAATCAGGAGAGAGATGAGAGTATTTTTTAATGTAACGATTTAATGAGCTGAAAAGAATTGGCAGTGGCCTGCATTGCAGCAACTCACAGGAGGTACCTGCGTGGATGTATACCTTGGGATTTACACAGACTGACTGTAAGCTGGTGTGAAAGGAGCGATAGGCAATGGGTCCTTTGTTACTCCGCTCCACTTGGTGAAGGCTTGTGGTTCCCTATTCATTTAAATGGAGATATTTACCCAGTGGTCCCAGAACAGTGGCGGAACTGGTAGAGCTGCTGCCTCTCGGCGCCAGAGTCCCGGGTTCCATCCTGACCTTGGATGCTGTCTATGCGCAGTTTGCACGTGTAGTTTAGAGATACAGGGCGGAAACTGGGCGTCGGCCCACCGAGTCCGCGCCGACCGGCGATCCCCCGCACACTAGCACCATCCGACAGACGGGACAATTTTCTATTTTTACCGAAGCCAAGTCAACCTACAAGCCTGGACGTCTCTTTGGTGTGTGGGAGGAAACCGGAGCACCCGGGGAAGACCCACGCGGTCGCAGGGAGAACGTACGGACTGCATGCTGTCAGCACCCGTGGTCAGGATCGAATCCGGGTCTCCGGCCCCGTAAGGCAACAACTCTACCGCTGCGCCACCGTGCCACCCTCACGTTCTTAATAGCCTCGCTGGGACCGTGAGGGTTTCCTCTGGGTGCTCCAGTTTCCTCCCACATCTCAAAGACGTGTGTGTTTGTAGGTTCATTGGCCTCTGTAAATTGTAATGTGTAGGGAGTGGATGAGAATGTGGGATAACATAGAACTAGTGGATAGAAAGAAGGGACTGCAGATGCTGGTTCACATCAAAGATGGACATAAAGTGCTGGAGGACCTCAGCGGGTGAGGCAGCATCTGCAGCTCCTCATGTTGCAGCTTTATAGTGCTTTGATTAGGCTGCATTTGGAGTATTGTGTGAGGTTCCCGTTGCCCCATTGTAGGAAGGATGTGGAGAGTTGGTGAAAAGATTTACCGGAATATTGTCTGGATTAGAGGACATTAGTGATAAGGAGAGATTGGACAAACTTGGATTGTTCGCTCTAATGCTTCGGAGGCTGAGGGGAGACCTGATGGAAGTATATAGGTCATAAGGTCATAAGGTAATGTGATAGTAGTAGAATTAGGCCATTCGGCCCATCAAGACTGTTTACCCTCCTACCATCCGGGAGGCGCTACAGGTCTCTCCGTTGTCGGACCAGCAGGTCCAGGAACAGCTTCTTCCCTGCAGCTGTTACACTACTCAACCCCCCCGGACACTCATCCCACCAGGATTTATTAGATTTATTTATTGCTCATATTTATGTCGCTCTTCTAGGGAGATGCTAACTGCATTTCGTTGTCTCTGTACTGTACACTGCACAATGACAATAAAGTTGAATCTGAATCTGAAGTCTACTCCGCCATTTAATCATGGCTGATCTATCTCTCTCTCCTAACCCCATTCTCCTGCCTTCTCCACATAACCTCTGACACCTGTACAAATCAAGAATCCATCTATCTCTGCCGTAAAAATATCCACTGACTTGGCCTCCACAGCCTTCTGTGGCAAAGAATTCCACAGATTCACCACCCTCTGACTAAAGAAATTCCTCCTCATCTCCTTCTTAAAATAACGTCCTTTAATTCTGAGGCTATGACCTACAGTCCTAGACTCTCCCACTAGTGGAAACATCCTCTCCTCATCCACTCTATCCAGGCCTTTCAGTATTCGGTACGCTTCAATGAGGTGGCCCCTCATCCTTCTAAACTCCAGCGAGTACAGGCCCAGTGCCGACAAACGCTCATCATGGGTTAACCTACTCATTCCTGGGATCATTATTGTAAAATAAAACAGAGAGAGGCACTGACGCCCCAGAGAGAGAAGAAAAGAATCACCTTGGTGGAAGTTGATGTCCGGACAGATAAATGAGGATCATCTAGCAGGTACGACAATCCCTATGAGACCAACAGAAAAGAAAAAATACACGTTAGCTGTGCAATTTTAAATTCCATGTAATAGTTTAAACATTGTAATTCAGACACAACTGTAAGAAGAGGAAGGAGTGTTATATTTTGCTATCATATTCAATGACGCTACTTTTCATCCTAAGGTTTAGTTTAGTTCCTATTGTTCCTATTGTCATGTCCACTGAGTTGCAATTAAAGCTTTTTTGTTGCGTGCTATCCAGTCAGTGGAAAGACTGTACATATAATTAGTTTAAGAAAGAACTGGAAAAATCGAAGGTAGACAAAAATGGTGGAGAAACTCAGCGGGTGAAGCAGCATCTATGGAGCGAAGGAATAGGTGACATTTCAGGTCGAGACCCTTCTTCAGATTATAATTAGGTCATAAGTTCATATGTTCTAGGAGCAGAATTAGACCATTCAGCCAATCAAGTCTACTCCGCCAATCAATCATGGCTGATCTATCATTCCCTCTCAACCCCATTCCCCTGCCTTCTCCCCATAACCTCTGACCACGTTCCAATCAAGCCGTCCACCGTGCAGAGATACAGGATGAAGGGAATAATGTTTAGTGCAAGATAAAGTCCAGTGAAGTCTGATTATCGATAGTCTGGGGTCTCCAATGAGGTTGAAGGTGGTTCAGGACGGCTCTCCAGTTGGTGAGAGGATGGTTCAGTTGCCTGATAACAGCTTGGAAGAAACTGTCCCTGAATCTGGAGGTGTGCGTTTTCACACTTCTGTACCTCTTGATGATGGGAGAGGGTAGGCTACTTTGCATTTTGATAATTTTTAAATGCCACAAGGCCAATTTAAAGTTTAGATGTTTGAAACTTCTTCAGCCACGGTGGGCTGAAGGACATGTTCCTGTGCTGGACTGTTCTATATTTTATGGTTTTTGAATGATTGACTGAAAAAGACAGCATGGAAACAGGCCCTTCGGCCCACCGAGCCCATGTTGACCATCTCTGGGCTGCATTGCAGCGCAGCGGTAGAGTTGCTGCCTTACAGCGCCAGAGACCCAAGGTTCGATCCTGACTACGGGTGCTGTCTGTACGTTCTCCCCGTGACCTGTGGGGGTTTTCTCCGGGATCTCCAGTTTCCTCCCACACTCTAAAGACGTACAGGTTTTGTAGGCTAATTGGCTTGGTATAAATGCAAATTGCTCCTTGTGCGGGATAGTGTTAGTGCACGGGGATAGCAGGTCGTCCCAGACTCGATGGGCCGAAGGGCCTGTTTCCTCACTCTATCTCTAAACTAAACTAAATCTATTCCCACTAGTTTTATGTTTTCCCACTTTCGCATCCGCTCCCTACATACGATGGGAAATTTACAGAAGCCAAATAACCTACAAACCCACACGTCTTTGGGATGTGGGTGGGAACCAGGAGTGCCAGGAGGAAATTCATGATGCCATGTGGAGAACGTGTAAACTCCACACAAACAGCATCCGAGGTCAGTGATGAAACCGGGTCTCTGGAGCTGTGAGGCAGCGGCACTACCAGCTGACCCGCTGTGCCGCCCACTGTTCTGTTCTTCCTTTGTCATCAAAACAACATCTGAAGAAGGGTCTCGAACCCGAAACGTCACCTATTCCTTTTCTCCTGAGACGTTGCCTGGCCCCGCTGAGTTGCTCCAGCATATCGTGTCTACCTCCAGTGTAAAGTAGCACCTGCAGTTCCTTCCGACACAACAACATCCCCCCCCCCATTGTCTGAGCACCAGCAAATTAAAATCTCCCGCACCCCCCCCACACCACACCACACCACACCCCCCAGCCCCAATCATTTTCTCTTAGAAATGTTATTTCTTTGCTGCTGTGAAGCTGCCATCGAGCAGATAACGTGGACAAATTGCTCAATCCACAAAGATAGAACTCAAGGCAGATATAAGCTGGACAATTACAGGGCTGTCGTGCATCTCTGACTCTCTGTAAAGTGATGGAACATGTCATTAACTGCACCATCAAACCACAAAGCCCATCAATAACTTGGTCACCCATACTCCATTTGCATTTTGACAGGATAACCTCATCTCTAGAACTCGCCGCGACCTTGTGCCAGTGAGTGCGGAGCGCAGTTTCAGGAATAGCTCCCCTCGATTCCAAGGCACGTTCCGATCAGAAGTAGTGACACGTGATGTTATGGCTGAGATCAAACAACATTTCACTGAAGTCAGACACAAAATGCTGGAGTAACTCAGCGGGCCAAGCGGCACCTCTGGAGGAAAGGAACAGTTGACGCTTCAAGGCGGAACCCTTCTTGGGACCCAAGTGTGGAGTTTGCACGTTCCCCCCTGTGCCCGCGTGGGTTTCCTCCGGGGTGCTCCGGTTTCCCTCCCACATCCTAAACACGTGCGGGTCTGTAGGTTAATTGGCCTCTGTATATTGCCCCTCGTGTCGGGAAAGCGGGGCAGCATAGAACTAGTGTGAACGGGTGAACAATGGTCGGTGTGGACACGGTCGGCTGAAGAACCTGTTTCCATGCTGCAACTCTAAGCTAAGCCAAATTGTGAAGCAAAATGCTTTGACAAAAGTGGGGGAATTGTGTTCAGATGCAGATCAGCTACAATCTAGCTGAGGGAGTGGACAGCCATGTACAGCGTTCCCCTGCAAATGTATTACCAGATAAGGGCGGCTTTTAATTTTAATTATCTCGGCATAATGTCAAAATAAATTTCATTGGAGTTTTCATGGAGGGTTTGACACACAATGTATTTTAGCCCAGTCACCTGATACTTCTTATCTACTTCCATCTCTTCCAATCCTTCCTCATCCAGCCCCACAAGAAGCTTGCGTTCCCTTCTCCTTCAAGTTCATTATTGTAAATGCATCCGTTTTAGTTCGTACCACTTTAGACTTTTAGACTTTAGACATACAGCGTGGAAACAAGGCCCTTCGGCCCACCTAGTCCACGACGACCAGCAATCATCCCGCACACCAGCAGTATCCTACTCACTAGGGACAATTTACAATTTTACAGAAGGCAGTTCACCGACCAACCTGTATATTTTGGAATGTGCGAGGAAACCGGAGCACCTGGAGAAAACCCACGCGGACGCAGTGAGAACGTGCAAACTCCGCACAGACACCACCTGAAGGTCCGGATCGAACCCGGGTCTCTGGCGCTGTGAGGCAGCAACTCTACCGCTGCGCCCTCGAACGGGACTCCCCTGCTTTTATTTATCTGCCTTTAGAGTATTTCACAACTTTGTTTAATGTTCCTCGATAATTTGATTTTCATAATTCTTGGACGTCTGTGACTTTCCCCAAGAGTAAGCCTCCTGTATTTTGACTGCTGATTGATTGCTTCAGAGGTTTGCAGTCTGCGCTGACCCACTCCGACGCAATTACACGTCCCTCATGTAAGGCTCTGCTACTATATTACCCTCCCATGCTTTTAACTTGGGCAAGTGGCTTAAATTGTGCTGCATCACCGATATTTTTTAATTACAAGGCCACCTATTTGCAGCGTGCTGGATGCGCCTGTTATTTCAGGTTGTGCCATGTGTTCACTGATAGCCCACACTCATTACAGAGCAAATGCCTTTTACACTTAATTACCTCTAAGTGGAAACCACTCAAGCATTGCAGGAAATATGAAATGACAAATTTACAAGTACGCTGGAGTCTCTTGTTAGATTTAATAGTTTCGGGGGGCAATTGTTGAACGCAAAATTGCTCAGCGGTGGTCGTGGGCAAATTGTGGTGGGTGCAGTGTAGGTAAATAGAAACTGCAGAATAATTTGTGTTAATGGCTTTCACCATGTTAAGCTCTTCGCACTGCCTCGCCACTATTTGCAGATGTTATTAAAACCGGGGCTGGGACATTGAATTATCGAGGAGACCTTTAGGTGGAGATAGCGATCTCCCCTGAGAATGTTCAGTCCATTTCAGCGAGCCAAACCCATTTCTTCTTTATTACAGAAAATGGATATGAATGCCTTTTTAATTGAGAATGAAATTGTACAGAACAAAACTACCACTAAACAGTGCAGAGGTCACAGCACGATGCTAATTGATATTTCGCATTTTGAACTTCTATTTCTCCCGAAAATACAAGAGGAAGGAATTTATTTCGTCAGAGGGTGGTGAGTGTGTGGAATTCGTTGCCGCAGAAGGCTGTGGAGGCCAAGTCAATGGATATTTTTTAGGTGGAGCTTGATAGGTTTTTGATTAACACAGGTGTCAGGGGTTATGGGGAGAAGGCAGGAGAATGGGGTTGAGAGGGAAAGGTAGATCAGCCATGATTGAATGGCGGAGTAGACTCGATGGGCCGAATGGCTTAATTTTGCTCCTGGTACTTATGAAAATAGCATGTGGAGAAAGCATCTGTAAGGACATTATTGCTATAGAGGGAGTGCAGCGTAGGTTCACCAACTTAAGTCCCGGGATGGCAGGCCTGACACATAATGATAAAATGGGTCGACTGGGCTTGTCTTCACTGGAATTCAGAAGGATGAGAGGGTATCTTATAGAAACATATTACAGTAACATTCTTAAAGGATTGGACAGGCTTGATGCAGGAAAAATGGTCCCGATGTTGGGGGAGTCCAGAACCAGGACTCACAGTTTAAGAATAAGGGGTAGGCCATTTAGGACTGAGATAAGGAAAACGTTTTTCACCCAGAGAGTTGTGAATCTGTGGAATTCTCTGCCACAGAAGGCAGTGGAGGCCAATTCACTGGACGTTTTCACGAGAGAGAGTTAGTTTTAGCTCTTAGGGCTAAAGGAATCAAGGGAGAAAAAGCAGGAATGGGGTGCTGATTTTAGATGATCAGCCATGATCATATTGAATGGCGGTACTGGCTCAAAGGGCCAAATGGACTACTCCTGCACCTAGTTTTTTTTTTTTTTTAATGTTTCTAAGATGCAGGGTGGGGTGGTAGCTACATGACCTCAATGCACTTTCCAACACTTCATTCAAAGAAGCATCTTTCATTTGCAATTGTCAGTGATAGCCCCACAACCGGACACATTCTGTCCTCTCCCATTGCACAGGTGGGCACACGCAAGGACACATGTGCGTACGCACACACATGCATGTATGGGCATGCAGAATTATGTTCATAAGTTCCAGGAGCAGAATTAAACCATTCGGCCCATCAAGTCTACTCCGCCATCCAATCATGGCTGATCTATCTTTCCCGCTCAACCCCATTCTCCTGCCTTCTCCCCATAACCCCTGACACCTGTACTAATCAAATATCTGTCAATATCCACCTTAAAATATCCATTGACTTGGCCTCCACAGCCGTCTGTGGCAATGAATTCCACAGATTCACCACCCTCTGACTGAAGAAATTCCGCCTCATCTCCTTTCGAAAAGTACGCCCTTTTATTCTGAGGCTGTGGCCTCTGGTCCTAGACTCTCCCCCTAGTGGAAACATCCTCTCCACATCCACTCTATCCAGACCTTTAGCGGACGTCATTGTCTGAGGTCAGAACATTGACCTCTTCGAATATTGAACTCCAGCAAGAAAAACTCTAAATAATTTGAATAATGGAATGTAAATATTGGAAAGGTGAGAATTGATTATTAAAGCTTGAAAATTGGATATGTTGAATAAAGTAACGTTAAATGAAGTCTAGATTGAACAGAGTGAATATAGAAAGGTTATTCGAGGACATATCCAGTTTTAAATGGGATTTTTATTTACCTCTATTCCATTAATTTTTAACTCTGCCCTTTCATAGTTACATATCCCAGGAGAACAGTAGCTAGTCTTCTGAATATTAACACAATTCCAAAAGAATCTGCTGCTTTGTTAATGTGCTAAATACATTAATTTGAAGGACCTAATCTGTAGTCATTACATTTGGTGGTGCAAGCCTCCATAAATAATGTTTCATGGAAAGGGACGTTTGTTAAGTTGGAAGGGTTTACAAAACCCGTGTTTCCAATACGCCAACACAATCAAAGACCTTTCACACAGGGCATTCCTCCTTCTCCCCACTCCCATCTGGCAGAAGATACAGAGTTTGAAAGCATGTCCCCCCAGATTTAGGAAGTCTAAGCCTGAAGAAGGGTCTCGACATGAAACGTCACCCATTCCTTCTCTCCACAGATGCTGCCTGTCCTGCTGAGTTACTCCAGCATTTTGTGTCTATCACCATTTCCCCCCATTTGTTGTCAGGCTTCTGAACATAAGCTAGGGTACTATCCCAATTCTTCAAACTACGTCACTGGGGACATTGGACTTTTTTATTTGGCACTGTTACGCTACAATGCTGAGAACTGTATTCTGTATCTTTCTCTGTGGTCTACCTATTGTACTTGAGTTTGGCTTGATTGTATTGGTACAGTAGAAGGGGCGGCACAGTGGCGCAGTGGTAGAGTTGCTGCCTAACAGCGCCGGAGACCCAGATTTAATCCTGATTACTGGTGCTGCCTGTGTGGAGTTTGTAGGTTCTCCCTGTGATTGCGTGGGTTTTCTCTGGGTGCTCTGGTTTCCTCCCACACTTCAAAAATGTGCGGGTTTGTAGGTTAATTGACTTCAGTAAAATTCTCCATAGTGTGTAGGATAGTGCTTGTGTACGGGGTGATCGCTGGAATGGTCGGCATGGATTCAGTGGGCCAAAGGGCCTGTTTCACACGCTGTATCTCTAAAGTCTATAGTATTATATGAGCTGATGGGATAGCACGCAAAAACAAAGCTTTTCACTGTACCTGGGTACACATGACAATAATTAACCTTCACCTCAAAGCCTATTTCCTTCGCTCCATAGATGCTGCCTCGCCCGCTGAGTTTCTCCAGCATTTTTGTCTACCTTCAAAGCTATGAGTGCTCATTTGAGACACGATTTGGGAGAAGGTGAAGCTCAATTTAGTTTAGTTTTGAGATACAGTGTGGAAACAGGCCTGTCGGCCCACTGAGTCCACGCAAACCAATGATCACCTGCACACTTGTTCTATCCTACACACGAGTGACAATTTGCAGAAGCCAATTAACCTACAAACCTGCACGTCTTTGGAAAGTGGGAGGAAACCAGTGCACCCGGAGAAAACCCACGCGGTCACAGGGAGAACGTACAAGACAATAAAACGTACGAGAGAGAGAGAGAGTACAGGGTGAACATACAAGACAAGAAATGTGCATGACAATAAATGTAACTAAACTAGACACCGCCTGTAGTCAGGATTGAACCTGGGTTTCTAGCACTCAATGGCAACTCTACCAACGCGCAACTGTACCACACCTAAGTACTCTTGATTAGCCATTCACACTGGTTCTATCCTGGGGACACTTCAATAGGCCAATTAACCTACAAACCTGCAAGTCTTGGGAGTGTGGGAGGAAACTGGAGTATTCGGAGAGAGTGTATGCAGTCACGGGGAGAACGTACAAACTCTGTACAGACAGCCCCGGTAGTCAGGATCGAACCCGGGTCGCTGGGACTGTAAGGCAGCAACTGCGCCACCTTGCCGCCTTACGTCAGTTCCTGTTGCTCCATCCTCACCCAACTTGACCCACCTTCTTCTGCCACCTACCTCCACCTGCTCCATCCTACCCCAACCATCTAAACACACTCATCCCATCTCCCTCAACTTATCTCAACGCACCCCACTCCAACCCACGCTACCGCTGCAGCACCGTGCCGCCCCGTGGAGCTTGTTGCAGTGGCTCAACTGCAGGGATGGGGTCCCTGCATCAATGCGTCGGAAGGAACTGCATGCGGGTGGCTAGTTTAAACCGAAGATGGACACAAAAAGCTGGAGTAACTCAGCAGGACAGGCAGCATCTCTGGAGAGAAGGAATGGGTGACGTTTCGGGTCTGACGAAGGGTCTCAACGAAGTGTCCCATCGGCCCTGCATCGATGCTCACGTGCCCTGGGCTTCCACAGCCCTGGTCAGAAAGGAGCCAAGGGGGTAACGTGTCTGCAAACTCACCGTTGTCCGCTCCAGGCAGTGCAGCAGGTGATGATGTTGTCTGGCTATGGCTGAACCTGGTCTGTTAGTTAACTGCTGCTGGTCCTTCTCGCCCGATTCCTGAAAGAAGAGCAAAGTTCGGAATTTTTTTTAACACGCATCACGTCACAACATTTTTTCACACAGAGAGTTGTAAATCTATGGAATTCTCTGCCACAGAAAGCAGTGGAGGCCGGTTCACTGGATGTATTCAAGAGAGAGTAGGATTTAGCTCATAGGGCTAACTAGAATTAAGGGATATGGGGAAAAATCAGGAACGGGGTACTGATTTTGGATGATCACCCATGATCGTTGAATGGCGGTACTGGCTCGAAGGGCCGAATGGCCTACCATTGCACCTATTTTCGATGTTTCTATGTTTCTATGAAAATGCAGCCAACTGCTTTAGAGATTATGTGACAGGACATCTTTTCGTCAACGTTTGTCCTCTTCCCTGTGGGCCTACGGTTAGAATTCTTGCCCCTCAATCAGAAAGCCATGAGTTCAAGGCTCTTCCCAGAATATCGAAGATGGAATAGTACTGAAGATAGACACAGAGTGCTGGAGTATCTCAGCGGGCCAGGCAGCATCTCTGGAGAAAAACGATGGGTGACGTTTCGGGTCGGGGCCCTTCTTCAGAAGATGGGACCCAACCCAAAACATCACCCATCCTTTTTCTCCACAGATGCTGCCTGACCTGCTGAGATACTCTGGCAGTTTGTGTCTATCTTCAGTATAAACCCTTCGAGCCAGCACTGCCATGCAATATGATCATGGCTGATCATCTAAAATCAGTTCCTGCTTTTTCCCCATAGCCCTTGATTCCTTTTGCCCTAAGAGCTAAATCTAACTCTCTCTTGAAAACATCCCATGAGTTGGCCTCTTTCTCTTCTCTCTTTCTCTTTCTCTTCAACACATTTCCAGTCTGTTGTTTGTTCTTTACTGTGGAGTGTACACATCCCCTCTGTGTATACCTCCATAGATAGTATATGTCAACACTTACTATTCCAAATCAAGTAGTGTAGGCAGAATCAAACAATAAAAAGTATAGGAATGGGTGACGTTTCGGGTTGAGACCCTTCTTCAGACTGAGAGTCAGGGGAAAGGGAGACACAGAGATATACCCTTTCATGTCTCTATGTCTCCCTCTCTCCTGACTCACTCGACCCGAAACACCACCCATTCCTTCTCTCCAGAGAGGTTGCCAGTCCCGCTGAGTTACTCCAGCATTTTGTGTCTGTCTTCGGTGTAAAACAGCATCTGCAGTTCCTTCCTACACAATAAAAGTATAGGATATGCGTGGGAAGGAACTGCAGGTGCTGGCTTACACCAAAGACAGACACAAAATGCTGGAGTAACTCAGCGGGCTCAGGCAGCATCTGTGGGGTAAAGGAACAGGTGACGTTTCAGGTCAAGACCCTTCTTCAGACTGAGAGTCAGGGGAGAGGGAAGCTAGAGGTATGAAATGGTAGAAAGAACAAATGAACGAAAGGTATGAGAAGCACATGTAGGACACTTGGTCAAGCTTGAATGCGGCCAAGAACTGCCCACCAGTGACGTAAATAGGACAGGCACACTCTATTTACGTTCTGGCGAAATTGGCCTCCAATATAAAGAGTTCAATCATTTCCAAGAGCTCTTTTCCCTTTCCCCCAAACCGCTGAACAATGTAATGTTGCACCTACTGTGAGTTCCGAGTGCTCATTCATCAATCCGTTGCGTTTGATCTGCAGATAGGCATTAGCGTTTCCAGTTTTCGCTATCTTTATCCTCGCGAGCCTGGCTTTCTGTGAAGAGAAACAAGGTTGTCTCAGCAATGATTATCCAAATCAATTACACCTGTCTCTCCTTCGCTCACATTCGCTTTACACGTTCGGTACAATCCTGCTCCATAATGCAAAGGGCCAGCGCACTCACACTGACACACGCACACACACACATACACACACTCACACAGACACACGCACACACACACTAACACAAACATGCTCACACTCACACGCATACATACATACACTCACACACACAGTCACACTGAAACGTGCACACACTAACGCACACACACACTCACACAGACACATACACACACACTAACACATACATGCTCACAATCACACACACACACACATACACACACTCACACAGACACATGCACACACACACTAACACACACACACTCACACAGACACATGCACACATACATGCACACACTCAATTAAAAAAAAAACAATTTCACCCTGCAGTTGCTAATGAGACCAATAAAGTGCTGTTTGAACTATAAAGCTCTACGTAATGGGGGCTGGCTGTGTGTGTAATGGCTCCTGAGTTAGAATCAGAGGCCCGGAATTCAATTCTAGCAGCTGCTGCTTCACAGTAAGTGTGTCTTAAACCCTGCGATGTGTGAGTCTTTATTACGAGGGGGATTGAACGCAGGAGCGTGGGAGTCCACTGCAATTACTCAAAGCTTTGGACTGGACTGCACAGGGAATGTAGTAACAATTTCATCCCCCTTTTAAGAAAGACGGGGCTTGAGATCGAGGGAATGCGGCAAAGATTCACGAGACTGTTTACAGGAGTAGCAGGTTTTCTGTGAGAGGAGAGATTGAGTAGTCAAGCCCTGTGCTCTGTGAAGTTAAGAAGAATAAGAGATATTTAGTTTAGTTTAGTTTAGAAATACAACGCGGAAACAGGCCCTTCGGCTCACCGGGTCCGCGCTGACCAGCGATCCCCGCACATTAACACTATCCTGCACCCACTAGGGATAATTTTTACATTTACACCAAGCCAATTAACCTACACACCTGTACGTCTTTGGAATGTGGGAGGAAACCGAAGAACCCGGAGAAAACCCACGCAGGTCACGGGGAGGACGTACAAACTCCGTACGGGCAGCACCCGTAATCGGGATGGAACCTGGGTCTCCGGCACTGCATTCGCTGTAAGGCAGCAACTCTACCGCTGCGCCACCATGACTGCCTTAATCTTAATGAAACAAATCTTAATGAATCAAAATCCATATAGGGCTTGATGGGTTGATTCAATGGTTCAATGGTGCTTTCATGTCACGTGAAATAATTTTTGCCAAACTTCACAGATGCGCCACGGAGAGCATTTTATCGGGATGCATCACAGCTTCGTTTGGGAACAGCTCCATCGAAGACCGCAAGAAATTGCAGCAAATTGTGGACGCAGCCCAGACCATCACGCAAACTAAAACCTCCCTTCCATTGACTCCATTTAGGCCAGCAGCATAATCAAGGACGAGTCGCACCCTGACCACTCCCTCTTCTCCCCTCTCCCATCAGGCAAAAGGTATTGATGTGAAAACACACACCGCCAGATTCAGGGACAGTTTCTTCCCAGCTGTTATCAGGCAACTGAACCATCCTACCACAACCAGAGAGCAGTGCTGAACTACTATCTATCTCATTGGTGACCCTCCGACTACCTTTGATCAGACTTTTCTGGCTTTACCTTGCACTAAACGTTATTCCCTATTATGTATCTGTACACTGTAAATGGATTGATTGTAAGCATGTGTTGTCTTTCCGCTGACTGGTTTGCACGCAACAAAAGCTTTTCACTACACGTGACGATAGACTAAACTGAACTGAATTGTTTTCCATTCCTAACCCCTTGTTCTGGTCTCTCCACAAGTTTATCTACCTTATCGCGATCTCTACCAAATCACCCTTCAGACTCAATCTGCATGAATCATACAATCGTCTTATGAGGCTGAATTGAAAACCCTTGCTCCTGTTTACCTCAGTGTTCAGTGCCTGGTACTGAAGTGAGAAATCTGTCTTAAGAAAACATTAAACTAAACTCTCAAAGTCGAGCTTAGTTTAGCTAGAGATATGGTGTGGAAACAGGCCCTTCGGCCCACCACGTCCATGCTGGCCAACGATCACCCCCTACACTATCACTACCCTACACATTCGGGACAATTTACAGAAGCCTATTAACCTACAATCCTGTGCATCTTTGGAATGCGGGAAAAAATTGGAGCACCCGTGGAAAACAGGGAGAACATACAAACTCCATAGAGACAGCGGCCGTAGTCAGGATTGAACCGAGGTCTCTGGCGCTGTAAGGTAGCAACTCTACCACCTCTAGGAAGGGTAGAATGTTGCTCATTTCGGTTTCGAGTTCACAAGTTATAGGAGTGGAATTAGGCCATTCGGCCCATCGAGTCTACTCTGCCATTCAATCATGGCTGATCCCTGCCTCCTATCCCATTTTCCTGCCTTCTCCTCATAACCCTTGACACCTTTTCTAATCAAGAATTTGTCTGTCTCTGCCGTAAAGATAGCAGAGGCTGGAGTGAGGGAGGGGGGGGGTTGACAAATTTGACTGTCATGGCTTTTAATTTCTCTGCTCAATGCCCTGGTGAGAGAGAGGTTGGAGTTGCCGTGGGAACGGGCTGATTGAGGACATTTACCTTTTGTGCTCGGCGCTTGTCCGCCCGTTGGTTCTGGTGGTAGATCCGGCTGAAGTTGGAAACAATAACCGGGACGGGAAGAGCAATCACCAGCACGCCACTCAGGGAGCAGATCGAGCCAAAGATCTTCCCAGCGATCGTCTTCGGTACCATATCGCCATAGCTACAAGAGAAACAAGTCTTGATTAGTATGGGCATCAGAGGTTATGTGGAGAAGGCAGGAGAAAGGGGTTAAGAGAAAGAGATAGTTCAACCACGATTGAATGGCGGAGTAGACTTGATGGGCCGAATGGCCTTATGGCTGTATGACAAGGAGAAACGTTGCCTACTCATTCCCCCCCCCCCCCCCCCCAGAAGATGTCTGACCTAGACACAAAATGCTGGAGTAACTCAGTGGGTCAGGCAGCATCTCTGGAGTAAAAGAATGGGTGGCGTTTCGGGTCGAGACCCTTCTTCAGACTGAAGGGTCTCGGCCCGAAATGCCACCCATTCCATCTCTCCAGAGATGCTGCCTGTCCCGCTGAGTTACTCCAGCATTTTGTCTCTATCTTCGATTTTTTTCCTACACAGTTGTCTGACCTGCTGAGTTGCTCCCGCACTTTGTGTTTTGCTCAAAACACCAGCATCTGCACTTCTTTGTGTCTTCAATATTTCACTCGTTTCGATCCAGAAATACTACTCTACCTGGAAACAAGGATCTGCAGATGCTGGTTAATTCACAAAAGGACACAAAGTGCTGGAGTTACTCAGCAGAGTCAGGCAGCATCTCCGGAGAACATGAATAGGTCACGTTTCGGGTCGAGGCTCTTCTAGATAGTTCATCTGTCTGTTGAAGATAGTTATGCCATAACTACTCAAATCCATATCAGTCTGGAGTACATAAGTCAAGTCAAGTCAAGTCAAGTCACTTTTATTTCTATAGCACATTTAAAAAACAACTCTCGTTGTCCAAGGTGCTTTACATTGGTGGAGGTACTAACGTTATTAGAAAATGATCTATTGCCACATGTTCATACGTTAGGCCATAAGTGGATCGCTGGTCGGCACGGACTCGGTGACCTTTTTCCTCGCTGTATCTCTAAACTAAACTAAAATCCAATGAAAACCCTTTCAACCGATCAAAATATAAAATTAGAAAAGTTCAAGCTTGTTCAATATACAATGTGGGGCAGCACAGTGGCACAGCGGCAGGGTTGCTACCCAACAGCGCCAGAGACCCGGGTTCGGTCCTGACTACAGGTGCTGTCTGTACGGAGTTTGTACGTTCTCCCTGTGACCGTGTGGGTTTTCCCCGGGAGCTCCGGTTTCCTCCCAAGCAGATTAATTGGCTTGGTAAAATAGTAAATTGTCCCTTGTGTGTGTGGAATAGTGTTAATATGTGGGGATCGCTGGTCGACGTGGACTCGGTGGGCCGAATGTCCTGTTTCCCCTCTGTATCTCTGCACTAAACTAAACAAACTATTCCATGTATCATGACTGAAAGCTAACCCACAACTCACTGGTAAATATCATTGTTCCAAATATAACACATAGCCATTTCTGACAAGACTTTACTAATGAAAGCCCTCAATATGATTCTACCCCTCCATAGGATTTGATATATAACCCTGATCTCTATTTTTATTTATGTCTGGTCTTTTCTCTTCCTTATGATTTGCTCAGAACATGATCTTTGTTGGAATTCTAAATCGAGCAATTGAATCAGGCTATTAAACACGATAACCTCAAATATGCTCTGGACTATAATAGACTATTATTATTATCATTATTATTATTATTATAATTATTGTTATTATTATTATTATTATTATTATTGCTGGTCGGCAATAATATTATTGCTGACCAGCAATAATAAATATTATTAATGTTATTATTATTATTACTATTATTATTATTATTATTATTATTATTATTGTTATTATTATCATTACTATTATTATTATTATTATTGTTATTATTATTGTTATTGTTATTACTATTATTATTGTTATTATTACTATTATTATTATTATTATTATTATTACTATTATTATTGTTATTATTATAATTATTATTACTATTATTATTATTATTATTACTATTATTATTGTTATTATTACTATTATTATTATTATTATTATTATTATTACTATTATTATTATTATTGCACTACTATTGTTTGTTTTTTGTGTGTACGTATGTGTGCGTGTCTATGTATATATATATGTAATGTATACATGTATATGTATATGTGTGTATATATATATATATATGTGTGTATGTGTGTGTGTGTGTACTTGTGAGTATGTCACTATGTGTATATATACACACTGTAGTTATATTATTGTTTACAGTGTATTATGTTTACATATTCTGTTGTGCTGCAGCAAGTAAGAATTTCATTGTTCTATCTGGGACATATGACAATAAACCACTCTTGACTCTCTTGACTCTGGAATCGTGACTATTAGCCGTAGTTTCATTTCTCATCTCTGTTATTCATAAATTCATAAGTTCTAGGCCATTTGGCCCATCATGTCTATTCCTATTCAATCATGGCTGATCTATCATTCCCTCTCAACCCCATTCTCATGCCTTCTCCTTCCTCCTGGAACTCATTGCCACAGACGGCTGTGGAGTTCAAATTAGTGGATATTTTTAAGGCAGAGAAAGACAAATTCTCGATTAGAACGGGTATCAAGGGTCATGGGGAGAAGGCAGGAAAATGGGATTAGGAGGCAGAGATCATCATGATTGGATGGCGGTGTAGACACGATGGGCTGAATGGCCTAATTCTACTCCTATCACTAGTGAGTAAGTGAAGATTCAGGTCACTTGGTGATTGGGTTCTGACCTCCACTTAACAACAAGTTGCTTTATTAAAAGCGAATTCAACGTTGAACCCTACCGCAGGTGCCATGTAAGTGTTGTGTCCATGTGCACATGCTTCAATGACTTTTGTCAAAAGAAATTACTTCCTGTCTCTGCTTCTTCACAACAATGCACCAATTACTTTTACAAATTCTGAAATTCTTTGGTGACATCTTTGAAACGGTGCTTGTTACAAGTTTACAGGAAGATGTCGAGATGGACATAGAAACAGATCCTTTTCTTCTATGTCTCTCAATCTTTCTATATGCAGTCTAGTTCACATTCATAAGTTAGGCCATTCGGCCCATCGAGTTTACTCCGCCATTCAATTTGGCTGATCTATCTCTCCCTCCTAACCCCACTCTCCTGCCTTCTCCCCATAACCCCTGACACCCGTAACTAATCAAGAATCTACCTATGTCTGCCTTTAAATTATCTATTGACACGGCCTCCACAGCCTTCTGTGGCAAAGAATTCCGCAGATTCACCACCCTCTGACCAAAGAACAGGTTTGTAGGTTAATTGTACGGAGTGGCCGGGGTGGCCTTGCCGAGGCAGCATGTGTAAAATGAGACAATGGAAGGGAGGTTGGCTTGTGTAATGCCTTCCCTCTGCTTTGATCCCCACTCACAGTTTAATTAATGTTTACACAAAGCAGAGTCGACATCATGTCTGAAAAATCAGACCCAAAATTTATTTTCGGTTGGAATGATTTTTTGCATCACTCACGCAGGTGAAACGTGGCGTGTCACCCTGAGCCATTGCTGCTTCCCGCTGCAGTGCGGTGTGGTGGCGCAGTGATAGAGCTGCCGCCTCACAACGCCAGAGCCCCGGGTTCGATCCTGACTATGGGTGCTGTCTGTGCGGAGTCTGTACGTTCTCCCTGTGACCTGCGCGGGTTTTCTCCGAGATCTTCGGTTTCCTCCCACATTCCAAAGACGTACAGGTTTGTAGGTTAATTAGCTTGGTGTAAGTGTAAATTGTCCCTAGTTGTGTGTAGGGTAGTGTTAATGTGCGCGGATCGCTGGTCGGTGCGGACTCGGTGGGATGAAGGTCCTGTTTCCGTGCTGTATCTCTAAACGGAACTAAACTAAATTCTTTGCCTCTTTGTCCCCCATCCCTCTGTCAATCAATCCCACCCCCTCCCTCACCTGTATCCACCTATCACGTGTGCAGGAAGGAACTGCAGATGCTGCTTTTTACCGAAGCCAGACACAAAGTGCTGGAGTAACTGGGCGACACAGTGGAGCAGCGTTAAAATTGCTAACTTACAGCGTCAGAGACCCGGGTTTGATCCTGACTACCAGCACTGCCTGTATAAAGTATGTACGTTTTCTGATGAAGGGTCTCGACCCGAAACATCACCCATTCCTTCTCTCCAGAGATACTGCCTGTCCTACTGAGTTACTCCAACGTTTTGTGCCTACCTTTGATTTAAACCAGCATCTGCAGTTCTTTCCTACACATGTACGTTCTCCCCGTGACCTGCCTTGGTTTTCTCCGAGATCTTTGGTTTCCTCCCACAATCCAAAGACGTAGAGGTTTGTAGGTTAATTGTAGGCTTGGCAGAATAGTCAATTGTCCCTAGTGTGTGTATGATAACGTTAGTGTGCGGGGCTCGCTGTTCGGCGCGGATCCGGTGAGCCTGTTTCGGCTCCGTATGTCTAAAAAAAAAAACTCAGCAGGGCAGGCAGCATCTCTGGAGAAAAAGGATGGGTGACGTTTCGGGTCGGGACCGTTCTCAGACCTCAGAATGCAGGCTGAAGAAGGGTTCCGACCTGAAACGTCACCCATTACCTTGTCTCCAGAGATGTTGCCTGACCCACTGAGTTACCCCAGAAGTTTGTGTCCATCCATCTATCACCTGCCTGGCTTTGTCTCACCCCAATATCCCTTTTCCAGTGTTCTTCCACATCACTGCACTTAGTCTGAAGAAGGATCCTGACCCGAAACATCGTCGGTCCATGTCTTCCATAGATGTTGCCTATTGTCTATAGAACTGATGTGCTACAATGCTGTGAACTGGTCTGCACTCTGCATCTTGCCTTTTGATCTGTGTACTGTACTTGAGTTTGATTGTATTTATTTGTGATATATCAGATGTTTGGATAGCATGCAAAACAGAGCACAAAGTGGGAGAGTGTAGGACCAGAGGGCACAGCCCCAGAATGAAAGGACGTACCTTTAGAATGGAGATGAGGAAGAATTGCCAGTGGGTGGTAAATCTGGAATTCATTGCCACAGACGGAGGTGAAGGCTGTCATTGGGTATTTTCAAGGCGGAGACTGGCAGATTGTTGATCAGTAAAAGTGTCAAGGGTTTGGGGATAAAGCAGGAGAAAGGGGTCGAGAGGAAAAGATCGATCAGCCACGATTGAATGGGCGGAGTTGACTTGATGGGCCGAATGGCCTAATTTTGCCTCTAGAACGAATGAACGTGAACTTATGAAAGAAGGAGGGGTGAGATCGGGGTCGGTAGGTGTGACAGGTGAACTGAAGAGCGATGTAGAATGTTAGGCAGACTAACCCAGGTCAAGGAGGGAGAGGGTGAGGAGGATAGAACTGCAGGAGGGTGATAATGAAGGGCACAAAGACTAGGGGAGGAGACAGGGGAATGGTGTTGAGAGGGAATAATAGATCTGCCATGATTGACTGGCGGAGTAGACATGAATGGCCAAATTCTGCTTCTATGACATGGACGTGAACTTTTTCCACAGTCGGTGCACGTGACAAAAATAAATCGAAACCTAAATATACAGGAAAAATAAATCTAAGTAGAGGGTTGTAAACCAATGAAAATGTGAATCTCGGTAAAATAAATAGTAATACAATGTAAGAATTATTAGTGGTGATCAGTTCCTGCAATCTTCCAAAGCCTAGTTATTATTTATCTCCACTGGCCATGGTTCTCATGGAAATACTGGGTTACCTTGATTGTTAAGGGCCTGTCCATTTGCACGTCATTTTCGCGTCATCATTTACACGTCACGATGCACGACGTGATGCGCGCATGGCGTGCATTACGTGCGCATGGTGCGTGGTGACATAGGCAGTGACGCGCGGTCGCGCCCCAGGATTTTGGGATTCACAAATGACGCCCAAGTGGGACAGGCCCTTGAATTGCCTCCCATTGCTGTGCAGTGTTAATGCAGTAAGGTGTTCAGCTTCACCCAGATATTCACCTGAATTGACTGAATGGATCGACTGGGCTTATATTCACTGGAATTTAGAAGGATGAGAGGTGATCTTATAGAAACATGTGAAATTCTAAAGGGGATTGGACAGGCTAGATGTAGGAAAAATGTTCGCCATGTTGGGGGAGTCCAGAACCAGGGGTCACAGTTTAAGAATAAGGGGTAGGCCATTGAGGACTAAGATGAGGAAAGCCCTTTTCACTCAGAGAGTTGTGAATCTGTGGAACTTGCTGCCACAGAAGGCAGTGGAGACCAATTCACTTGATGTATTCAAGAGAGAGTAAGATATAGCTCTTAGGGCTAACGGAATTAAGGGATATGGGGCGAAAGCAGGAACGGGGTACTGATTTTGGATGATCAGTCATGATGATCATATTGAATGGCGGTGCTGGCTCGAAGTGCCGAATGGCCTACTCCTCCACCTATGTTTCTATGTTTCTGTGTTTCCATGTTTCTATTTTTCTATGCTGCTTGCCGCGGCTGGAAAGACTTTATCCGAACATGCAGTCTTCTCACTTTCCCTTTATTACATTCCTTTCCAATTGACAGAGCCATTTCTATCCATCCTGTGGTGTTTACAATGCTATAACACATTGTGCAGTCCTGGTCTCATCTTCTCTGGCCCAATGACTCTCATGTAATTAAAATTGGAAATCTCTCCAAAGGATTGAAGTTTTCATGCTGGTGCTTGGCATATTTGAATTCCAGGGGATTAGCAGGCCTTTTTCATTCAGTCTCTGGGCGGCACGGTGGCGCAGCGGTAGAGTTGGTGCCTCACAGCGCTTACAGTGCAAGAGACCCTGGTTCGATCCCGACTATGGTTGCTGTCCGTGTGGAGTTTGTACATTCTCCCTGTGACTGTGTGGGTTTTCTCCGGTGCTCCGGTTTCATAGAAACATAGAAAATAGGTGCAGGAGGAGGCCATTCGGCCCTTCGAGCCAGCACAGCCATTCAGTGTGATTATGGCTGATCGTCCCCTATCAATAACCCGTGTCTGCCTTCTCCCTTGACTCCACTAGCCCCTAGAGCTCTTTCTAACTCTCTCTTAAATCCATCCAGTGATTTGGCCTCCACTGCCCTCTGTGGCAGGGAATTCCACAAATTCACAACTCTCTGGGTGAAAAAGTTTTTTCTCACCTCAGTCTTAAATGACCTCCCCTTTATTCTAAGACTGTGGCCCCTGGTTCTGGGCTCGCCCAACATTGGGAACATTTTTCCTGCATCTAGCTTGTCCAGTCCTTTTATAATTTTATATGTTTCTATAAGATCCCCCTCATCCTTCTAAACTCCAGTGAATACAAGCTTAGTCTTTTCAATCTTTCCTCATATGACAGTCCCGCCATCCCAGGGATCAATCTCGTGAACCTACGCTGCACTGCCTCAATCACAAGGATGTCCTTCCTCAAATTAGGAGACCAAAACTGTACACAATACTCCAGATGTGGTCTCGCCAGAGCCCTATACAACTGCAGAAGAACCTCTTTACTCCTATACTGAAATCCTCTTGTTATGAAAGCCAACATTCCATTAGCTTTCATCACTGCCTGCTGTACCTGCAAGCCAACTTTCAATGACCAGTGTACAAGGATGCCCAGGTCTCGCTGCACCTCCCCCTTACCGAACCTAACCCATTGAGATAATAATAATTCTTCCCACAGTCCAAAAACTTACAGGTTTGTAGGATAATTGGCTTCTGCAAATTGTCCCTAGTGTGTCGGGTAGAACTAGTGTACGTGGTGAATGCTGGTCGGCACGGACTCGGAGGGCCAAAGGGCCGCGTTTCAACGCTGTATTGCTAAACTCTGAAGTCAAAACTGTGGTGAGTAATTCACTGGAGATTCCAGGCCCATAGCACAACTGGGAGGTGTGTAAGATGAAACTGCAGATGCTGGTTTAAACCGAAGATAGACAAAAAAAGCTGGAGTAACTCAGCGGGTCAGTCAGCATCTCTGGAGTCAGGGTATAGGGAAACAAGAGATATAGACAGTGATATAGAGAGATGGAGAACAAATGAATGAAAGATATGCAAAAAAATAAAGATGATAAAGGCCAGTGTTAGCTGTGGACTAGGTGAAAACGAGTTACAGACAACGAGATGCATCAAGAAGACTTGGAAGCTAGTGCAACGACTTGAGTGGGGGAGGGACGGAGAGAGAGGGTTGCAACTGGGAGAGATGGAGAAAAGGGGGCAGGGCAGGAGTGAGGTGTGAGGTGGAGGAGGGGGAGAAGGAACACAAACAAGTATGAGGGTGAGGGAATGGGCAGGAGGTGTCAGGCTGGGGAGTGAAGATGAGGGAGGAGGTGGTGGAGGCAGTACTATGTGAGAAGCCCTGGGCTGAGGGTACGTGAGGCTGGTTGCCAACGCAAGAGAAGATGTGCGCACCATAACAAATATCTGAGGCGATACAATTGTGAATGCTGGCCATGTCCCAGTCTTCTCTGTTAAATGATAAATAGATTGGATATGTCTCCCTAATAATCATCTTATAATGTGTAGCAGATTCTGGAATTGGATTTGTTAGAGTAGAGATTGCCCAGAGAATGTGAATTTTAATATTCCTCTCCAAACAGGAGTTAGGGCGGCATGGTGGCACCGTGCGGACGCGGCGTCGAAGGACGAGAAGCTGAACCAAAGAAGTGGAAGCCAAATAGCCGAACGGAAACAAAGCCGAAACGCCAAATAACCGAAAGGGCAGGACACCTAAAAGCCAGCTAACCGAAAGGCTACATCGCCTAAAAGCAAACTCACCAAAAGGCGGCTCTGCCAAAACGGCAACTAACCGAAAGGCTGCGTTGCCTACAAGCCAACTAACCGAATGGCCGCTCAGCCGAAAAGTCAAATAACGGACATGACGTTGCCGGGGGGGGGGGGGGGGCGGGGACATGTCAGCGATTGGTCCAGACCCCCGCGTCCATCACATCACTGGCCGATGGAGACGGGAGGGTGGGGGTCATTTTCCCACACAAGCCATAGGTGACTGGGAACTCTGAACCCGAGCACCAACTTGTAAGCGGTCCATGTGAAAGGACTGCACCCACCAACAATGAAGGCACTGTGAAACCAGCTGCCGCAAGCCCTTCCCACAGGACAGGGTTTTAACTCGGCATTAAAAATCAAAAAAGAGTTATATTGATTTAAAAACAAACATGTTACATGTATAAATAGTTCTTACATTCGGGAACCTGGTTAATTAAGTGGTGGGATTAATACTCTGTCCTAACTATGCCTTTGCTTTAGCTGGTGGTTACATCCATTCCATCCCTCCCTCGCAAAGATGTGAGATTTCATTATGAGCACACTTGGATGAATAGATGCAAGCGGCATGTAAAGCGTCTCTTCCATGCGCGCAATACATGAAGCCGATGAAATGAGACAACTGTCACACCAAAGATAGACACAAAATGCTGGAGTGACTCAGTGGGACAGGCAGCATCTCTGGAGAGAAGGAATGGGTGGCGTTTCGGGTTGAGACCCTTCAGACTCAGTCTTCGGGTCTGAAGAATGGTCTCGACCCGAAATGTCATCCATTCCTTCTCTCCAGAGATGCTGCCTGTTCCGCTGAGTTACTCCAGCTTTTAGTGTCCATCTTCAGTTAAAACAGTTTACAGATTATCTGGTGTTTTGCGCGTGGGAGCTTGTTGTGTGCGTTACGCAGGCAATCAGCCGGTAATAAATAAAATGTGCTTCTTGCTGTCGGGGGGGGGGGGGGGGGGGGAGTGGGAGGAGATGAAATTGTTCATTGTCATGCATACTTGTCATTGGCCCGCCAGGGAATTTGTATGTCCCCCCATGTTTTAAAAGCGATTTACTATGGCTGCCAATGCCCCGAACCGTCTGTCCCCGCGGCCGGGGTGGGGGTGAATCACCCGGTGTGGGTGTCAGGGGGTAAATCACCCCGTGTGTGGGTCGGGGTCTGGGGACGTGGGGGTTGGGGTCCGATGGCGGTGCATCACGGTCAGTGACTCTGGGTGGGCGGAGGGACCAGCCTGTCACACACCTCTGCTCCACCCGGCGTTGCCGACACACAGTGCGGCCACACGGGGGAGACGAGGCGGAGGGCGGCCGTGGCTGTGGGAGAGTGGGGGCTGTCCCGAGGGATGCGCTTCTTCGGCCGCTTACAAGTTGGTGCTCGGGTTCAGAGTGCCCAGTCACCTATGGCTTGTGTGGGAAAATGATCCCCACCCTCCCGTCTCCACCAGTCAGTGATGTGATGGACGTGGGGCTCTGGACCAATCGCTGACAAGTCCCGCCCCCGCCCCCCCGGCGACGTCATGTCCGTTATTTGACTTTTCGGCTGAGCAGCCAGTCGGTTAGTTGCCGTTTCGGCTTCGTACGCTTTCGGTTATTTGACGTTTCGGCTTTGTTTCCATTCGGTTATCTGGCTTCCACTTCTTTGCTTCGGCTTCTCGTCCTTCGACGCCACGTCGGGGTACCTGGTGGCGCAGCGGTAGAACTGCTGCCTTACTGCGCCAGAGAGCCGGGTTCGATCCTGAACTCAGATGTTGTCTGTACGGAGTTTGTACGTTTCTCCCTGTGACCGCGTGGGTTTTCTACGGATGCTCCGGTTTCCTCCCACACTCCAAAGTTGTGCGGGTTTGTAGGTTAATTGGCTTTGGTAAAATTGTAAATTGTCCGCAGCGTGTAGGATAGTGCCAGTGTACGGGGTGATCGCTGGTCGGCGCAGACTTGGTGGGCCGAAGGGCCTGTTTCCGCGCTGTATCTCTAACGTCTAAAGTAAGTCAAGTCAAGTCACATTTATTTATATAGCACATTTAAAAAACAACTCTCGTTGGCCAAAGTGCTTTACATTTGTTATAAGAATAGCATAAACAAAACAAACTACATACATATATACATGTAGCCCTCACTCAGAGGACGTCAGGAAAGGCTTGGGAGTATAGATACGTTTTTAGTCTTGACTTAAAAGAGTCGATGGAGGGGACAGTTCTGATGGGAAAGGGGATGCTGTTCCACAGTCTAGGGGCTGCAACCGCAAAGGCGCGGTCGCCCCTGAGCTTATGCCTAGACCGTGGGATATTCAGCAACCCCAAGTCGGCCGATCTGAGGGGCCTGGAGGTGGAGTGGTGGGTGAGAAGACTTTTAATGTAGGTGGGGGCAAGCCCATTGAGGGCTTTGTAGACATGGAGGAGGATCTTGAAGTTTATACGGAACCGCACAGGGAGCCAGTGGAGAGAGGCCAGGATCGGGGTGATGTGGTCCCTTTTTCGGGTGCCCGTCAGGAGTCTCGCTGCGGCGTTTTGGACCAGTTGCAGGCGGGACAGGGAAGATTGGCTGATGCCAGTGTAAAGGGAGTTGCAGTAATCTAGGCGGGAGGAGATGAATGTGTGGATAATCTTTTCGAGGTCATCAAACTGGAGGAATTGTTTTATTTTTAAAGTAAAGTTCACCAGAACGACAGTGACCCACCCACTATGTCCTTTCAACACATTCCCTGAGATATGTGTCAGAGATTTCTATTCCCTTTCAACGCTTTATCTGAACGTGGTGATTTAAGTTGATATTTGATACCTCATCTGTCAGCACAATAACACCCTAAGAATGGTCTGTGTTATATTATAGACTCATAATACTCGTATAACATGGACATATAAGTCTACTTATAGACTCATGGACAAATAGCCCAATTTGTCAATGCGGACCAAGATATCCCATCTAAGCTAGTCAGATTTTTAGACTTTACTTTACTTTAGAGATGCCCTAACTATCCTACACAATAGGAGCAATTTACAAACCCATGTGGTCACAGGGAGAACGTACAAACAGGCAGCACCCGTAGTCAGGATTGAACCCACGTCTCTGGCGCTGTAATGCAGCAGCTCCACCGCTGCACCACCGTGCCGAGATAGGTTTTTATTCCCATAATACCTTATATTCAGGGTTTTGGGGGATTCGGGGACAGTTTCGTCCTAGCTGTTATAGACTTAGAGGTTTCTTCCCGGCTATTATTAGGCAACTGAACTGTTCTCTCACCAACTAGAGAGCGGTCCAGATCTTTCATCTACCCCAATGGAGATCTTCAAACTACCATGCTGCCTCAGCAAGGCCGCCAGCATCATCAAGGACCACTCTCGCCCGGTTCACTTCCTCTTCTCACCTCTCCCATCAGGCAAGAGTTACAGAAATATGAAAACACACACCTCCAGATTCAGGGTCAGTTTCTTCCCAGCCGTTATCAGGTAACTGAACTGTCCTATCATCAAGTAAAGCACGGCCCTGACCTCCCCTCCACCTCATTGGAGACCCTCAGACTATCTTTAGTCATACTTCGCTGGACTTCATCTTGCATTAAACAGTCTTCTCTCCACCCTGTATCTGTACACTGTTTACAGATTGATTGTAATCATATACAGCCTTCTCGCTGACTGAAAAAGCTTTTCACTGTACCTCGGTACACGTGACAACAACACCAAACTGCAGTAAACTTCCTGTGCTCACAACCATAATAGAAATCGGGTACAAGTTCTCAGTGAGGCTAGCTCTCTAGATTTCTAATTCGGCAATCTGCTCTGCCCATACTCTATGTAATAGTTTGTGTACATGCTCCAACATGTAAAATGAACAAAGTGTGCCTTTTGGGCCCCATTGGAAAATAAAAGGAACTGTCTGTTTAGATTTTAAGGCACAGTGCAATACTTTGGGTACTCACAGTAGAATATTACACAGTTCCAAACCTACTTTCTCCAGTGCCAATTGTAAAGTCTGAGCCAGCACTGTTGAGGCCAAGTCAATGGATGTTTTTAAAGTGGAGAATGATAGATTATTGATCAGTACGGGTGTCAGGGGTTATGGGGCGAAGGCAGGAGAATGGTGTTAGGAGGGAGAGATAGATCAGCCATGATTGAAAATGGCGGAGTAGACTTGATGGCCCGAATGGCCTAATTCTGCTCCTATAACTTATGAACTTGTTTTTGGTTTCGGTTAGTTTAGAGATACAGCACGGAAACAGGCCCTTCAGACCACCGAGTCCGCGCTGACCAGCGATCACCGCACATTAACACTACCCTTACACACACCAGGAACAATTTTATATTTACACCAAGCCATTTAACCTACAAACCTGTATGTCCTTGGATTGTGGGAGGAAACTAAATATCTCGGAGAAAACCCACGCAGGTCATGGGGAGAATGTACAAACGCATCACAGCCAAGCACCTGTAGTCAGGATCGAACCCGGGTCTCTGGCGCTGTATATTCAGACATGGTCCACTTTCTTTCCCATCGCCATGTGACCGTAGAGGATTGAGAACAGGCCAACTAACCTTCCAGTTTATGTACCTGGCACAATGAATAATTGTGGGACGAAAGTTTTTCCTTGTTCATCTTCAACATAACCTTTTAACCAACCTTCATTAAATAATGCATCACATGAGGACACGGGAAACTGCGGAGTCAAGAAAAACGCAAAGCGCTGGAGGAACTCAGCGGGCCAGGCAGCATCAGTGGAGGGAATGGAGAGATAACTATTCGGGTTGGGACTCTTCTTCAGGCTTATTGTCTGCCTGGTCCACTGAGTTCCTCCAACACTTTGTTGCAATGGGCATACCTCACATACGATTGAAAACACAAAGTTTCAGCGGGTCGGGCAGTATCTATGGAAGGAGTGGACAGACAGCATTTCAGGTCGGGACCCTTCTTCAGACTGCTGATGAGGGGTCCAGACCAGATACGTCATCTGTCCATTCCTTCCACGGATGCTGCCTGACCTGTTGAGTTCTTCTGGCACTTTGCGTTGTGCATCACATGAAGGGTCCATCCATGGCAATGGTCGTTGCCAATTCAGAAATCCTGATTTAACTCACAAAACCGCTGCGGAAGGAACTAAACCAGGAAACCATTCCGTATTCATGAATGGTGAGACTCCAGCCCTCTCAGACCCTTGTTCTTACTGCGTGTAAGTCACAGTACACATTATTTTTCAGATTCATTTAGTTTAATGTTAGTTTACGGATACAGTGTGGAAACAGGCCCTTCGACCCACCGACCAGCGATCCTATCCTACACACTAGGGACAATCTACAATTTTACTGAAGCCAATTAACCTACAAACCTGTACATCTTTGGAGTGTGGGTGGAACTCGGAGCACCCGGAGATGACCCACGCGGTGATGGGGGGGGAACGTTCCAACTCCGTACAGACAGCACCCGTGGTCAGGATCGAACCTGGGTCTCTGGTGCTGTAAGGCAGCAACTCTGCCGCTGCGCCACCGTGCCGCCCCCCCAAAGCTGTGCATTTAGCTGCACGGTTGATGTCAGCTATTGCTAGGTGAGTTAGCCCTGGTTGAAGGGAAGCCAATATTATCATTAAAAAACAGAAGCTCAAATAAGCCCAAGGACAGATGAGAAAACACAGAACAGGGGGACTTTGCGGCGAAAGTAGGTCAAAACCTGACTGGAGAGCAGGCGGTGAGCTCTTGGCTAATTAACATTCTCCTGGCAACGATAGCTGCAGGCAAGGCAGGAGACTATAATTTAAAAGAGTGCGGTATCTTTACAGAAGTGTTTGGGTTATAAAGTTGTTGTTTTTTGTTATACCCTGCAGCTTCTGGTTACCTAAGGTCTGAATTGTCTTTGGAATTATAAGCATAAAGGTGACTCCCAGCATGAAGTAATAACCATTTGCGGGTCCAGGCAGCGGGCAGTCGACGGCCGTACAGCGGTCGGCTGCCTGCCCCTTTTCCGGGGTTACGTCCGTGCCCGCGTGTCCCTGGAGAGGGAATACGCGGTGTCCACGGGGACTCTGGAGGCCTTCCGCGAACGCTGGTCGCCGCGGGAGGTCGAATGTATTGTTGATAAACTTGTTAATATTTTTATTTGATAACTTTGTTTGTAAACTGCCAATATAAGCATTCTTTGATCGTGTTACTACTCTGTATTTTTTGTTTGTTCTGAATAAAAGCATTTTGTATTAAAAAAAAAGAATGAAGTAATGAAAAGGAACTGCAGATGCTGGTTTATACAAAGATAGACACAAAATGCTGGAGTAACTCAGTGAGTCAAGCATCGTCTCCGGATAAAATGGATAGGTGACGTTTCGGGTCAGGACCCTTCCTCAGATTGAAGAGAACTCCAGACTCGAAATATCATCCATCCATTTTTTTAAAGTACATTTAGAATGATAATGATATCCACATTAATATGAATAAGTAAATTAAAACAAAAATGTTTGCAGAGCTAGGGTCTTTCATTTTTCATTCACAGGATGTGGAAATATTAGTTTTTAGTTCAATTTTTCTTTGTTTTAGTTTAGTTTATTGTCGGGTGTACTGAGATACAGTGAAAAGCTTTTTTCCTGCATGCTATCCAGTCAGCAGAAAGACTATACATAATTGCATTCAAGACGTCCGCTGTGTACAGATACAGGATAATGGGAATAACGTTTAGAGCAAGGTAAAGTCAGTTTAGACATAGTCCGAGGGTCTCCAATGAGATCGATGCTAGGTCAGGAGCGCTCTCTAGTTGGTGATCGGATGGTTCAGTTGCTGGCAAATCCGGTACTTATTGTCCATCCTCAAGTGGCCAGCACAGTGGTACAGTTGCTAAAGCTACTGCCTCACAGTGCCAGAGACCTAGGTTCGATCCTGACCTCGGGTACTATCTGTGTGGAGTTTGCACGTTCTCCCTGTGACCGTGTGGGATACCCCTGGTTGCTCCGGTTCCCTCTCACATCCCAAAGACGTAGGTTAATTGGCCCTAGTGTGTAGGGAGTGGATGAGTGGATGCGAAAGTGGGATAACATAGAACTAGTGCGGATGATGGGTGGTGTGGGCTCAATGGGCCTAATGGTCTGTTGCCTTGCTGTATCTCTAATACTAAAACTAATTGTTCCCCTGAAGTTAGTTGACCATTTCAAAGGGCAGTTAACGGTCAACCACATTGGTGGGTCTGAAATCGCACTTAACTAAACAAGTTAATTCAAGGGCAGCACGGTGGCACAGGTGTAGAGTTGCTGCCTTACAGCGCCAGAGACCCGGGTTCAGTACTGACTACGGGTGCTGTCCGTACGGAGTTTGCACGTTCTCCCTGTGACCGCGTGGGTTTTCTCCGGTTTACTCCCACACTCCAAAGATGTACAGGTCTGTAGGTTAACTGGCTTTGGTAAAATGGTAAATTGTCCCTAGTGTGTAGGATAGTGTTCAGTGTGCACGGGGATCGCTGGCTGGCGCGGACTCGGTGGGCCGAAGGGCCTGTTTCTGCGCTGTACCTCTAAACTAAACTAATAAACTAACCTAAAGAACTTCCTTCCCTCAAGAACAGTAGTGAACAGATCTCTTTTACACCCATCCTGTTCACGGTCCCCATTACTGAGGCTAACGGAATCAAGGGATATGGGGAGAAAGCAGGAACGGGGTACTGATTCTGGATGATCAGCCATGATCATATAGAATGGCTCGGAGGGCCAAGTGGGCTGCTTTCTCCTGCACCTACTTTCTATGTTTCCATATTTCATTCTTTAAACCAGCTTCATTTAATGAACAAAGGAGTGGGACTCACTACAGAGATTTTTCAAAAATATAGAATAGTAATACTGGATTCCGTTGAATGATTCTGTGACTATGCATTACTTTTGTGTTTAATATTCTCCTCTGCCTTCCTGACCCATGTCAGCCATTGAGATGGGGAGCTATTGTCTATTTTCCCATTCCTTTGCTTAGGGCCAAAGTATAATGATCATTCCTGGAGCTTGGAAGACTCAGGAACAGCTTCTTACACTTACGGAGAAATGTCAGGTGTTGCAATTTGAGAAGTCTAAGGTGGGCAGGACCTACACAGTGAATGGTAGGGGCTCTGGGTAGTGTTGTAGAGCAGAGGGATCTAGGAGTGCAGGCATAGTTTTCGTGTACTAAAACACTAAAGGTGTTAGTGAAGGTGGCGTCACAGGTAGATAGGGTGGTCAAAAAGGCTTCTGGCACATTGGCCTTCATCAGTCAGAGTATTGAGTATAGAAGTTGGGAGGTGCATGTTGCAGTTATATGAGACGTTGGTGAGGCCGTATTTAGAGCATTGTGTTCAGTTCTGGGCACCATGTTACAGGAAAGATGTTGTCAAATTGGAAAGGATGCAATGATGATTTACGAGGATGTTGCCAGGATTAAAGAGTCTGAGCTCCAGGGGGAGGTTGAGCAGGCTGGGACTCCTTAGAGCGCAGGAGGATGAGGGGTGATCTGATGGAAGTGTTTAACATTATGGGAGGAATAGATCGGAGAGACGCAGAGAATTTCTTGCCCAGAGCAGGGGAGTCGAGAACCAGAGGACATAGTTTTAAGGTGAAGAGGGAAAGATTTAATAGGAATATGAGGGGCAACATTTTCACACAAAGGGTAATGTGTGTATGGAATGAGAGGCAAGAACCATTGTAATGTTTAAGAAACAATTAGACAGGTGCATGGATGGACAGGTTTGGAGGGCTATGGGCCAAACGCAGGGAGGTAGGACTAGTTTAGATGGGACATGTTGGTCGGTGTGGGTCGAATGGCCTGTTTCCACACTGTATGACTCTATGACTCTCAAACTCATACGTTATCAGGCTTACAAACAGTTTTCTCATAACCTGAGGGGTAGTTCCAATCTTCCGACCTAGTCCATTGTGGAATCAGACTTTTTCTCTGCAATTGTAATGGTACAATGCTGAAAACTATAGTCAGCGCTCTGGTATCTTGTTATCTTTGCTCCACCTGTTGTACTTGTCTGTGGCTTGATTGTGCACATATATAGTATGACCTGACTGAATTGGACGTCAAACGAAAGCTTTTCCATTGTATCTCGATACCTGTGACAATAATAAACCAATGCCAATCAGCTGAGATCCATGAATTCTGAAACGCAGAAGATTTAAGGGCCTGTCCCACTTGGCGATTTTTTCGGCGACTGCCGGCATCATTGACTGCGGTATCAGGACACCGAAAAATTCACGCCGTGATACGTCAGTGACGCGGCGTGATGCCGTATGACGCGCGGTGTTTTTTCAAGTGTCACAACATTTTTTTTGTCGCCGCTGGATTTTGAAATGTTCAAAATCTTTTGGCGACCCTGATATGACGCCGGCAGTCGCCGAAAAAATTGCCAAGTGGGGCAGGCCCCTTTAGAGTCAAAGAGTGCTCCAGCACGGACACTGGCCCATCCGCCCAACTTTCCCATGCCTCACTAAGATCCCCATCTACACTAGTCCCCACATCCCCGCGTTTGACCCATGTCCCTCAAAACGTTTACTATCCATGGTACATGGCCAAATGCCTTTTAAATATTCTTATGAGGCCTGCCTCAACTACCCGCACTGGAAGCTCATTCCACATGCCCACCATCCGAGACAAGTACCGAGTTACAGTGACATTCCCCTGCACAGCCACATGGACTGTCTTCCAGATGAACTGTTAAACTGACATCCCCTTGACCTTCTCAGGTAGATATAAAATTCTCAATAATATTTGAAGCAGAGCAGGTGAGCTCATAGAATCATAGAGTCATACAGCATAGAAACGGGCCCTTTGGCCCACCACGTTCATGCTAACCCTTTTGCTCACCCGGGTGCTCCGGTTTCCTCCCACACTCCAAAGACGTAGAGGTTTGTAGGTTAATTGGCTTTGGTAAAGATTGTATGTAGATCCCTAGTGTGTGGGATAGTACTAGTGTATGGGAATCGCTGGTCGGGGCAGACTCGGTGGGCCGAAGGGCCTGGTTCCACGCCCTATCTCTAAACTAAACTAAACTAAACACAAAAGGATACCGGATGCTTTTCTGGCTCGAGAAGATGGAAAATACGTGAATGGTTCCTCAGTTGTGGGACAGCCACGTCATACATTGCTTCAGCCATGTCATACATTGCTTCCTGGTAAAAGGTGGTAATCTATCAATAACCTTCTGAGAATAATCTTTTAGATCAACAGAGGGTCTTGATTTACCATTCTATCTGAAAGGTGCTACCTATTAACATTGAACTGCTTTAGATAGAGTCATAGAGTCATGCAACGTGGAAACAGGCCACACCGACCAACATGTCCCATCTACACTAGTCCCACCAGCCTGCGTTTGGCCCATATCCCTCTAAACCTGTCTATCCATGTACCTGTTTGTTTTTTGAACATTGCGACAGTCCCAGCCTCAACTACCTCCTCTGGCACCCACCTTCCATGCACCCACCACCTTTTACGTGAAAAAGTTACCCCTCAGGTTCCTATGAAATCTTTCCCCCCCTCACCTTAAACCGATGTTCTCTGGTTCCCGATTCCCATACTCTGGGCAAGAGACTCTATGAGTCTACCTGATCCATTCCACCCATGATTTTATACACTAAATGTATACAGGTCTGTGCTTAAGTGTTGGCCTGGAATAGACACCCCTGAGAATTGTGCATGAACTCATGACCTCTAGACGATGGAGAATGGGCTACCACTGAGAAACGCTGATACCATGTCGGAGGACGTGCAATGTAATCACGTTATATTGCTTCTGAAGCATGATACAGTTCTCTGAAATTATGATGGCCGTGCTGTGTTGATGGGAACCCTGCAGTTTTTGTCAATGTTTCTGTCTGATCCAATTAGCATTAGCATTTCTTGTTTCTTTATGTCTTGTTCACAGGCACTGTGCAGAACTGAAGAAATATCTTGTCTTTAAAGCATGGATGTGACTTCAACAACGCCTTTAGCCTTTACAACCAGTGTTGAAGGCGCGTATGAGTGGGTCCCATAATACAATGCATTGATGCATAACAATTCACAGCTTTTGAAAATGATCGTGCATGGATAAGACAAGTTTGGAGGGATATGGACCAGCGTAGGCAAGGTGGGACTAGTGTAGCTGGGGCATGTTGGCCGGTGTGGGCAAGTTGGGCCGCAGGGACTGTTTCCACACTGTATCACTCTATGACTCTATTAGATACCATGCAGCCATTCGACCCATTGAGTTTATGACAGCTCCTTTGAGTGAATTCCAGTTTAGACTTTAAGACTTTAGAGATACAGCATGGAAACAGGCCCTTCGGCCCACCGAGTACATGCCGACCAGCGATCCCCGTACACCAGCACTATCCTACGCACTGGGGACAATTTACAATTTTACCAAAGCCAATTAACCTACAAACCTCTAGGTTTTTGGAGTGTGGGAGGAAACTGGAGCACTGGGAGAAAACCCACGCAGTCACAAGTGACCCACGTCAAACTCCGTACAGACAGCACCCGTAGTCAGGATCGAACCTGGGTCTCTAGTGCTGTGGGCAGCAACTCTACCGCAACGCCACTGTGCCGCCCGAGTTACTCCCACCTCCCCACTCTTTTCCATACCTCTACAATTTGTTTTCCTTCCAGGTATTTAGCCAATTACTTTTGAAGGATAATTTTGAATCTGTGGCACTGTGTTCGAGATCTGCAGTTCGTACATGAAAACATATCATTTGGTTCTTTTACCATTCGTCATGAGATTATGTCCTCTAATTATCATCACTTCAGAAAATTGAAATGGTTTCCTTTCATTTAAGGGCCTGTCCCACTTACACAACTTTTTGGGCGACTGCCGGCACCCGTCATAGGTCGTTACGGTTCGCCGAAAATTTTCAACATGTTGAAAATCCAGCGGCGACCAGAACAAGGTACGACTCTTTGGGCGACTACTCACGACCATACAGGCTTCACCCCGCGACATGTCGCCAGGGTGTCGCCTCTATGGTCGTGAGTAGTCTCCAAGTCACCCAAAGAGTCGTAGCGTCTTTCTGGTCGCCGCTGAATTTTAAACAATAGACAATAGACAATAGGTGCAGGAGTAGGCCATTTGGCCCTTCGAGCCAGCACCGCCATTCAATATGATCATGGCTGATCATCCCCAATCAGTACCCCGTTCCTGCCTTCTCCCATATCTCCTGACTCCGCTATTTTTAAGAGCCCTGTCTAGCTCTCTCTTGAAAGCATCCGGAGAACCTGCCTCCACCGCCCTCTGAGGCAGAGAATTCCACAGACTCACCACTCTCTGTGAGCAAAAGTGTTTCCTCGTCTCCGTTCTAAATGGCTTACTCCTTATTCTTAAACTGTGGCCCACATGTTGCAAATTTTCGGCGACCTATGATGGGTGCCAGCAGTCGCCGAAAAAGTCGCGTAAGTGGGACAGGCCCTTTACTCTTGTTGTTTATGATTTTAAGTATTTTAGCGATCTCAGCCACATCGTTGGGTCCTGACCCGAGATGTCACCCATCCACTATGCCACACCCTGCTGTGCGGAATTTCAATTGCAAAAAATTCTTCCATTTTGGGAGTTACTTTTAGTCCATTTAAAGTTTATTACTAACTTCTTCTAAGCTAACCACATTTCCAAGTGTTCTGTCAGTTGTAAGTTTCAAAGCTGTGCCCTGTACCGTAATATCTTCTTAACATATGTGAAAAACAGCAGAGAGAATGTATTAATCACACAGAATCAATCTTCTTATTTCTTCTATTGCTGTACCCACTCCCTTAACCACTGATTAAAGATGCTTTACTTTTCGTCTTAGAGGAAATTAACTCAGTGGTCTATCCTCCAAGATATGCTCCTGGAAATATAATTATAATTTATTCCGATTAACATCACACAAATTGTAGTCCATTGCTTCAATATCCAGGTTTCGGATGATTTGCTTTAACATACGGTAGACAAGGAGTTAACCACACCTGAAGTCCTGAACTAGGTCCTGAGCTACTATCTACCTGATTGGAGACCCCCGGACTATCTTTGATCGGACTTTACCGGCTTAATCTTGCATTAAACGTTATTCATGTTATTCCCTTTATCATGTATCTGTACCGTGTGGATGACTCGATTGTAATCATGTATTGTCTTCCCATTGACAGGTTGGCACGCGACAAAGGCTTTTCACTGTACCTTGGTACACGTGACAATAAACTACACTAAACTAAATTGAACTAGACATCAATTTGAGATACGTGCAGAAAGGAACTGCAGATGCGGGTATATACTGAAGATAGATACAAAATTCTCGATTAACTCAACGGGTCAGGCAGCATCTCCAGAGAAAAAAGGATGGAGGTATCAAGTCACAAGTTCACAAGTTATGGGAGTAGAATTAGGCCATTCGGCCCATCGAGTCCACTCCGCCATTCAACCATGGCTGATCTCTGCCTCCTAATCCCATTTTCCTGCCTTCTCCCCAAATCCCTTTACACCCGTTCTAATCAAGAATTTGTCTATCTGTGGCAATGAGTTCCACAGATTAACTACCCTCTGACTAAAGAAGTTCCTCCTCACCTCCTTTCCCAAAAGAGCACCCTTCAATTCTGAGGCTATGACTTATGACCTATGACTTTTCGGGTCGGGACCCTTCTTCAGACTGGGATGTTCCCCCCGTGATGACCTCATCTCCTCCTGTCTCCACCGGTCCTCCTCCTCTTGGACTCCCCCGGCTGGCCTTCCGCCCTCTTTAGACCTTTTCATAAAGAAAAGCAGTCTGCAGTCCCTTCCTGCCGTACATAAATGACGCAGAGTGCCTCTTGCTCTGCACTGTCCATGGAACAATTCATCCCAATTTTAAAGCAGCTTTGATGTAATGCTCAAGCTCACTGCGAACGGCGTGAACAGTGAGGGTTCATCTCAGACTCAATCGCCTATGCCTCAAATTGCCATCTTTCAATTCCCGTGCTGGACACTTTGCTGACTCTCTAAGCCTCGATTGCAATTATCCACATATTGTTTTCGGTTCTGTGATAGATTCGGCAACAAATCCATTCCAGTTAAGCCGCACTGTGGGAAAGATAAGGGGTTTCAGCGTATGACTGAAAGAGAGGGCTAGAAAGTAGAGAGAACGAGGGCGATACAAGTGGATAGAAGAAGGTCAGAGTGCAAGAAGAAAGTTGGAATCGGGTTAAGTTATGCAGAGAGAAGTTGGGAACATAAAGAGGGACTTCTGTAAATTGTCCCTAGTGTGTGGGATAGAACTAGTGAGCGGGTAGATGGGCATCAGGGGTGGATTCTAGAGAAAAATTACAGAGCAACAATTCGGGAGAAGAGGTTACAATGGAAGGAAGAGGATGAGTGAAGGAGAATGTCTGAGAGAAAGCAAATTACAAAATTAAAAAGCGACAGAGAGAAAGTTAAAGAAAAAAATAATTAGATTAAGAAAGGGAACAATGAACAGATTATGGGTGGTCTTGAACTCAATCATGTTTAAAATCATGTTTAAGAAGGTACTGCAGATGCTGGAACAATCGAAGGTAGACACAAAACGCTGGAGCAACTCAGCGGGTGAGGCAGCATCTATAGAGAGAAGGAATAGGCAACGTTTTGGGTTGAGACCCTTCTGCAGACTTCTTCTTCAGGTCTCGAACCGAAGCGTCGCCTATTCCTTCTCTCCATAGATGCTGCCTCACCCGCTGAGTTTCTCCAGCATTTTATGTATAAAATCATGACAGGAATAGGTTGGGTAGATGCACAGAATCTCTTGCCCAGAGTAGGGGAATTGAGGACCAGAGGACATAGGTTCAAGGTGAAGGGGAAAAGATTTAATCGGAATCTAAGGGGTAACCTTTTTACACAAAGGGTGGTGGGTGTATGGAACAAGCTGCCAGAGGAGGTAGTTAAGGCTGGGACTATCCCAATGTTTAAGAAACAGTTAGACAGGTACATGGATAGGACAGGTTTGGGAGGGATATGGACCAAGCGCAGGCAGGTGGGACTAGTGTAGCTGGGACATGTTGGCCGGCGTGGGCAAGTTGGGCCGAAGGGCCTGTTTCCACACTGTATCACTCTATGACTATGACTCAATCAAAGGCACCAGAGCTTGGTTTAAAATCAGGGTTGAATTGCAATAAGGTGACCATGGACACATTTTCTGCAGTTCTTTCTTAAATACCTTTGGGCCCACAAATTGTTTAAATAGAACATTTCTCAGATTAAATACCCCGAGTGCAGTTTATAATGAGGTAGGTGCTTTGGAAGGAGAAGGTTAAGGTTACAATTTCTTCCAGTCTTTCTGTTCCTTATTCCAGTGAAAGCATCGTGATGTAGAAAGCTGCTTCATGTATGACAGCTGTGTAAATAAGTAGCACAGTTATATCTGCATCACAAGGTTGTTGGGTTCAAACTCCTCCCCAAAGACTCGGACAGAAAATTCTCTGCTTGTCGTCCTGTGCAGCAGCGAAGTATGACAGCGCTGCATTTCGATGGGATGTTAAATGAAGGCCCTACCTGCTCTGACGTGGGAGTAACCATTTTTATCACCATTATAAAGAAGCAGAATATTATTCGCAGTGACCCGGAGTTAGAAGGATGGGGCGGCACGGTGGCGCAGCGGTAGCGTTGCTGCCTTACAGCGCCAGAGACCCGGGTTCGATCCTGACTACGGGTGCTGTCTGTACGGAGTTTGTGCCTTCTCCCCGTGACCTGCGTGGGTTTTCTCCGGGTGCTCCGGTTTCCTCCCACGCTCCAAAGACGTACAGGTTTGTAGGTTAAGTGTGGATGGGGGGATAGTGCTAGTGTATGGGGCTTCCGTTGGTTGGCGCGGACTCAGTGGGCCGAAAGGCCTGCTTCACGCTGTTTCTCTGAAGTCTAGATTAGATTAGATTAGATTAGATTTACTTTATTAATCCCCTTATTCAGGGGAAATTCAGATGTCCTTGCAGCACACTAATAAAAATACAACATAGCATTAAAGAAGTTTAACATTAAAACATAAAAACATCCCCCCACAATGGTTCCCACTGTGGGGGAAGGCACAAAGTCCAGTCCCCATCCCCATGTCCACCCATAGTCGGGCCTATTGAGGCCTCCACAGTCGCCACTACGGAGGCTCGATGTTCCTGGCCGTTCTCGCCGGGTGATGGTACTCCGGCGTCGGGAGAACCCTCTCAGCGGCTTGGGGTGCCAGGAACGGCCGCCTCCTTACCGGAGACCGCGGCTTCCAAGCCAACAGGCCACGCTGGACGGAGCTCCACATACTGGCGATCTCGGCGAGAGATCCCAGGCTCCGCGATGTTAAAGTCAGCGCTGCCGGCCGCAGCTGGCCGCTCCACAGACCCGCGGCTCCGCGATGTTTTTATCGGCGGTCCCAGCATACCGGAGTTCCAGCGCGGCGACCCAGACAAGGCATCGCCCACTCCGTGATAGCGCTCCAGCGCTGTGCCGCCGCCGAAGCCGAGGTTCTGGCCAGGTCCCCTCAGGAAACGCCGCTCCAGGCCCCGCTGGTAGGCCGCGAGGACGGGTCGAAGGTGCTGCTCGGAGGAAAGCAGCCTCTCCGACCAGGTAGGGACTTGAAAAAGCAGTTACCCCCTTCTCCCCCACCATCCCTCACACATAAAAAGATTAGACCCCCCACTACACACTTTAACGTACTAAAAATAATAAAAAATAATTGAAAAAAACGGACAGCTGCAGGACTGGCAGCCGTTCAGGACAGCGCCCCCTCTCAATTTACAATTTATGGCAGCCAGTTAACCTACAAACCTGTACGTCTTTGGAGCGTGGGAGGAAACTGGAGCACCCGGAGAAATCCTAAAAGTCAAAGAATATAGAACAGTACAGCACAGGAAGAGGCCCTTCGGTCCACAATGTCTCTGCTGAACATGATGCTAAGATTAACTGATCTCAATCTGCCTGCATGTGGTCCATCCCCCTCTACTTCCTGCATATCCATGTATCTATCCAAAAGCAAGTCAACATTAGCTGGGCTGAGGAACCCAGCTCTGGGGGTGGCTGGGACCTGCGGCCACAGGTTTAGTTTTGTTCCATTTAGTTTAGAGACAGAGCGTGGAAACAGGCCCTTCATCCCACCGGGTCTGTGCCGACCAACGACCACCCTTACACTAGTTCTGTCCAAAACCACTAAGGACAGTTTACAGAAGCCAATTTACTACAAGCTTACTACAAGTTTACTACAATTTACTACAAGTTTACTACAAGCCTGCACATCTTTGGAGTGTGGGAGGAAAGCAGAGCACCCGGAGAAAACCCACGCGGTCACAGGGAGAACGTACAAACTACGTACAGACAGTTTTCTGTACAGACTAACTCCGAGAACTCCATACCCAATATTATCTGAGGGAATATTGGCAGAAGAAAGAATGCAACATTTCAACATCAATGTAACATCTTAGCACCAAATGTTGTACCCATTATCTTTTATCTGTGCAGGTTGGATGGCTTGATTCTTTTTTTTTGACAGGATAGCATGCAAATAAAATGTTTTCACTGTACAATACAATACAATACAATACAATTTATTTGTCATTTGGACCCCGTTGAGGTCCAAACGAAATGTCGTTTCTGCAGCCATACATTACAAAACGAAAAAGACCCGAGACACAACACAATTTACACATACATCCATCACAGCGCTGTGATGGAAGGCAAAAAAAACTTATCTCTCCACTGCACCCCCCCCCCCCCCCGATGTCAGAGTCAAAGTCAAAGCCCCCGGCGGGCGATGGTGATTATCCCGCGGCCATTAAAGCCACGCCGGGCGATGCAAGGTCGCGCACCGGGTCTTGGTGTCAGAGCCCCGGCGCGCGCTCGCAAAGCCCCGCGGCCATTCCAAGCCTAGGTACACGTGACAATAATAAATCAAACTAAACTAAATTTAACTAAACTAAATTTAACTAAACTAACTTAAACTAAACCAAACTAAACTAAACCAAACTAAACTAAACTAAAGATAGACACAAAATGCTGGAGTAACTCAGCGGGACAGGCAGCATCTCTGGAGAAAAGGAATGGGTGACGTTTCTGGTCGAGACCTTTCTTCAGACTGAGTCAGGGGAGAGATATGGAAGGGTAAGGTGTGACAATGACAGATCAAAGCAGATGGTGATAAGGAAACGTAGAATGGTTCATTAACTAAACTAAACTAAACTAACTAACCAAGACTAAACTAAAGTCAGTAGGAAGCATAGCACTACCTTCCAAAGGGCATTTAGGAATGGGCAGTAAATTCTGGCCTTGCCTCTGCCTGAAATATAAATAGAAAGAGGGCATAAACTGTGCCCTTGAACCAGTTT
>CM075981.1:10710488-10769278 GCA_038087875.1 Malacoraja senta | reverse complement strand
AGTAAAGCACGGCCCTGACCTCCCCTCCACCTCATTGGAGACCCTCAGACTATCTTTAGTCATACTTCGCTGGACTTCATCTTGCATTAAACAGTCTTCTCTCCACCCTGTATCTGTACACTGTTTACAGATTGATTGTAATCATATACAGCCTTCTCGCTGACTGAAAAAGCTTTTCACTGTACCTCGGTACACGTGACAACAACACCAAACTGCAGTAAACATCCTGTGCTAACAACCATAATAGAAATCGGGTACAAGTTCTCAGTGAGGCTAGCTCTCTAGATTTCTAATTCGGCAATCTGCTCTGCCCATACTCTATGTAATAGTTTGTGTACATGCTCCAACATGTAAAATGAACAAAGTGTGCCTTTTGGGTCCCATTGGAAAATAAAAGGAACTGTCTGTTTAGATTTTAAGGCACAGTGCAATACTTTGGGTATTCACAGTAGAATATTACACAGTTCCAAACCTACTTTCTCCAGTGCCAATTGTAAAGTCTGAGCCAGCACTGTTGAGGCCAAGTCAATGGATGGTTTTAAAGTGGAGAATGATAGATTATTGATCAGTACGGGTGTCAGGGGTTATGGGGCGAAGGCAGGAGAATGGTGTTAGGAGGGAGAGATAGATCAGCCATGATTGAAAATGGCGGAGTAGACTTGATGGCCCGAATGGCCTAATTCTGCTCCTATAACTTTTGAACTTGTTTTTGATTTCGGTTAGTTTAGAGATACAGCACGGAAACAGGCCCTTCAGCCCACCGAGTCCGCGCTGACACTACCGTTACACACACCAGGAACAATTTTATATTTACACCAAGCCATTTAACCTACAAACCTGTATGTCCTTGGATTGTGGGAGGAAACTAAATATCTCAGAGAAAACCCACGCAGGTCATGGGGAGAATGTACAAACGCATTACAGCCAAGCACCTGTAGTCAGGATCGAACCCGGGTCTCTGGCGCTGTATATTCAGACATGGTCCACTTTCTTTCCCATCGCCATGTGACCGTAGAGGATTGAGAACAGGCCAACTAACCTTCCAGTTTATGTACCTGGCACAATGAATAATTGTGGGACGAAAGTTTTTCCTTGTTCATCTTCAACATAACCTTTTAACCAACCTTCATTAAATAATGCATCACATGAGGACACGGGAAACTGCAGAGTCAAGAAAAACGCAAAGCGCTGGAGGAACTCAGCGGGCCAGGCAGCATCAGTGGAGGGAATGGAGAGATAACTATTCTGGTCGGGACTCTTCTTCAGGCTTATTGTCTGCCTGGTCCACTGAGTTCCTCCAACACTTTGTTGCATTGGGCATACCTCACATACGATTGAAAACACAAAGTTTCAGCGGGTCGGGCAGTATCTATGGAAGGAGTGGACAGACAGCATTTCAGGTCGGGACCCTTGTTCAGACTGCTGATGAGGGGTCCAGACCAGAAACGTCATCTGTCCATTCCTTCCACGGATGCTGCCTGACCTGTTGAGTTCTTCTGGCACTTTGCGTTGTGCATCACATGAAGGGTCCATCCATGGCAATGGTCGTTGCCAATTCAGAAATCCTGATTTAACTCACAAAACCGCTGCGGAAGGAACTAAACCAGGAAACCATTCCGTATTCATGAATGGTGAGACTCCAGCCCTCTCAGACCCTTGTTCTTACTGAGTGTAAGTCACAGTACACATTATTTTTCAGATTCATTTAGTGTAATGTTAGTTTATGGATACAGTGTGGAAACAGGCCCTTCGACCCACCGACCAGCGATCCTATCCTACACACTAGGGACAATCTACAATTTTACTGAAGCCAATTAACCTACAAACCTGTACATCTTTGGAGTGTGGGAGCAACTCGGAGCACCCGGAGATGACCCACGCGGTGACGGGGGGAACTTTCCAACTCCGTACAGACAGCACCCGTGGTCAGATTCGGAGGCTACAACCGCGGGTCTGGCGGACGGCAACACCGGAAGCCCGCGGGTCCCCTGGTGGGAGACCGCTTTTCGGGGCTTCCGCAGCGGCGACTTCTCCCGCCCGAGTTGCGGGGTTGAAGAGCACCTGGAGCGGGGCTTTACATCGTCGCCCCGCGCGGCTTGGAATGGCCGCGGGACTTTGCGGGCGCGCGCCGGGGCTCTAACACCAAGACCCGGTGCGCGACCCTGCATTACCCGGCGTGGCTTTAATGGCCGCGGGATAATCACCATCGCCCGCCGGGGGCTTTGACTTTGACTCTGACATGGGGGGGGGGGGAGTGCAGTGGAGAGATACGTTTTTTTGCCTTCCATCACACCGCTGTGATGGATGTATGTGTAAATTGTGTTGTGTCTCGGGTCTTCTTCGTTTTGTGATGTATGGCTGCAGAAACGACATTTCGTTTGGACCTCAACGGGGTCCAAATGACAAATTTGTCCAAAAGACAAATAAACAAATTGTATTGTAAATTGTATTGTATTGTATTGTAATTGTATTGAACCTGGGTCTCTGGTGCTGTAAGGCAGCAACTCTGCCGCTGCGCCACCGTGCCGCCCCCCCCAAAGCTGTGCATTTAGCTGCACGGTTGATGTCAGCTATTGCTAGGTGAGTTAGCCCTGGTTGAAGGGAAGCCAATATTATCATTAAAAAACAGAAGCTCAAATAAGCCCAAGGACAGATGAGAAAACACAGAACAGGGGGACTTTGCGGCGAAAGTAGGTCAAAACCTGACTGGAGAGCAGGCGGTGAGCTCTTGGCTAATTAACATTCTCCTGGCGACGATAGCTGCAGGCAAGGCAGGAGACTATAATTTAAAAGAGTGCGGTATCTTTACAGAAGTGTTTGGGTTATAAAGTTGTTGTTTTTTGTTATACCCTGCAGCTTCTGGTTACCTAAGGTCTGAATTGTCTTTGGAATTATAAGCATAAAGGTGACTCCCAGCATGAAGTAATAACCATTTGCGGGTCCAGGCAGCGGGCAGTCGACGGCCGTACAGCGGTCGGCTGCCTGCCCCTTTTCCGGGGTTACGTCCGTGCCCGCGTGTCCCTGGAGAGGGAATACGCGGTGTCCACGGGGACTCTGGAGGCCTTCCGCGAACGCTGGTCGCCGCGGGAGATATTGTTGAGAAAATTGTTAATATTTTTATTTGATAACTTTGTTTGTAAACTGCCAATATAGGCATTCTTTGATCGTGTTACTACTCTGTATTTTTTGTTTGTTCTGAATAAAAGCATTTTGTATTAACAAAAAAGAATGAAGTAATAAAAAGGAACTGCAGATGCTGGTTTATACAAAGATAGACACAAAATGCTGGAGTAACTCAGTGAGTCAAGCATCGTCTCCGGATAAAATGGATAGGTGACGTTTCGGGTCAGGACCCTTCCTCAGATTGAAGAGGACTCCAGACTCGAAATATCATCCATCCATTTTTTTAAAGTACATTTAGAATGATAATGATATCCACATTAATATGAATAAGTAAATTGAAACAAAAATGTTTGCAGAGCTAGGGTCTTTCATTTTTCATTCACAGGATGTGGAAATATTAGTTTTTAGTTCAATTTTTCTTTGTTTTAGTTTAGTTTATTGTCGGGTGTACTGAGATACAGTGAAAAGCTTTTTTCCTGCATACTATCCAGTCAGCAGAAAGACTATACATGATTGCATTCAAGACGTCCGCTGTGTACAGATACAGGATAATGGGAATAACGTTTAGAGCAAGGTAAAGTCCGTTTAGAGATAGTCCGAGGGTCTCAAATGAAGTCCATGCTAGGTCAGGAGCGCTCTCTAGTTGGTGATCGGATGGTTCAGTTGCTGGCAAATCCGGTACTTATTGTCCATCCTCAAGTGGCCAGCACAGTGGTACAGTTGCTAAAGCCGCTGCCTCACAGTGCCAGAGACCTAGGTTCGATCCTGACCTCGGGTACTATCTGTGTGGAGTTTGCACGTTCTCCCTGTGACCGTGTGGGATACCCCTGGTTGCTCCGGTTTCCTCTCACATCCCAAAGACGTAGGTTAATTGGCCCTAGTGTGTAGGGAGTGGATGCAAAAGTAGGATAATATAGAACTATAGGCCTACCAGTGGGCATGGAGCGCCGTTTCCTGACGGGACCGCCCAGCACCTTCAGCTTTGGTGGCGGCACAGCGCTGGAGCGCTATCGGAGAGCGTAGCGGGCGATGCCTTGCCTGGGTCGCCGCGCTGGATCGACGCGCTGGAGATCCGATATGCGCTGACCGCCGACATCAACACCTCCGGGCTGCGGGTCTGCGGAGCGACCAGCCGCGGGCGGCGGCGCCGACTCCAACATCGGGAGCCTCGTGGCTCCAAATCGGCGCGGCCCTGTCGGCTTCAGGTGCCACGGACTCCGCTGGGAAACCAGCCGTTCCAGCCGCTCGGAGGACTCTCCCGACGGCCAGGAACATTGGGCCTCCGTAGAGGCAACTGTGGTGGCCTCGATGGGCCTGACTGGGGAGAACTGGGTTGGGGACTGGACATTGTGCCTTCCCCCACAGTGGTGGTCATTGTGGGGGGATGATTTTGTGTGCTGTGCCTGTTAGTCCATGTACAAGATGGCGGTCGGAGGGGAGAGTGGACGCTGGGCGCGAATTGGTCGCCGCTGCTCTCTCCTCAAATTGTGTTTCTTATTTTCTTTTGGTGCTCTTGAAATTGAATTCTGTCCTTGATTTGTGTACTGTGGTGTTTTTATATTTAATTTATTCCGATTATGTGTTTTGTATTTTTTTGTGATTCTATGCATTGTAAGGTGTCCTTGGGTTTTAGAAAGGCGCCAGTAAATAAAATGATGATGATGAACTAGTGCGGATGATGGTCGGTGTGGGCTCAATGGGCCTAATGGTCTGTTGCCTTGCTGTATCTCTAATACTAAAACTAATTGTTCCCCTGAAGTTAGTTGACCATTTCAAAGGGCAGTTAACGGTCAACCACATTGGTGGGTCTGAAATCGCACTTAACTAAACACGTTAATTCAAGGGCAGCACGGTGGCACAGCTGTAGAGTTGCTGCCTTACATCGCCAGAGACCCGGGTTCAATACTGACTACGGGTGCTGTCCGTACGGAGTTTGCACGTTCTCCTGTGACCGCGTGGGTTTTCTCCGGTTTACTCCCACACTCCAAAGATGTACAGGTCTGTAGGTTAACTGGCTTTGGTAAAATGGTAAATTGTCCCTAGTGTGTAGGATAGTGTTCAGTGTGCAGGGGGATCGCTGGCCGGCGCGGACTCGGTGGGCAGAAGGGCCTGTTTCTGCGCTGTACCTTTAAAACTAAACTAATAAACTAACCTAAAGAACTTCCTTCCCTCAAGAACAGTAGTGAACAGATCTCTTTTACACCCATCCTGTTCACGGTCTCCATTACTGAGGCTAACGGAATCAAGGGATATGGGGAGAAAGCAGGAACGGGGTACTGATTCTGGATGATCAGCCATGATCATATAGAATGGCTCGGAGGGCCAAGTGGGCTGCTTTCTCCTGCACCTACTTTCTATGTTTCCATATTTCATTCTTTAAACCAGCTTCATTTAATGAACAAAGGAGTGGGACTCACTACAGAGATTTTTCAAAAATATAGAATAGTAATACTGGATTCCGTTGAATGATTCTGTGACTATGCATTACTTTTGTGTTTAATATTCTCCTCTGCCTTCCTGACCCATGTCAGCCATTGAGATGGGGAGCTATTGTCTATTTTCCCATTCCTTTGCTTAGGGCCAAAGTATAATGATCATTCCTGGAGCTTGGAAGACTCAGGAACAGCTTCTTACACTTACGGAGAAATGTCAGGTGTTGCAATTTGAGAAGTCTAAGGTGGGCAGGACCTACACAGTGAATGGTAGGGGCTCTGGGTAGTGTTGTAGAGCAGAGGGATCTAGGAGTGCAGGCATAGTTTTCGTGTACTAAAACACTAAAGGTGTTAGTGAAGGTGGCGTCACAGGTAGATAGGGTGGTCAAAAAGGCTTCTGGCACATTGGCCTTCATCAGTCAGAGTATTGAGTATAGAAGTTGGGAGGTGCGTGTTGCAGTTATATGAGACGTTGGTGAGGCCGTATTTAGAGCATTGTGTTCAGTTCTGGGCACCATGTTACAGGAAAGATGTTGTCAAGTTGGAAAGGGTGCAATGATGATTTACGAGGATGTTGCCAGGACTCGAGAGTCTGAGCTCCAGGGGGAGGTTGAGCAGGCTGGGACTCCTTAGAGCGCAGGAGGATGAGGGGTGATCTGATGGAGGTGTATAAAATTATGGGAGGAATTGATCGGATAGTCGCAGAGAGTTTCTTGCTCAGAGCAGGGGAATCGAGAACCAGAGGACATAGTTTTAAGGTGAAGGGGGAAAGATTTAATAGGAATGTGAGGGGCAACATTTTCACACAAAGGGTAATGTGTGTATGGAATGAGAGGCAAGGACCATTGTAATGTTTAAGAAACAATTAGACAGGTGCATGGATGGACAGGTTTGGAGGGATATGGGCCAAACGCAGGGAGGTAGGACTAGTTTAGATATAGATACATAGATACATAGAAATTAGGTGCAGGAGTAGGCCATTCGGCCCTTCGAGCCTGCACCGCCATTCAATACGATCATGGCTGATCATCCAACTCAGTATCCCGTACCTGCCTTCTCTCCATACCCCCTGATCCCTTTAGCCACAAGGGCCACATCTAATTCCCTCTTAAATATAGCCAATGAACTGGCCTCAACTACCCTCTGTGGCAGAGAGTTCCAGAGATTCACCACTCTCTGTGTGAAAAAGTTTTTCCTCATCTCGGTCTTAAAGGATTTTCCCCTTATCCTTAAGCTGTGACCCCTTGTCCTGGACTTCCCCAACATCGGGAACAATCTTCCTGCATCTAGCCTGTCCAACCCCATAAGAATCTTGTACGTTTCTATAAGATCCCCTCTCAATCTCCTAAATTCTAGCGAGTATAAGCCAAGTCTATCCAGTCTTTCTTCATATGAAAGTCCTGACATCCCAGGAATCAGTCTGGTGAACCTTCTCTGCACTCCCTCTATGGCTATAATGTCCTTCCAGATGGGACAGGTTGGTCGGTGTGGGTCGAATGGCCTGTTTCCACACTGTATGACTCTATGATTCTGAAACTCATAAGTTATCAGGCTTACAAACAGTTTTCTCATAACCTGAGGGGTAGTTCCAATCTTCCGACCTAGTCCATTGTGGAATCAGACTTTTTCTCTGCAATTGTAATGGTACAATGCTGAAAACTATAGTCAGCGCTCTGGTATCTTGTTATCTTTGCTCCACCTGTTGTACTTGTCTGTGGCTTGATTGTGCACATATATAGTATGACCTGACTGAATTGGACGTCAAACGAAAGCTTTTCCATTGTACCTCGATACCTGTGACAATAATAAACCAATGCCAATCAGCTGAGATCCATGAATTCTGAAACGCAGAAGATTTAAGGGCCTGTCCCACTTGGCGATTTTTTCGGCGACTGCCGGCATCATTGACTGCGGTATCAGGACACCGAAAAATTTACGCCGTGATGCGGTGGTGACGCGGCGTGATGACGTATGACGTGCAGTGTTTTTTCAAGTGTCGCAACTTTTTTTTTGTCGCCGCTGGATTTTGAAATGTTCAAAATCTTTTGGCGAGCCTGATATGACGCCGGCAGTCGCCGAAAAAATTGCCAAGTGGGGCAGGCCCTTTAGAGTCAAAGAGTGCTCCAGCACGGACACAGGCCCATCCGCCCAACTTCCCCATGCCTCACTAAGATCCCCATCTACACTAGTCCCCACCTCCCCGCGTTTGACCCATGTCCCTCAAAACGTTTACTATCCATGGTACATGGCCAAATGCCTTTTAAATATTCTTATGAGGCCTGCCTCAACTACCCGCACTGGAAGCTCATTCCACATGCCCACCATCCGAGACAAGTACCGAGTTACAGTGACATTCCCCTGCACAGCCACATGGACTGTCTTCCAGATGAACTGTTAAACTGACATCCCCTCGACCTTCTCAGGTAGATATAAAATTCTCAATAATATTTGAAGCAGAGCAGGTGAGCTCATAGAATCATAGAATCATAGTCATACAGCATAGAAACGGGCCCTTTGGCCCACCACGTTCATGCTAACCCTTTTGCTCACCCGGGTGCTCCGGTTTCCTCCCACACTCCAAAGACGTAGAGGTTTGTAGGTTAATTGGCTTTGGTAAAGATTGTATGTAGATCCCTAGTGTGTGGGATAGTACTAGTGTATGGGAATCGCTGGTCGGGGCAGACTCGGTGGGCCGAAGGGCCTGGTTCCACGCCCTATCTCTAAACTAAACTAAACTAAACACAAAAGGATACCGGATGCTTTTCTGGCTCGAGAAGATGGAAAATACGTGAATGGTTCCTCAGTTGTGGGACAGCCACGTCATACATTGCTTCAGCCATGTCATACATTGCTTCCTGGTAAAAGGTGGTAATCTATCAATAACCTTCTGAGAATAATCTTTTAGATCAACAGAGGGTCTTGATTTACCGTTCCATCTGAAAGGTGCTACCTATTAACATTGAACTGCTTTAGATAGAGTCATAGAGTCATGCAACGTGGAAACAGGCCACACCGACCAACATGTCCCATCTACACTAGTCCCACCAGCCTGCGTTTGGCCCATATCCCTCTAAACCTGTCCTATCCATGTACCTGTTTGTTTTTTGAACATTGCGACAGTCCCAGCCTCAACTACCTCCTCTGGCACCCACCTTCCATGCACCCACCACCTTTTACGTGAAAAAGTTACCCCTCAGGTTCCTATGAAATCTTTCCCCCCCTCACCTTAAACCTATGTTCTCTGGTTCCCGATTCCCATACTCTGGGCAAGAGACTCTATGCGTCTACCTGATCCATTCCACCCATGATTTTATACACTAAATGTATACAGGTCCGTGCTTAAGTGTTGGCCTGGAATAGACACCCCTGAGAATTGTGCATGAACTCATGACCTCTAGACGATGGAGAATGGGCTACCACTGAGAAACGCTGATACCATGTCGGAGGACGTGCAATGTAATCACGTTATATTGCTTCTGAAGCATGATACAGTTCTCTGAAATTATGATGGCCGTGCTGTGTTGATGGGAACCCTGCAGTTTTTGTCAATGTTTCTGTCTGATCCAATTAGCATTAGCATTTCTTGTTTCTTTATGTCTTGTTCACAGGCACTGTGCAGAACTGAAGAAATATCTTGTCTTTAAAGCATGGATGTGACTTCAACAACGCCTTTAGCCTTTACAACCAGTGTTGAAGGCGCGTATGAGTGGGTCCCATAATACAATGCATTGATGCATAACAATTCACAGCTTTTGAAAATGATCGTGCATGGATAAGACAAGTTTGGAGGGATATGGACCAGCGTAGGCAAGGTGGGACTAGTGTAGCTGGGGCATGTTGGCCGGTGTGGGCAAGTTGGGCCGCAGGGACTGTTTCCACACTGTATCACTCTATGACTCTATTAGATACCATGCAGCCATTCGACCCATTGAGTTTACGACAGCTCCTTTGAGTGAATTCCAGTTTAGGCTTTACGACTTTAGAGATACAGCATGGAAACAGGCCCTTCGGCCCACCGAGTACATGCCGACCAGCGATCCCCGTACACCAGCACTATCCTACGCAGTGTGGACAATTTACAATTTTACCAAAGCCAATTAACCTACAAACCTCTAGGTTTTTGGAGTGTGGGAGGAAATTGGAGCACTGGGAGAAAACCCATGCAGTCACAAGAGACCCACGTCAAACTCCGTACAGACAGCACCCGTAGTCAGGATCGAACCTGGGTCTCTAGTGCTGTGGGCAGCAACTCTACCACAACGCCACTGTGCCGCCCGAGTTACTCCAACCTCCCCACTCTTTTCCATACCTCTACAATTTGTTTTCCTTCCAGGTATTTAGCCAATTACTTTTGAAGGATAATTTTGAATCTGTGGCACTGTGTTCGAGATCTGCAGTTCGTACATGAAAACATATCATTTGGTTCTTTTACCATTCGTCATGAGATTATGTCCTCTAATTATCATCACTTCAGAAAATTGAAATGGTTTCCTTTCATTTAAGGGCCTGTCCCACTTACGCAACTTTTTCGGCGACTGCCGGCACCCGTCATAGGTCGTTACAGTTCGTCGAAAATGTTCAACAGGTTGAAAATCCAACGGCGACCAGAACAAGGTACGACTCTTTGGGCGACTACTCACGACCATACAGGCTTCACCCCGCGACATGTCGCCAGGGTGTCGCCTCTATGGTCGTGAGTAGTCTCCTAGTCACCCAAAGAGTCATGGCGTCTTTCTGGTCGCCGCTGAATTTTCAACAATAGACAATAGGTGCAGGAGTAGGCCATTTGGCCCTTCGAGCCAGCACCGCCATTCAATGTGATCATGGCTGATCATCCCCAATCAGTACCCCGTTCCTGCCTTCTCCCCATATCTCCTGACTCCGCTATTTTTAAGAGCCCTATCTAGCTCTCTCTTGAAAGCATCCAGAGAACCTGCCTCCACCGCCCTCTGAGGCAGAGAATTCCACAGACTCACCACTCTCTGTGAGAAAAAGTGTTTCCTCGTCTCCGTTCTAAATGGCTTACTCCTTATTCTTAAACTGTGGCCCACATGTAGCAAATTTTCGGCGACCTATGACGGGTGTCAGCAGTCGCCGAAAAAGTCACGTAAGTGGGACAGGCCCTTTACTCTCGTTGTTTATGATTTAAAGTATTTTAGCGATCTCAGCCACATCGTTGGGTCCTGACCCGAGATGTCACCCATCCACTATGCCACACCCTGCTGTGCGGAATTTCAATTGCAAAAAATTCTTCCATTTTGGGAGTTACTTTTAGTCCATTTAAAGTTTATTACTAACTTCTTCTAAGCTAACCACATTTCCAAGTGTTCTGTCAGTTGTAAGTTTCAAAGCTGTGCCCTGTACCGTAATATCTTCTTAACATATGTGAAAAACAGCAGAGAGAATGTATTAATCACACAGAATCAATCTTCTTATTTCTTCTATTGCTGTACCCACTCCCTTAACCACTGATTAAAGATGCTTTACTTTTCGTCTTAGAGGAAATTAACTCAGTGGTCTATCCTCCAAGATATGCTCCTGGAAATATAATTATAATTTATTCCGATTAACATCACACAAATTGTAGTCCATTGCTTCAATATCCAGGTTTCGGATGATTTGCTTTAACATACGGTAGACAAGGAGTTAACCACACCTGAAGTCCTGAACTAGGTCCTGAGCTACTATCTACCTGATTGGAGACCCCCAGACTATCTTTGATCGGACTTTACCGGCTTAATCTTGCATTAAACGTTATTCACGTTATTCCCTTTATCATGTATCTGTACCGTGTGGATGACTCGATTGTAATCATGTATTGTCTTCCCATTGACAGGTTGGCACGCGACAAAGGCTTTTCACTGTACCTTGGTACACGTGACAATAAACTACACTAAACTAAATTGAACTAGACATCAATTTGAGATACGTGCAGAAAGGAACTGCAGATGCGGGTATATACTGAAGATAGATACAAAATTCTCGATTAACTCAACGGGTCAGGCAGCATCTCCAGAGAAAAAAGGATGGAGGTACCAAGTCACAAGTTCACAAGTTATGGGAGTAGAATTAGGCCATTCGGCCCATCGAGTCCACCGCCATTCAATCATGGCTGATCTCTGCCTCTTAATCCCATTTTCCTGCCTTCTCCCCAAATCCCTTTACACCCGTTCTAATCAAGAATTTGTCTATCTGTGGCAATGAGTTCCACAGATTAACTACCCTCTGACTAAAGAAGTTCCTCCTCACCTCCTTTCCCAAAAGAGCACCCTTCAATTCTGAGGCTATGACTTATGACCTATGACTTTTCGGGTCGGGACCCTTCTTCAGACTGGGATGTTCCCCCCGTGATGACCTCATCTCCTCCTGTCTCCACCGGTCCTCCTCCTCTTGGACTCCCCCGGCTGGCCTTCCGCCCTCTTTAGACCTTTTCATAAAGAAAAGCAGTCTGCAGTCCCTTCCTGCCGTACATAAATGACGCAGAGTGCCTCTTGCTCTGCACTGTCCATGGAACAATTCATCCCAATTTTAAAGCAGCTTTGATGTAATGCTCAAGCTCACTGCGAACGGCGTGAACAGTGAGGGTTCATCTCAGACTCAATCGCCTATGCCTCAAATTGCCATCTTTCAATTCCCGTGCTGGACACTTTGCTGACTCTCTAAGCCTCGATTGCAATTATCCACATATTGTTTTCGGTTCTGTGATAGATTCGGCAACAAATCCATTCCAGTTAAGCCGCACTGTGGGAAAGATAAGGGGTTTCAGCGTATGACTGAAAGAGAGGGCTAGAAAGTAGAGAGAACGAGGGCGATACAAGTGGATAGAAGAAGGTCAGAGTGCAAGAAGAAAGTTGGAATCGGGTTAAGTTATGCAGAGAGAAGTTGGGAACATAAAGAGGGACTTCTGTAAATTGTCCCTAGTGTGTGGGATAGAACTAGTGAGCGGGTAGATGGGCATCAGGGGTGGATTCTAGAGAAAAATTACAGAGCAACAATTCGGGAGAAGAGGTTACAATGGAAGGAAGAGGATGAGTGAAGGAGAATGTCTGAGAGAAAGCAAATTACAAAATTAAAAAGCGACAGAGAGAAAGTTAAAGAAAAAAATAATTAGATTAAGAAAGGGAACAATGAACAGATTATGGGTGGTCTTGAACTCAATCATGTTTAAAATCATGTTTAAGAAGGTACTGCAGATGCTGGAACAATCGAAGGTAGACACAAAACGCTGGAGCAACTCAGCGGGTGAGGCAGCATCTATAGAGAGAAGGAATAGGCAACGTTTTGGGTTGAGACCCTTCTGCAGACTTCTTCTTCAGGTCTCGAACCGAAGCGTCGCCTATTCCTTCTCTCCATAGATGCTGCCTCACCCGCTGAGTTTCTCCAGCATTTTATGTATAAAATCATGACAGGAATAGGTTGGGTAGATGCACAGAATCTCTTGCCCAGAGTAGGGGAATTGAGGACCAGAGGACATAGGTTCAAGGTGAAGGGGAAAAGATTTAATCGGAATCTAAGGGGTAACCTTTTTACACAAAGGGTGGTGGGTGTATGGAACAAGCTGCCAGAGGAGGTAGTTAAGGCTGGGACTATCCCAATGTTTAAGAAACAGTTAGACAGGTACATGGATAGGACAGGTTTGGAGGGATATGGACCAAGCGCAGGCAGGTGGGACTAGTGTAGCTGGGACATGTTGGCCGGCGTGGGCAAGTTGGGCCGAAGGGCCTGTTTCCACACTGTATCACTCTATGACTATGACTCAATCAAAGGCACCAGAGCTTGGTTTAAAATCAGGGTTGAATTGCAATAAGGTGACCATGGACACATTTTCTGCAGTTCTTTCTTAAATACCTTTGGGCCCACAAATTGTTTAAATAGAACATTTCTCAGATTAAATACCCCGAGTGCAGTTTATAATGAGGTAGGCGCTTTGGAAGGAGAAGGTTAAGGTTACAATTTCTTCCAGTCTTTCTGTTCCTTATTCCAGTGAAAGCATCGTGATGTAGAAAGCTGCTTCATGTATGACAGCTGTGTAAATAAGTAGCACAGTTATATCTGCATCACAAGGTTGTTGGGTTCAAACTCCTCCCCAAAGACTCGGACAGAAAATTCTCTGCTTGTCGTCCTGTGCAGCAGCGAAGTATGACAGCGCTGCATTTCGATGGGATGTTAAATGAAGGCCCTACCTGCTCTGACGTGGGAGTAACCATTTTTATCACCATTATAAAGAAGCAGAATATTATTCGCAGTGACCCGGAGTTAGAAGGATGGGGCGGCACGGTGGCGCAGCGGTAGCGTTGCTGCCTTACAGCGCCAGAGACCCGGGTTCGATCCTGACTACGGGTGCTGTCTGTACGGAGTTTGTGCCTTCTCCCCGTGACCTGCGTGGGTTTTCTCCGGGTGCTCCGGTTTCCTCCCACGCTCCAAAGACGTACAGGTTTGTAGGTTAAGTGTGGATGGGGGGATAGTGCTAGTGTATGGGGCTTCCGTTGGTTGGCGCGGACTCAGTGGGCCGAAAGGCCTGCTTCACGCTGTTTCTCTGAAGTCTAGATTAGATTAGATTAGATTAGATTTACTTTATTAATCCCCTTATTCAGGGGAAATTCAGATGTCCTTGCAGCACACTAATAAAAATACAACATAGCATTAAAGAAGTTTAACATTAAAACATAAAAACATCCCCCCACAATGGTTCCCACTGTGGGGGAAGGCACAAAGTCCAGTCCCCATCCCCATGTCCACCCATAGTCGGGCCTATTGAGGCCTCCACAGTCGCCACTACGGAGGCTCGATGTTCCTGGCCGTTCTCGCCGGGTGATGGTACTCCGGCGTCGGGAGAACCCTCTCAGCGGCTTGGGGTGCCAGGAACGGCCGCCTCCTTACCGGAGACCGCGGCTTCCAAGCCAACAGGCCACGCTGGACGGAGCTCCACATACTGGCGATCTCGGCGAGAGATCCCAGGCTCCGCGATGTTAAAGTCAGCGCTGCCGGCCGCAGCTGGCCGCTCCACAGACCCGCGGCTCCGCGATGTTTTTATCGGCGGTCCCAGCATACCGGAGTTCCAGCGCGGCGACCCAGACAAGGCATCGCCCACTCCGTGATAGCGCTCCAGCGCTGTGCCGCCGCCGAAGCCGAGGTTCTGGCCAGGTCCCCTCAGGAAACGCCGCTCCAGGCCCCGCTGGTAGGCCGCGAGGACGGGTCGAAGGTGCTGCTCGGAGGAAAGCAGCCTCTCCGACCAGGTAGGGACTTGAAAAAGCAGTTACCCCCTTCTCCCCCACCATCCCTCACACATAAAAAGATTAGACCCCCCACTACACACTTTAACGTACTAAAAATAATAAAAAATAATTGAAAAAAACGGACAGCTGCAGGACTGGCAGCCGTTCAGGACAGCGCCCCCTCTCAATTTACAATTTATGGCAGCCAGTTAACCTACAAACCTGTACGTCTTTGGAGCGTGGGAGGAAACTGGAGCACCCGGAGAAATCCTAAAAGTCAAAGAATATAGAACAGTACAGCACAGGAAGAGGCCCTTCGGTCCACAATGTCTCTGCTGAACATGATGCTAAGATTAACTGATCTCAATCTGCCTGCATGTGGTCCATCCCCCTCTACTTCCTGCATATCCATGTATCTATCCAAAAGCAAGTCAACATTAGCTGGGCTGAGGAACCCAGCTCTGGGGGTGGCTGGGACCTGCGGCCACAGGTTTAGTTTTGTTCCATTTAGTTTAGAGACAGAGCGTGGAAACAGGCCCTTCATCCCACCGGGTCTGTGCCGACCAACGACCACCCTTACACTAGTTCTGTCCAAAACCACTAAGGACAGTTTACAGAAGCCAATTTACTACAAGCTTACTACAAGTTTACTACAATTTACTACAAGTTTACTACAAGCCTGCACATCTTTGGAGTGTGGGAGGAAAGCAGAGCACCCGGAGAAAACCCACGCGGTCACAGGGAGAACGTACAAACTACGTACAGACAGTTTTCTGTACAGACTAACTCCGAGAACTCCATACCCAATATTATCTGAGGGAATATTGGCAGAAGAAAGAATGCAACATTTCAACATCAATGTAACATCTTAGCACCAAATGTTGTACCCATTATCTTTTATCTGTGCAGGTTGGATGGCTTGATTCTTTTTTTTTGACAGGATAGCATGCAAATAAAATGTTTTCACTGTACAATACAATACAATACAATACAATTTATTTGTCATTTGGACCCCGTTGAGGTCCAAACGAAATGTCGTTTCTGCAGCCATACATTACAAAACGAAAAAGACCCGAGACACAACACAATTTACACATACATCCATCACAGCGCTGTGATGGGAGGCAAAAAAAACTTATCTCTCCACTGCACCCCCCCCCCCCCCCGATGTCAGAGTCAAAGTCAAAGCCCCCGGCGGGCGATGGTGATTATCCCGCGGCCATTAAAGCCACGCCGGGCGATGCAAGGTCGCGCACCGGGTCTTGGTGTCAGAGCCCCGGCGCGCGCTCGCAAAGCCCCGCGGCCATTCCAAGCCTAGGTACACGTGACAATAATAAATCAAACTAAACTAAATTTAACTAAACTAAATTTAACTAAACTAACTTAAACTAAACCAAACTAAACTAAACCAAACTAAACTAAACTAAAGATAGACACAAAATGCTGGAGTAACTCAGCGGGACAGGCAGCATCTCTGGAGAAAAGGAATGGGTGACGTTTCTGGTCGAGACCTTTCTTCAGACTGAGTCAGGGGAGAGATATGGAAGGGTAAGGTGTGACAATGACAGATCAAAGCAGATGGTGATAAGGAAACGTAGAATGGTTCATTAACTAAACTAAACTAAACTAACTAACCAAGACTAAACTAAAGTCAGTAGGAAGCATAGCACTACCTTCCAAAGGGCATTTAGGAATGGGCAGTAAATTCTGGCCTTGCCTCTGCCTGAAATATAAATAGAAAGAGGGCATAAACTGTGCCCTTGAACCAGTTTCTTTGGGCATAGGTGTGGATGTAACATTTGGCTGACTGAACTAGCTGCATAACCGTTCCTCTTTGCATGCCTTCTCTGCAGTTGCCAGCAACTTTTAATTAGCTGTCAGATCTTAAGTAACCTCCTGATAATTTGCTACCCAATTCAAGTCCGGTTGATCATCCAGTTGGCACGAAATATGCAAGAGCAAAGAAAATTAGGTCCAGTCTCTCAGCTGCAGAATACCTGGCAAGATACCGTTCCCCACTTGTTAGTTTCTGTGCTGTAATTAACACTGTATTAATAGACACTCCCACAGGACACACTATCACATTCTGCACCCTGAGCATTGATATCAGCTCTACCTTTGAATGCATGAGGAAATGGACTCTTCAAATGTCTGTAGGACATAGGAGCAGAATTAGGCAGAATTAGGCCATTCGGCCCATCGAGTCTGCTCCGCCCATTCCACACTGGCCAATTTATTTTTCCCTCTCAACCCCATTCTCCTGCCTTCTCCCCTCCTCTCTGTCCTTCCTCTTAATGCAGCTCGTGGTTCGACTGTGGAATTTGTTACCCAAGGACATGGCTGTGGGGAATAATATGGAGGTGATGGGTATATAGGTGGGGAATTATATCACCTCCATATTATTCCCCACAGCCATGTCCTTGGGTAACAAATTCCACAGTCGAACCACTTCCACATGTTCCCCCTCCCATGGTAGGGAGCTTTTGCATTTTTCAGCTTGAAATTGTGCAATCTGGTGCATACTGTAGCGAGTCTTTTAACTTGCATTTGAATGCAACATTTATGCTTTACAATGGATTAGGAATGAATAAGGTTAGGCTAAATTACATTCCTAATTATATTCCACAATAGAGCCAGGCTCTGATCAACAGGTGCAGCACATGAATGACAGTTTTCATATATGGAAATCAGATTATATTCATGCTGTTATGTATATATATATAGAGAAAAACTCAGAGACACAAAGCAAAAGTCGGACTTCCATCACTGTTCTGCACAAATAAATCAATTAACCTTGTTCAAGAAGGAACTGCAGATGCTGGAGAATAGAAGGTAGACAAAATTGCTGGAGAAACTCAGCGGGTGCGGCAGCATCTATGGAGCGAAGGAAATAGGCAGCGTTTCGAGCCGAAACCCTTCCTCAGACGGTTTCAACCTTACCCTTGGAAAATAGAAACAAGACGAAAATAATGCCACGTATTCAATCATATATGGTTCAATGAAATTAAGATATATATGTAAAAATATATATGGAAACAGGCCCTTCCGCCCACAAAGTCCACACCGACCAGCAATCTATCATACACCAATTCCATCCATCATGCCAGGGACAATTTACAGAAGCCAATTAACCTACAAACCTGCACTTCTTTCGGATATGGGAGAAACCGGAATATCCGGAGAAAACCCATGTGGTGGTAAGGCAGCAACTCTACCACTGCGTCACCGTGCCACCCCATTAAATTATTTTTTCTGTAATATATTTATTATGGTGTCACGTGAATAAAGATGAACACATGATTCTGATTTCTGCCCTTAGTTGGATAACACACATGTCCAGTCAGTGTGTTTTATGGCTGATTTTCAATCTCTTCAGGCTGAAGGTCTCGACTCGAAACATCACCCATTCTTTCTCTCCAGAGATGCTGCCTGTCCTGCTGAGTTTTTCTAGTTTTTAGTGTCTATCTTCAGTTTAAACCAGCATCTGCAATTCCTTCCTACACTATTTGTTAAGCAAAACAGGTCCTATTCTCATTATAGAATTTTGTGATCAGCGTGAGAGCGTGAGAATTTTGTGAAATGCGTGAGTCTCACGCTCAATGTGTGAGAGTTGGCAGCCCTGCTAATAATGCAAACATTTTATGCAAGTTCCAATTGTTTGGACAAAAATCACTTATTACTGCTTTATAACAGTTAATTTACATTAAGACCATTTCAGAAATTATGGCAGTCAACAAAAAATCAACTAACAAATTAAAGCAAACTAAAAGAAAATAACATGTTCCCTTTCCTGACTCTACCTCATAATTACTTTAACGCTGAGGGCAATTTTGCTTAAATGGTCATTCTAAACCTATTCAGATCTGCATAGTCAGAGTTATACAACATGTACATGGCTGGCCCAATTTGGCCCAGATCAGCTCGCGTCCCAGGGACTGGCTGCAGTTCTCAGGTCGGCTTGCCTGCCCCGATCCCGTGAAAACAAATTGGAAAAACCCCGCGTTTTTTCGGGTAACGGGCCGGATTCGGCCCGTGTGCCGTAGGTTGCCGAACCCTGTCCTAGATGTTTGGCCTCATTGTGGCCCCCCCCCCCCCCCCATGCTTTACAACCAATTCGCCTGGTTAGTTCTATCTCCGGCTGCTTCATGTTGTCGGCAGCTGCACATCGAACCAAGAAAGAAGAGAAGAGAAGAGATGCGACATCACTCACAGCCGCCAACTGATGCGCTTCCCCAGACTGCACAGATCGCTGTGATGTGGCGCAAAAGAGACAAACTGTGCAGGGACTGAAGACAGCGTGAGAATTCTGTCATCAGCGTGAGCATTGGCTGAAATGCGTGACTCTCACGCTCAAAGCGTGAGAGTTGGCAGCCCTGTCTAAGGCCAGGATGTAACAACAGACACAGGGAGACACATACACAAAGGAAGACACACACACACACAGGGAGACAGACACACACACACACACAGGGAGACAGACAGACACACACACGGGGAGACAGACACACACACGGGGAGACACACACACACACAGGGAGACAGACACACACACGGGGAGACACACACACACACAGAGACACACACACATGGAGACACACAGGGAGACACACACGCACACAGGGAGACACACACACAGGGAGACACACACACACACACACACACAGGGAGACACACACACACAGAGACACACACACATGGAGACACACAGACACGCACACACACACAGGGAGACACACACATACACAGGGAGACACACACACACACACACAGGGAGACACACACACACACAGGGAGACACACACAAGGAGACTCACACAGGGAGGCACACGTACACACACAAGGAGACACACACAGGGAGACAGACACACAAGCACACACACACACACCTTTCCTTCCCCCTCCCTCCATCCTCCCCTTCCTCCCTCTTGCCCCCATCCTTACCTCTTTCCTCTTTCTCCCCTTTCTCCTTTCCTTCCTTCATCCCCTTTCTACATTCCCTCCCCTTGTCTCTCTTTGCCTCCATCCCTTCCTTTTTTTCTTTCTCTCTCTCTCTCTCTCTCTCTCTCTCTCTCTCTCTCTCTCTCTCTCTCTCTCTTTCCCCCCTCCCTCTCTCTCCCCGGCTGCCCAATGGAGAGTCTGGCGGGCACGGTGTAGCGTGGATTGGCGGCCCTGGCGCTGCCGTGTGAGTTGAAGGGCAGGAGGGAGGGAGCGAGGCTGCAGCGGCGGCCGGCAGCGCAGCGCTCACAGCCGGCAAACAGATGCGCTGACACCCGGTGGCTGCAAATCCAACCAAGAGAGGAGAGACGCGACGTCACTCACAGCCGGCAACCGACGCGCTTCCCCAGATCCCTGGCACGCGGCGCAAAGGGACAATCTGCGCAGGGACTGAACTCAGCGTGAGAACTCGGTCATGAGCGTGAGGGCGTGAGAATTTGCTCCAGGGCGTGATTCTCACGCTGAAAGCGTGAGAGTTGGCAGCCCTGCAACAGAAAGGCCAAGCCTGAGGCCTTGTGTGTCAAAAACAATTTATTAATTACAGAGCAGCCAATCAACCTGGGACCTTCTGTTCAATGTAGTTCGCTAGCGAGGGAGTGTGCAATGCTTAGATGTTTATGTGTTAAGGGTCTCAGACACTTTCCCGGTAGGCTGTTATTTATCTATAAAGCCAGTGATTCTGCCTCAGTTAAGTATAAACATAAAAGTTCAAAGTGAATTCCCTGGGTAAGCAACATTTGTCAAGAACTAAATTTTTGTAAAGAGATTCTTTCCCCAAAAAACAGGTTAATATCGAAATAATAAGAGCCAGTCTTAAAGCTGGCCCGTCAGTGGGACAGGCAGCATCTCTGGCGAGATGGAATGGGTGACGTTTTGAGTCAAGACCCTTCCTCTGTCCCGAAACGTCACCTATCCGTGTTGTCCAGAGATGCTGCCTGACCTGCTGAGTTACTCCAAGCAATTTGTGTCCTGTTCACCCTTTTCAACTCTAGTCTTTGTCCACCCATCTGCTAATCACCTCACCTGTATCCACCCATCACTCGCCAAGCTTTCCAGAAATGCTGCCTGACCCAGCACAGCACGGTGGTGCAGTGGTAGAGTTGCTGCCTTACAGCGCCAGAGACCCAGGTTCGATCCTGACTACGGGTGCTGTCTGTACGGAGTTTGTACGCTCCCCCCGTGGGTTTTCTCCGGGTGCTTCCGTTTCCTTCCACACTCCAAAGATGTACAGGTTTATAGGTGGATTGGCTTTGGTATAAAAAATTGTCCCTAGTGTGTAGGATAGTGTTAAGTGTGTGTGGGGATTGTTGGTCGGCGTGGATACGGTGGGCCGAAGGGCCAGTTTCCGCACTGTATCTCTAAAATTAAACTAAATTAAACTAAGCCCGCTGAGTTACTCCAGCATTTTGTGTTTATCTTCGGTGTAAACCAGCATCTGCAGTTCTTTCCTGCACATTCTGCAGTTGCAGAAATACCAACCCTGCAGTATATATTAGCCTGGAAAGTGGATGTGAATCACAATGCAGCATAAATACAGAAGATAGATGCAACAAGTTGGAGTAACCCAGCGGGTCAGGCAGCATGTGTAGGAAGGAACTGCAGATGCTGGTTTAAACCGAAGATAGACACAAAATGCTGGAGTAACCCAGCGGGTCAGGCAGCATCTCTGGAGAACAAGAATAGGTGATGATTCAGGTTGAGACCCTTCTTTAGTCTCGACCTGAAACGTCACCCATTCCTTTTCTCCAGTGATGCTGCCTGACCCGCTGAGTTACTCTGGCATTTTCCGTCTCCCATCACTACATGGTCTGTAATAGGACTTTGATTGCAGCTCCTTCTACAGTAGGGGGCGTATGAACATCATTCCAACCTAGGGCAGCATTTTTACAGCACTGAGCTGAAGACTGTTTTTTAACAGCTGAAGTATAAAATCATTGGTAATCATGCTTAATAACTACCGTCCAGTGGTTCTGACGTCAACTATCATGAGTGCTTCGAGAGGCTGGTTACGGCACAGACCGCCAGCGGTAGAGTTGTTGCCTTACAGCGCCAGACACCCGGGTTCTATCCCGACTACGGGTGCTTGTCTGTACGGAGTTTGTACATTCTCTCCTTGACCTGCTTTTTTTTTCTCTCTGAGATCTTCGGTTTCCTCCCACACCCCAAAGACGTACAGGCTTGTTGGTTAATTGGCTCGGTATATCAATGTAAATTGTCCCTAGTGTGTGTTGGATAGTGTTAATGTGCGGAGATCGCTGGTCGGCGAGGACTCGTGGGCCGAAGGGGCTGTTTCCGCGCTGTATCTCTAACTAAACTAAACTAAACTAAACTAAACTAAACTAAATTCATGGCAGACAGAATCTCTCTGGGTCTAGAGTCGTCACTGGAACATCTGGATAGTGTACAGTGCTTCAGACTCCAGTTTATGGACTCTAGCTCTGCCTTCAACACCATCATCCCAAATAAACACATCTTCAAATTCTAAGATCCAGGAACGAGCACCCAACTCGGCAACTGAATCCTTGACTTCCTGACCTATAGGTTGCAGTCAGCGACAAAGCATCCTCCGTGGTCATTCTCAGCATTGGTGCCCCACAAGGATGGGTTCCAGCCCTTATTTTTTACTCTCTGTACACTCACGACTGTGATTAAATGTTGCTTTAACTTATCTTGGTCGGCACAGGCAAGTTGGGCCAAAGTACTGCATGAGTCTTCAACCATATGACAGAGGCACTGTGGTAGAGTTGCTGCCTGACAGTATCAGACACCCTTGGCCAACACTTCCCTCCTGCCTCTCCCACGCCAATCCTTCAATCAACATTCTCCACAGATGCTGACTGACCCGCTGAGAAACCCCAGCACTTGGTGTTTTACTTAAGATTCCAGCATCTGCAATTCCTTGTATCTTCAGTGGTCTTCCTCATCTCTGTCCTAACCCCGAATCCTGAGCTTTCTTTGATCTTCTCACTCTGAATATCTACCTATCAAGCCCCTTCCATCATTAAGTCCCCGTTTCATCTTTTTTTGTTATTTCTTAAGTTCTTATGTTGTTAAAGTTGACTAATCTATTAGTCATCTGCCTTAATGTCATGTGACTCAGTGTTAAACTTTAGTAATGTTCCTGTCAATGTATTGTGATTAGAGTCACTGTGTGAATATAAATTGCTCTTGTCCTCTTTCCCGGGCTGCCCTTTCTAACAAGCTATTTACCGTGAAAGAAGCGTTTCTGCATCAAGGTCAAATCTCCCACCAGAAGAAGTGAACTGAAAAGTGGCCGTGGACAGTGTCTATCAGCCCCTTATCTCCTTTCACTCCCTCATTACTCATGGCTGTCAGGCGAACTACAATACACAGAGGGAACAGGTAATAATGGTTAACAAGTGTCAGGTCTGACAGGGGGAAGGAGATTTACAAGGCAGATTGCGACCACCCCTTCCCCAGACCATTAGCAGGAGGAAGCAGGGCTTGCATGTAAAATAATCCATCAACAACCTCAGACTGAGTGGCACTGTGGCGCAATTCGTGTCTATCTTCAGTGTAAAGGGCCCGTCCCACTTGGGCGTTATTTGCGCGTCATTTACGCGACATAATTTACGCGTCACGAGGCACAACATGGTGCGCATTGCAGGCGCATGGTGCCTGGTGAGGTAGGCAGTGGCGCGCGGCGCCCCAGGATTTTGGGATGTACAAAATCCTCACGCGCCATCTGCAAATGCCGCCCAAGTGGGACAGGCTCTTTAACCAGCATCTGCAGTTCCTTCCTACCCTATTGCAGATGCTGGCAACCCTGGAGGAGCCACCCGAAGTAGGGCATCCTTCTCTTGTCCACCAAGGCAGTTGGCCTTGACTGGCAATTATACCCGGAGCGATGGGTTAACGATAGAAACAAATTGTCGGAGTAACTCAGCGGGTCAGGCAGCATCTCTGGAGAAAAAGGACGAGTGACGTTTCGACTTTGCATATCCATTGGATACAACAAGTAGTACTGGAGAAACAAGTAACTGCGGAAGTTACACAAAAAAGCTGGAGAAACTCAGCGGGTACAGCAGAATTTATGGAGCGAAGGAAATAGGTAACGTTTCGGGCCGAAACCCTTCTTCAGACCCGAATATAGGTAACGTTTCGGCCCGAAACGTTACCTATTTCCTTCGCTCCATAGATGCTGCTGCACCCGCTGAGTTTCTCCAGCATTTTTGTGTACCTTCGATTTTCCAGCATCTGCAGTTCCTTCTTTAACAAGCAACTGCAGAAGCTGTTTTGCAAAGAAAAGTCACAACGTGCTGGAATAAGGTCAGGCGGCATCTCCGGAGAACATGGACAAGTGACAGTGAAGAAAGCTCCCGACCCGAAACATCACCTAACCTTTTTCTCCAGGGATGCTGCCCGACCCGTTGAGTTACTCCAGCACTCTGTGCCACTCTTACCTGCTCTGGCCTGCATGCAGTAACATCATTAACTTCTAACCGCCCTCTAAAATGCTCTGTAAACCATTTGGAGTATTGTGCACAGTTGTGGTTACCCTGTTGTAAGAAAGATGTCGTTAAGCTGGAAAGAGTGCAGAGAAGTTTTATGAGCATTTTGCCAGGAAAGTAAAGGCCTGAGCTATAGGGAGAGGTTGAGCAAGCTAGGACTTTATTCCTTAGAGTGCAGGAAAATGAGGGGTGATCTTATAGAGGTGCATAAGATCATGAAGGGAATAGACAGGGTGAATGCACAGAGCCTTTTACCACAGAGTAGGGAGATCAAGAACCAGGGGACATGGGTTTAAGGTGAGGGGGAAAAGATTTAATCGGAACCTGAGGGGTAACCTCTTCACACACTGACCTGCCAGAGGAGGTGACCGAGGCAGGTACGATCACACTGTTAAAATGACAGGTGGACAGGTACGTGGATAGAAACATAGAAACATAGAAAATAGGTGCAGGAGGAGGCCATTCGGCCCTTCGAGCCAGCACCGCCATTCATGGTGATCATGGCTGATCGTCCCCTATCAATAACCCGTGCCTGCCTTCTCCCCATATCCCTTGACTCCACTAGCCCCTAGAGCTCTATCTAACTCTCTCTTAAATCCATCCAGTGACTTGGCCTCCACTGCCCTCTGTGGCAGGGAATTCCATAAATTCACAACTCTCTGGGTGAAAACGTTTTTTTCTCACCTCAGTCTTAAATGACCTCCCCTTTATTCTAAGACTGTGGCCCCTGGTTCTGGACTCTGGCCCCTGGATAGGACAGGCTCAGAGGGATACGGGCCAAATGCAGGCAGGTGGGACTAGTATAGATTGGGGCATGTTGGTCAGTGTGGGCAAGTTGGGCCGAAGGGCCTGTTTCCGCGCCGTATGGGCAAGAAATGGTGGTCTTGCCACATGCACCAAGTCCAGAATTGAACCAAAAAAAAAGCAACAGTATACAATAACCAATCCTGTGAAAATTCTGTGTCACTCTGTGCTGCTAAGTTTAGTAGAGAGTCACTGCTGGAACTGTCACACTTCTCCGTATGTTTAATTGATTCTGGCATCTGCCTATGAATTCCTGAAAGAACGCTTCATCTCAGATGTGATCTTTGCTTGTGAAACATTGCTTGACACTCATTCGAATTTGAAAGGCTTCTCATCGAATAGGCAAGAAGATCTCCTCAGAGCTTGGAGCGATGGGAACCTTTAGCGTGACAAAACATCCCAGGGTATTTCACAGAAATGACACAGTTGCGGCACGGTGGTGCAGCGGTAGAGTTGCTGCCTCACAGCTCCAGAGACCCGGGTTCGATCCTGACCGTGGGTGCTGTCTGTGTGGAGTTTGTATGTTCTTCCTGTGACCGTGTGCGTTTTCTCTGGTGCTCAGGTTTCCTCCGAGCATTGGCTTCTATGTAATTGTCGCTATGTGTGTAGGATCGAACTAGTGCATGACTGAATCGGCGGTTGGTCAGTGCGGACTCGGTGGGTCCAAGGGCCTGTGTCCACACTCTATCTCTAAAACTAAACTGGACTAAAACCAAGACTCCAGCATCTGCAGTTCCTTGTGTCCTATTTATTATTCAACTTGATGTTTCCTACAATTTACTTATTATTTACACTTTTAACAATGAGACAGTTGTTACCTCCCATTAGTTTAATTTGGTTTAGTTTAGAGATACAGCGCAGAAACAGGCCCTTCAGTCCACTGACTAGCAATCACCCTGTACACTAATGCCCAAAGATCCTATAGCGGAGCAAGATAGACCACTCCCTTCTAAATGCAATGGGCTGACGTGTAGTACGCAACGGAGCGGAACGTGAGCCTTTTTTTCATCCATTTCAGTAACCTGACCCGACTCGCAGTGTAATCAACAGTTTGTGTTAATAAATTATAATTCTGCAAATGAGGAGAAGATTTTTACCAAAGAACTTTTATTTTTACGAGGATGTTTCCGTAACCGGCTTCCGTCTCTGCACTAGTTATCTTTGGGATCTTTGGTGCGGAGACGGAAGCCGGTTACGGAAATGGGGCCGAAAATTACCCATGAATCTGCCCATGACCGTACTACGTCTTTTTCGTCGAGTGGTCTATCTTGCTTGCTATAGGATCTTTGCTACACTATCCCTCACTGCGAATTGCTCGATGGTAAAATCATGTCTTGCCTTTCTGCTGACTGGTTAGCATGCAACAAAAGCTTTTCACTGTACATCGGTACTTGTGACAATAAACTACACTTACTCAACACGAGGGACAATTTACAATTTTAACGAAGCCAATTAACCTACAAACCTGCACGCCTTTGGGGTGTGGGAGGAAACCGGAGCTCCCATTGAAAACCCACGGGGTCACAGGGAGAACGCGAGTCAGGATCGAACCCGTAGTCAGGATCGAGCACGGGTCTCTGCCGTTGTAAAGCAGCAACTCTACCGCTGCGCCACCGTGCCAACAACTTTGAGGACAAATGCTATCCCGACTGACTTTTTCAAATATATAGGAGCTAACCAGATGGAAATAAGTTTGGGCAGTTCTCCTGAGCATAAACTTTGCAGCGTGTGAACAGATGGAAACGCAGGTGCAGTGAGAATTGCACATTCACAGATCACGTCCATATAAACATCCATTTTTAGTAGCAGATATAATCAAGATCGAGCCAGGAGCTGATAATACCCTCACGCCAGCCACCATCTTATTTCTCTCCCTTCACCATCTGAACGGCGGAGCCGGTAACCATGGCATCAGCTTGCGTTTTAAAATCCTTGGCTTGTGTTGTCACTTTCTGCACTGCACATCAGTGGCAATCTATTACCACCGGGGAACTCAGGCAGTGTCAGGTGATCATCCAGTTACAGCAATGAGCGGCATAACAGCACCCTGCTAATGGGGACATTCATTTAAACGGACCATCTAGCCAACGACCAATTTGTTCGTTCCATCCGCCAGATATGCAAACTTCCGCTTAACAAAAAAAGAATTGAAACCCAGACCCGCTGGCTGTACTGCAATAGTTCCGCGTGCTCTGTCTAACCCCGCGTTTGCAGAGGTATCATTTTACCACAATCTCGCAGTCAGTTCGGATGAATAATTACAGAAACCACAACAGGCGTGTGGGGGCAACACTGTTTCCATACCTCTGAGAGCTACTCCAGAGATCCCAGCTGTCATAGACACAAAGTGCTGCAGTAATCTTCAATCATGGCCTGCGTGGGTTTTCTCCGGGTGCTCTGGTTTCCTCCCACACTCCAAAGACATGCAGGTTTGTTGGTTAATTGGCTTCGGTAAAATTGTACATTGATCCCTAGTGTGCAGGATAGTGTTAGTGCACAGGGATCACCGGTCAGCACGGACTCGTTGGGCCGAAGTGTCTGTTTCTGCAATGTATCTCTAAAGTGTAAAGTCTTGACACAGCGGGTCAGGCAACATCTCTGGAGCAAAAGAATGGGTCGAGTCTAAAGAAGGGTCCAAATCTGAAATGTCACCCGTCATTTTTCTCCAGAGATGCTGCCTGACTCGCTGAGTTACTCCAGCATCTTGTGTCTTTCTTTGGTGTAAACCAACATCTGCAGTTCTTTGTTTCTACGTCCAAGCTCTTATGTTGTGCAATGATCAATGACCGGAGAGCTCGTAGAAAACGAACCATGTCGCGATTTTTGTCAGGATATGCGAGTTGTAAAAAAATTAACATAATTTCATCTACTGCATCTGTTGTTCCCAATATGGTCCCCTGTACATCGGCGAGACCAAGTGTCGACTCGGCGACCATTTCGCTGAACCCTTGTGTTTAGTCTACTGGATCTCTCGTTGCCTGTCCATGTCCTTCGGAGATGCTGCCTGACCCGCTGAGTTACACCAACACTTTGTGTTCTTAACTGGATTGTCACGTCACTGATGTTCCCAGGATCTTGCCTGGCCCAATCCCACATTTGCAGCAACCTTAATAGCAATCTCACACAGCCAGTTAAGGTTAATGACTATGGAAACTATCGCCCGTGATTGGTGTGTGTGTGTGTGTGTGTGTGTGTGTGTGGCGGCTGGACTTCTTTGGCTGTCGGCTTCCTTATTTATTGCAGTAGTGAAACATCTACAGGGACTCTCTCTTGTAAGTTGCAATGATTTGCCCTGAGTTCATGAAAGGCATTTCAATGAATATCAGTGGTCTGGGGGTTGTATTTGTCTTTGATTACTAGCGGTGAAGATATGCGAGGTTATAGGGTGACTACTACTCCCTTGGTTCCATTGAAAACAAGAGCAGCTCAGAGTTGAATACAACTGGTGGTCACAGAGTCATCGAGTGATACAGTGTGAAACGGGCCCAACTTGCCCACACCGACCAACATGTCCCAGCGACACTAATCCCACCTGCTCACGTTTGGTCCATATCCCTCCAAACCTGTCCCACCCAAGTACCTGTACCTCCTCTGGCAGCATCCTTCCATACACGCACCAACCTTTGTGTGAAAAAGGTACCCCTCACATCCCTATGAAATCTTTCCCCCCTCACCTTAAACCTATGTTCTCTGGTTATAGGTAGCGGAGGGAAAGAGGTGAAGATGAGGCTAGTGGTGGGATCCCATTGGAGGTGGCAAAAATGTCGGAGGATTATATGCTGTATACGACAGCTGATGGGTGAAAGGTGAGGACGAGGGAGAATCTGTCCCTGTTGCGACAAGGGGGAGGGGGAGCAAGAGTGGAGCTGCAGGGTCTATGATGGACGAGGGGAACCACCCCCCCCCCTTCCCTAAAGCATGAGGAATGGTATGGAACACCTCATCTTGTGCACAGATGCGGCATAGATGGAGGAATTGTGAGTAGGGGATAGAGTCTTTGCACCGTCTCCATCACAGGAGATACACTAGGTTTATAATAGATGTCAGTCGATAGTCGATCTCCTATGCTGGTGACGGTGGGATCGAGTAATGGAAGGGATGTGGCGGAGATGGTCCAAGTGAATTTGAGTGCAGGGCGGGTGTACGGTGTCTGTGATGGGCTGGGCTGGGCTTCATTTATAACTCTCAGACATGTCTTGCTGCCTTGGGCAGAGTTGTTCCCAAACCAAGCTGTGATACAACCCGGCAGGGTGCATCTGCAGAAGATTGCAAGACATGCCAAATTTCCTCCCGTCTCCTGAGGGAGTAGAGGCGGAAAATAGTAGAGAATAATAGAGGAGAAGTAATGGGAAAGGAGCTATCAGGAGGATGCAATGAATCTGCAAGTGGATATGGATGGCTGGAGTGAATCGGTCAGAAGGTGGCTGATGGAGTTCCAGAAGAGAAAAAAAACTGCGATTGTTCAGGGAAGCACGGAATGAATTTTAAGATGCGAAAACCCATTGAATACTGATGCGTCGAGGAATCCAGGTGTGCCTGTTCATGAGGCACAGAAGATAACCATTTGAATATAATTTGGAAGACAATGTGCATTGGCCCTCATTGCAATAGGATTGGAATTCAACAGTATGGTAATTTTCATGAAACTGTTGCAAGTACTGTGTGCGGTTTGCATGTCCTTGCCTTGAAGTTTGAGTTGCTTGAATTTGCTAACTTGATTCCTGGAATGTGAATTTTGTTTCTTGTGGTGATGAGTAGAAAGAATGTTGATCTCAATTCCGTAGGGTCAGGGAGTATTAATGTTTGTTTGCTTGTTTTATGTGTATGTATGTCACCGTCATTGGTGGTCACTCGAAACGAGTATGACTGTCCTCCCATTGAGGTCGCCTGTGCGTGACTTTGTTTAACGTGGGGAGACTGGTGCACAGCCAGCCACCCCAGTCCTTGACAGATCTGGGTCAGGATCCGGTGGCATGGAGTCCAAGACCACCCGAGACCCTTTTCTGCTGCAGCCTTCATCCGCCTTCAAGTCAAGTCAAGTCAAGTGAGTTTATTGTCATGTGTCCCCTGGTAGGACAATGAAATTCTTGCTTTGCTTGAGCACAACAGAACATAGTAGGCATTTACTACAAGGCATTCTATAAATATATACACAATGGTCAATATACTGATAGAGTGCAAATAACAGTATTGGCTAGTAAAGTTCAGTGTTATGTCCGAGCCAGGTTTAATAGCCTGATGGCTGTGGGGAAGTAGCTGTTCCTGAACCTGGTCGTTGCAGTCTTCAGGCTCCTGTACCTTCTACCTGAAGGTAGTAGGGAGATGAGTGTGTGGCCAGGATGGTGTGGGTCCTTGATGATGCTGCCAGCCTTTTTCAGGCAGCGACTGTGGTAGATCCCCTCGATGGAAGGGAGGTCAGAGCCGATGATGGACTGGGCAGTGTTTCCCAGCCGTTGTGACGCTCCAGTGAAGTCAGCCATCATCCTCCGCCTGTTCAACCGTTGAGGTCTTGGTTGGATTGCTCTTTGTCAGAGAGGTATGTAAGTATCTATCTATACTTAACTAAAACTCTCATCTTGTCCTCTTCCGGTTTGCGTTGTTTTTAAATTTGCGCAAAACGGTACCCGATACCGCTATGATTTTTCGCCACCTTACTCGCCATTCTCCTGTGCTGCAAGTGCATCAAGTTTTGTTCCGATCGGTGAAAGTTATTGGGTCTTCACTCCTGTCATTCGCGAAGACGGCGACGCCCCTTTTGGCACCCACTCTCAATCACCGACGGTGAGAATAAAGCTGAAAGAGCGGAGTGAGCAAAGTGCGGGCGGGGGGTGTGTGTGTGTGTTCGCGGGCGGGAGCTGTGTGTGTGTGTGTGTCCGCGGGCGGGGGGCTGTGTGTGTGTCCGCGGGGGGGTTGTGTGTGTGTGTGTGTCCGCGGGCGGGGGCTGTGTGTGTGTGTGTGTGTGTGTGTCCGCGGGGGGGTTGTGTGTGTGTGTGTGTCCGCGGGCGGGGGCTGTGTGTGTGTGTGTGTGTGTGTGTGTCCGCGGGCGGGGGCTGTGTGTGTGTGTGTGTCCGCGGGCGGGGGCTGTGTGTGTGTGTGTGTGTGTGTCCGTGGGCGGGGGCTGTGTGTGTGTGTGTGTCCGCGGGCGGGGGCTGTGTGTGTGTGTGTCCGTGGGCGGGGGCTGTGTGTGTGTGTGTGTGTCCGTGGGCGGGGGCTGTGTGTGTGTGTGTGTCCACGGGCGGGGGCTGTGTGTGTGTGTGTGTCCGTGGGCGGGGGCTGTGTGTGTGTGTGTGTGTGTGTGTGTGTCCGTGGGCGGGGGCTGTGTGTGTGTGTGTCCGTGGGCGGGGGCTGTGTGTGTGTGTGTGTGTCCACGGGCGGGGGCTGTGTGTGTGTGTGTGTGTGTGTGTGTGTGTGTGTCCGCGGGCGGGGGCTGTGTGTGTGTGTGTGTGTGTCCGCGGGGGGGTTGTGTGTGTGTGTGTGTGTGTGTCCGTGGGTGGGGGCTGTGTGTGTGTGTGTGTGTGTGTGTCCGCGGGGGGGGTTGTGTGTGTGTGTGTGTGTCTGCGGGCGGGGGCTGTGTGTGTGTGTGTGTCCGTGGGCGGGGGCTGTGTGTGTGTGTGTCCGCGGGCGGGCAACGGGGACGGGAGCCGCTGAGTGAGTCCGGAGCCAGGACCAGGAGCCGCTGAGCACCCCCCCCATTTCCACTCCCCCCCACACCTCCCGTCACCCCCCCACCACACACACCCCTCCCCCCCTCCCACGTACACCCCCTCCCCTACCCCCAAACCCCCCCACACCCATCCCTCCCACAAACCCCCCTCCCCCCTCACATGCCTCCCTCCCCCCACCTGCCTCCCGCCCACACACCCATCCCCCCCCTGCCCCCCCTCCCCCACACCCCCGCCTCCCTCCCACCTCTGGGACATATGACAATAAAACACTCTTGACTTGACTTGTGTTGGATTATCTCATTGATGTGCAAAAGAGGAACGGAAATTATGCGGTAGTTAATACCCAAGTTGGAGAATCTGGAATTCAAAGGGGCGGAGGGATTAGGGTGGATTGGTCTAAGGTTAAAGGGTCAGGAACGCGATAGGGAGTTTTTTTTCCAAAAGGACTACAAATCCAAATATAATTCTTTACCTGAGCGATGATGACGACTCTTTGGTCATTTAGGGGAGCTCAGTGGCACAACTGGTAGAAATGCTACCTCACGAAGCCTTTCACTGCACCTCGGCACACGTGACAATAAACTGAACTGAGACTGAAACTGAAACAGCGTCAGAGACCCAGGTTTGATCCTGACCTTGTTGTGCTGTCTGTGCTGGAAGTTTGCACGTTCTCCCTAGTGAGCGGGTGGGCACTAGGGAGAACGTGCAAACTCCGCACAGACAGCACACAAGGTGGAACAGATAGAACAATGAAATTCTTACTTGCAGCAGCACAACATAAAATGTAAACATGTGGGTTCCCACATGCCAAAGACGTGCGGGTTTGTCGGTTAAGAGGCCTGCAAATTGCCCCTAGTGTGTAGGCGGTGGATGCGAAGGTGGTACTGGGGCAGATGCAATATTGGTGTTAAAGAGATGTTGAGATAGGTACGTGAACGTATCAGGAATGAAGTGATACGATTGCATGCGGACAGAAAAAATCAGTTTAATTTAGCACATGTACATAGCGCGGACATTGTGGGCTGAAGGGCCTGCCCCTATGCTGTAGTGCTCAATGGTCTATTTGGGTAGGGTGATGATCGCATTAAAATTGGGCATTTTCTATAGATTTAGTAGTAAAATTAGGAAGAAGTTCACTCAAAGGGGAGTCTTCTGGTTCTGACACTGGAGGCGAAGGGTGGGACAGTGGGGCAGCGGTAGAGTTGCTGCCTTACAGTGCTCACAGCGCCAGTCCTGGGTTCGATCCTTGCTACGGGTGCCTGAATGTACGGAGTACATACGTTCTCTTCCTGATCTGCGTGGATTTTTGCCGAGAACTTTGGTTCCCTCCACGTTCCAAGACGTACAGATTTGTAACTTATTTGGGCTTGGTATAAATACAAAAAAATATAGCCCCCAGTGTGTGTAGGATAATGTTAATGTGCGGGGATCGCTGGTCGGCGCGGACTCGGTGGGCCGAGGGCCTGTTTCCGCGCTGTATCTCTAAACTAAAACCGAAACTAATTAAAGCTTTGAGGATGGAATGATAAGCAGAATGATTTTAGGATTAGAAGGATTAGGTTATGAGGACAGGTTAAATATATGAAGCTTACATTCTAAGTATAGAGGATTAAAAAGTGAGCTAATCGAGGCATTTAAGAATCGCTAGTGTGGATAAAGGGAGACTATAACCTCAGTGGGCACATGGAGAGCTGGTGGAATAACCGGAGTGGAGTTGACCGCAACCTGGCCCTGGCCACCAGAAGAGCGAGAATAGGGAGACGGTCAAACAGAGTTCAACACATGAGCCATGTTAAATGGATCCCAACTTGTTGGGATGCAGACGGATCAAGAACGCATCTTCCATCTAGGTCTATTACTAGGGTGGCACGGTGGCGCAGCGGTAAAGTTGCGGCCTCATAGCATTACTCCAGCATTTTGTGCCTATCTTCGGTGTGACCCAGCATCTACAGTTCCTTCCTCCACAGAAAGCATTCGCTGGATGGATGCCGAGAGCAATGATGTGCTTGTGCTGGAGAGCTGTGTTGCTCTGTAAAAGTCGGCAGATTCCAATCAGTGGTCCAGAGAGAGAGAGAGCAGCTTAATCAAATATTAGGTTTCAAACTGAAGAAACAGCTGCTGGTGGAGCAGAAGCATGAATCAAAACAGGGTAGAGCTTCAGTCAACAACAGACTTTCAGATGAGAAGGGGCTATCCAATGATGGTCTGGTATGGTACTTCATTCGTCACAGGTACAGTGAAATCCATGTTTGTGTCCAGTTCGGTACAATAACACCGTACATAAGCACTTAGACGTACCTTAGATAAGCATCTCCGATACTGTACATGTAGTATAGCAGTAGTACACTGAGACAGTATTCAGAGTCGTCTGAAGAAGGGTCTCGACCTGAAACGTCACCTGTTCCTTTTCTCCGGAGATGTATCTGTCCCGCGGAGTTACTCCTGCTTTTTGTGTCTATCTATCTTCGGTTTAACCAGCATCAGCAGTTCCTTCCTGTACTGAGTCGCCAGTTTGCCACCATTTTCAAGTCCCAGTTGTTGTAAGCGCAGGGTCCTTGACCTGACTATGAAGGCCCATTGTCCTGGCAGCGTTGCAGGGTCAGCCTGGCCAAAGCGTGGCCTTGCTGTCCTCCGCTCCTGCTGTCTAGCCTCCAGCTGCCTCCTCTCGGGTAGCCACAGAAACCTTTCAAAAGTGACTAAGATTATCACCTTGTTATCTGGATAAATATTATTCCTCCTCCAGCGCCAATGAAACAGACAATCTGATCGTTCCAATTTGGGCTTTGTGGGGCGTCTGCAGTGTATAAGTTGGTGGCTGCGTTCCATTACTCCAGCTGCCTGACTCTACTCCATGTACGTAAGTGATTGCCTTTTAATTTGAGAAATAAGTTCATAGGTCGTAGGAGTAGAATTAGGCCATTCGGTCCATCGATTCTACTCCGCCATTCAATCATTGGCTGATCTATCTTCCCCTCTCAACCCCATTCTACTGCCTTCATCCCATAACGAGATGGAGAGACCAGTGGAAGTCAGCGGAACCATCTAGGCTACACCAGTACATCGATGACCCCATGGACGTCCCTGGCCAGGACCTTCCCCCGAAAGCAGTGGACAACCCTCAACCGCATGAGGACAGGCATCGGACGCTATGGAGTAGCGATGAAGAGGTGGGGCCTCGTGGACAGCGAATGCCTCCTGCGAGTGTGGGGACCCAACACGGACAGTGGAGCACATAGTCACCAGTTGCCCCAAACACCGGCCACCGAATGGGGAACGAGGTCTGATTGACCTGGACGATGACACGTTGGCCTGGCTCGCCTCAACGGAGCTGCAGGTCTAAAAGACACACGACAGAAGAAGAAGATCCCATAACCCCTGACACCCGTACTAATCAAGAATCTGTTCATCTCTGCCTTAAAAATATCCGTGGACTTGGCCTCCACAGCCGTCTGTTGAAATGAAGTCCACAGATTCATTATCCTCTGACTAAAGAAAGTCCTCATCCCCATTCTAAAGGTATCTCCTTTTATTCTGAAGCAATGCCCATTGTTTTAGACCAGTGGAAACATCCTCTCCACATCCACTCTATCCAAGCCTTTCACTATTTGGGTTTGTTTCTTTGAGGTCCCCCCCCCCCCCCCCTCATCCTTCTAAACTCAAGCGAGTACATGCCCAGTGTCGTCAAGCACTCATCATACGTTAACCCAATCATCCCTGGGATCATTCCCGTAAACTTCCTCTGGCGCCAGCATATCCTTCCTTATATCCTGCGATCACCAAAGGCAGTAATATAGACATTCATTCACTCTTTCTTGCTCTCCCTCTCTCACTTTCTTTTTCTATCTCTCTCTCTCCGACTCTTTCATTGCCCAAATCTGTTGTACAGCATACCTCCCTATACCCTGGCTGCAATGATTATCCTGTACAGATAAGAATCCGATTTGCAATCTTCCTATTGTTAGTTTAGTTTAGAGATACAGCGCGGAAACAGGCCCTTCGGCCCGCCGAGTCCGCACCGACCAGCGATCCCCGCACATTAACACCATCCTACACACACTGGGGACAATATACACTTACACCAAGCCAATTGACCTGCAAACCTGTGCGTCTTTGGAGTGTGGGAGGAAACCCAAGTTCTCAGAGAAATCCACGCAGCTCACGGGGAAAATGTACAAACTCCGTACAGACAGCGCCCGTCGTCGGGATCGAACCTGGGTCTCTGGTGCTTTAAGGCAGTAGCTCCACCGCTGCGCCACCAAGCCGCCAAGTTCTAAACTGGAAATTGCGCTCACCTTGAATGCCCAAGGGATTGTCAGGATCGACCCCGGGTCTCTGGCGCTGCAAGGCAGCAACGCTACCGCTGCGCCATCCTGCTGCCGCTTGAGGGCGGAATAAAGCAAAGGACAAACAATACTGCTCGCTGTACCCGGTAAATTACTTTTGGATTACAATACAACAGGCTTGATACTGCATCAGAAGCCGGAGACCTTATTAAAGTGTTCAGTGAGCCGTAGAGTGTGTTAATGTGTGGCCTGTCCTCTGGCCTACTGTATAAACTGTTGGAGGATTGACTCGATCCACTCCTAATTTAGAGATTACAGTATCTCCTGCTGGCACACACCTGTGTCCTCAATCACGCCTACAGCGAAGTGGCAACTCAAGAAGCAAACAAATAAAATGAAGTTTACATCAACAATTAGGGCGGCACGGCGGCAGAGTTGCTGCCTCACAGCCGGAGACCCGGGTTCCATCCTGACTGCAGGTGCTGTCTGTACGGAGTTTGCACGTCCCCCCCGTGACCGTGTGGGTTTTCTCCGGGTGCTTCGGTTTCCTCCCACACTCCAAACGCGTGCAGGTTTGTTTAGTTTAGTTCCGTTCAGAGATACAGCGCGGAAACAGGCCCTTCGGCCCACCGAGTCCGCGCCGACCAGCGATCATCCCGCAACACCAGCACTATCCTACACACCAGGGAAAACTTACGAATTTTTTTCCCCCGAGGCCAATTAACCTACAAACCTGAAGACAGACACAAAAAGCTGGAGCCACGCAGCGGTACAGGCTGCAACTATATGGAAAAGGAATAGGCGACGTTTCGGGTCGAGACCCTTCTTCATCACTGTCCCCTTTTTCCAGAGATGCTGCCCGTCCCGCTGAGCCACTCCAGCTCTTTGTGTCCGTCTTCGGTTTAAACCCGCACCTGCAGGGTTCACCCCTAGTCAGGTTCACTAGTGGGAGAGTCTAAGACCAGAGGTCACCTACGGGTTCCATCCCGTAGACAGGATGGAACCCGGGTCTCCGGCGCTGTGAGGCCACAGCTCCACCCTCATTAGCTCCAATGGAGGTTATTGTTTACTGTTTAGTTTATTGTCATGTGTACCGAGGTACAGTGAAAAGCATTTGTTGGAAAGCATTTAATTGGCTTCTGTAAGTTTGTAAATTGTCCCTAGTGTGTGGGGTAGTGCTAGTGTATGGGGTGATCGCTTGGTCGGCGAGGACTTGGTAGGCCGAAGGGCCTGTGTGTTTCCACGCTATATCTCCATGGTCTGAAGTCTAATTAAAATGAGTTTTCGTGGTCTATCCAAATCTTTTATTTTTGCAGTGTGGGAGTTGTTGGAATGTATTGCCCTTTCCTAGTTAAGGCTGACTTCTTGAACCTGTCGTTTGAAACAAATTACATGTTTTCCACAGTCATTTCAGGGACAAGCAATGATCACGGAACTGGCTAACACGGAACTAATTACTCCCTAATAATAGTGAAATCAACGGTGTTTTTAGATAAAGTCACGGTCACTGTTACCAGAATCTTTTCTTATTTCTAGTAGGTAATAAATAGTCCAAGAGTCATGCAGCTTTGAAGCAGGCCATTCGGCCCACCAAGTCCATGCCTACCAATGGCAAACCATCTGGGTCAATTCCACCTTCCAGCACTTGGCCCATAGCCTTCCATACCTAGATGATTCAACTGTTTATCTAGAAATTAGTTTAGTTTAGTTTAGTTTGGAGATACAGCACAGAAACAGGCCCTTCGGCCCACCAAGTCCACGCCGACCAGCGATCCCTACACACTGGCGCTACCCTACACACTAGGGAAAATGTACAATGTTTCCAGAAGCCAAATTAACCTACAAACCTGAACGTCTTTGAAATGTGAGAGGAAACTGGAGTACCGGGGAAAATCCACGCAGGTCATGGAGAAGAACGTACAAACTCCGTACAGACAGCACCCCTAGTCAGGTTCACTAGTGGGAGAGTCTAAGACCAGAGGTCACAGCCTCAGAATCAAACGAACGTTCCTTTAGGAAGGAGATGAGGAGCAATTTCTTTAGTCAGAGGGTGGCGAATCTGTGGATATTTTTAAGGCAGAGATGGATAGAATCCTGATTAGTACGGGTGCCAGGGGTTATGGGGAGGAGGCAGAAGAATGGGGTTAAGAGGGAAAGATAGATTAGCCATGATTGAATGGTGGAGTAGACTCGATGGGTCGAATGGCCTAATTCTGCTCCTATCATTTATGAACTTATGAACCCAGGTTTCTGGCACTGTAACATAGAAACATAGAAAATAGGTGCAGGAGCAGGCCTTTCAGCCCTTTGAGCCAGCACCGCCATTCAATATGATCTTGGCTGATCATCCAAAATCAGTACCCCGTTCCGGCTTTTTCCCCATGTCCCTGGATTCCATTAGCCCTAAGAGCTAAATCTAACTCTCTTGAAAATATCCAGTGAATTGGCCTCCACTGCCTTCTGTGGCAGACAAATTCACAACTCTCTGGGTGAAAAAGTTTTTCCTCATCTCTGTCCGCAAGGCAGCAACTCTACTGCTGCGTTCCCGTGCCATCCTTAAAGGAGGGCTGATGTGACTACATATACACATGCTCCTTCTCAAGAGAATGGACATCAATGATGTGTGGAATCTCCCTCCTCTTTCCCCTCCTGATCCTATGGGGACCATTTGACGAACACCTAATGGTAAATTAATAACACCCAGTCTCTTCCGAGATTCTTTTGTCAGACACCCAACAAAATTGGGTGTCTGACAAAACAAAATTGATGTTAATTCAAAGCAAGTGATCTGGAAAGCCTTCGTAGAATCTTCTGAAAGGTCAGATTCAAAATGGCTCTAAATTAATGGGCTTTGCATTATTTTGTAAAGAAATACCATTGAAGTATTAATTATATTGTGCATCATTATCCAGCCAGTATAGGCTTTTCCCCTTGTCCTGTTGTTGGACCCTATCAGGAACCTACCATTCCACCGGGTGGCGCCACGAATGGCAGCCTTGCCAGCAGCTCGTGTGTTTTTTCGGCTTTTTAAAATTATTTTTAGTGTGTCTAAATGTATGTTTTAATGTCTCTCAGTATGTCTGTGGGGGAGGAGGGGGGAATAGGGGGAAACCGTTTTCAGTCACTTACCTCGACGGAGATGCGACTTTTTTCCATGTCGCATCTTCGCCCCACCCCCCCCTAACAACTGGTTTGGTGCGGCCTGACTTTTTTTGGGTGAACTGGGGCTGGGGACTGGACATTGTGCCTTCCCCCACAGTGGAAATCATTGTGGGGGGATGATTTTTGTATGTAATTGTTTGTAATTGTATTTGTTAGTCTGTGTTCAAGATGGCGGTCGGAGGGGAGAGTGGACGCTGGCGCGGTTTCGTTGCCGCTGCTCTCTCCTCAAATTGTGCTTCTGATTTTCTTTTTTGTCTTTTTGGAAGGAATTCTGTCCCTGATTTGTGTATTGGTCTTTATAACTTATTTTTTTAAATTCTGATTATATGTTTCCTATAAATCTCTGTAAGGTGTCCTTGAGACCTCGGTATAAGGCGCCCGTAAATAAAATTCGTTATTATTATTATTATTATCCAGACCGGAGACCGGCCCAGAGCTTCAAGCGGCAGGCGTGGCGCGGATTTACCATCGCGGAGCTGCAATCCGTTTCCGAGGATCACCAGTGTTGGAGCTCCGACCACTGGTGCTGTGGACTTTAACATCGTGGAGCCGTGGTCTGCGGAGCTTCTAGCCGTGGGCGCGGCGGGTATTTTAACATCGCGGAGCTGCGATCCGTTTCCGAGGATCACCAGTGTTGGAGCTCCGACCGCGGGGCCTGTGGACTTTAACATCGTGGAGCCGCGGTCTCTGGTAAGAAGTGGCCGATTCGGGAACTCCAAGCCGCGGAGTGTGTTCCGATCCATCCCGACGTCAGAGTTTGTCGATCATCCCGACGAGAGGGCCTGAACATCTGTAGCAGCCACTGCGGAGTGTTCAAGGCCCCGACCACGGGTGAACAAAGGAGGAAGATGACTGAGATTTATTGCCTTCCATCACAGTGAAGAATGCTGATTCCACTGTGGTGGATGTTTATGTTAAATTCTATTGTGTATTGTGTTCTTTTTACTTGTATGGCTGTATGGCAACTCAAATATCACTGTATCACAATTGGTGCATGTGACAATAAATGCGAACTTGAACTTGAACTTGAAACCGGTGGGGAGGGGGGTAATTAATCCTGGCAGTTTAATCTTTACATTTATTAATATGAAAACCAATTAATAAAACAGTGATGGCTTTTGAGTCCACGCTGTCTATCAGGCCTAGGTAATTGTTGCTAACTTCAAGGGATCTCTCCTTTCTACTTCCTTGCTTATACATACCTTACTTACACAGGTAGCAGAGGTAGCTTTGAGTGTTGAGAGGTAAAATGGCATGAGCATTGAATTCTCTAATTTTATATCATACCCCTCTTCCCCTCCCCTCCCCTCCCCTATCCAGGCACGCACCCATTTCTCCAAATATCCTGTCCCCAGTTACCCTGTTCCTTTCCCCTCCCTCGTACACCCACCTCTCATCTCCGCGTACTTGATTTATTTATTATCCCCCTCTCTCTCTTCCGTTCTATCCTCTTCCACCTACATCTCTCCCTCTTCACTGCTTTCCTCTCCCCATCTGACACCCCTTTTAATATCGTTTTTGCTTAGCTTTGTTTAGAGATACACCACGGAAACAGGCCCTTCGGCCCACCGGGTTCGTGTACGCGCCGACCAGAGATCGCCCTGTACATGAACCGACGCACGCTAGGGACAATTTTACAACTTACTGAAGCCAATTAACCGACAAACCCGCACGTCTTTGGAGTGAGGGAGGAAACCGGAGCACCCGGAGGAAACCCACGCGGTCACAGGGAGAAGGTACAAACTCTATACAGACAGCACCCGTAGTCAGGATTGAACCTGGGTCTCTGGCATTGTAAGGCAGCGAAACCTTTCATGTTAATTAACTGCTTCTGTCTTCCCCCTTTATCACAGCACTCTCCTTTTCATACCCCATCCCTCTCTCCCAGCCACCTGCCTTGCTTCAGCGAACCTCTACCTGTTGTGAATAATGCTCATCGACCTGAAACCGTGAGTGTGTTTCTTTTGATGTCACAGGGACGGCTTGGACAGCTCATTGTTTTTGACATTTTCTGCTAATAACACCCTCATAATTGGGTCAGTACTATAAATGCACAATGATTCAGCTAATTACTGTTGGGTTTTTAAATATAGTACAACCTATTTTGCAAATGCTCCAGTGAATTAAGGTACAGTAATTAAAACCAAAAGGCATTGGAAATGTAGAACAAATCATCCCGACATCTGAAAGAGAAGCATAACTTGATGGTTCTAATGTAACCCATTGCTGGTAAAGAGCTAATACAGTCCTCCATCAAATTTCAGGCACCCTTGGTTCCAGAGCTTTGCTGGACTAACAGAAGTCACGATATAATAATACAACAATACACTTCTGACCCACTAATTATACCCTACCCTGTCTCTCAAGCACTAGAAATAAAACAAATATTAAATGTAAATCTTTTTAATTTTTTTTTATTTATCATTATATTTGTGGGCGCCTTTCAAAGACTCTCAACGACGCCTTGCAGATAAGCAGATTACAAAACATATAAGCAGAATAAAAAATTAAAAAATAGTAGGGACATCAACAACATAGTCTGCTCAACCTCTCCCAATAGCTCAGGCCCATCAAGTCCTGACCACATACTAGCCACGAAAATAGACACAAAGTACTGGAGCAACTCAGCGGGCCATGCGGCATCTCTGGAGAAAAGAATCAGGCCATTCGGCCCATCGCGTGTGCTCTGCCGTTCCACCATGATTAATTAGTTCTTCTCAACTCCATTTTCCTGACTTCACTCCATAACCTTTGACGCCCCGACTAATGAAGAGCCTATCAATCTCCACTTAAAAATATCAAATAACGACCTCCACAGCCGTCTGTGGCAACAAATCCAACAGATTCACCACCCTCTGGCTAAAAATGGGGAGTAATGGGGAGTGTCAAAAGAGGAGAGAGAGGTAGATATATGAAAATTATTTTGGAAGTGTTGGCCTATGGAAGGCAAGGCCACCACTAATGCAGTCATTAACGGTATTGATGCACATGAATTGATAGAGTGCAGAGACCCTGAGAAGAAGGTAAGGATAGAGGAGGTGTAAAGATTGTTGAATAGGAGTTGAGGGGAGAAGGAAAAGGAAGTTTTACTCATGTAAAACCTTGCATGACTGGAAGTTAGTGTAGGGTAGTGAGATTGAAAGTTGGGTGATACCATGTAATCAAAGGACATACCTTTAGATGGGAGATGAGAAGACATTTCTTCAGCCAGCATTTTAGACTAATTTAGTTCAGAGATACAGCATGGAAACAGGCCCTTCGGCCCACTGAGTCCGTGGCGACCAGCGATTACCTGTACACTAGCTCCATCTTACACAGTAGGGATGATTTAGAGAGGCCAATGAATCTACAATTAACCGGGCGGCACGGTGGTGCAGCGACAGAGTTGCTGCCATACAGCACTTGTAGCGCCAGAGACCCGGATTGAATCCCAACTACGGGTGCTGTCTGCACGGAGTTTGTACCATGACCATGTGGGTTTTCTCCGAGCTCTTCGGTTACCTCCCACACTCCAAAGATTTAGAGGTTTGTAGGTTAATTGGCTTGGTTAAATTATAAATTGTCCCTAGTGTGTGTAGGATAGGGCTAATGTGTGGGGATCGCTGGTCGGCACGGACTGGGTGGGCCAAAGGGCCTGTTTCCGCGCTGTATCGCTGAAACTAAAACTAAAAACTAAAACTACAAACGAAAGCGATCACTTCGTATGCGAGCACTATTCTACACACTAGGGAGAACGTACAAATTTACAGAAGCCAATTAAACTACAAACCTGAGGTAGACAAAAGTACTGGAGAAACTCAGAGGGTGCAGCAGCATCTACGGAGCGAAGGCAAGCTTGGGCAGTCTGCACCCTAGTGGCATAAACATTGAATTCACCAATTTCCGGTAGCCTTTGCTATCTCCTCCCCTTCGCAGCTCTCCCTCAGCCCTCGGGCTCCTCCTCTTCCTTTTTCCTTTCTTCTCCCCATTCCCCCCACCCCCCCCACCCTACATCAGTCTGAAGAAGGGTTTTGGCCCGAAACGTTGCCTATTTCCTTCGCTCCATGGATGCTGCTGCACCCGCTGAGTTTCTCCAGTACTTTTGTCTACCTTCGATTTTCCAGCATCTGCAGTTCCTTCTTAAACATTTAACCTACATACCTGTACGTCTTTGGAGTGTGCGGGGAAATCGGAGCATACAGAGAAAACCCACGCGGTGGTTATGGGGAGCACAAGCAAACTCCGTATAGACAGCACCCCGTAGTTAGGGTTGAATCCGGGTCTCTGGGGCTGTAAGGCGGCAACTCAGGAAATCAATGCCTCAGATGTCTATGGAAGCTAAGTCATTGGGTGTTTTTTTAAAGTGGAGAGTGATCTGTTCTAGATTAATAAAGGTGCCAAAGGTTATGGGGAGATGGCAGGAGAATGAATTGAGCGGGAAAAATAGGTCAGCTTTGATTGAATGGTGAAGTCGACTCAATGGGCTGAATGGCCTAATTCTGCTCCTACTTCTTACGGTCTTAAGGTCTTACGATCCCTAAAGCTTGCGAATCGGATGACGGTGAAATGAAAGGCGTGGAGCTACACAGAGGCTTGAGTCTGAGTTATAGATGAGCCTGTTCCAAAATGAAGCAAGACTCCAGATCCAAGAGTGAGTGAACACATAAATGTATTTGCAACTTAATGGCCCTGAAACGATTCGTGACTTTTTAATTGTCGACAAATTATTCCTTAGGTTTCTGATGCGTGGCTTCCATCAGTCATTAACTGCCATCTTTCATGACATTGAGGTCTTTGATTCCGGCTAATTTGCGAGCACAGATGTTGTTTACATTTTGAACACAGGATATCGAAAAACCCAAACGAATATCAATCATAATCTTTGTAAATATAACGGATGCAAAATGTTTTACTGTTAAACTAATGCCTATGGGCTGTCTTGAATATTACTCCCCTCTATCACTTGGCATCATGTCAACACGCAAAATTATATTCTAATTGCACTTCAGTTATTTATGCATTGGCGTATAACTTGAGTACTCTTAAGGGCAACAGATGTTTTAAAAATGAGTAACACCTGTCAAATCCTTGTGTAAAATGAGAGGAAATTATTCCTGATGTGTGAATCATGTGAGCAAATTTCACTTTACCTGTTTCGTACTAAGTTTTTTGTTTAAGACCTTTGGATGTATCAACCTGCTTTTTTTACAGCCAATTGTGTACTTTGGAAATGTAACTACCGCTGTAATGGGAGAAGCCACGAGCCTGAATAACTTAAGCAAAATTCCTCAAAAGTAGACACCAACTGCTGAAGTAGCTCAGCAGGTCAGACAGAATCTCTGGAGAACGTGGATAGTTGAGTTTGGTTTATTGCCACGTGTACCGACCAAGATACAGTGTGAAAAGCTTTTGTTCCCTGATGTTTTGGGTCAGGGACCAATTGGTCTGGAGAAAGGGCCCACCCAACCCGAAACGTCAGCTATTCATGTTCACCAGAGATTCTGTCCGACCCGCTGTGTTACTCCAGCACTTTGTGGCTATTTTGTTGTACACTTGCATCTGCAGTTCTTTGAGTTCCCCAAAAGTGGATGGGACGATCCAACCCTTGTTCATGTCCAATAAAGCGAACGGCGTGGAGGTGATTAATGATTATGATATATTCCGAATGGATCCAGCGGCTCAAAACTGGTCAACTATCGGGCACATTGAGATATCAGCGGGAGTACATTCAGTCAGAATCTACAATCACTTGGCCTGGCATATCCCTCACTCTCTCATTACAATGCCAGGGGAGAAGGAAAAGGAAGCTTTACTCATGTAAATCCTTGCATGACAAGAAGTCAATGTGGGGAGTGTGATTGAAAGTTGGGTGATACCATGTGATGAAAGGACATACCTTTAGACGGGAGATGAGGAGGAATTAGTTTAGTTTGGAGATACAGTGTGGAAACAGGCCCTTCGGCCCACGAGTCTGCGCCAACCAGTGATTACCCCATACACAAGTCCTATCCTACACACTAGGGACAATTTAGAGAGGCCAATTAATCTACAATTAACCGGACGGCACAGTGCTGCAGTCGTAGAGTTGCTGCCATACTGCGCTTGCAGTGCCAAAGACCCGGGTTCGATCCTGACTACGGGTGCTGTCTGTACGGAGTTTGTACATTCTCCCCGTGACCTGAGTGGGTTTTCACCGGATGCTCCAGTTTCACCTGGGGGCAGGTGGGACTAGCATTAATAGGGCATCTTGGTCGGCTTGGATAAGATGGGCCAAAGGGCCTGTTTCTGTTCTGCATGACTATGACTTAAAGAGATGTATAAAACCATGAGAGGAATTGGTAGGGTGGATGCACAGTGACTTTTACCCAAGGTAGGGGAATTAAGAACTAGGGGACATAGATTTAAGATGAGATTAAATAGGAACCTGACAGGTTAAGACTGGTACTATAACAACATTTAAGGGACCATTGGACAGATACATCAATAAGAAAGGCTTAGAAGGGTGGCACAGTGGCACAGTGGTAGAGTTGCTGCCTTTTAGCGCCACAGCGCCAGAGACCCGGGTTCGATCTCGACCACGGGACCTGTCTGTATGGAGTTTGTACATTCTCCCCATGACCTGCATGGGTTTTCTACAAGAACTTCTGTTTTCTCCCAAACTCCCAAGACGTACAGATTTGTTGGTTAATTGGCTAGGTATAAATATAAATTGTCCCTAGTATGTAGGATAGTGTTAATGTGAGGGGATCGCTGGTCGGTGCGGACTCAGTGGGCAGTAGGTCCTGCTTCCACGCTGTATCTCTAAACTAAAATAAAGTTAAAAAAAGAACATGGCTCAAACTCGGCAAGTGGGACAAACGTAGACGGGCATATTGGTTGGCATGGATGAGTTGGGCCAAAGGGCTTGTTTCTCTGCTGTATGACTCTATCTCTATGACTTTAAGCTGCAGTTGAGGAAAATGCTTAATGAATGCAAGAACGTTGTTGACTACAACGTGAATTGATGTAGTATCAGAGTGAGTCCCACCGCAAATTGGAGGAGCAACGCCTCATATTTCGCTTGGGTGGTTTACACCTCAGCAGTATGAACATTGACTTCTCCAATTTCAGGTAGTCCTTGCTTTCTCCCTCCTTCCCCTCCCCTTCTCAGCTCTCCCACAGCCCACTGTCTCCGCCTCTTCCTTTCTTCTTCCCACCCCCCCCACCCCCACATCAGTCTGAAGAAGGGTCTCGACCCGAACCGTCACCAGTTCCTTCGCTCGATAGATGCTGCCTCACCCGCTGAGTTTCTCCGGCATTTTTGTCTACCCAGTATTTTTAATTCCTCACTAACATACTGATGGCCACCATGGGAGCGTTAGCAGATAAGGCTTGATATCAAGCAACTTCTAATCATGTTAGGAGAGATGATCAATAGCTCAGCCACAGAGGTAGGTTTTAAGGACAACTGGCTCTGAGGAATCGCATGGTTAATCTGCTTGGAAAGTAGGAAATCAATAAAGCCAAGCAAAGTGCTGGAGGAACTCAATAGGCCTGGCAACATCTGTGGAGGGAATGGACAGGTAACGTTTTGGGTCGGGACTCTCCTTCCACCTTCAAAACTATTTTTGTCCGGTTACAATTAGTCTGAAGAAGGATCCTGACCCGAAACGTCAGTTATCCATTTCCTCCACAGGTGCCGCCTGACCCACTGAGTTACACCAGCACTTTGCGTTCAACTCAAGATTTCAGCATCTGTAGTTCCACATGTGTCCAAAGAAATCTTTTGTTTTCCGACTAGTTCCGATTATAGCGCAGGGGCGGCACGGTGTGCACAGCGGTAGAGTTGCTGCCTTACAGCGCCAGAGACCCGGGTACGATCCTGATTACTGGTGCTGTCTGTACGGAGTTTGTACGTTCTCCACGTGACCTGCGTGGCGTTTCTCCGGATGCTCCGGTTTCCTCCCACACTCCAAAGGCGTGCAGGTTTGTGGTTTAATTCTCTTTTGTAAACCGTCCCGAGTGTGTATCATAGAACTAATGTACGGGCGATCAGTGGTCGGCACGGACTCGGTGGGCCGAAGGGCCTGTTTCCATGCTGTATCTCTAAACTAAACTAAACTAACCTAAAAGATTAGGTTAGTTTAGATGCCAGCTGATCTACATCGGTGAGACCAAGCGGAGGCTTGGCGATCGTTTCGCCGAACACCTCCGGTCGGTCCGCAATAACCAACCTGAACTCCCGGTGGCTCAGCACTTCAACTCCCCCTCCCATTCCGTATCTGACCTCTCTGTCCTGGGTCTCCTCCATGGCCACAGCGAGCAACACCGTAAATTGGAGGAAATGCACCTCATATTCCGCTTGGGCAGTCTACATCCTGGGGGTTTGAACATTGAATTCTCCCAATTCTGCTAGCCCTTGCTGTCCCCTCCCCTTCATCAGCCATCTGGTTGTCTCCTCCCCTCCCCCAGCCCTCAGGCTCCTCCTCCGCCTTTTTCCTTTTTTCCTTTCTTCTCCCCACCCCCTATCAGTCTGAAGAAGGGTTTCGGCCCGAAACGTTACCTATTTCCTTCGCTCCATAGATGCTGCTGCACCCGCTGAGTTTCTCCAGCATTTTTGTGTACCTTCGATTTTCCAGCATCCGCAGTTCCTTCTTTAACCTAAAAGATTAGCAGGTAGACAAAAATGCTGGAGAAACTCAGCGGGTGAGCCAGCATCTAAGGAGTGAAGGAATAGGCGACGTTTCGGGTCGAGACCCTTCTTAGCAAGTGCTTTAAAAGAATGGTGTTGACATTATTACAGGAGTGCTGCAGTAATGAAGGTGTGGGCTGCACTTTGTCAGAATATGATGATTTCTAGTCTCTTCCCCCGCTCTCCTCACAGAAAGTATTATAGAACATTTAGGTCAGAACAGCCCATTCTGTTCCCTGGAGTCCAACTTCAGCAGACTGCTCACCATCAGTGAGGTGTGAAGTTGAAACCCCATCTGCTTTTGCTTGGCATCATTTCAAAGAATAGCAGGTAGTTATCCCTTGAGAATAAGCACCAATATTTACCTCTCTGTCGACCTTGCTAAAGGCAGAATCTCTTGCCTTTATCACACCGTGGGTGGTGAGTTTGATGTGCACAATTGACTGTCATGTTTCCTACGTTACAGCATTGACTATCGAGCTCTTTGATTGCAAAGCACTTTGGAATAAATAGAAAGGCCTTGAAAGATAGAAAATAACCTTTCGTATTTATCTGTCCCTCAGGTACTTAATCAATTCCACCAGAATGAAAAAAAGCTTTTATATGTGGTACAACTGTTCTCAGCAGGTAGACCTGAGCCTTGTCAATTCCTTGTTTAGCTTAGAGATACCCCGCGGAAACAGGCTCTTCGGCCCATTGAGTATGCACCAACCAGCGATCCCCGCACACTAACGCTATCCTACGCACATTAGGGACAATTTACACTTATACCAAGCCAATTAACCTACAAACCTGTACGTCTTTGGAGTGTGAGAGGAAACCGAAGATCTTGGAGAAAACCCACACAGGCCACGGGGAGAACGTGCAGACGCCGTACAGATAGCACCGCCCTGTCCCACGATGCGAGTTCATTCAAGTCGCAGTTGAAAAAGAAATCAAACTCGTGGTAAGCACGGAGAATGAACGTAGCGAGTACGTCGGAGCTCGGGGACGTCTCTTAGGGGCTCGTAACGCTAACGGCAGGTACTCGGGAAGACTCGCTAACAGCAGGTAAGCTCGGGAAGACTCGTGAAGATTTTTCAACATGTTGAAAAATGTCCACGAGAGCGGCCATTACTTAAAATCTCCGAGTTCGAATCAGGGCAAACTCGGGAGAACTCTTTGAATGAACTCGTACAGTGGGACAGGGCTTTAAGGCAGCAACTCTACCGCTGCGCCACTGTGCCGCCACTGTGATAGGTAGATCCAATTATTTCAGTAAATCGCTTCCAGCTTGTTTTGCAATGCGAAAACATTTACAATTATCATGAGCAAAACAGTTTACAATGCTAATCTAACGTTCTGTTCAAGTCAGATACAGTATAAGACTGACTATATAAGACACAGTACTGTATTTCAATCTATCTGAAATGGGATACCGGTACATAAAGTGATTGAACTATTGGTCCATCGACAGTGAAAAATTAAACGCAACTTTTTAAGGCATCCTATGAATGACAATATCAATCTTAGTATTAATGTACTCATGCTTGGTATGATTTGACTGGATAGCACACAAACACATGTGTAGGAAGGAACTGGTTTACACCGAAGATAGACACAAAAAGCTGGAGTAACTCAACAGGTCAGGTAACATCTCTGGAGAAACGGAATGGGTGACGTTTAGGATTGAGACCCTTCTTCAGACTGAAAGTCAGGGGAGATGGAAACTAGAGATCTTTCCTGCATCGAGGTACATGTGACCATAATCATCTCCCTCATCGGAGACCCCCGGACTATTTTTAATCAGACTTTATCTTGCGCTAAACCTTATTCGCTTTATCCTGTATTTTGTACACTGCGGATGGCTTGATAATAATCATATATTGTGGCGGTCCCTGGGGGGTAGGCCACTCCTTGGATCATCCCCCTCGCTGGGTGAAGGACAGGGGACTGGTCTGCCACGGGGTTTCCAGACGACCCTGGATTTAGTGCTCTCGAGGTGTGTGTGTGGTGTACTCTTGCTGTAAGGATTAAAGTCTACTAATTGAACCCGTCTGGCGTCTGGCCTTTTACTGACCTCGTCGAGGCCGCTACAATATAGTCTTTCTAAGACTGCATAAGCACGCACCAAAAAGCTTTTCACTGTACCTTGGTAAATGTGACAATAAACCAAACCAAACCAAACCAACACCAATACCAGTTTTTAACTCACATCATCAGTTGCACGTCATTGGTGAGGCCGCATTTGGAGTATTGAGTTCAGATTTAGTCACCGTACAAAAGGAAGAATGTCATTAAGATGGAAAGAGTGCAGAAAAGATTTACAAAGATGTTGCCCGGACTCACTTGAGATAAAGGCAGAGATTGGGCAAGCGAGGACTATATTCACCATATATATATAATTGTATCTCTATTATAAAATATTTATATATATTATATAGCACTATAATTGTTTTTTTTAAAAATATATATATATATATATCTACACAGAAAGCAAACAATAATAGTCATTGTAGAATGTTTACATATCCGTTGTGCTGTTGCAAGTAAGAATTTTATTGTTCCGTTTCGGGGCATCTGACAATAAAACACACAACTTTGATCTGTGCCAAGTTTGCACAGAGCTGTATATAACATCTGAACAGATCCTATTGAGGAAGAGAACATTTTTCAGCTGCCTAAGCATCGTGAAGCAAGCATCAAGAATGTCACGACAACATTCTTCCCTTCAATAGGGTTCTTTTCCTGCAACATCGGGTCACTTCCAAAAGTTCATTTCCTCTGAGAGGCAGCAGTTCATCATCACCATCTGTACAAAGAGAGACTCCGTAACATGCTTAGAGGAACAATTCATTCGAGTGGATTCTTTAAAGTGCAGGGAGAGAAAAGTGTTTCATAGAGTCATAGAGCGATACAGTGTGGAAACAGGCCCTTCATCCCAACCTGCCCACACCGGACACAATGTCCCAGCTACACTAGTCCCACCTGCTCGCGTTTGGTCCATACCTCTCCAAACCTGTCCTATCCATGTACCTGCCTAACTGTTTCTTAAATGTTGGGATAGTCCCTGCCTCAACTACCTCCTATGGCAGCTTATTCCATACACCCTCCACCCTTTGTGTGAAACAGCTACCCCTCAGATTCCTATTAAATCTTTTCCCCTTCACCTACTCAGGGCAAGAGACTCTGTGCATCTACCCTATCTATTCCTCTCATGATTTTATACACCCCAAAACTCTCCCAAACACCTTTGAGAAATTGCACCCCATCTAAAATCTTTCACACTACGATTTTCCCAGTCAATATTGTTCAGTTTAGTTTAGTAATACAGCACGGAAACAGGCCCTTCGGCCCATCGAGTCCATGCCGACCAGCAATTTCCATACACTGCACTATCTGACATACTGAGGACAATTTTCAATTTTCTTTTTAACCAAAACCAAATTAACCTACCAACCTGTTTGTCTTTGGAGTGTGGGAGGAAACCGGAGTTCCTGAAGAAATCCCATGTGGTCAAGGGGAGAACGTACAAACGCCGTACCGACAGCACCCGTAGTCAGGATCAAACCCGGGTCTCTGGCGCTGTAAGGCAGCAACTCTACCGCTGTGCTACCGTGCCGCCCATGGTATTCATAAAGGCTGCACAACCGAGATGGCACTAACAGCAATAGAATTGCTAAACTCACCATAAGTTATATAAGATGTTGGTGAGGCCATATGTGGGATATTGTCTTCAGTTCTGGTCCCCATGTTATAGGAAAGATGTTGTCAAGCTGGAGAGGGTGCAGAGAAGATTTACGAGGATGTTGCCAGGACTAGCGGGCCTGAGCCATAGGGAGAGGTTGAGCAGGCTAGGACTTTATCGAGGGGTGGTCGTATAGAGATGTACATAATCATGAGAGGAATAGATCGGGTTAGCGCAGAGTCTTTTGCTCAGAGTAGGGCAATCGAGAACCAGAGAACATAGGTTTAAGGTGAGGGGGAAAAGTTTGAATGGGAACTTGACGGGTAACTTTTTGGGCACAAAGGGTAGTGGGTGTGTGGAACGGGCTGCCAGAGGAGATAGTTGAGACAGGTACAACTATAACATTTAAAAGACAATTGGACAGCTACACAGATAGGCAATGTTTTGAGAGATGTCGGCCAAATGTGGGCAGGCGGGACTAGTGTAGATGGGGTTTCTTGGTCTGCATGAGAAGTTGGGCTGAAGGGCCTGTTTCCATGCTGTACGACTCCTTGACTCGAAATATCCTCTGTCCATTCCCTCCACAGTTGCTGCCTGACTTGTTGAGTTCCTCCAGCACTTTGTGTTTTGCCCACAATTCTAGCGCCTGCAGTTCCTTATGTCTCTACAATGTTAAGCAAATTTTGTAGTGCACTGAATGAAATGAATTAAACATTAAAGTGGTGTATAGATTACACTACATTATGTTCATGCCGTTGAAAGATACTAAATTTGACTAGCTGTGTCACTTCTACCTCTAATGGCATCTCTCATATATTCTGCTTCTGTTTCATTCCCTTGCATGTTCTCCAAATTATTGACATATTTTCATTTTGCCATTAATATGTTCCTACTTCCTTCTTCAGACTTCAGACTTTAGAATTATAGTACAGAAACAGGCCGTTCGGCCCACCGAGTCCGCGCCAACCAGCAGTCACCCCGCACACTTGCACTATCCTACACACTAGGGACAATTTATAATTTACAGAAGCCAATTGACCTACAAACCTGTACGTCTTTGGTGTGTGGAAGGAAACCAGACCGCCCACAGAAAACCCACGCAAGTCAAGGGGAGAACGTACAAACTCCATGCTGACAGCACCCATAGTCGGGATCGAACCCGGGTCTCTGCCGCTGTAATGGGCCTGTCCCACTTAGGCGACTTTTTAGGCGACTGCAGTCGCCACATGTTCGCGGGTAGTTGCCGGGGAGTCACCTTCATGGTCGTGAGGAGTTCTCGCATTCTGGGAACTTGTCGCGGCCTCTTCGACTAGAATGAAGCCGCCATGGAGAGTAGCGAGAATTCTCGAGCCGTAGGTGGGTCGCCAGGAGGTCCAAATGGGTTGCCAGGAGGTCGAAGGTTCTCGTAGGTTCTCGTAGGTTGTAGCCGGTGCTGAGCGGTGAATTTCATTAGCTCATTGGGAAAGAAAAGGTAAGCAGTAGTTTTCAGAACCAAGGATAACCGACCGGTAATGTTAAATGTCCGCCGAGCTTCACAGCCGTGTATCTCAGGCTTCTTAAAAGTTGTCTCCACTCCTTCTCCCCCCTTCTCCCCCCTCTTTTAAAGGACTTACCCTACACTGTGCTTTAGCCGTCTTTTTCCAGCGCCAACCTTCCTGTTCATCGCGGTGTGTGACTGTTTCACCTTGGCTTTGCACTGTGTGAATTTTTTAGACAGCGTTCCCCCCGCTTGCTCTGTCCCCCGCCTGCATAACGGGCTGGTGAAGGAAGCGATGTGTTTGTGTGTGTGTTCCACTCTGACAGTTGCCGTTCCAGTTGCCGGCTTTTCAGGCGACTGCTGGCAACTTGACAGTCGCCGGCAGTCCGCTGAAAATCACCTAAGTGGGACAGGCCCATAAGGCTGCAATTTGACAGCTGCGCCAGCGTGCTGCCCTATACTAATATTCTTTTACGATATTACACGTTCTCTCCGTCCCATATTAAGTACTTGCTAGTCTCCCATATTGTTTGCCCTTCAGATTTGCTGTTAGTTTCTCCCACTTTTAGTTTTTTTAGTTTCAGTTTTAGACATACAGCGCGGAAACTGGCCCTTCGGCCCACCGAGTCCGCATCGACCAGTGATCCCCGCACATTAACGCTGTCCCACACACACATACTAAGGACAATTTTTAAACATTCCAAACCATTTAACATACAAACCTGTACGTCTTTGGAGTGTCTTTGGAGGTGGGGACTGCCATCGAGTGTGGCAGCCTCAACCGGAAGCTGTTCGTCCTTCACCCTTTTAAAAAATTTTAGTTTGTCAAAAAGTTTTGTTCTGGAGGCCTTTCAGTCTTTTTAAGTGGGGGATGGGGGGGAAGGGGGAAACCATTTTTTCCAGTCACTACCTGGTCGAGGATGCGTCTTTCCTCCGAGCCGCATCTTCCCCCCCCTCCTCGCGGCCTACCATTCGGATTGGCGCGGCCTTTCCTGCCGGAGACTGGCCAGAGCGTCGAGCTGCAGCTTCAGCGGCGGCGCAGCACTGAGGTACCATCGCGGAGCGGGACGATGCCTCACCCGGTTCGCCGTGTGGAGCTCCGGAGTGCTGGGACTGCCGACTTCAACATCGTGGAGCTGTGTTCTGTGGAGGTTCCAGCCGCGGCGGCGCTGACTTCATCATCGCGGAGCCTGGGATCTTTCCCCGAGGTCGCCAGTGTTGGAGCTCCGCCCAGCGCGGCCTGTGGACTTCGGGAGCCGCGGTCTCCGGTAGGAAGCAGCCGTTTCGGAACTCCAAGCCGCTGAGAGCTTTCTTCCGACGCCGGAGTTCCATCATCCCGGCGAGAGGGCCTGAAACATCGGGCTGCCATAGCGGCGATTGCGGAGGCCTCAATAGGCCCCGCTGTGGGTGGATGTTTTTTTAATGTTTAATGTTAAATTCCATAATGTTGTGTTTATCATATTTGTGTGCTGCAATGGCAACTCAAATGTCACTGCACCAATTGGTGTACGTGACAATAATGTCCTTTGTCCTTGTCATTTGTCCTTGTGGGAGGAAACTGAAGATCTCGGAGAAAGCCCACGCAGGTCACGGGGAGTACGTACAAACTCCGCACAGACAAGCACCTGTAGTTGGGATCGAACCCGGGTCTCTGGCGCTGTAAGCACTGTAAGGCAGCAACTCTACCGCTGCGCCACCTTAGACTTAGAATTAGATTCCTTTATTGTCATTCAGACCTTTTCGGTCTGAACGAAATTTCGTTGCCTGCAGTCATACATATAATAATAAATAACAAAACACACAATAAACACAAATTAACATCCACCAGATCACTTCCACCTGACGTGGTCTGCATTTATAGAATTATTACAAACATAGGGTGCAAAAGTACTTTAAAAAAATAAAAAATTGAGGTCAGGTAAGGGGGGATGATAGTTGAAGAGTTGGTATGTCCTATTTACGTGATGCTCAAAAAAAACCATTTGTTTCTCTTTTTCTTTTCTTTTCTTAGGGCCTATTTCTTAACTCTTTTTCTTTTTGTTTTTAATTTCGCTCTTATAGGGTCTTCGTCCTTTTTTGTTGTTACATTTTCTACACTTTTCTACACTTGCACTTTTTCCTTCACTTTCTTCTTTCTTTCAATCTTTTCTTTTTCTAGTGTAAAAAAATAAATAAAGGGAGTACATTAATTGTAAGAAGATATAAATGACGAGTATTAATGTATGTGGTTGTAATGTAATGTACTTCTAATAAATAAAAATAAAAAAAATAAAAAAAAAAAGAATTAGATTCCTTTATTGTCATTCAGACCTTTTCGGTCTGAACGAAATTTCGTTGCCTGCAGTCATACATATAATAATAAATAACAAAACACACAATAAACACAAATTAACATCCACCACAGTGAGTTCACCAGGCACCTCCTCACTGTGATGGAGGCAAAAGTCTTAAAGTCTCTGTCTCTTCCCTCTTTGTTCTCCCTCTGCGCTGAGGCGATCCAGGCTTCTGATGTTGTGGCCCCGCCGGGTGATGGCAAGTCAGTCCCGCGGCTGAATCCGTGCTCCACTCCGCGACGGGCCGGTTCAAACTCCGCGGCCCGGGGTGGCCGAAGCTGTCGAAGCTGCCGCCCTCCAGCCCAGCGGACGCAGCTGTTGTTGCGGGAGCCCCAGAAAAACAGGTCACCCACCTGTGACCTGCGAGCTCCCGACGATGTCGTCCACCGGGCCCGCGGCCGAGCCTCCGGATTCAGGTCGCCACCAGTGTCTTTGGTCGCCACTGCCGGAACGCCACCGCAGCCCCGAAGCCGGCCAGCCCCGCGCTGGTAAGTCCTGGCTCTGCCTCCGGAGCCTCGAGGTCGGTCGGTCGCAGTTGGAGTTGGAGGCCGGCAGCTCCGCCATTTTGGCCTCAGCGCAGACGGAGGCAGAGAAGGGGGATACGACAAGAAAAAGTCGCATTCCCCGAAGGAAGAGACAAAAAATGTTTCACCCCCCACCCCCCACCCCCCACACATACACAACCCAATAAACTAAAATGTAACTAAACAGGACAAAAGAAAACAACAACAAAAAGTAAAACAGACGGACTGCAGGTGAGCCGCAGCTGTGCAACAGCGCCGCCACTTCCGGACACTTGCCATCTCCCACACTTTTAACTTTTAACTCCAGCACCTTTATCTCATCACAATTAACGACACAAACCTCCCCACCAGATTCTAGCCTGGAACTCACTCGAAGATAATCATTATTCTATCTATACACCTCGACAACTTAGAAGACTGTGAATGATCAGTTACTCATGCCATTGAAGGCTGAAGGATAGATTATTGGACATTAAGGGAAAGAGAGGTTATGGAAAGTTGCAAAGTTAATGGAAGTATGAGATCGCCTATGAACAGGGCAGAACATGTTTAATGAATTGCATTGTCCCCTAATACTTTTAGATTCGTTTAGGTTAGAGACACGGCATGGAAACAGGCCTTTCGGCCCACCGAAGTCCACACCGATCGACGATCACCCATACACTCGTTCGATCTTACACACTAGAAGCCACTTAACTTACAAACCTGCATGTCTTTTGAACGTGAGGGGGAAACTGAAGCACCCGGGGAAAACCCACACGGTCACAGGGAAAATGTGCAAACTCCATACAGAGAAGGCTTAAGGGGCTGGACAGGCTAGATGCAGGAAGATTGTTCCCGATGTTGGGGAAGTCCAGAACAAGGGGTTACAGTTTAAGGATAAGGGGGAAGTCTTTTAAGACCGAGATGAGAAAAAAAAATTCACACAGAGAGTGGTGAATCTGTGGAATTCTCTGCCACAGAAGGTAGTTGAGGCCATTTCATTGGCTATATTTAAGAGGGAGTTAGATGTGGTCCTTGTGGCTAAAGGGATCAGGGGGTATGGAGAGAAGCAGGTACAGGATACTGAGTTGGATGATCAGCCATGATCATATTGAATGGCGGTGCAGGCTCGAAGGGCCGAATGGCCTACTCCTGCACCTATTTTCTATGTTTCTATGTAAGACCCCTAGTCAGGATTGAACCTGGGCCTCTGGCACTGTAGGGTAGCAACTCTACCACTGTATTGCCCTGCTTTCATTAGAAACCATCTTCTAACTTCTAGCTTCTGGGCACTCATTATTCCATATAAAAATCAACAAAATATTTTGGTTAGATTCCAGCCTGTAACTCATTTGTTAGTATGTGATATTAAATGTATAAACCAACCTCCGATTAGATTCCGACCTGTAATTAACTCACACTGGGCTATTATTATTCAGCAGACAAACCTCCGGAATTTCTCAATTTCTGAACTCAGTTTCTCGTTCAGAACTCCCGGGTAGGTGAAAGTTTAAAAAAACCCTGCAGATGCTGGAAATCTCAATGCAAAAAGCATTGAGTAGACCAGGCAACAGACCAGGGAAAAGAAACTGTTTACGTTCAGTTGGCTAAGAAGGCGGGAGTGGGCCGTGTGGCGCAGCGGTAGAGTTGCCGTCTTACAGCGCCAGAGACCCCGGTTCGATCCTGACTACGGGTGCTGCCTGTACGGAGTTTGCACGTTCTCCCCGTGGCTGCGTGAGTTTCCTCCGGGTGCTCCGGTTTCCTCCTACATCTCAAAGACGTGCAGGTCTGCAGGCTAATTGGCTTTGGTAAAATTGTGCGTGGTTCCTAGTGTGTAGGATAGTGCTGGCGTATGGGGATCGCTGGCTGGCGTGGAATCTTTGGTGGGCTGAAGGGCCTGTTGCCGCGCTGTATCTCTAAACTAAACTAAACTAAAATCAACTAATCTGAACCAAACTAAACTAAACTCAGCTAAAGTGCACTGAACTAAACTATACTGAACTGAATCGAATGGAACTAAACTCAACTCAACTAATGAGGGGAATAGGTACACAAAAATGCTGGAGAAACTCAGCGGGTGCAGCAGCATCTATGGAGCGAAGGAAATAGGCAACGTTTCGGGCCGAAACCCTTCTTCAGACCCTGAGGGGGGATAATGAGGGGGGATATCTTGGGCAGCCATTATTCTACATATAAACCATTAAATTCCTCATTTAGATTAACCAGCTGCTACTCATCCCAGGTGTCCTCTATTCTAAAAATCAATCATCAGAGGCCTGGAGGAGATTCCAGTCTCTAAATCGCTCTTGCATATCCATTACTAAATATATGCACCTATTGATTGCATCCTGTGATTTCGGTCCTGGTATCTATCACTCCGTGTTTAATTTTGGAGTAAAACTAGAAATTGTGTGCTGATTTCCCTCCCTGGCTTGCCCTCCAACACAGTCCAAGGTGAATTTGATCTGATCTAATTGATGGTCTCTCCAGGTTGATGTGTCCTCTCGCTGCCCAGACTGTTTTAATTGCAAAATCTTTGGATTTAACCTTGAGCGCCTGTTCCCTGAAGGCTGGGACAGGCACAGAGCTACTGGTCCACAAGTAGAACAAACCTAGGCATTCACCGCTGTGGTGGGTAGGCAGTCCAGCGTAGCTCAGGAGGTGTCTAGAAAAAGAACTGCGGAATGCCGGTTTACACTGAAGATAGTCACAAAGTGCTGGAGTAACTCAGCCGGTCAGGCTGCACCTGTGGAGAAAAGGAATGGGTGATGTTTCGGGTCGAGATCCTTCTTCAGGTTGCCTTACTGCCCTACTCTATCCTCACAGATCTGAACATTTTCATTTTCAAGTAATTCCCTTTAAGTGCTACATGACCACAACTCAATGTGTTTAAAAAGCTTCCTGCAGCTGCCTCTGGATCATCTTTACTCCGATTTTTAGAGATAGTGCCCTATCTTGTGTGAGAGTTGACAGCCATCTGGCCCTTGTACTAGAGACCCCCATCAG
>CM075981.1:10599704-10710288 GCA_038087875.1 Malacoraja senta | reverse complement strand
TCTCTCCCTCCTAACCCCATTCTCCTGCCTTCTCCCCATAACCTCTGACACCCGTACTAGATACAAGAATCTATCTATCTCTACCTTAAAAATAGCCGCTGACTTGGCATCCACAGCCTTCTGTGGCAATGAATTCCACAGATTCACCACCCTATGACTAAAGGGATTCCTCCTCATCTCCTTCCTAAAGAAACGTCCTTTAATTCTGAGGCTATGACCTCTGGTCCTAGACTTTCCCACTGGTGTTTAAATAGTTAAGAAACGGTGTGGAGAAAAGCAGCTTTATTCCAGCGATTGAGATCGAGAATGGGAGGATATAATAGATTAAATGTAGGATCCATAACCTCTATTTAAGAGGTAAGAGTTTTACCCAACTGAGCCACTGCTGAATCACAGGCAAAACCTATTTAAAGAGGCAATTCAGGGTATGACTGGAGTTAATAATTGAAGCAAAGACCAAGGCAATATTTAGGAAGGAAACAATCAGATGCTAAACACTTTAACTCCCATTTCCACACTGACTTTTCTGTCCTGGGCCTCCTCCATTGTCAGAGTGAGGCCCAGTGCAAATTGGGGGATCAGCACCTTATATTTCGCTTGGGCAGCTTACACCCCAGCAGTATGAACATTGGCTTCTCTAACTTCAAGTAACCCTTGCTTTCCCTCTCTCTCCATCCCTTCCCCTTCCTAGTTCTCCGACCAGTCTGACTTTCTCCAACTATATTTTATCTCTGTTTGCTTTGCTGTTACCTTCTCTAACAGTGCTAACAGTGATCTATTCTACATTTTCCTTGATCTCAATTCCCTTTGTCCTGTTTTCACATCTTACACTTCCTTATCTATGTACCTCCCTCTCCCCTGACATCGGTCTGAAGAAGGGTCTCGACCCGGAACGTCACCCATTCCTTTTCTCCAGAGATGCTGCCTGTCCTGCTGAGTTATTTCAGCCATTTGTGTCTCCCATGGCAATGTTTAATAGGTTTAGTTTAGTTTAGAGATACAATGCGGAAACAGGCCATTCGTCCCACATGCTTCCCAAGATGGCGCCCAACCCAGGCGACTATTTGCGTGCTAACCACAGAAGCAGATCTACGATAACATATCACAATCCCTCCACACTCCTAAATCTCTACTCCTACAGCAACATTTCTTATACACTGTAAATGGCTTGATTGTAATCATGCATTGTCTTTCACCTGACTGGATAGCACGCAACAAAATCTTTTCACTGTACTTTGGTACACGTGGCAATAAACTAACCTAAACTGAGTCCGTGCCGACCAGCGATCCCCATACACTAGCACTATCCTACACACTAGGGACAATTTACAATATTACAGAAGCCTATTAACCTTCAAACCTGCACGTCTTTGGAATGTGGGAGGTAACCAGGGCACTGGGAGAAAACCCACGCAGTCACGGGGACAATGTACAAACTCCGTACAAACAGCACCCATAAGTCAGCATCGAACCGGGGTCTCTGGCGCTGTAAGGCAACAACTCTACCGCTGCGCCACCGTGTACGGTTGATGAGGTGGCTGAAGAAAAAGTAATAAAAGGATATTGTGATAAAAAAGCAGATACAGCGCATTCAGAAAGTATTCAGACCCCTTCACCTTTTCCACATTTTGTCACATTACAGCCTTATTTAAATTTTTTTATAATCAATCTACACACAATTTTTATCACCAATCTACAAAGAAGCGAAAACAGGTGTTTAGAATTTTTTGCAAAGTAATTAAAAAGAAATAACTGAAATATCACATTTACATAAGTATTCAGACCCTTTGCTATGACACTCAAAATTGAGCTGAGGTTCATCCTGTTTCCATTGATCATCCTTGAAATCTTTCTACAACTTGATTGGAGTCCACCAGTGGTAAATTACATTGATTGGCCATGATTTGGAAAGGCACACACCTGTCTATATAAGGCCCCACAGTTGACGGTGCATGTCAGAGCAAAAACCAAGCCATGAAGATGAAGGAATTTACCTCCAAGACAGGATTGTGTCGAGACACAGATCTGGGGAAGGGTATAAAACAATTTCTGCAGCATTGCAGGTCCCGAAGAGCACAGTGGCCTCCGTCATTCTTAAATTGAAGAACTTTGGAACCTCCAGGACTCTTCATAGAGCTGGCTGCCCGGCCAAACTGAGCAATCGGGGGGAGAAGGGCCTTGGTCAGGGAGGTGACCAAGAACCCGATGGTTACTCTGACAGAGCTCCAAAGTTCCTCTGTGGAGATGGGAGAACCTTCCAGAAGGACAACTATATCTGCAGCACTCCACCAATCAGGCCTTTATGGGAGAGTGGCCTGACAGAAGCAATTCCTCAGTAAAAGGCACATGACAGCCCGCTTGGAGTTTGCCAAAAGGCATGAGAAACAAGATTCTCTGGTCTAATGAATCCAAGATTGAACTCTTTGGCCCGAATGGCAAGCGTCACGTCTGGAGGAAACCAGGCACCGCTCATCACCTGGCCAATACCATACCTACGGTGAAGCATGGTGGGGGCAGCATCATGCTGTGGGGATGTTTTTCACCGGCAGGAACTGGGAGACTAGTCTGGATCGAGGGAAAGATGAACGGAGCAAAGTACAGAGAGATCCTTGATGAAAACCTGCTCTAGAGCTTTCTGGACCTCAGACTGGGATGGAGGTTCACCTTCCAACAGGACAATGACCCTAAGCACATAGCCAAGACAACGCAGGAGTGGCTTTGTGACAAGTCTGTGAATATCCTTGAGTAGCCCAGCCAGACCATGGCTTGAGCCCGATTGAACATCTCCGGAGGGACCTGAAAATAGCTGTGCATCGGCGCTCCCCATCCAACCTGACAGAGCTTGAGAGGATCTGCAGAGAAGAGTGGGAGAAATTACCCAAATACAGGTGTGCCAAGCTTGTAGCGTCATACCCAAGAAGACATGAGGCTGTAATCGCTGCCAAAGGTGCCTCAACAAAGTACTGAGTAAAGGGTCTGAATACTTATGTAAATGTGATATTTCAGTTGTTTCTTTTTAATTACTTTGCAAAAATGTCTAAACACCTGTTTTCGCTTTTTTATTATGGGGTATTGAGTGTAGATTGATGATTTAAAAAAAAAAAGAATTTAATCCATTTTAGAATAAGGCTGTAACGTAACAAAATGTGGAAAAAGTGAAGGGGTCTGAATGCTTTCTGAATGCACTGTGCGTGCAGGAAGGATTACTGCTCTTGTGGATGAATGCCAGCATAGAATAGTAATAAAAAATCTGTGTAATCCTTGGCCTGGTTTAAAGTTAATCGTTTCTGGAATAAAATCAGTGCAGAGAGATCTTGCTACAAACAAGGTCACCCATCTAGCCTGTGCATCTGTTGGAACGATTAGGAAGCATTCTGGAGACAGAATGGTGCTCTGCGGGGTGTATGGCTGAAGGCGGCAGCACGAGGAATAATTAACCTTCCTTAATATAGCACCTCTTAACACCCAGGACATTGCTTAATGTCAATGGAGAAGTTCAGTTTAGTTGACGGAAACAGTGCGGAAACAGGCCCTTCAGCCCACCGAGTCTGCGCCGACCAGCGATCCCCACACACTAGCACTATCCTGCACACACTGGGAACAATTTACAATTTTACCAAGCCAAATAGCCTACAAACCTGTATGTTTTTCGAGTGTGGGAGGAAACTGGAGCAGCCAGAGAAAACCCACGCACGTACAGGCAGCATCCACAGTCAAAGCCCTGTCCCACGGTACGAGTTCATTCCAAGAGCTCTCCCGAGTTAAAAAAAAAAATCAAGCTCATGGTAAGCACGGAGAATGAACGTAGCGGGTACGTCGGAGCTCGGGGACGTCTCTTAGCGCTAACGGCAGGTACTCGGGAAGAATCGCTAACGGCAGGTAAGCACGGGAAGACTCGTGAAGATTTTTCAACATGATGAAAAATGTCCACGAGAGCCCCGAGTACCGACGAGCGGCCATTACCGTAAATCTCCGAGTTCGAATCAGGGCAAACTCGGGAGAGCTCTTGGAATGAACTCGTACCGTGGGACAGGGCTTTTAGGATCGAACCCGGGGTCTCTGGCGCTGTGAGGCAGCAACTCTACCGCTGCGCCACCGTGCCGCCCAAATATTGTCACTATTGCAATGCAGGCAACACTGTGGCTAATCTTCGCACATCCGTATCCAAGAACCATAATGCTATCCTGCCAGATAACTGGGATAGACACAATTACCATTTATTGAGTTCCGTTCTGGGCACCATGTTATAGGAAAGATGTTATCAAGCAGTGAAGGGGTACAGAGAAGATTTACGAGGATGTTGTCCGGACTAGAGGGTGTGAGCTACAGGGTGAGGTTGAGTAGGCTGGGACTCTATTCCTTGGAGCGCAGGAGGATGAGGGTTGATCTTATAATGCTCACGTTCACAAGATATAGAGGCAGAATTAGGTCATTTGGCCCATCGAGTCTACTCCGCCATTCAATCATGGCTCTCTGCCTCCTAAACCCATTTTCTTGTCTTCTCCCCATAACCCTTAACACCTGTTCTAATCAAGAATTTGTCTATCTCTGCCTTAAAAACTATCCACTGACTTAACCTTCACAACCCTCTGTGACAATGAGTTCCACAGATTAACATTCCTTTGACTAAAGAAGTTCCTCCTCACCTCCTTTCTAAAAGAGCGCCCTTAATTCTGAGGACTATGACCTCTGGTCCTAGACACTCCCACCAGTGGAAACATCCTTTCCACATCCACTCTATCTATGACTTTCATTATTCTGTACGTTTTAATGAGGTCCCCCCTCAACCTTCTGAACTGCAGCGAGTAGAGGCCCAATGCTGTCAAACGCTCATCATATGCTAACCCACTGTATAAAACCCAGGTGCATAAAATCATGAGAGGAATAGATCGGGTAGATGCACAGAGTATCTTGTCCAGAGCAGGTGAATCGAGGACCAGAGAACTTAGGTTTAAGGTGAAGGGGAAAAGATTTAATAGGAACCTGAGGGGTAACTTTTTCAAACAAAGGGTGGTGGGAGTATGGAACAAGCTGCCAGAGGATGTAGTTGAGGCAGGGACTTTCCCAACGTTTGAAGCAGTTAGATAAGTACATGGATAGGACAGGTTTGGTAGGATATGGGCCAAACGCTGGCAGGTGGGACAGGTGTAGCTGGGACATGTTGGCCGGTGTGGGCAAGTTGGGCCGAAGGGCCTGTTTCCTCGCTGACTCTCTGACTCTATTTCTGTCTGAAGAATGGTCCCAACGTGAAACAACACCTATCCATTTTCTCTGGAGATGCTGCCTGACCCACTAAGTTACTCCCGCATTTTCTGTCTATCTGAGCATGTTGTGTCTATCTGAGGATCCTTGCTGTATCTTTAAACTATGTTGGGGCAGCACAGTGGCTCAGCGGTAGAGTTGCTGCCTTACAGCGCCAGAGACCCGGATTCGATTATGACTCCTGCTGCTGTCTGTACGGAGTTTATACAGACAGCAGAATTTAGAATTTAGGAGATTGAGAGGGGATCTTATAGAAACGTACAAAATTCTTATGGGGTTGGACAGGCTAGATGCAGGAAGATTGTTCCCGATGTTGGGGAAGTCCAGGACAAGGGGTCACAGCTTAAGGATAAGGGGGAAATCCTTTAGGACCGAGATGAGGAAAAACTTTTTTCACACAGAGAGTGGTGAATCTCTGGAACTCTCTGCCACAGAGGTAGTTGAGGCCAGTTCATTGGCTATATTTAAGAGGGAGTTAGATGTGGCCCTTGTGGCTAAAGGGATCAGGGGGTATGGAGAGAAGGCAGGTACGGGATACTGAGTTGGATGATCAGCCATGATCATATTGAATGGCGGTGCAGGCTCGAAGGGCCGAATGGCCTACTCCTTCACCTATTTTCTATGTATCTATGTATCTATGTATACGTTCTTCCCCTGTGACCGCGTGGGTTTTCTCCGGGTGCTCCGGTTTCCTCCCACACTCCGAAAACGTGCGGGTTTGGAGGTTAATTGGCTTCTGTGAATTGCAAATTGTCCCCGAGTGTGTGTAGGGCAGTGCTAGTGTACGGGGTGATCGCTGGTCGGCGCGGAGGCGGTGGGCCGACGGCACCTTTTCCACACTGCTGCATCTCAAAAGTCTAAGCAAAGTTGATGGAAATACGAGGAGACTAAAAGTTAATGTAAGATTAGTATAACTGGATATTCCATGGTCGGCACAGAGCCAGTAGATGAACGGGTCTGGTTGCCCTGTGGTATCTCTCTATGAATCAATCAATAGGAAAAATGCCAGGAAGATTTGAAATAAAATAAATTGATTTAAATTTATCACCTGAGGCAGAGTGGAGAAAGAAATGTTGAGTGCTGTCTTCAGCAAGCTTCACAGATGAAAGTGGAATTGACTAGGTTCAGACGACATTTTAACACTGTGGGAATCTGCAATTTTGTGCCGGGCAGTGTAACAAATTCATCTAAATCGGGATTATATCTCGCGAGGCAAATGACGGCCAGCACTGTGACGCAGCTGGTAGAGCCGCTGATTCACAGCATCAGAGACCTGAGGTGAGAGGGCACAAAATGTAATGGGAATCCACGGGGCAACATTTTTTACACAGAGGGTGCTGGGTGTTTGGAACGAGCTGCCGTTTGAGGTAGTTGAGGCAGTAGCTTTTGATCACATTGAAGTGGTGGTGTTGTAGATAGTGAAGATAGTTGCCAGTGCCAGTGAAGATACGGCAACCTGAGCGTCCAGGAGCGGAAAAGGCTGCAGAAAGTTGTAAACACTGCCCAGTCCATCATCGGCTCTGACCTCCCTACCATCGAGGGGATCTATCGCAGTCGCTGCCTCAAAAAGGCTGCCAGCATCATCAAGGACCCACACCATCCTGGCCACACGCTCAACTCTCCGCTGTCATCAGGTAGAAGGTACAGGAGCCTGAAATCTGCAACATCCAGGTTCAGGAACAGCAACTTCCCCACAGCCATCAGACTATTAAACACAACTTCAAACAAACTCTGAACTATAACAGCCTATTGCACTTTGTCTGTTTATTTATGTGTGTATATATATATATTCTATGGTATATGGACACACTGATCTGATCTGTATTTATGCCTACAATATTCTGTTGTGCTGAAGCAAGCAAGAATTTCATTCTCCTATCTGGGACACATGACAATAAACTCTCTTGACTTGACTTAACTTGACTTGAAATTGTAGCAGAATCTTTATCGGATGGGCAGGTGGGCTGAGGAATGGTTGATGGGATTTAATACAGAGAAGTGTGAAGTTTTGCATTCTGGGCAGTCTAAGGGCAGGACCTACACGGTGAATAGCAGGGCTCTGAAGAGTGTTGTAGAGCAGAGGGATATAGGAGCTTGAGTGCATGGTTAGGAAAGGTTTGGAGGGATATGGCCCAAACGCGGGCAGGTGGGACAAATGTAGATGGGGCATTTTGGTCGGCATGGGCAAGCTGGGCCGAAGGGCCTATTGCTACACTGTCACGTGGAGAACATATATATTTAGATTTAGGAGATCATACATTCGGGAGAACATACTGTTTAGAGATACAACAAGGAAACAGGCCCTTCGGCCCACCGGGTCTGTGCCGACCAGCGATCACCCATACACTAGATCTATCCTCACCCCTCACCTTAAACCTATGTCCTCTAGTTTAGTTTCGAAACGCAATGTTGAAACAGGCCCTTCGGCCTACTGAATCCGCGCCGACAAGCGAATCCTCACACACTAACATTATCCTACACATACTAGGGACAATATACAATTTTACCAAGCCAATTAACCTACAAACCTGTATGTCTTTGGAGTGTGGGAGGAAACCGTAGCACTTGTAGAAACCCAGGCAGGTCACAGGGAGAACGTACAAACTCCTTACAGACAGCACCCGTGGCTAGCATTGAACCCAGGTCACTAGCGCTGGTGTAGATGGAGCATATTGGCCGCCGTGGGCTAGTTTGGATGAAGGGCCTGTTACCACGCTGTATGAGTCTATGACTCGATGTATTGGACAATACTGAAGCAATGTTGAACGGCGAGGCTTTTACTTCAGTTAAAGCTGTGATGCAAAAGCATGATTGTACAAGGACAAGATATCACAACAGAAACCGAATCAGGTTACTGGACATCAAACGCTCTAAAGCGGAAGTAGGGTCTCGACCTAAAACGTCACCTATTCCTTTTCTCCAGAGATGCTGCCTGACCCTGCTGAGTTACTCCAGCTTTTTATGTCTGGCTTATTGGGAAAGGGAACTGGATAGCATTTAAAAAGGGAATACAATAATAAATGCAGGGAATGGGGATGGGTGGTGAAGCAGAATTTATTGGACCACATAGAGTCAGTGATTCTATAAAAGCTATGGCAGGTTTAGTTTATTGCATCAATGCACCTGAACCTTTCGCCGGGATCTACTATTCATTAATACACTGAAGAATGGTCTCTTATAAAAGGACTGGACAAGCTAGATGCAGGAAAAATGTTCCCAATGTTGGGCGAGTCCAGAACCAGGGGGCCACAGTCTTAGAATAAAGGGGAGGCCATTTAAGACTGAAGTGAGAAAAACCTTTTCACCCAGAGAGTTGTGAATTTGTGGAATTCCCTGCCACAGAGGGCAGTGGAGGCCAATTCACTGGATGGATTTAAGAGAGAGTTAGATAGAGCTCTAGGGGGCTAGTGGAATCAAGGGATATGGGAAGAAGGCAGGCACGGGTTATTGATTGGGGGCAATCAGCCATGATCGCTGGCTCGAAGGGCTGAATGGCCTCCTCCTGCACCTATTTTCTATGTTTCTATGTTTCTAACCCGAAACATCACCAATCCATGTTCACCGGAGATGCTGCCTGACCTGCTGAGTTACTCCAGCACTTTGTGTCCTTCTACACATTAGGGACAATTTACAGTTAGTCAATTATGGAAATTAAACCCCAAAATATGACGGAGTGAATTCATAAATCCTCTTTGATTTTACATTGAACACCTTTAGAAAGCAATCAATGTGTTCACAGGGGTGTATTAAGGTAAATGACAACATTCAGACCATCCTGATACATATTCTAATAGGTCTCGCTCGCACTTTGAAAAGTAATGTAGTGTAAGATTCTAACATTACAAAATAATGTCAAGCTATTTTCAGATTAAAAATATATTTATAGTGTTTGTGAATAGACTGCAAATTGCAGACAATTAAAATTAAAGTAACTCATCATCCCAAAGTACAAATATTTCTTGAAATTTGACAGGAAAATGTAGTACTTGGGGCTAAAGTTTAATTGTACAGATTGTTCTGCCTATTGGAGTCATTGTACATGGTGTATTCATATTGTCAATAGCAATATCATCAAATCCTCCTACGTAAATCTCTCCATCAGTGACATGACGGATATATATTTCTTGTCTGGATTATTGGTCGAAAAATCAGGCAAATGTGTTTATATTCTCACTAATGGAAACTTCCTCTCCACATCCACTCTATCCTGACCTATCCAGGGTATCTCATGGTTCAGGCGCCACTGGAGGCCTCACAGAGACCGAGCGCACGGATCGGACGCGGCCTGCAGCGGCACGGAGTGGCGGGGCAGCGGTGGAGGACACCGACAGCATCTCCAGGCCAGGCCGACCCCTGCAACACTGACCCACCACCGTTGCCAGGACAACGGGCTTTATGACCAAGGTAAAACACTGTTGAGTCTGATGAGTTCAACTCAGGAACTTGAAACTTGAAGGGCACAAAATGGTGCCGGAAACGTGGCGACTCTTTGTGTTCCGTCCCAGTGAAGTCTACTACAATCGATGCAATTTTAGATTAGTTTAGTTTAGCTTCAAGATACAGCACGGAAACAGGCCCTTCAGCCCACCGATTCCGCACCGACCAGCAAAACCCAAGCACACTAACACTATCCTACATACACTAGGGACAATTTACATTTTATGCCAAGCCAATTAACCTACAATCCTCTTCATCTAATGGGCCTGTCCCACTTAGGCAATTTTTTCGCCGACTGCCGGTGACTGTCAAAGTTGTAGCAGGTCGCCGAAAAAACGACAACTGGACCCCCCTACGACAATGTCTATGACAAGCTACTACAACCTCCCACCTAGATGATATCAAGCTACGGCAAGCTACCGACAACCGGCGACCCATTAGGACCCATCAGCTACGATAAGCTACGACCCTGTCACCAACAACTGAAGACAACTTAAGACAAATTCAGTTGCCAATGTAATTTACCGGTCAGCACCGGCGACAACCTATGTCACCTGGCGACAACCTGCGACAGCACACACATCAGGAGAAGTCAAGCTACGCTCATTGGCGTCAAGCCCACTGTCGCCGAAATTTTTTGGACATTTCAAAATCCAGCGGTGACCAGAAAAACGTTACGACTCTTTGGGCGACTGAGGAGACTACTCACGACCATACAAGCGACACCCCGGCAACCATGTGGCGACAGCCAAGTCGCCCAAAAAGTCGCCTAAGTGGGACAGGCCCTTTAGGAGTGTGGGATGAAACCAAAGATTTTGGCGAAAACCCACGCAGGCCACGGGGAGAACACACAAGTATCCGTAGTCAGGATCGAACCCAGGTCTCTGGCGCTGTCAGGCAGCAGCTCTACCGCTGTGCCACCGTGTCACCCTCTATTCAAGAACTTGAAACTTGAAGGGCACAAAATGGTGCTGGAAACACGGCAACTCTTTGCGTTCTGTCCCCGTGAAGTCGACTACAGTTGATGCAATTTTGTACTTTTGATTGTGCTAGTGTATCGTATGATTTTACCGAATAGTGTGCACAATAAAGAATTTCACTGCATCCAGGTACACATGGCAATAAAGTACGATCGAACCACTGCTCGGCGGTGAGCAAACCCAGGACTCTCTGATCCATTGTCCTCTTTGCCCCTGAACTGAGTAGGTAATTAAAAACGAACAATATTAGTGGGTCAGGAGTCAAACAGGCCATAAGGGCAGTGAAATATTTTACTTAAAGAAGATTACTGAAACAGAAGGCTTTTAACAACAATCTAGCAATTTCCTATTCACCAATTCTCATCACAGCCTTTGAAAGCAGATTTATTTTATCAACTGAATTTAATCCCCATCTGCTGTGGTGGGGGCTTTGAATACTTGTCTCCTGTTGAATAGAACATAGAACAGCACAGTGTGTAGGAAGAACTGCAAATGCTGGTTTAAACCGAAGATAGACACAGAAAGCTGGAGTAACTCAGCGGGACAGGCAGCATATCTGTGGAGAAGGAATGGGTGACATTTAGGGTCGAGACTCTACTTCAGAATACTTTAGCATTTTCGGTCTATAAAACAGTACAGTGCAGAACAGGCCCTTCGGCCCACAATGTTTGCGCCTGCACATGATGCCAAGACCAACTCTATCAGCCTGCACATGATCCATATCCCTCCATTCCCTGCATATCCATGTCCTTATCCAAAAATCATTGAATCCTTGAAACGATGCAACATGGAATCAGGCCCTTCGGCCCACCGAGCCTATGTCGACCATCACTTCCCATTCAGGCGAGTTCTATGTTACTGCACTTTCTCATCCAGTCACCCACATACTAGGGACAAGTTATAGAAGCCGACCAACCTACAAATACGCACGTTGTGGGAGGAAACTGGAGCTTACAGAGGTAACAAACGTGGTCACAGGGAGAACATGCAAACTCCACATAGACAACACCCGAGATCAGGATCGAACCCGGGTTCCCCTCCTCCACCATAGATGAGGCTCGCACCAGGGTCTCTGCCATACCCCGCAACACTGCTCTCTCTCCCCATATCCCCACTCACAACAAAGGCAGAGTCCCCCTAGTCCTCACCTTTCACCCCACCAGCCGTCACATACAACAAGTGATCCTCCGTCAGTTTCGCCACCTCCAACGTGACCCCACCACTCGCCACATCTTCCCATCTCCCCCTATGTCTGCTTTCCGCAAAGACCGCTCCCTCCGTAACTCCCTTGTCAATTCTTCCCTTCCCTCCCATACCACCCCCTCCCCTGGTACTTTCCCTTGCAACCGCAAGAGATGCAACACTTGTCCCTTCACTTCCCCCCTCCACTCCATTCCAGGACCCAAGCAGTCGTTCCAGGTGCGACAGAGGTTCACCTGCATCTCCTCCAACCTCATCTATTGCATTCGCTGCTCTAGATGCCAGCTGATCTACATCGGTGAGACCAAGCGGAGGCTTGGCGATCGTTTCGCCGAACACCTCTGGTCGGTCCGCAATAACCAACCTGAACTCCCGGTGGCTCAGCACTTCAACTCCCCCTCCCATTCCGTATCTGACCTCTCTGTGCTGGGTCTCCTCCATGGCCACAGCGAGCAACACCGTAAATTGGAGGAAATGCACCTCATATTCCGCTTGGGCAGTCTACACCCTGGTGGCCTGAACGTTGAATTCTCCCAATTCTGCTAGCCCTGGCTGTCCCCTCCCCTTCATCAGCCATCTGGTTGTCTCCTCCCCTCCCCCAACCCTCGGGCTCCTCCTCCTCCTTTCCTTTTTTCCTTTCTTCTCCCCACCCCCTATCAGTCTGAAGAAGGGTTTCGGCCCGAAACGTTACCTATTTCCTTCGCTCCATAGATGCTGCTGCACCCGCTGAGTTTCTCCAGCATTTTTGTGTACCTCCGGGTTTAGCTTAGTTTAGTTTAGAAATACAGCGCAGAAACAGGCCCTTCGGCCCACCGACTCCGTGCCGACCATCGATCCCCATACACCAACACAATCCTTACACACTAGGGACAATTTAACAAAGCCAATTAATATACAAACCTGTACGTCTTTGGTGTGTGGGAGGAAACCGGAGCACCCGAGGAAAACCCACGCAATCATGGGGAGAACCAGGTGCTGGTCCTGAAACTTTTATTTCCTTGGTATATCTTCGTCATGGGGTCATACAGTATGGAAACAGGCCCTTCGACCCAAATTTTTTCGAAAAAAAAAAAGAATAGAAATGTGGGATTGAGATTAGGCAATTCAGTTTCCTGAGCCAGTTCTTTCGTTCTATAGAAGATGGAGGGAGGACACGGCAGGAGACTGCTCGCTGCCACGTGCGGCGGCAGGAGGCAGAAGATACAACTGTTCGATGAACTTTTTGTAGGGCGGCACGGTGGCGCAGCGGTAGAGTTACTGCCTTAGAGCGCGTGCAGCGCCAGAGACCCAAGTTCAATCCCGACTGTGGGTGCTGTCTGTACGAGGTTTGTACCTTCTCCCCATGACCTGCGTGGGTTTTCTCCGAGCCCTTCGGTTTCCCCCCACACTCCAAATAGGTGCAGGTTTGTAGGTTAATTGGCTTGGTTTAAGTGTAAATTGTTCCGAGTGTGTGTGGGATAGTGTTAATGCGTGGAGATCGCTGGTCGGTATGGACACGGTGGGCTGAAGGGCCTGTTTGTGCTCTAAACAAACCTAAACTAAACTTTGTTGGTGCAGGAAATATGGCTACTCTTGCATGCTGCCTAGGTGAGTTCTGCTGCGTGATTTTACCAGGTTGTACGCAAAACAAAGCATTTCACTGTACCTCGGTACACGTGACAATAAAGTATTATTGAATCATTGAATCCTTGAATCACAGATCATAATTTATCTTAAGCACATATGTTTGCCTTGGATCTATATAATTTTATAACCATGGGTGACAAAAGCCCATCTGTCTTTAACATTTTAATTTTACCAGCTAAGCTAACGTTTGGTTTTGGTTGGAGTATGCAAGACTTTTCTTGAACAAACTGATTTCAAAGTCCCCTTGTTTCAATCCTCTCTGCACCAAAGGCACATCACAATCTACACTCTCAATTCCCTTTCCTAATCACAAAAAGGACAGTCAATTCATCCATTGACTCTACATAATCCAGGGAGCATAGTTAAGGCAATCTATCCTCATAATCTCATTTAGTTTAGGAAGGAACTGCAGATGCTGGTTTAATCCGAAGATAGACACAAAAAGCAGGAGTAACTCAGCGGGACAGACAGCATCTCTGGAGAAAAGGGATGAGATGCTGTCCGACCCGCTGATTTACTCCAGCTTTTTGTGTCTATCGAATTTAATTAGGTTTCGTTTAGAGATACAGCATGGAAATAGGCCCTTCAGTCCACCGAGACCACGCCGACCAGCGATCCCTGTACATTAACACTGTGCTACACACTAGTAACAATTGACAATTTTTACCAAAGCCAATTAACCTACAAACTTGTACGTCTTTGGAGTGTGGGAGGAAATCGGAACTCTCGGAGAAAACCCAACCAGGTCACAGGGAGAAGGTACAATTTCCGTACAGACAAGTACCCGTAGTAGGGATTAAACGCGGGTCGCTGGCTCTGTAAGGCAGCAACTCTACCACTGCGCAGCGGTGATCATTGGAGCCCAGGAGACATTTTAACAAACCTATGGTTGGCCATTACCAATGGCGGATGCATCTTTTTGAGAATGTTGTACCAAGGATGGTTCACAAACTATTGTTTATCTCAGCTTCATCGCTTACTCAAGACACGGTCCATTGATCAGTGCTTTGCTCTGTTTAGTTCAGAGATACAGTGTGGAAAGTGGCCCTTCGTCCCATCGAGTCCGTGCCAACCAGCAATCACCTGGTCCACTAACACGATCCTACACGCACCAGGGACAATTTACATTTATACCAGGCCAATGGTATAATGGTATATTTGGGGTGTGGGTGGAAACCGAAGATCTCGGAGAAAACCCACGCAGTCACAGGGAGGACGTACAAACTCTGTACGGACAGCACCCGTAGTCGGGAACGAACCCGGGTATCCGGCGCTGTAAGGCAGCAACTCCACCGCCGTGCTACCGTGCCTCCCTATATATTCATTTAAGCATAAGAAGATAGCATGCAGCTTTAGACTGAGTACTCCACCAACACAGATCGGCAGCACCAAAATAGACACATACGGCAAGGTATAGAAACAGCACAGAGCTCACGTGGCAACAGAGCTATTGCAGGGTTGAAGGGTTCTGTTCAGTTTGACCACCTGCAACTAGAGGGAGATCTAACTTCCTACAGCAGTGCCTATTAATCAAAGTGCTGAGAGTGCACGCTGAGCACTGGTAGAGCTGCTGCCTCACAATGCCAGAGTTCGATCCCCATCTATGGGTGCTCGCTGTGTGGAGTTTGCACGTTCTCCCTGTGACCGCGTGGCTTTCCCCCGGGTGCTCTGGATTCCTCCCACATCCCAAAGACGTGGGGGTTTGTAGGCTGATTTGCTCTGCAAATTGCCCCTCATGTGGGAAAGTGGGGGTAACATAGAACGAGTGTGAGCGAGTGATTGTTGGTCGGCACGAACCCGTGGGCCGAAGGGCCTGTTTCCATGCTGTATCTCTAAACTAAACTAAACATCCGTCTGATGAAGAGCCCCGAAACGTCATCTGCCCATTTCCCTCCACAGATGCTGCCTGACCCAATGAGTTCCTCCAGCAGTTTGTGGAGGTCACAGCCTCGGAATTAAAGGACGTTCCTTTAGGAAGGAGATGAGTAGGAATTTCTTTAGACAGAGGGTGGTGATTCTGTGGAATTCTTTGCCGCAGATGGCTGAGGAGGCCAAGTCATTGTATATATTTAAGGCAGAGATAGATCGATTCTTGATTAGTGCGGACGTCAGAGGTTATGGGGGGAAGGCAGGAGAATGGGGTCAGGTGGGAGAGATAGATCAGCCATGATTGAATGGCGGAGTAGACTTGATGGGCCGAATGGCCTAATTCTGCTCCTATCATTTATGATCTGATGATCTTTGTTCAAGGAATTTATATGGTACCTTTCATGCTAGTGGGAGGTATGAATCAGTGCAGGCAGAGGAGATTAGTTTAACTTAGCATCACGTTCAGCATGGACATTCAGTTTGGTTTAGTTTATTGTCACGTGTACCGAGGTACAGTGAAAAGCTTTTGTTGCGTGCTAACCAGTCAGCGACAAGACAATACATGATTACAATCGAGCCATTTACAGTGTATAGATGCGTGATAAGGGAATAACGTTTAGTGCAAGGTAAAGCCAGCAAAGTCCGATCAAAGATAGTCCGAGGGTCACCAATGAGGTAGACAGTAGTTCAGGACTAAAGATGGATTCAAAATGCTGGAGTAACTCATCGGGACTGGCAGCATCTCTGGAGAGAAGGAATGGGTGACGTTTCAGGTCAAGACCCTTCCTCAGACCGCTCTCCAGTTGTGGTAGGATGATTCAGCTGCCTGACAACAGCTGGAAAGAGTTGTGGGCTGAAGGGCCTGTTCCAGTGCAGTACTGTCCTTTTATTCCATGTGCAGAGTACCTCTAAACAGTTTGATGACCAGCGAAGCACTTTAGCAGTGAAATCACTGTTGGAGCATTGAAACATAGCAGTCAATGTGATCGCAGGACATTGCCATAATGATGGTGCCGTTCAATGGATGCTGGTCTCGTCAGGGACTCCCACATCCCATTAATTAGTGTTTCTGGTTGAGCGATCACTGTTGGCCAAAAGCTCCAGGGAACATTTCATTGCTCTTCTCCGAGACCGTGCCAAGGGACCTATTATCTCCTCCAAAAAAGGTTGGCTAGTTAACCTTGCACCTCCAAGTGTGTGACACTCCGTCAGCATTGCACTGCGTGTCAGTCCAGGTCCTGTAGTCAAGTCTTGGGCTGGAGCCCAGTGACTATCTTCTCATAGCCAAGTGCGGGTGAACACGCACTTAAACACGAGGACACAGAGTGCTGCAGCAACTCAGCGGGTCCGGCAGCATCTCTGGAGAACGTGGACAGATGACGTTTCTGGTCAAGACATCAAGGAGGATCCTGAGCCGAAACATCACCGATCAAGTTCAAGTTCAAATTTATTTGTCACATGCACCATAAGATGCAGTGAAATGAATTTACCATCGAAACATAGACAATAGGTGCAGGAGTAGGCCATTCGGCCCTACGGCCCTACGGCCATTCAATATGATCATGGCTGATCATCCAACTCAGTATCCTGTACCTGCCTTCTCTCCATACCCCCTGATCCCTTTAGCCACAAGGGCCACATCTAACTCCCTCTTAAATATAGCCAATGAACTGGCCTCAACTACCCTCTGTGGCAGAGAGTTCCACAGATTCACCACTCTCTGTGTGAAAAATGATTTTCTCATCTCGGTCCTAAAAGACTTCCCCCTTATCCTTAAGCTGTGACCCCTTGTTCTGGACTTCCCCAACATCGGGAATAATCTTCTTGCATCTAGCCTGTCCAACCCCTTAAGAATTTTGTTAAAGAAGGAACTGCAGATGCTGGAAAATCGAAAGGTAGACAAAAATGCTGGAGAAACTCAGCGGGTGCAGCAGCATCTATGGAGCGAAGGAAATAGGCAACGTTTCGGGCCGAAACCCTTCTTCAGACTCGGTCCTAAAAGACTTCCCCCTTATCCTTAAACTGTGACCCCTTGTTTTGGACTTCCCCAACATCGGGAATAATCTTCTTGCATCTAGCCTGTCCAACCCCTTAAGAATTTTGTAAGTTCCTATAAGATCCCCCCTCAATCTTCTAAATTCTAGCGAGTACAAGCCGAGTCTATCCAGTCTTTCTTCATATGAAAGTCCTGCCATCCCAGGAATCAGTCTGGTGAACCTTCTCTGTACTCCCTCCATGGCAAGAATGTCTTTCCTCAGATTAGGAATGTCTTTCCTCAGATCATGCAGCATTACAATTAAGAAAGGACACATTACAAAACATAATTGAACACAGACATCCACCACAGCATTCTTCACTGTGTTGGAAGGCTGTTCTCCAGAGATGCTGCCTGACCTGCTGAGTTACCCCAGCAATTTTGTGTCCTTTTGTGTATTAACCAGCATCTGCGGTTCCTTAGATACATAGATACATAGAAAATAGGTGCAGGAGTAGGCCATTCGGCCCTTCGAGCCTGCACCGCCATTCAATATGATCATGGCTGATCATCCAACTCAGTATCCCGTACCTGCCTTCTCTCCATACCCCCTGATCCCTTTAGCCACAAGGGCCACATCTAACTCCCTCTTAAATATAGCCAATGAACTGGCCTCAACTACCCTCTGTGGCAGAGAGTTCCAGAGATTCACCACTCTCTGTGTGAAAATGGTTCCTTGTTTTGCTTTATTTTTTTTATTTTTTGACAGGCAGCGTAGAAAGAGGCCCTTCGTCCCACTGAGTCCGCGCCGACCAGCGATCCCTGCATATTAACACTATCCTACACCCCCTAGGGACAATTATATTTACCAAGCCAATTAACCTACAAATGTGTACGTCTTTGGAGTGTGGGGGAAAACCGCTCGGAGAAAACCCACGCAGGTCACGGGGAGAATGTACAAACAGACAGCACTCATAGTTGGGATTGAACCTGGGTCTCTGGCGCTGCATTCGCTGTAAGGCAGCAACTCTACTGCTGCGCCACCGTGACCGCCAACTCTACCGCCACGCCACCGTGCTATCCCAGTTCCGCATCTTACACACTAGGGGCAATTTTACAGGTCAATTAACCTACAAACCTGCACATCTTTGGAATGAGGGAGGAAACACAGTTTAAGAATAAGGCCATAGTTTAAGAATAATGGGTAGGCCATGTTGAACGGAGATGAGGAAAATCTTTTTCACCCAATCTTTTTCTTTTGGAAGGATGAGAGGAGATCTTATTGAAACATATAAGATTATTTTAAGGGATTGGACACACTAGAGGCATGAAACATGTTCCCGATGACAATTTAAGAATAAGGGGTTTGCCATTTAGAACGGAGATGAGGAAAAACCTTTTTACCCAGAGAGTTGTGAATCTGTGGAATTCTCTGCCTCAGAAGGCAGTGGAGGCCAAATCTCTGGATGCTTTCAAGAGAGAGTTAGTTAGAGCTCTTAAAGATAGCCAATTATCGAGGGATATGGCAGAAGGCAGGAACGGGGTACTGATTGTGGATGATCAGCCATGATCACATTAAATGGCGGTGCTGGCCCAAAGGGCCGAATGGCCTACTCCTGCACCTGTTGACTATTGTCTATTGTAAAACCAGAGAGCCCAGAGAGAACGTACGCAGGTACAACCTCCATACAGGCAGCACCCAAAGTCAGGATCGAACCTGTGTCTCTGGTGCTGTGAGGCAGCAACTCTACCGCTGCGCCACTGTGCTGCCCCACAGTTAATATTATGTGTTCACATCATGGTAGCTACAACATGTCAGGAAGGGTCAGAGGAAAGAGATGATTGCTCAACTCTGAAACTAATGGGAATTGCATTGTTCAGTTGGAGACTCTAAATAATTGATGGTGGAGCTAGTTACATTGACTGGCAAAGTAACTCACACACAAAAGTGAGCAAAGATGTTGTTAAAAAATAAAAGTTCACATTTTAATTTGAAACACTCATACCGAAGGTGCATGGGTGGCCAGATAGTGGACGAGAAAAGATCAGCATTATTTCTGAATGATCTGAAAGAATACTTTCTCGCTTTGGGAAGCGGGTAGTGTGGATTGGGAGATGGCGGGAGAAGATGTAGCAATGGAAGGCTAGGTTGCAGATAGGTAAGTTCAGATGAGAGACACAAAATGCCAGGGTAACTCAGCGGTTCGGGCAGCATCCCTGGAGTAAAGGAATAGGTGATGATTTGGATCGGAACCCTTCTTCGGATTTGGGTCAGAACCCTTCTTCGGACTCGTTCCTCAGACCCCCCCGCCTCAGTCATCCTCCCAGTCCCACTGTTCCCATCTCTGTATCACTCTTGTTAGGACATCTTCCCCAGACAACAATGGACCATGATGCACTCCACCCTTCCTGAGGTCATCTGTTACCGGCCCTGATTTGTTCTGGCCTTTTTTTCACCCCCGGTTTCAGCCCCACCTCAATCTTTCCGTCTGAAGAAGAGTTCCGACCCAAAATGTTTAACCGGCCTGAAGCAGGGTTCCGAATCGAAAAACGTCACCTATTCCTTTTCTCCTCAGATGCTGCCTGTTCCGCTGAGCGACTCCAGCGTTTTGTGTCTATCTCAGTATAATCCTGCACCTGCAGTTCCTTACCACACATTGAGTTCAGATGAAAATGGATTCCGACTGAAAGATTCGGAGACCTCACAGGTGGAAATATTGATAATGGGAAATTTAAATTAAAATCAGAGCCAGTTCATTCTTGCTCAGCTGTAGATGACACAGGGTAGTGGTGGAGGGGTGTTTCTGCGACCAGCAATATTCAGCAAAGGTCAATGTTGAGACTGTTGTTTGTCCTTTATACATAAATGGGGTGGCGCCACGGTAGAGTTGCCACCTTACAGCGGCAGAGTCCTGGGTTCGATCCTGACCACGGGTGCTGTCTCTATAGAATTTGTACGTTCTTCCTGTGACGTGCAGGTTTTCAGGTTAATTGGCTTCTGTAAATTGTCCCTAGTGTGTAGGATAGAACTAGCGTACGGGTCATCATTGGTTGGCGTGCTCGGTGGGCCGAAGGGCCTGTTTCCATGCTGAATCTCTCAACTAAACTAAATACTGTAAATAGTAAAAATGTATTTCAATGGTTTGTGCCGGTTTATTTCTATTTTTTAGCAGGCCAGCAGTGACAAGTACTTAAGGATGTGTTCCAAGAATGGATGACATTGATGTATTATTTCAGCAGACACCACCACCTCACAGCACCAGAGACCCGGGTTCGATCCTGTCTACGGGTACTGTCTGTACGCAATTTGTACCTTCTCCCCGTGACCTGCGTGGCTTTTCTACGGGATCTCCGGTTTCCTCCCACAGTCCAAAGACGAACAGGTTTGTGGGTTAATTGGCTTGGTATACAGTAATTGTAAATTGTCCCTAGTGTGTGGAGGGTAGTGTTAATATGGGGGGATCGCTGGTCAGTGCGGACTCGGTGGGTAGAAGGGGCTGTTTCTGCGCTGTATCTCTAAACGAAACTACTGCCTTCAATTAAAACTGGCCGGTTGGTGGTTCAGCTTTGTTTATTTGCTTATGCAAGCATTGATGCAAAATATTCTACCAACAACACACTAATGATCACCTCCCTGTTGTGAACATTTAGACTATAGAATCATTTCTTAATGTATTAAATGGGCTGATGTTCGTTTGGTTCAGCCTAAAGGGCCTGGCCCAGTTTCACGACCTAATTCACGACCTCTGCCGAGTTTGCCCTTGACTCATACTCGCAGCATGGTCGTCACGAGGTCGTAGGAGGTAGTAAGTGGGTCGTAGGTAAGTCGTGGCATCAGGTAGGTCGGGGCGATTTTCTAGCCTGATGATGTCCACGAGTAAAAAAAGGTCATGAATTAGGTCGTGAAAGTGGGACAGGGCCTTTAATGTATTCAGTCTCCAGGGAAACAGAGTCTAGCATTACACGTGATAAATCTACTTGAACAGCAGAGATAAATGTATTACTGCATTCCGAAGTGAAATTTGTATATCATAAATATTTATAAACCGGTGACATTAAGATCACCACTTGGGCGGCACGGTGGCGCAGCGGTAGAGCTGCTGCCTTACAGCGCCAGAGACCCGGGTTCGATCCCGGCTATGGGTGCTGTCTGCACAGAGTTTGTACGTTCTCCCTGTGACCTGCGTGGGTTTTCATCGAGATCTTCAGTTTCCTCCCACACTCCAAAGACGCACAGGTTTGTAGGTTAGTTGGCTTGGCGTAAATGTAATATTGTCCCAAGTGCGTGTAGGGTAATGTCATGGGCCTGTCCCACTTAGGCGACTTTTCAGGCGAGTGCAGGAGACTCTGCACTCGCCACATGGTCGCCACATGTTCGCTGCTGGTCTCTGGTGAGTCTCCTTCATGGTCGTGAGGAGTTCCCGCATTCTGGGAACTAGTTGCAGCCTCAGTATGGTCGCCGCAAATCTTTCAACATGTTGAAAGATTTTCTGCGACCAAAAATTGGTCGTCATGGAGATTATTTGATAATCCTGTAGTCGTAGGTGCAGTTGTAGTGGGGTCACCATGTAGTTATGTGTAGTCGAGTCATAGGTAGTTTTAGTTAATCGCCTTTGCTGACCGGTCATTTTCATTGGCTCATTGGGGGGAAAAAAACGCAGGTAGGAGGTTTCAGAACCAAGGATAACTGACCGGTAATGTTAAATGTCCGCCGAACTTCACAGCCGTGTATCTGTGGCTTATTAAAAGTTGTCTGGCTTCTTAAAAGTTGTCTCCACTCCTTCTACCCCACCTTTCCCCCCCCTTCTCCCCCCTCTTCTCCCCCCCCACTTTTAAAGGACTTACCGTACACTGTGCTAGCCGTCTTAATTACAGCGCCAACCTTCCTGTTCATTGCGGTGTGTGTCTGTATCACCTTGGCTTTGCACCGTGTGAATTTCAATCAGCCCTTCCCCCACTTACCCTGGCCCCCGCCTTTGCGATGTGTTTGTGTGTGTGTGTGTGTTCCACTCTGACAGTCGTCGTTCCAGTTCCCGGTTTTTCTGGCGACTGCCAGCAACTTGACAGTCGCCGGCGGTCCGCTGAAAAATCGCCCAAATGTGACAGGCCCATCAATGTGTGGGGATCGCTAGTCGGTGCGGACTCTGTGGGCTGAAGGGTCTGTTTCCGCGCTGTATCTCTAAACTAAACTGAACTAAAAATCTAAACTTGGCCTCATTTATGTTTTGGAAATATGCTTTTCTGCAAAATAAAAAGCAGTTGCCACTTGTAATTGGGTCCTTCTCAGGATAGGTAATGTAGTCTTTTCGAATTGTTTCAGTTTCCCTGTGTTGTAGGATACATATAGTGTAGCGGCTATTGGGTTTATGCTCTGATATGACATCGTGGCATCCAATGCACATTTTCATAAGTTCGTAAGTCATTGGAACAGAATTAGACCATTTGGCACATCGAATCTACTCTACCATTCAATCATGACTGATCTATCTTTCCCTCTCAATCCCATTCTTCTGCCTTCTCCCCATAACCTTTGACTCCCTAAAGGGCCTGTCCCACTTAGGCTATTTTTCGGGTGACTACAGGCGACTAGGCAGTTACCACATGGTCGCTGGAGTGTCGCCTGTATGGTTGTGAGTAGTCTCCTCAGTCGCCCAAAGGGTCGTAGCGTCTTTCTGGACGCCGCTGGATTTTCAACATGTTGAAAAATTTTCGGAGACAGTCGGTGACAGTGGGTTTGACGCCAATGAGCGTAGCTTGACTTCTCCTGACGTAGGTGCTGTCATAGTTGTCGCCAGGTTAACGTAGGTTGTCGCCAGGTTAACGTAGGTTGTCGCCAGGTGATGTAGGTTGTTGCCAGTGCTGACTTTGGTTTTTGTTGTTGTTCAAGTAATGATTCTATTTCAAATTTTATGTCGAAGGGGGGTCGAGTCGCTGGTTTTTCGGCGACCTGCTATGACTATGACAGTCACCTAAAAATAGCCTAAGTGGGACAGGCCCTTTACTAATCAAGAACCAGTCAATCTCCGTTTCAAATATACCCCATGACTTGGCCTCCACAGCCGTCTGCGACCTCCCTCTGACTAAAGAAATTCCTCCTCATCTCCTTTCTAAAGCTACGTTCCTTTATCCTAGGTCTGTGTTCCCTGGTCTTAGTCTCTCCTCACGATTGGAAACATCCTCTCCACATGCACTCTGTCAAACGCTCGTTGTACGTTAACCCAACCATCCCTTTATTGGATCATTGTCGTAAATTAAGTCACACACTTACATTGGATGAACAAGCATAGAACAGAACAGCACAGAAGCAGCCCTTTGGCCCTCGGTGTGTTTGCTGAACATGATGCTGAGATAAACTAGGCTCATCTGCCTGCACGTGATCCACATCTGTCCATTTACTGCATATCTATGTGTCTATCTTAAACACCACCTTTGTGTCTGCCTCCACCACCACCTCGAACAGCGCCTACCCCAAAATTGTCACTCACCTTTAAACTTTTCCCCTCTCACCTTAAAGCTATGCACACGAGTTTATGACATTCTTACCCTGGGAACAATGTTCTGATTGCCCGCCCTATTTATGCCTCTCACAATTTCATATACTGCACCTCGATCGGATCTCCCCCGAACTTCTGACTTTCCGAACGATCTACGTTTGTGCAAGCTCTCCTTGTAGGTGAGAGGGAAAAGACTTAAAAAGGACTCGAGGGGCAACTTTTCCCACACAGAGGTTGATGGTGACAATGTGGAGTGAGCTGCCAGAGGAAGTGATAATTGTGCGTATTATTACGACATTTAAAAGACATTTTGATAGGCAAGTTGGATAGAAAATGTTTAGAGGGTTATTGGCTAAACAGAGGCAAATGAGGATACAAAGTGTTGGAGTAGCACAGCAGGTCAGGCAGCATTTCAGGAGAACATGGACATGCGACATTTCGAGTGGGGACCCTTCTTCAGACTTTGGAGTCATAGTGTCATAGAGCCAAATGGTGTGGAAACAGGCCCTTCAGCCTAACTTACCCACACTGACCAACATGTCCCAGCTACACTAGTCCCATCTGCCTGCGCTTGGCCCAAATCCCTCTAAACATGTCCTATCCATGTACCCGTCTAAATATTTCTTAAACATTGCGATTGTACCTGCCTCAACTACCTCCTCCGGCAGCTTGTTCCATACACCCAACAATCTTTGCGTGAACAAGTTACCCCTCTTTCCCCGCTCAACTTAAACCTATCTCCTCTGGTTATTGCTTCTCCTACTCTGGGCAAGAGACTGCGTTTACCTGATCTAATCCCCTCATGATATTGTACATGTTAGATCTCATAATTATTGCTAAAATTCAATTAAACATTGCATAGGGAATGTAACTACATTAGCTCAAAGCAATTCTTGCCGTAAGGATTCCTTTAACTATTACTTACAGTAGTGTCTCATTAGGTTTAAAGTCCTTCTGCTAATTCCTTTTCTCTGTGAATTGAACACAGATTTTACGTCAAATTATGGGCGATATCCGTCTGAAGCAGTGTACTGATCCCGGGGAAATAAATGAACATCAGTAGGTGGTCATTATCTAGTGTGTTTTAGTTTGATGGTTTCAGACAGTACTGTTAGGCCAATTTTTTAGTTTCGTTTAGTTTAGAGATACAGCGGAAACAGGCCCTTTGGCCCACTGAGTCTGCACCGACCAGCGATCCCTGCACAAATGAACACTACCTTACACGCACACTAGTGCCAATTTTACACTTATAGCAAGCCAATTAACCTACAAACCTGTACTTCTTTGGAGTGAGGGAGGACCAAATTTTTGGTTCTTTTCTCAGATACCTTAAATATGTTTCCTCTTTTTACCAACCCTCCTGCAAGTGGATACTGTTTTCCCACATTTATTCTGTTAAGGATCAAAATCCCCTTTTCAACTGGTCTTATAAAACTCCCCTTTGCCTTCTCTGCTCTGGGAGAATCTATCTGTATTTTTCCCCGTTGTCTGTTTGACCTTTGACACCCGTACTAATGAAGAATCTGTCAATCGCTGCCTTAAAAATATCCATTTAATTGAATTGAATAAATTTTATTAGCCAAGTTTCTATACATACAATGAATTTGCCTTGGTGCTTTGCTCGCAAGTAACAACACGATATACGGTAGACAATTAAAAGTAAAACTATAATTTAAACATGTGGATAATTTAATACCAGAGCAAAAGGAAGCTACAGACTTTTGGTTATTGAGTAGAGCTACTGCTCGTGGAAAAAAAGCTGTTTTGATGACTGGCTGTGGCGGCTTTGACAGTCCGGAGTCGCCTTCCAGAGGGAAGTGCTTCAAAGAGTTTGTGGCCAGGGTGAGAGGGGTCAGAGATGATCTTACCCGCTCACTTCCTGGCCCTTGCAGTGTACAGTTCGTCGATGGGGGGAAGGTTGCAGCCAATTACCTTCTCGGCTGATCGAGCGATGCGCTGCAGCCTCCAGATGTCATGCTTGGTGGCTGAGCCAAACCAGACCATGATGGCGAAGGTGAGGACAGCTTCTATGATGGCCGTATAAAACTGGATCATCATTGCCTGTGGCAGATTTTGTTCTCTCAACGGCCGCAGGAAGTACATCCTCTGTTGGGCCTTTTTGACTGTGGAGTCGATGGAGGCCTCCCATTTAAGGTCCCTGGAGTTGATGGTTCCAAGGAACTTAAATGACTCCAAGATGTGACTGTGGTGTTGTTGATGGTGAGTGTGGGGAGGGGAGGTGGGGGGGTCTCCTTTAGTCTACCTGGCCTCCACAGCCATCTGTGGCAATGAATTCCACAGATTCACCACCCTCTGACTAATGAAATTCCTCCTATTCTCATTTCTAAAGCTACATACTTTTGTTTTAAGGCTCTGGCCTCTAGTCCTAGACTTTCCCACTACTGGAAACATCCTCTCCACATCCACTCTATCCAGACCTTTCACTCCTCAGTAAGTTTCAATGAGGTTCCCCCCTCATCTTTCTAAACTCCACCGAGTACAGGCCTAATGCCGTCAAACGCTCATCATACATTAACCTAATCATTCCTGGGATCATTCACGTAAACTTCCTCCGGACCCTCCCCAGCGCCAGCACATCCTTCCCCAGATGTGGGGCCCAATACTGCTCACAATACTCCAAATGCTTTCAGAGACAACTTGGCATTCTTTGTACATCAACATTTTCCCAATCTATCGTCATTTAAACAAAAACTTGATGTCCATTTTCATCTCCTGAAGGGATATGTTTACACTGGATCTACCGAGTGTAGTCAGATTTAGTCAGAGGGCGGTGAATGTGTGGAATTCTTTTGTCACAGAAGGCAGAGGATATTTTTAAGGCAGAGATAATAGATTCTTGACTAGTACGGGTGTCAGAAGATATGGGGAGACGGCAGGAGAATGGGGTTAGGAGGGGAAGATAGATCAGCCATGATTGAATGGCGGAATAGACTTGATGGGCTGAATGGTCGAATCCTACTCCTATAACATATGACCTTATGTATTTTCTAGTCACTCAATTTGCCTAGCTTGCTTTGAAGCCTCTTTGCATCCTTCTCACAAGTCACAAAGCCAAGCAGTAAATTATTTACTACATGAGGTTATGTGGAGCCTCACTCATGGTGAATTAATATGCTGTTACCCTAATGCAGTTTGTCAGCTCTCAGATGAGCTTCATGCACACATCCTATCTGTGCTTTGTGGATGTCTCTTTTATAATCACCTCACTTGCACTTCTAGATAAGAATTACAATTGACAATATTGATGGGCCAATGCTTAATGCATTTATAGACATTTTCTATAAAGGAGGTGTGAGCCTACTAATAGTCAGAGAGTCTGACAGGCCCTTCAGCCCAACTTGCCCACACCGGCCAACATGTCCCTGCGTTTGGATCATATCCCTCCAAACCTGCCCTATCATCCATGTACCCGTCTATATTGTCTCTTAAACATAGCGATAAGTACCTGCTTCAACTACCTCCTCCGGCAGCTCGTTCCATACACCTACCACCCTTTGCATGAAAGAGTTACCCCGCGGGTTCCTATTAATACTACACCCCACTGCCCCCCCCACCCCCGCACCCTTACCTTAAACCTATGTCCTCTGGTTCTCCATTCCCCTACCCTGGGCAAGAGACTCGGTGCGTCTACCCGATCTATTCCTCTCAGGACCTGTGTTCAAAGCATGAATGTAATGAGCGGTGCAGGGCTCGAAGGGCCAAATAGCCTCCTCCTGCACCTATTTTCCATGTAATTCAGGAATCAAATAAAAAAATGCTGGAAATAACGAGGAGACCAGTTAGCATCTGTGGTGAGTGAAACTGAGCTTTTTCAGATTTTTAAAAACGTTTCTTCCTTTCTGATAGAAGACTGTTGACTTGCATGGTAAATTCTGTGTCTCGTGCAACTGCAGAAGATGCAACACTTGTCCTTTCGTTTGAGGTTTACGTCCCACCATTCAAGGATGCTAAACATAGAACAGTGCAACACAGGAACAAAGCCTTCGGCCCACAATATCTGTGGTGAAAACGATGCCAAGACCAACTCTTATCTGCCTGCACATAAATTACTATTCAAACACAAGGTTTTTGTGCTATAACACCAGGATAAGAGCTCAACCAAGAAAACCAAGCCCAATGCCAAATTAGTATCTAAACTGCCTATACACACTTTTGCTCTAGGGCAATAACTAACTCCATTTTCAGTAGTAAAACTAGTTATGTACCATTGGAGTTATCAAGTGGGCACTGCCCTTCACTTGTGTTTCGTTGAGTTACGCCCAAGACACCTCGGGAAGGCTCAACAGTTGGTTCTGGCATCCCTGAACAACCCCCCTCATCAATACCTGTTCTCACCACCTCTGCTACACGTACATAGCATGTACAACAACTTAACCCATATCCTTCCATTCCCTACATATCCATGTCCCTATATAAAAGTCTCTTAAATACCACTATCTTATCATACCTGCCTCCACCACCATCGCTGGCAGTTCATACGGGCACTCACAATGCTCTATGTTCGTACATCCCCTTTACGCTTTGCCCCTCTCGAAACCCTCCTTCAGGGCGGCATGGTAGCGCAACGGGTAGAGTTGCTGCCTCACAGCGCCAGAGACTCGGGTTCGATCCTGATTACGGGTGCTGTCTTTACGAAGTTCGTACCTTCTCCCTGTGACTGCGTGGGTCTATTCCGGGTGCTCAGGTTTCCTCCCACATTCCAGAAACCTGCAGGTTTGCAGGTTAATTGGCTTCTGTAATTGTCCCACTGTGAAGTGGGACTGTAAAGTGTAGGATAGAACTAGGGCATGTTCGCTGGTCGGCATGGATTCGGTGGGCTGAAGGGTCTGTTTCCATGCTGTATCTCTAATCTAAACTGAAAGGAATGAGATTGTAGAGGGATGATAGCTAATCTGCCTTCCACCCCCCTCCTCACCTATTCCACCCATCTCCTGCCAGTCCCTCTCTCACCCCTCCTTCTCACCTCTTTATCCTGGCAAACACTTCTCTGCACTCTTAGATCTGATGCAGGATCTAGATCTGAAATGCTAACCATTCCTCTGTCTCCACAGATGCTGCCTGGCCCCGAGCTCCACCCTCAGTTAGTTATTTTACACCAAGTTACAGCATCTGTCGTCTCTTAAAAAAAACAACTGCTGCAATGGAGAACAAATTGTTTACTTTAGTTTAGTTGAGAGATACAGCACGGAAACAGGCCCTTCAGCCCACCGGCTCCACGCTGACCAGTGATCCCCGCACACTAACACTATCTTGCTAGGGACAATTTACAATTTTACCAGAGCCAATTGACAATAGACAATAGACAATTGACCTACAAACTTGTACGCCTTTGGAGTGTGGGAGGAAACTGGAGCACCCAGGAGAAAACCCACGCATGTCACGGGGAGAACGTACAAACTCCGTACGGACAGCACCTGTAGTCAGGATCGATCCGGGGTCTCTGGCGCTGTGAGGCAGCAACTCTACCGCTGCGCCACCGTGCCTCCCTATATAGGGAGTTAATAGGACAGCAAGGTCAGAACTTTATGTCAGTCTGCATTGCCTCTATCTGCTTCAAGATTTAATTAAATCTTGATACGGGAAAAGGGTTGGCAGATACTAATCCTGTCATAGTAAAAGGCTGCAAATAAACGAAGATGAAAGTGTGATAATTCTTCAGATGAAAGAATTTCTGGAAAATCTGATCAACACCAAAGCTGAAGATTTAAAGTTAGGAAGAATAATGAAACAGTCCGTCAGACATTCCATGCTGTTGGGATCATGGACAGTTTATGAAGCAGTGTATTAAAATATATCAGTTATATTAAATGTGTCATTTCCAATGCTTGATAAAATATACCTGTGGTAGTTCATAGAGTAGGAAAACCAGCTGGAGGTTGTGATAGTTTAGACATTAATATTAGATGCTCATAAATGAGTTATGGGCGCGAATCTAATCGCAAAATTTAGGTGCATCTAATATAAAGTAATGGATATTCGGGAACGTGTTGCAGACTTCAATAGAATTGAGATTTCCAATGCTTTACGTGCAATAATAAATACCTGGGAGTGAGTCACAGGTGGTGCTCAAATGAGGGGTTTGGGGAAGTTTACCTATAAAGTAATTGATACCTGAGAATGTGTTGCAGGTAGGAATCAAAAGATTTATAATATATGGATTAACAGACATAAGGCGTGCATTATTGCTGGCATTTAATCAAAGACTCCAAAGAGTTTATAAATAGAATAATGGATATATGGGAGTGAGGCAGAGAGCTGAAATCTAATCAAGGCATAGATGGTTTATATATAGAATAATGAATATCTGAGGCAGAGTTAAAGAAATGAATATATTTGAAGAATTTGGAAAGGACTATAAATGAGGTGAATTACAATTAGGCAATGTTTGACTACCATCTGCAGTCTGGATTGCAGGTTTAAAAATATTGGCGGCACGGTGGCGCAGTGATAGAATTGCTGCCTGACAGCACCAGAGACCCGGGTTCGATCCTGACTAAGGGTGCTGTTGAGACGGAGTTTGTACATTTTCCCTGTGACCGTGTGTGTCGAACCCGGGTCTCCGAAAATGCTCCGGATTCCTCCCATATTGCAAAGATATGCAGGTTCATTGCCTTCTGTAAATTGCCCCAAGTGTGCAAGATTGGACTAGTGTATGGGTGATTGTTGTCCAGTGTGTACTTGGTGGGCCGACCCTGAATCTCTACACTAAACTAAACTATAGGCTAAGCCAGGAAGTGCTGGTTCGATGGGGGAGATTTCCCTGTTAATTTGACCCCTGCTACATGCTTTGTAGTTTAGACACGGTGTGGAAACATTCCCTTCGGCTAGGGTTGCCAACTGTCCTGTATTAGCCGGGACATCCCGTATTTTGGGCTAAATTGGTTTGTCCTGTACGGGACCGCCCTTGTCCAGTATTTGACTGCTACTACTCGGTTTGAGGGGGCTGTCGGGTCAGAGCGCCGTGTCCGGCCCCACCTCACCCGTCCCGACATAGTGCAGCCCATGGAGTGCAGCAGCAGAGCTTCGCCTGTGGCCCCATGGGTCGACAGCCGGCCAGCTGCCCGATCTTCGGACCTTCGCTTACCGCTGACACCCTCCTTCTCATGGCCGATCACCGGGTCATGAGTTGGATGGCGTGCCGGACTTTGCGGCCCCGGCGTCCGGACCAAAACTCCTCGGCTGGCCCGCCGGCTGGGCTTTGTGTGCAGTCCAGCACCCGGGCCAACTCATCATTCACCCAGCCACGGCCGAGTCGGTCGACGAATTGCCGTCGGGAATTTGTCCCGTATTTTGACCTTTTGTCCCTTATTTGGGAGTGAGAAAGTTGGCAACCCTACCTTCGGCCCACCAAGCCCACACCGATCATCAATGTTATCCCAACTTCTCATCCACTCCCCAAGCACAAGTAGCAATTTACAGAGGGCCAATTAACCTACAAACCCTCACGTCTCTGTGTGTGAGGAAACCCGAGCACCCGGAGGAAACCCGCGCGGTCACAGGGAGAAGGTGCAAACTCCACACGGACAGCATTCGAGGTCAGGATCACAGTCGGGTCTTTGGGGCTGTGAGGCTGCAGCCCTACCAGCTGCGCCACCATGCCACCAAGACACACGATACAGGCAAGAATTGAAAATCAGAGAAACAGAACAAACACCCTTAAAGGATGCCCACACCAGCCTCAGTTTTTACCATGCAAAGGACAGGAAAACTATCTCATATTGTTACATTTCTCTGAATTATCTTTAGAAGAGGCTGTTACTTCTTGTAGCAGTGCTGCATAGTGCTAGGTGCTCTCTAAAGTGGCCAAATTTGTGCAGAGCAAGCTGCTTTATCCAACTACAAAGAGATCATCTGTTTTGTGTTGTGGATAATAAATAAATATTGGCTCGGTTTTAGTGGAGCCATTTGCTTTGATTCAAAATTATCTTAGTACAATGTTATTTTCAGTGCTTTTAGAGATACTGCATGGAAACAGGCCCTTCGGCCCACCGAGTCCACTGAACATCGATCACCCGTTCATACTGGTTCCGTTATCCCACTTTCATATCACTCTCTACACATGGGCGGCACGGTGGCGCAGCGGTAGAGTTGCTGCCTTACAGCGCCAGAGACCCAGATTCGATCCTGACTACGGGTGCTGTCTGTGCGGAGTTTGTATGTATGTGCTCCCTGTGACCATGTGGGTTTCCTCCAGGTGCTCTGTATTCCTCCCTCACACCAAAGACGTACAGGTTTGTATGTTGATTGCCTTCGGTAAAGATTGTAAATTGTCCCTAGTGTGTAGAATAATGCTAGTGTACGGGAATCGCTGGTCGGCTCAGGCTCGGTGGGCCTGTTTCCAAGCTGTACCTCCTAACTAAACGCAACCATTTTGAATGGAAGTCAGTGATTCTCCCCTAAGACTGCACCAATATTTATCCCTTGCTCACAACCGGGTGATATTACGCAGATGGTAGAGTGGGATCCAATGGGTGCTGTTTGTGTGGAGTTTGCACGTTCTCCCTGTGAACGCATGGTGTTCCACCTGGTGCTCTAGTTTCCTCCCACATTCCAAAGACGTGCGGGTTTGTAGGTTAATTGCCCCAAAACCTGAGCACCCAGAGAAAACCCACGCAGTCTCAGGGATAACCTCACAGGGTGAGCGACATCCCGCGCGGACTCAGTGGACCACAGGGCCTTTTCAATGCTGTATCTCTAAACTAAACTAATTGTGCTTTCATAGAGTTATAGAGTCATACAGCGTGGAAACAGGCCCTTCCGCCCAACTTGCCCGCGCCGACCAACATGCCACGCCGACACTAGTCCCACCTGATAGCATTTGGCCCACATCCCAATAAACCTATCCTATCCATGTACCTGTCTAAATGTTTATTTAGTACCTGCCTTAACTTTGGTCCAACATTACAGGATGTACGGTGCGGTGCGGCACGGTGGCGCAGCAGTAGAGTTGCTGCCGTACAGCGCCAGAGACCCGTGCTCGATCCCGTCTATGGGTGCTGTCTGTACTGAGTTTGTACCTTCTCCCCGTGACCTGCGTGGGTTTGCTCCGAGACCTCCAGTTTCCTCCCACACTCCAGAGACGTAATTGGCTTGGTAAATGTAAAAATTGTCCCTGGTGTGTGTAGGATGGTGTTAATGTGCGGGGATCGCGGGTCAGCACGGACCCGGTGGGCCGAAGGGCCTGTTTCCGCGCTGTATCTCTAAACTAAACTAAACTAAACTAAACTAAATCCCCGGTGTGTGCAGGAGAGTGCTAATGTGCGGGGATCGCGGGTCGGCACGGACACGGTGGGCCGAAGGGCCTGTTTCCGCGCTGCATCTCCAAACTAATCTAAACTGAACTACAAGAGTAATGCTTTCAAAGCCGGATTATTGAGCCGGCTGGCTGGAGGTTGATGAAAGTACAGAAGCCGTTTCATCGAAGCAGCATTCGTTGTGGCTTTCAGAATCTAACTCCCGCAGTGCTGGCTATTGACAGCTCTGTGACCTCTTTCATGCCTCCCAGCGCAGCACATACCACCGGCTAAAAATAGACAGAAAGGCCCGTCCCCTGGGGGAAGAGGGGATGAGAAAAAAAGTAAATATCAATATGAGGAACAATCAATGCCACTCCTGACATGACTACATAACGAGGAAGGAAATCATGCGAGTAAAATATTAATTGTGGTGTCACTGATCAACTGGAGATACCCAGTGCCACATTGCTAGGGAGACAGTTACCATGGCTACGTGCCAACATTGGCAAGCACCACACATTGATTACAGAGAAAGGAAGGTTGTGACAACTTCAAGCTAGGACCAGTCTGGTTTGGTACAGAGACACAGAAACCCATCAAACAATAGGTTCCCAGAGAGAACTATTTTGGTTTAGATTAGTTCGGTTTACAGAGATAAGGCATGGAAACGGGCCCTTCAGCCCACCGAGTCTGCGGCATCCAGCAATCACCAGGACACTAGTTCTATCCGACACACTGAGGACAATTTAGACAGAAGGCAATTAACCTACAAATCTGCATGTCTTTGAGATGTGGGAGGGAACCGGGGCACCCGGGGAAAACTCATACGGTCACGGGGGAGAACGTGCAAACTCCGCAGAGACAGCACCCCCAGGCAGGATCGAACCCGGGTCTCTGGCGCTGTAAGGAAGCAACTCTACCGCTGTGCGGCACCTACAATTAACCTACAAACCTGCTGCCCGCTGTACAGCTCTACGTTCTATGTTCGAACACCCACCTCCCATTCCATCTACACGCACAATAACTGACGTGTCATTGATCACTGCCTAATATTTCCTACCCTTGGTGCTAGGCACTGAAAAGTCCATCTGTCAACGATGTCTCCTCTTCCCCCAGGGGACGGGCCTTTCTGTCTATTTTTAGCCGGTGGTATGTGCTGCGCTGGGAGGCATGAAAGAAGTCAGAGCTGTCAATAGCCAGCACTGCGGGAGTTAGATTCTGAAAGTCACAACAAATGCTGCTTCGATGAAACGGCTTCGGTACTTTCATCAACCTCCAGCTTTAACAGTCCAATTGTGTCGATGTTATTGAAATAAAACTCCATGCTTTCCATAGGGATGATTCCGTGCCACTTACATTCCTGACCGTACTATAGAGACACAGCTGGTCGTCATTCTCAGTAAGATGTTCTGCACCTTTACACAGGTGGCTTTACACCTGAGGCAAGGAATTTATACTGGGAATCTAATCATTGTCGAAAATCACTGATTTTGTTGCCTCTGACACTGGCTCAACACCACAGCCAAGTTACTCTGCAGTCTTTTCTTTCAGAACCTCTTTGCTACATTTTGGTCCTTGTAGCCACTATCCTCTCTTCCCCAAACAACACCTATTTTGTGTGGGAAGGAACTGCAGATGCTGGTTTATACCAAAGATAGACACAGAGTGCTGGAGTAAGTGGAACTTCTCAAGTTTATTTTGGAGTTCTTCAAGACGTTGAATAGTTCATTGCGCAAATTGTTTGAGAAAGTTTTGAATACACAACATTTGGATTCGTTGAAATTTCAGCTCTTATTTTTAGATCCATCTCTGTAGACATTGAATGACAGACAGTGAGGTGAGGAAAGAAATCACCTCCTAGTCCTGGCCATCCCACGCTCTGCAGCCTTGCAGCTTTTTACATGCCTTCAGAACTTAAAGTTGCACTTTACTTTTAGACTTTTGCTATATGCTTTAGAGATACAGCGCGGAAACAGGCCCTTCGGCCCGCCGAGACCGTGCCGACCAGCGGTCCCCGTACACTATCTTACACACCAGGGGCAATTTGCAATTTATACCGAAGCCAATTAACCTACAAACCTGTACGTCTTTGGAGTGTGGGAGGAAACTGGAGCACCAAGAGAAAACCCACGCGGTCACAAGGGGAACGCACAAACTCCGTCCTGACACTGCTGCACTTGAGGCCACTGCTCTCATTGCTGGTTTTAAGCTGGCTTGCATTCCACAAGTTTAGTTTAGTTTAGTTTAGAGATACAGCATGGATGTTTCTTGTATAAAACTTCATGGATTTTGGAGTGATATTTTCGAAATATTCACAAAATTATTTAAGACAAAAATGGAACCCAATAATGAATTGATTATATTTGGGGTAATGGAAGATGGGAACAAATTGAACCCATCTCAAAAATTATTTTTTAATTATGGTTTAATAATAGCAAAAAAATTAATATTGAAATTTTGGAAAAATACACCAATACCAACGCTCAAAATGTGGATTGCAAGTATGTTGGATACCGCACATTTTGAGGAAATGCTATTCCTCCTAATAGATAAATTTGACCAATTCATAACGAGTTGGTCTCCATTTGTCGTCTTTTTGGAAACATATGGTGCAACTCAAGTGTAAAAGCTAATCCGTGACTGGGTGAGGAATGGTCAAGATTATAAATTACGATCTCCTTACTTCTCTTTTCTTTTTCTTCTCTTTTCTTCTTTTACTCTTTTTCATCTATTTTCTATTTCTTAACTTTCTTTTTTCACTCTCTATTTTTCTTTTTCACACACTATATATCTCACATTTTTCTATTCTTCATTATCTAATTTATTTTTCTTTTTCTTCTTTATTACAAAATTAAAAAAATAAGAAGCTGTACATAAAATGTATTATGAAAATATGATTGTATACAATTGTACTTCTAATAAAAATAAATAATTAAAAAAAAAGAGATACAGCATGGAAATGGGTCCTTCATCCCACCAAGTCTGTGTCTGTGACCAACGATCACTCGTACATTGGTTCTGTTATCCCAGTTATACATCCTATGCACAGAAGTCAATTAACCTGCAAACCTGCACATCTTTGGAGTGTGGTAGGAAACCAGAGCACCCGAAGGAAACCCACGTGGTCACAGGGAGAACATACAGGCTCTGTACGGACAGTGCTTTCAGTCTGAAGAATGGCTCAGACCCGAAATGTTACCTATTCTTTCTCTTCAGAGATACTGCCTGACCCGTTGAGTTACTCCAGAATTTTGTGTCAATAAACCAGCATCTGCAATTCCTCCGGAAGTGGCGGCGCTATTGAACAGCTGCGGCTCGCCTGCAGTCCGTCTGTTTTTACTTTTTTTGTTGTTTTCTTTTGTCCTGTTTTAGTTAAATTTTAGTTTATTGGGTTGTGGGGTGGGGGGGTGAAACATGATTTTTGTCTCTTCCTTCGTGGAATGTGACCTTTTCTTGTCGTATCCCCCTTCTCTGCCTCCGTCTGCACTGAGGCCTAATGGCGGAGCTGGCGGCCTCCAACTGCGACCGACCTCGAGGCTCCGGAGGCGGAGCCAGGACTTACCAATGCGAGGCTGGCCGACTTCGGGGCTGCGGTGGCGTTCCGGCGGTGGCGAGCAAAGACACTGGTGGCGACCTGAATCCGGGGCTCGGCCGCGGCTGGCCCAGTGGACGACATCGTCGGGAGCTCGCAGGTCACAGGTGGGTGACCTGTTTTTCTGGAGCTCCCGCAACTACAGCTGCATCCGCTGGACTGGAGGGCGGCAGCTTCGGCATCTTCGGCCACCCCGGGCCGCGGAGTTTGAACCGGCCCGTCGCGGAGCACGGATTCAGCCGCGGGACTGACTTACCATCACCCGGCGGGGTCACAACATCAGAAGCCTGGATCGCCTCAGCGCAGAGGGAGAGCAAAGAGGGAAGAGACAGAGACTTTAAGACTTTTGCCTCCATCACAGTGAGGAGGTGCCTGGTGAACTCACTGTGGTGGATGTTAATTTGTGTTTATTGTGTGTTTTGTTATTTATTATTATATGTATGACTGCAGGCAACGAAATTTCGTTCAGACCGAAAGGTCTGAATGACAAATGAAGGAATCTAATCTAATCTAATCTAATCTTCCCACACAAAATAGGTGTTGTTTGGGGAAGAGAGGATAGTGACTACAAGGACCAAAATGTAGGAAAGAGGTTCTGAAAGTAAAGACTGCAGGGTAACTTGGCTGTTGTGTTGAGCCAGTGTCAGAGGCAGCAAGATCCCTGATTTTCAACAATGATTACATTTCCAGTATAAACTCCTTGCCTCAGGTGCAGAGCCCATAGGGCAGAACATCTTACTGAGAGTGGAGACCAGCTGTGACTCTGTAGTACAGTCTGGAATGTATGTGACATGGAACAATCAATACAGATAACATGGAGTTCTATTTAATGAACATGTATACAATTGGACTGTTAAATCTTTGACAGATGGACTTTTTAAGTGTGTCGCACCAAGGCTAGGAAATATTATGTAGCATTCAATTCCACATCGGTAATTGTGCTGGAAGGGGAGGTGGGTGTTAGAACATAGAACATAGAACAGTACAGCACGGGAGCAGGCCCTTCAGCCCACAATGACCATGCTGAACATGATGCCAAGTTGGAAACATCCTCTCTCTAGGCATGTTGGGACTGCACTCCTGATGTGCAGAGCTGGTAGACGGTGATCCTTGCTGGTGTCTCGCCACAAGAAATTGCAGCGAATTGTGGACGCAGCCCAGACCATCACACAAACCAACCACCCTTCCATTGACTCCATTCATAATCTCGTGCTGCCTCGGCAAGGCCAGCAGCATAATCAAGGACGAGTCACACCCTGGCCACTGCCTCTTCTCCCCTCTCTCCCATCCGGCAAAAGGTATAGAAGTGTGAAAACGCACACCTCCAGGTTCAGGAGCAGTTTCATCCCAACTGTTATTAGACAACTGAATCATCCTACCTCAACTAGAGAGCAGTGCTGAACTAATATCTACCTCTTTGGTGACCTCGGACTATCCTTGATCGGACTTTGCTGGCTTTACCTTGCAGTAAATGTTATTCCCTTATCATGTGTCAATACACTGTGAATGGCTCGATTGTAATCATGTATTGTCTCTGCTGACTGGTTAGCAAACTGCACACAATACTCCAGGTGTGGTCTCACAGGTCCCTAGTGAGACCACACCTGGAGTATTGTGTGCAGTTTTGGTCCCCTAAGTTGAGGACGGATATTCTTGCTATTGAGGGAGTGCAGCGTAGGTTTACAAGGTTAATTACCGGGATGGAGGGGCAGTCATGTGCTGAGAGAATGGAGCGGCTGGGCTTGTACACTCTGGAGTTTAGAAGGATGAGTGGGAATCTTATTGAAACATATAAGATTGTTAAGGGTTTGGACCTGCTAGAGGCAGGAAACATATTCCCGATGTTGGGGGAGTCCAGAACCAGGGGCCACAGTTTAAGAATAAGTGGTAAGCCATTTAGAACAGAGATGAGGAAACACTTTTTCTCACAGAGAGTTGTGAGACTGTGGAATTCTCTGCCTCAGAGGGCGGTGGCGGCCGGTTCTTTGGATACTTTCAAGAGAGAGCTAGATCGGGCTCTTAAAGATATGGGGATATGGGGAGAAGGCAGGAACGGGGTATTGATTGGGGATGATCAGCCATGATCACATTGAATGGCGGTGCTGTCTCAAAGGGCCGAATGGCCTACTCCTGCACCTATTGTCTATTGTCTATTGTCTATTGGTTAGCACTCAACAAAAGCTTTTCACTGTTCCTCGGTACACGTGACAATAAACTAAACTGAAACTGGTGTTCAAACCACTCTCTAACTCACCCGAGAGGTAGAACCGGGGTCTCTGGCGCTGTGAGGCAGCAACTCTACCGCTGTGCCACTGTGCCGCACTAATGCACACAACTCCTTTGACATCATGCACGTGTGAGAATCAGTCTACTGTACCCACAGATGGAATTGGCATGGCACCCCCTGTACAGCACCAATTTAGTGTGTCTTTCTTTAAGTAAGTAAGTAAGTAAGTTTATTGGCCAAGTATTCACATACAAGGAATTTGCCTTGGTGCTCCGCCCACAAGTAACAACATGACATACAGTGACAGTTACGAATGACTCAGAAAACACTAAACATTAATAATAATGAAACATTAATGATAAAACACCATTGATCAAGCATGTGAACCAACAAAATACATTGTACATTGTACAAGGTCTACTTCATCGCCATTAAACTACCAACTAATTTCTCTGAAAGGTCAGACCCAGCCACAAAAGAAATCAGATCTTTATGGCAATACATTTTCATGTTCTCCCTGTGACCCTGTGGGTTTCCTTCAGGTGCTCCGATTTCCGCATCCCAAAGACGTGTGGGTTTGTATGTCAATTGGCTTCTGTAAATTGGCCCCAGTATGTAGGATAGAACTAGTGTATGGGTGATCATTGGTCAGAGTGGGCTTGGTGGGCCAAAGGGCCTGTTTCTATGCTGTATCTCTAAACTAAACGCCAGGCCAAACGAGAACTACTCATAAGACAGAAACAAAACGCTGTGGTAACTCAGCGGGTCAGGCAGCACCTCTGGAGAAAAGGAATGGGTGACGATTTGGGTGGAGACCCTTCCTAAAAAACGTCACCTATTCCTTTTCTCCAGAGATGCTACCTGACCCACTGAGTTACTCCAGCTTTTTTGTGCCTGTCTTCGGTTTAAGCCAGCATCTGCAGTTCCTCCCTGCACATAGAACTATTCATAACCTAGAGAAATAAATCAGACACACAGGGACACCACACAACAATATAATATGCACATGATAAAGATATTTTAACCACCTCGCATTTCAATGTTATCACAGAAAACTTCCTTCTTTTAAAACACAGAAGTCGTCCTATCAACATTATTCTGCTTCAACATATTTGAGTCAAAGCAGTAGTGTCAATGTGTATAAAATCTGTCAGCTTAATTTACAGGTCCATTAAAACTCACCGTAACACTGACATGTAATTTATTTCCCAATTGAATCGCACAGACGTTTAACAATGTTCTGACATTTTTTTTGCTAGTTTTGTGTATGGCAATTGAAGGAAGAGACACCTTCTTCTGAATACTCCAAGTTTTTACGATCTATTTGTGCCTGAGTAGGTGATGAGAATAGAGTCTGAGAGTCATAGAGTGATACAGTGTGGAAACAGATCCTTCGGCCCAACTTGCCCACATTGACCAACATGCCCCATCTACACTAGACCCAACTGCCTGCTTTTGGCCCATATCCCTCCAAACCTCTCCTATCCATGTACCTGTCTAACTGTTTCTTAAACGTTGGGATAGTCCCTGCCTTAACTACCTCATCTGTGTGGAATGAGCTTCCAGTGGAAGTGGTGGAGGCAGGTTCGATTTTATCCTTTAAAAATAGATTGGATGGGTATATGGACGGGAGGATTATAGTCTGAGTGCAGGTAGATGGGACTAGGGGGGAAGTAAGAAGAAAGAAGGGGAAAAAAAAAGAGAAAAAAAAAAGTGTTCGGCACGGACTTGAAGGGCCGAGATGGCCTGTTTCCGTGCTGTAATGGTTATATGGTTATCTGGCCGCTTGTTCCATACACCCACCACCCTTTGTGTGAAAAAGTTACCCCTCAGATTCCTATTAAATCTTTTCCTCTTCAACGTAATGTCCTCTGGTCCTTGATTCACCGACGCTGGGCAAGAGACTCTGTGTGTCTGCCCGATCTATTCCTCTCATGATTTTATACACCTCAATAAGATCACCCCTCATCCTCCTGCGCTCCAGGGAATAAAATCCTAGGCTGCCCAACCTCCCCCTTTAGCTCAGGCCCTCAAACCCTGCCAACATCATTGTACATCTTTGTCTGGAGGAATTTAAGGGCTTCACAAACAATTATATTCACATGGGCGGCAGGGTGGCACAATGGCAGAGTTGCTTACAGATTCAGAGACCCAGGTTTGATCCTGACTATGGGTGCTTGTCTGTGTGGAGTTTGTACAATCTCCCTGTGATCTGCGTGGGTTTTCTCCGAGAACTTCTGTTCCCTCCGCACTCCAAAGATGTACAAGTTTGTAGGTTAATTGGCTTGGTATAAATGTAATTTTATTTTGTAGGATAGTGTTAGTGTGCACTGGTGTTGGATAGGTTAGTGTGCGGGGGATCACTGGCTGATGCGGACTCGATGGGCCGAAGGGCCTGTTGGCACGCTGTATCTCTAAACTAAACTAAACTCTTCAAATTTTTTCACATCTATGTTTCGTCGAAACACAAGCTAGATAAACGTTCGGGATGAAATTGGTGTAATTCTTTACGGATCATTGTATAATTCATATTCCGATTAGCAGAATCTTTTATTTTAGTTCCACAGGTAGAAAAGTATGAGGAAGTTGGAAGGAGAGTGAAGGATTGAACATCAAGGTTTGACTAATATGGGTGCCTGGGATTATGGGGAGAAGGCAGGAGAATGGGGTTAAGATAGGGCAAGATAGATAAGCCAGGGTTGAATGGCGGAGTAGACTTGATGGGCCGAATAGCCTAGATTAGTTTAGTTTAGTTTAGAGATACAGCGCGGAAACAGGCCCTTCGGCCCACCGGGTCCGCGCTGACCAACGATCCCCGCACATTAACACTATCCTACACCCACTAGGGACAATTTTTTTACATTTACCAAGTCAATTAACCTACAAACCTGTACGTCTTTGGAGTGTGGGAGGAAACTGAAGATCTCGGAGAAAACTCACGCAGGTCACGGGGAGAATGTACAAACTCCGTACAGACAGCACCCGTAGTCGGGATCGAACCCGGATCTCCAGCGCTGAATTCACTGTTAGGCAGCAACACTGCTGCCGCGCCACCGTGATCGCCCATTTATTCTATTAAGGATAGTCTTTTATTATCAGCAAAGAAGGCACTTTGGTGAACTGTTGAGGGAACAAGCTCCATAAAGCAAATCTGGGTTGTTCGTTAAACTTGGATTAATTTCTCTGGAACGTCAGAGGTTGAGGGGAGACGATAGAAGTCGGTACAATTATGAAAGACATTGATAAGGTAGGCAGTCAGAACCTTTATCCCAGGGTAAGATGATGAGTAATTCCTTTCACCAGAGGGTGTTTGTATGCTCCTGAAAGTGGATACTGTTTCACCACATTTATTCTATTAAGGATCAATCTAACTTTGAACTGCTCTTGTATATCTCCCCTTTCCCTTCTCTGCTCTGGGAGAATCAATCCTTATTTTTCTCGTTCTCTGTTCGACCTTTGAAGCTCCGGGAAGCTAGATGCTGCATGACCAACACCAAGTTGCCTTGAAATTCATCCAATGTCAATAATGCTAACTGTGCTGTAGAAACATAGAAATGTAGGAATAGGTGATTGAGCCATTCATGGCTTCAGGTAAGGTGGTGCAGCGGTAGAGTTGCTGCCTTGCAGCGCCAGAGACCCAGGTTCAATCCTGACCATGGGTGCTGTCTGTACGGAGATTGTACGCTTTCCCCGTGACCTGCGTGGGTTTGCTCCGTGTTCTCCAGCATCCTCTCACGCTCCAAATACATGCAGGTTTGTAGGTTGGTTGGCTTCTGTGAAATTGTAAATTGTCCCAGGTGCGTGTAGGATAGTGTTAGTGTGCGGGGATCACTGGTCGGCATGGACTCGGTGGGCCGAAGGGCCTGCATCTCTAAACTAAACTAAAATCAAAGCCAAAAATAAGAAGGCTCGGGGAGTAAAAGGAGAGAAGGCTTCTTTCTGTATCAAGGAACATTCAAATTCCCCTTAGTCACATCGATTGTAAAATTGATGGATCGTGGTGGTAACAACGTGAAAGGTAATCAATTCATCTCTCAGAATGAACTCCGATAAAGAGAAACTCCCGCAGTCAATAATCCCAAGTATCTGAACATTCATGACTGCTGTTAATGTGGGAAGCTGAGACAAGGTGTCGATGGGCTTGGTGCAATTACACAAGATAATACAGCTGGCTCTCTCTTCGCTTTTGTCCCAGATCTCACCATTTAATTTGATAGCGTTGAACATAATCTAGAAGAGTACAGCTCAAGAACAGGCCCCTTGGCCCACACCATACCTTTTGCCCGAGGGGTAATAAGTGTGAAAACGCACACCTCCAAAGTCTGAAGAAGGGTTTCGGCCCGAAACGTTGCCTGTTTCCTTTGCTCCATAGATGCTGCCGCACCAACTGAGTTTCTCCAGTACTTTTGTCTACCTTCCAAATTCAGTGATAGTTTCTTCCCAGCTGTTATCAGGCAACTGAATCATCCTACCACAACTAAAGAACAGTCCTGAACTACTAACTACCACATTGGCGACCCTCTGACTATCTTTAATCAGACTTTACTGGCTTTGACTTTGACTCTGACAACGGGGGGGGGGGGGGGGGGTGCAGTGGAGTGATACGTTTTTTTGCCTTCCATCACAGTGGGCCACCAGGGGACCCGCGGGCTTCCAGTGTTGCCGTCCGCCAGATGGAAGTTTTTTTGCCTTCCATCACAGCGCTGTGATGGATGTATGTGTAAATTGTGTTGTGTCTCGGGTCTTCTTCGTTTTGTAATGTATGGCTGCAGAAACGACATTTCGTTTGGACCTCAACGGGGTCCAAATGACAAATTTGTCCAAAAGACAAATAAATTGTATTGTATTGTATTGTACATTTATCTTGCACTAAATGTTATTGCTTTATCAGAGTTGCTGCCTTACGGCGCCAGAGTCCCAGGTTCGATCCTGACTGTGGGTGCTGTCCGTATGGAATTCTCCCATTCACACTAGTTCTGTGGTAACTCATTTTTACATCCACTCCCTACACCCCAGAGGGAGGGGCAATTTCCAGAGGCCAATTAACCTAAAAATCTGCACGTCTTTGGGGTGTGGGAGGAAACCGGAGCACCCGGAGGAAACCCACGTGGCCCCAGCAAGAACGTGCATACTCCACAGCACAGACACCACCCATGGTCATGATCGAACCCGGGTCCCTGGTCCTGTGAGGTCACGAATCCACCGCTGCGTCGCCGTGCCGCTAAAAATTCTGCTTCTTTTTCCGCAGATGCTGCCTAACCTGCTGTGATTTTCCGGTCTTGTCAAAGTCTGTTTTAGGTTTCCAGCATTTGCAGCTTTTCCACTTTCATTTACATGCTTCAACTGGCTGATTAGCTTGTAATTATGTACAAGACACAAGCACTGACCTTTTCACTGGGAACCCATGTGCCGTGCTTGAAATGGGATTTCCCCGGCAATAAAGAGCTCATTAGTGATGTTATTTGATATGCCTTCTCTCCTTCTCTAATGAAAAATTGTATTCATCTGCATCAACAGTGTTGAATGAAACCTTCTTTCCCTTGGGACAGTGTCTAGGTTTGACAGGGTTCCATGCTGTGCCTTGATATGGGGTTTTGCCCAATGTTCTTCATTGCAGGGAGATGTGGACGCAGCCCAATCCGTCACACAAACCAACCTCCCTTCCATTGAAGATAGAGACAGAATGCTGGAGTAACTCAACGGGTCAGGCGGCATCTCTGGAGAAAAGGACTAGGTGATGTTTTGGGTCGAGCCTTGATTGTGCTGGTAGCCTTGCTGAGGCAGCGTGGTGTAGATGGAGTGCTGGCTTTGATTTGGTCTTTTCACACCTTTCGCAATTCATACCTTTCCATACCTCTAACTTCCCTCTCCCCTGACTCTCAGTCTGAAGAAGGCTCTCGACCCGAAACGTCACCTGTTGCTTTTCTCCGGAGATGCTGCCTGATCCACTGAGTTACTGCAGCATTTTTGTTGTCTATCTTCGGTGTAAACCAGCACCTGCAGTTTCTTCCCACACTCTTTACATTCATCCACTCACATTTTCCAAGGGCAGTGCCCTGCTCTAACATTCCTCTCTCCAGAGCAAGCTTTCTTTAGACTTTAATCTTCAGAGATACAGCGCAGAAACAGTCCCTTCGGCCCACTGAGTCCGCGACGAGCAGCGACCTCCATACACTACCACTATCCTACGCACTAGGGGACATTTTACAATTTCCTTTCCACCGAATCAATTAACCTACAAACCTGCACGTCCTGCGAGTGTGAAGGGAAACCGGTGCACCCGGAGAAAACCCACGTGGTCACAGGAAGAAAGTACAATCTCCGTACAGACAGCATCCGTAGTCAGGATCGAACCTGGGTCTCTGGCGCTGTAAGGCAGCAACTCTACCGCTGCGCCACCGTGCCGAGTAAATCTCTTTGAACTTATTCTAACTTGGATTGGTTTGTCCTGGTGGAATTCTCTGCTGCGGAAGGCACTGGAGGCCAATTCACTGGATGTTTCCAAGAGAGAGTTGGATATAGCTCTGAGGGCTAACGGAATCAAGGGATATGGGGAGAAGGCAGGAACGGGGACCTGATTCTGGAAGATCAGCCATGATCATATTGAATGGCGGTGCTGGCTCGAAGGGCTGAATGGCCCACTCCTGCACCTATTTTCTATGTTTCTATATCCTCTTCCTGTCAATAAGGTGCGTACACGGGGTGGAAGATTGCAACCTTCCCTGTTTCGACTAATGCAATCAACTCGACGTGCACAAATGGAAGATCAAATAGAACAAGTTGTCCAACAACTTTAGGCCGTGCACGCCACACGCAAGAAGAAGAGGGTGTGTACACAAGCCCAAAATCTTTCCGTCCCTCACCTCATAGCAAGGTATACCAGCTGGTTTACATATTCTTTTGTCATTCCTCGTAACAAGATGCAACACTTCACACCTCTCTGCTTTAAATTTCATCTGTTCTGCATGTGCCAATATCACTCATCTGTCAATGTTCCCCAGAGTTTGACTGTAGCTATTTGCGTTTCAGTTTCATCATTTCGCGAAGGTACGCTCAATTATATTTGACATTGTTCTATTTCAATATCCTCAACACTGTTAGTCTTCCCGTATCAGAGTTTGGTTTCTTTTGCCTTTGGGCTTTATGGCCTAGAGATAGATTTATGAGCAGTTGAAATTTGACACTTAATTTGTTTCCATCTCTCGTACATGGCACTGCACCTATCAGTTGCAATATCGTTCACACATGCACCCACTTCACTTCTTTTATGTCTCCCTTCAATTACCTTCTGAAATGTAGACTTTAGACTATAGACTTTAGAGATACGGTGCGGAAACTGGCACTTCAGCCCACCGAGTCGGCGCCGACCAGCGACCACCCCGTACGCTAGCACTATCCTACACACACTGGGGACAATTTACAATTTTAACCGAAGCCAATTAACCTACAAACCTGCCCGTCTTTGGAGTGTGGGAGGAAACCTGAGCACCAGGAGGAGACTCGCCTGGTCACGGGGAGAACGTACAAACTCCGTGCAGACAGCACCCGCAGTCAGGATTGAATCCCGGTCTCTGGCGCTGTAAGGCAGCAACTCTACTGCTGCGCCACCGTGCCCACCTAAATGTGGGGCTCATGAAGTGCAGATAGCAGGCAAAAATCTTGACTGGTTTTGAACGCAAAATCAATTCTAAAGTGAAGTTACATTTTTGATTCTGCACAGCCTCTTATGAATAGCGAGTCCTGGGGTTTTGGGGATTCAAGAGTCTACATAACGACACTGAAGAAGGGTCCCGACCCAAAACGTCACTTATCCATTTCTACAGAGATGCTGCCTGACCTGCTGAGTTACACTAGCATTTTATGTCTCCTTTTATAAACCACCAACTGCAGTTCCTTGTTTCTATAATGTTTCTCAGAAGGGTCTCGACCTGAAACGTCACCCATTCTTTCTATCCGTAGATGCTGCCTGTCCCACTGAGTTACTCTAGAATTTTGTGTTATCTTTGGTGTAAACCAGCATCTGCAGTTCCTTCCTGCACATTTCATATTTAATCTTTGATCACAAAATATCCCTTGTCTGGATATCCACCGTACTGGTATATCTTTCCAGTACACTTTCACAACTCAATTGTAGTATTAACAATGCATCTTATAAACTAATAGGTTTACTGTGCGGGACGACAGCAGGTGAATATTAAAATGTACAAGTAAAGGAAAAATGTGACTGGTTCACAGTCTCCTTTCTGCAATATATTTTCAGGGGCAATTTCTTCCCAGCTGTTATCGGGCAACTGAACCATCCGACCAACAACTAGCAGTCCTGAGCTACTAACTACCTCGTTGGAGACCCTCGGACTATCTTTAATCGGAATTTACTGGACTTTATCTTGCACTAAACATTATTCCCTGATCATGTATCTGTGGATGGCTTGATTGCAATCATGTATTGTCTTCTGCTGACTAGTTAGCACGCAACAAAAACCTTGACCTATAAACTAAACTAATCTAAACTAATCATTACTCAGTGGTTATTTTCCCAGATTGTTCAAATGTTAAGCATTTGTCCTCGGATGCAGCACTTATTCAACCTGTCTTTAGTTTTCAGTTTAGTTTAGAGATACAGCGAGGAAACATGCCCTTCGGTCCACTGAATCTGCGCCGATCAGCAATCACTTGGACACTAGTTCTATCCTACACACTAGGGACAATTTCCAATTGCATTGAAGCCAATGAACCTACAAATCTGTACGTCTTTGGAATGTGGGAGGAAACCAGAGCACCCGGAGAAAACCCATGCGGTCACAGGGAGAACGTACAAACTCCGCACAGACAGCACCCGTGGTCAGGATCGAACCCGGGTCCCTGGTGCTGCAAGGCAGTGACTCCGCCGCTGTGGCACTGTGCTGCTCTGTGTACTCGTAGGGGAGAGACGAAAGAGAGGAAACTAGTTCTCCTGTTCCTCGGGACAAACATAAGTCTGGGTATTGAATCTATACTATGGGAGCTGGAGTTCCATAAGCTGGCCATTCGTAACTTGAGGATGGCAGTTCAGTGCAAGACGTGACCTTGTCAAAGCTACTGCCTAGTCAGTGCCAATAATTAGGGATGCTTTGTGTAGGAAGGAACTGCAGATGCTGGTTTACTTTGAAGATTGGCATAAAATGCTGGAGTAACTCAGCGGGACAGGCAGCATCTCTGGATAGGAGGAATGGGTGAGGTTTCGGGTCGAGACCCTTCTTCAGACTGAGGAAGGGTCTCAACCCGAAACGTCACCCATTCCTTCTATCCTGAGTTGCTGCCTGTCCCGCTGAGATACTCCAGCATCAGGGATGCTTTGGCAATTTGTAATCAATGGCATATTCTTTCCTCACCACAAACTGCGGGAGTTTTATCCAAGCTTATAAAATGTACGCCATGATCTCACCATCATTGTCCCAATAAATACCAACTCGATAAAGCTTATACTTTGTGTCACGACAGGCTGTAAAATATCTATGGTAATTTGAGATGCTTAGACTGAGACTGCGGCCTTGTCTGGGGGGGGGGGGGGGGTGTTGAGAAAGATGGGCCTTAAATCACTAGAGTTTATATAGAACGAGAGGTCATCTCATTTACCATATGTTTTTGAGTGGGCCATAGTGAGGCCCAACGCAAATTGGAGGAACGGAATCTCATATTTCGCTTTGGCAGCTGACAACCCAGCGGTATGAATTATGGTTTCTCTAACTTCACATAACCCTTGCTTTCCCTCTCAGTCTGTCCCTCCCCCATCCTAGTTCTCCGACTAGTTCTACCGTTCTCCTGTTTAAATATTACTGATTATACGCCGCATTGTCACCTTTCCCTCAGCTAAAAATGAACCATTCTACATTTCCTTATCATCCGCTTGTCTGTTTCCAACCCGTTACTCTACCCTCCCTTGTAAAACTGATCACCACCATGAAACCTACTACCTGCCCCCTCGACACTGTCACCTCTGCCCTCTTAAAGGACGTCATTACAACAGCTGGTCCCAGCATCCTCGCCATCTTCAACAGCTCTCTGGCCACTGGCACTGTACCTACCTGCTTCAAGCATGCGGTGGTCCAACCACTCCTGAAAAAACCTAACCTCGACCCCACCTTGCCAAGCAACTACAGACCCATTTCTAAACTGCCTTTCCTCTCAAAAGCCCTTGAAAAGGTAATTTTAAGTCAACATACCTTACCTTCACCAAAACACTATCTTGGAAACTTTCCAATCAGGTTTCAGGGCTCACCATAGCACAGAGTCTGCCTTGTTGAAGGTACACAATGACCTACTGCTCACCGTTGAACTCAGCGCAGCATTTGATACTGTCGACCACACCATCCTAATTGACCGTCTCCGGTATGGGGTTGGTATTGATGGCACTGCCCTGAGCTGGTTCATCTCCTATCTCAAAGGTAGGAGTTTCTCGACTAACATAGGCAACTCTTTCTCCTCCCCAGCTAATTTCTGCTGTGGGGTTCCACAAGGTTCCATCCTTGGCCCCATTCTCTTCTCCCTGTATATGCTCCCCTTAGGCCAAGTCATTGAAAGGCACGGCATTTCCTTCCATTGCTACGCAGACGATACACAACTCTATCTCCCCCTGAAGCCCCAAAACCAATCAAATCTGTTTAACCTTACCCGCTGCCTCGAGGATATAAAGTGTTGGATGGCCCAGAACTTCCTCCAACTAAACAAGAGTAAGTCTGAGGTCATCCTTCTCAGCCCCTCGGACTCAATCAAAATGATAGCAGGCAGCCTTGGAAGCCTTACCCCACTACTCAAACCTCACGTCAAAAACCTTGGCGTGATATTTGACTCAGCACTGAAATTTGACAAACAAGTCAATGCCGTGGTAAAAGCTAGCTTCTTTCAGCTTCGGACGATAGCTAAAATAAAACAATTCCTCCAGTTTGATGGCCTCGAAAAGATTATCCACACATTCATCTCCTCCCGCCTAGATTAATGCAACTCCCTTTACACTGGCATCAGCCAATCTTCCCTGTCCCGCCTGCAACTGGTCCAAAACGCTGCAGCGAGACTCCTGACGGGCACCCGAAAAAGGGACCACATCACCCCGATCCTGGCCTCTCTCCACTGGCTCCCTGTGCGGTTCCGTATAAACTTCAAGATCCTCCTCCATGTCTACAAAGCCCTCAATGGGCTTGCCCCCACCTACATAAAAAGTCTTCTCACCCACCACTCCACCTCCAGGCCCCTCAGATCGTCCGACTTGGGGTTGCTGAATATCCCACGGTCTAGGCATAAGCTCAGGGGCGACCGCGCCTTAGCGGTTGCAGCCCCTAGACTGTGGAACAGCATCCCCCTTCCCATCAGAACTGCCCCCTCCATCGACTCTTTTAAGTCAAGACTAAAGTCTTATCTATACTCCCAAGCCTTTCCTGATGTTCTCTGAGTGAGGGCTACATGTATATATGTATGTAGTTTGTTTTGTTGTGCTATTCTTATAACAAATGTAAAGCACTTTGGCCAACGAGAGTTGTTTTTTAAATGTGCTATATAAATAAATGTGACTTGACTTGACTTGACCTTTCCCTCAGCTAAAAATGAACCATTCTACATTTCTTCATCATCCGCTTTGATCTGTGGTTTTCACACCTTTACCCTTCCATATCTCTAGTGTCCGTCTCCCCTGAGTCTGAAGAAGGGTCTCGATCCGAAGCGCCACCCGTTCTTTCTCTGCAGAGATGCTGCCTGACCCGCTGAGTTACTCCAGCATTTTGTGTTTATCTCAGATCCTAAGGGATTGTGTTCTCTTGCTGCAGAATCTAGAAGAAGAGACCTAGCCTCATTGTAAGGGATCAAATATTTAGGATAGAAATGAGAAGAATTTTTTTTTAATTTTAAAAGTTGCAAAACTTTTGAATTCTTTATTGCAGAGGCCGTCAGATGCTCCATCCTTGAACGCATTCATACCTTTGCTGTTTTAGTATCAAAAGGATATGAGAACTGGACAGTCAAATAATGTTGAGGTAAATTGGCCTTGTTACTGAACAGACTCAAAGGACCACAAGGCCTTTTGTTTCTCTAATTTCTTAGGGTTAGGGTTAAAACTCCACAGTGGATGCATTTTGAGAGTAAGTTTACCCCAATACAGCCAGAACCTTTTTCCCCAGGGTGGAAATATCCAACACCAGAGGGCAGAGCTATAAGGTGAGAATTGGGAACGTTTAATGGATATGTGCGAGGCAATTTGTTTACACATAGAGTGGTGTGGGACTGGAATGAATTGCCAGGGGTGGTGGGGAAGGCTTAGTTGTGTTTAGTTTACAGTCACAGCGTGGAAACAGGCCCTTTGGCCCACCTAGTCCGTGCCAACCAGCGATCCCCGCACACCAACGCTATCCTACACAGCGATCCCCGCACACCAACACTGCCCAACACACACTAGGGACAATTTTACAATTTTACCAGGCCAATTAACCTACAGACATGTACGTCTTTGGAGTGTGGGAGGAACCCGGAGCACCCGGAGAAAACCCACGCAGATCACGGGGAGAACGTACAAACTCCGTACAGGCAGCACCCGTAGTCAGGATCGAACCCGGGTCTCTGGCGCTGTGAGGCAGCAACTCTACCGCCGCGCCACCGTGCCGCCCGAGGCAGAGACAATAGTGGCATTTAAGAAGGTTTTAGGCAGGCACATGGAAGTGCAGGGATGTGGATCATGTGCAGGCAGATGAGATCAGTTTAACTTGGCATTGCGTTTGGCACAAACATTGTGGGCCGAAGGGCCTGTTGCTGTGCTGCGCTCTTCTATGTTCTGTTCTATGTTCAATCCACCAACAGCAAACCAAAGAAAATGAGGCCAATGTGATTTATCCCTTCCAATTCAATTCATTATATCCAGACTTTTGACAAGTTTCCCTCATTAAGGAGCCCATTAGTCATTGAGAAGAAGCAATATCCTGACTCTTCCCTCCCCAAGGTGCATTCATCACATTGACTGAAGTTGATTTTTGTCTCCATGATAGCATCCAAGCATCAGAAGCAGAAGGGGGAAGCTTCACGTCTCTCATTAAATCTTTCGCTCTAAAATTGGGGTTGACACTCATTTGGTGGATCACAATCGGAGCACGAACTCCAAATTTTAGTTTTAGTTTTAAGATACCGCCTGGAAACAGGCCTTTTGTTCCACCGAGTCCGCACCGACCAGCGATCCCCCGCACATTAATAGTATCCTACGCACACACTAGGGCCAAGCCATTTGACCTGCAAACCTGCACGTCTTTGGAGTGTGGGAGGAAAACGAAGATCTTGGAGAAAACCCACGCGGGTCATGGGGAGAACGTACAAACTCCGTACAGACATCGCCCGCAGTCAGGATCGAACCCGGGTCTCTGGCGCTGTAAGGGAGTGGCTCTACCGCTGTGCCACCGTAACGCCCCATGCATGGATTTCCGTTCAGTGCATGGACTTTTATAGGAGCTCTCAACTACGGGTGTAACAAGGACGACCAAGGGGATATGTTTACACCATGGTTTGCCAGACTATTACCGTAATTACACTGTGAATCCTAATACTGTGATCACATGAAGACATGAAAATAGTGACAGCTATATTGATTCCAATCACCAGGGGAATGTGGGTTCACCAATTGAAACATCAATATTCCCATTTTCTACATCTCAAGGAGAGATTTGAAGGAGAAGAGTAACAACAATCTCATCCAGAACGTTCTACTCCACGCATACCTGGGACCGGTTTTCAAGCAAGTAGTGTGTGACAACGCAGAGTTAGAGACATAGAGTGATACTTCTCGTAGATTCAAGCTTCTCAAGTTTGCGGACGACACAACCCTGATTGGACTGATCCAGGATGGGGAAGAATCTGCCTACAGACAGGAAGTGACACAGCTGGCGGTCTGGTGCCATCGCAACAACCCGGAGCTCAATGCTCTTAAGACAGTGGAATTGATAGTAGACTTTAGTAGAGCTCCCCCTCCCCTCACCCCACTCACCATCAACAACACCACAGTCACATCTGTGGAGTCTTTTAAGTTCCTGGGAGCCATCTTCTCCAAGTTCCTTAAATGGGGGGCTACCATCGACTCCACAGTCAAAAAGGGACAACAGAGGATGTACTTCCTGCGGCAGCTGAGGAAGCACAATCTGCCACAGGCAATGATGGTCCAATTCTATACGGCCATCGTAGAGTCTGTCCTCACCTTCTCCATCATGGTCTGGTTTGGCTCAGCCACCAAACACGACATCCGGAGGCGGCAGCGAATCGTCCGATCAGCAGAGAAGGTTATTGGCTGCAACCTTCCCTCGATTGATGAACTGTACACTGCAAGGGCCAGGAAGCGAACAGGTAAGATCATCTCTGACCTCTCTCACCCTGGCCACAAACTCTTTGAATCACTTCCCTCTGGAAGGCGACTCCGGACTGTCAAAGCTGCCACAGCCAGACATAAAAACAGCTTCTTTCCCACGAATGGTAGCTCTACTCAACAGCCAAAAATCTGTAGCCTCCTTTTGCACTGGTATTTTATTTAATTCACATGTTTAATCAATAATGTTTTATTATTAATGTTTAATGTTTTATGTGTCATTCCTAACTGTCACTGTATATCATGTTGTCACTTGTGGGTGGAGCACCAAGGCAAATTCCTTGTATGTGAATACTTGGCCAATAAACTTATTCATTCATTCGTTCAGTGTGGAAACAGGCTCTCCGGCCCAACTTGCCCACACTGGCCAACATGTGTCATCTACACTAGTCCCACCTGTCCACTTTGGCCCATATCCTTCTAAACCTTTCCTATCCATGTACTTGTCTAAATGTTTCTTAAATGTTGGGACAGTCCCTGCCTCAACTACCTCCTCCGGCAGCTCGTTCCATACACCCACCACCCTTTGAGTGAAAAAATTACTCCTTAGGTTCCTAGTAAATCTTTTTCCCCCTCACTTTGTACATATGTCCTCTGGTTCTCAATTCCCCTACTCTGGGCAAGAGAGTAGAGAGACATGATGGTGCAAAGGTAGAGCTACTGCCTTAAGGGCCTGTCCCACAAGCATGCGACTGCATGCGGCTAGTGCGACCCAACATGGTGGCTTGAGCTGTACGGCCTCGCGGGGCCGGTCCCACTTCCAACCGCGGAGCCGTCTGGAGTTGTGCGGGGCTGGTCCCGACATCATACTCACCAATCAGCTGGGCAGGAGGCGTGCCGACTGAATTTGGACGTCGCACGGCGTCAGGCGGTGACGTCATCGCGCAATGCCACGCGCTAGGCGTACGCTGTCGAGACACTGCGTACGGCATCGAGACGCTGCGTACGGCCGTCGAGACGCTACATACGGCCTCGAGGCAGCTGCGGGCCGACAGGCCGTTGCCGCGTGGAATTTTCGGACAGTGTCAGTTTTTCGGAGCCCCGCGCGATGCCGGGACCAGCTCCTCACAACTCCATACGGCTCCGGCAATCGAAGTGGGACCGGCCCCGCGAGGCCGCACGGCTCAAGCGACCACATTAGGTCGCGCTTGCCGCATGCAGTCGCATGCTCGTGGGACAGGCCCTTTAGAGCGCCAGACACCCGGGTTCGATCCTGACTACGGTTGCTCGTCTGTACAGAGTTTGTACGTTCTCCCCTTGACCTACGTAGGTTTTCTCTGGGATCTTCGGATTCCTCCAATACTCCAAAGACGTACAGGTTTGTAGATTAATTGGCTTGGTATGATGTAAAATTGTCCCTAGTGTGTGTAGGGTATTGTTAATGTGTGGGTATCGCAGGTCAACATGGACTCGGTGGGCCAAAGGGCCTGTTTCCGCACTGTGTCTCTAAAGGAAACTAAAGTATCTCTGAACTAAACCAGAGGAATATATTCTACAGAACATCACCATATGAAAGGAGGTAATGTGGTGTTGTTATGAAGCTATGGAAGACTAATGAAGATCTTCATTGTCGACTTGAGTTTGAAGACTCAATGACTCACCAGCACCAGGAAGGGCGTCACAAGGGCGCAGCTGGTAGAGCTGCTTCCATAAAATGCCAGCGACCAGGATTTATTTCTGACATTGGAGTTATCTGTATGTAGTTTGCACTTTTACCCTGTGACCGCGAGATTATTCTCTGGATTTGTGGGTTAATTGGTTAAATCGGATTGGTATAAGTGTAAATTGTCCCAAGTGTGTGTAGGATATTGTTAATGTGTTGGGGATCGCTGGTCGGTGCGGACTCGGTGGGACGAAGGGCCTGTTTCCGAGCTGTATAAAAATATAGTCAGCCATGAAACTACTTTCTCGTCCTTCAGGAACTGCACAGAGTTGGACTTGAACCCTCGAACCTCTGGCGCAGAGGTGAGAAAGCTTTCAATGAGACAGAAACCTGTTCTCCGCAAAATCTAATGTCCAGAAGGGTCTCGACCAGAAACGTCACCCATTCCTTCTCTCCGGAGATGCTGCCTGTTCCGCTGAGTTACTCCAGCTTTTTGTGACTATCTTCGGCCAGTACTAAAGTCTGGCGTTCTCGATTGCCCAGTCCCCCAGGAGAGCCTGGAGAACAGGCTGCTTTCATTCACACAATTGCCTTTGGCTCTGCTGACCCAGAAACAGACATTGAAATCAGTGCTGCCATTTGGTTGCATTCAGACGACTGATCCTGGAGGATGCACCAGCTGTCCTCTCGCACTTGGTGAACTCAAACTAGAGATTACAATCAACACTGTTCTAGTTCAGATGCTGCAAATGCATTGACTCAAGCAATCTCCATAATACATCCATAATAATGCAGCTTCCAATAAGCACAAATACCAATTGATCCCAAGTGCATTAAGTGCTCAGATTAGAACAGGGCTGATCTTTTATTATTTAGACGCAGCATCTGGGCATCACTGGCAAACCCAACACGCAATACTCATCTCTAATCCCCCCAAACTAGTTAACTTAGAGCAGTGCTTCTTAAACTGGTTAATGGTTCACCCAAGGGTGAATGAAATTATTTTGCGGTGAATGAAACTAGTGGGGTGAATGAAGGGTGAATGACTTAATTTATTCAGATATCTATATATGTTTTTTCTATACTTAAAATAAGGCATTGGCATTAAAGTTAGACTGCTGGAGAAACTCAGCTGGTGAGGCAGCATCTATGGAGCGAAGGAAATAGGCAATGTTTCGGGCCGAAACCCTTCTTCAGACTGGTTCGTAAGCTCTTATTGGTTTAATGGCAGTGGAGCTGGAAATGTGATACGTTTTTTTCTCTCTACCTATGGATTTTCTCATTTCAAAGTAGCAGGATATTTCCCAAATTTACAGTAATATAACCTTTTAGGGAAGACCATGGATTTTTGAGCGAGTTTTCCAATCACTGCAAATCAAAGCCCGAAAGGATAGGATGGGGCTGAAGCCCAGTGTTTAGATGTTGGAATGTTTTTTTTATCATTCTAATCGAATGATTTTCCAACTCCAGTGGTAATTAAACTTTTTTTATTATTACACACTCCTAGTTTTCTTCACATATTTTTAGGATGTTCAAAAAGTTGAATAAAGTAAACACTTAAGAAATGAGTTAATTCATGTTTTTTGCTCATGTAACAAAATAAATTATATATTAAATTGTACACAAGGGAAAATATGACGAAAATGATCAAAAAACATAAGAGAATTTAGTCGATGGTGAATGAAATATTGTGATAAAGACTCAAGGGTGAATGACACTGAAATAGTTTAAGAAGCACTGATGTGGAATCAGGCCCTTCGACCCAACTAGTCCAAGCCAACCAAACTGCCCCATCTACACTAGTTCCACCTGCCTGGGCTTGGCCCATAACCCTCTAAACCTTGATAGACACAAAAAGCTGGAGTCACTCAGCGGGTCAGGCATCTCTGGATAAAAGGAATAGGTGACGTTTCGGGTCGAGAGGTCTGAAGAAAGGTCTTGTCACCCATTCCTTTTCTCCAGTGATGCTGTCTAACCCGCTGAGTTACTCCAGCTTTTTGTGTCTATCTTTTCCAGCAGCTGCAGTTCCTTCCAACACCCTCTAAACATTGTCAGGCCCCTGGTCTATAAGGAGAGATTGGTAGGCTAGGCTTGCAAAAGTGGGTTAACATGGAACTAGTGTGAATGGGTGATCGATGGTCAGCATGGTCATGGTGGGCCGAAGGGTCTATTTCCTTGCTGTATCTCTAAACTATCTCTAGTCTAAACTAAATTCTAAACAGTGGGAAACTGAACTGGATGAAACAAAGCCAATGGATTGCTTCGTAGATAAAGGAAGGTACAGAGTCTGCACCAGCCATATTGGACTAGTTATCAGAGCTGAGTTTCATCGACATTAGGTAGGTATGTTACAATACTTACCTTCAGGGGCGCTGCAATTCTGCCACTGGCCGTGTGCGCGATCTTGGCGCCTTTGAGGGGGGGGGGCGGGGTTAAAACGCGGGTTTCTCCTACCTTGTCCTGTATTATATTTCGTTGGAGTGCCAGCTTTTGCTGAAAAATCGTTCCGACGGGCGTTTTGTGTTTTTTTAATTTTGATTCGATCGACAATTTCAGCGCTGGAGCAATTTTAAAATCAGCTTCGAAAGCCGTCAACGCCGACAACGGGGACGGATTTCACGCACGGGACAGGTAAACGAAAGCAGTGTATTTTAATGTATAAAAGTGCTTCTTAAGAGGCCTTTAATTCACATTTTTTAATGCGAAACGGTGAGTCTTTTCCCCGAACTAACGGCAGAATTTTTCATGCCGATACGGGGTTAAATTCACCGCAAATCAACGTTCCAAATGATCGCGTTCCAGAAAATCCCACTCGCAAGATGATTTAAATGCCCATTAATTTACAGGTATTAAACATTAAATTTCTTCCATTTGGCCTGTAAATCCATGACAATGAGATTTAAAAATTATGTTATATTGTGAATTCTTGTGTGAATGTTATTTGGACACTTAGGCTATTTAAAAATGTTAATCTATTCTTAAGAAATTGATAGATGTTTAGATCTAGTAATTGAATTTTGTAATTAGCTACAATTAGGTAACTAACTAATTATATGCTTGTTTCATATTTGTTTCAGAATGCTTCAATCTATAATAACTGAAAATTTCTTTCAGTTCTCTTAATTTTTAAGAAAGTTATGGGCTTTTGACTGTACTCGATCACAGCTTTTGTGTTAAGTCAATGGAAAAGCAATAGGGAACAAGATGCTAATTTCCGAGTATGAAAATGGCCATAACTTTTTTAATACTGAAGATATGAAAGTGAATTAGGTGTCAAATTAAACGTCTTTTTTATACTTTATCTGATGGGATAAATTACAGACTTGATTTTTAAAATCTCAAAATTTTGTAACATTGCTACATTAGGGTTACGGGGCTAAGTTTCATCGAAAAGAAGGTGCTACGGTGGAGTAACGGCAGGCAGTGAGAGAACGACCATTGGCCTATTGATCCAAGTTCAGACGCTGAAATATTGTTAAGCTGGAAAGAATGCAGAAATTTACGAGGATGTTGCCAGGACTTGAGGGCCTGAGCTATTGAGAGAGGTTGAGCAAGCTAGGACTTTATTCCTAGGAGCGCAGGAGGCTGAAGGGTGATCTTATAGAGGTGTATAAAATCATGAGGGAAATAGGTAGGGTGAATGCAGAGTCTTTTACTCGGAGTAGAGGAATCATGAACCAGAGGACATAGGTTTAAGGCAAGAGTGGAAAGATTTAATAGGATCCTCAGGGGCAAATTTTTCACTCAGACGGTGTTGGGTATATGGAACGAGCTTCCAAATGAGGGAGTTGAGGTAGGTACTATTACAATTTTTAAAAAGTATCTGGACAGGTACATGGATAGGAAAGGTTTAGAGGGATATGGACCAAATGCAGGCAGGTGGAACCAGCATAGATGGTTGGCATGGGCAGGTTGGGCCCAAGAGCCTATTTCCACGACTCTATAAATTAATTGGAGTTATGAGCCAAACACATTTAACCAACAAACCCACATGTATTTGTTATGTGGGCTGGCACGGTGGTCCAGCGGTAGAGTTGCTGACTTACAGCACCAGAGACCCAGGTTCGATCCTGACTACAGGTACTGTCTCTAGGGAGTTTGTACGTTCTCCTCGTGACCTGCATGGGTCTTCTCCGGGTGCTCTGGTTCCCTCCCACACTCCAAAGACGTACAGGTTTGTAGGTTAATTGGCTTGGTATAATTGTAAATTGTCCCTAGTGTGTGTAGGATAGTGTTTGTGTTATGTAGGTATGTTACAAAACTTACCTTCAGTGGCGCTGCAGTTCTGTCACTGCCCGTGTGCGCGACTTTGGCGCCTTTGAGAGGAGGGCGGGTTTAAAATGCGGTATTTCTCCAGACTATTCAAATCGATTTTGAAAAGGCTGTTTTAGAAGCTGAAGAAAAATCGCTTCGACATCGGTTTTATTAAATTTATGTTAAACTGGACTGGGTAATTTCATAACAGGAGTAAATTAAAAAGCATCTTCTAAAGACGTCAACGCCGACAACGGGGACGGATTTCACGCACGGGACAGGTAAAAAAACGGCGTTTATTTTTTCATATAAACTAGCTTCTTAGGATGCCTTTAATCAAAATTTCACTTTGCGAAAATGTCATTATGTAAATATACCAACCGGCAGTATTTTTCCTGCTGATATTGGGGTTTAACTCAGTGCAAATGCAACATTCCAAACCAGCGCGTTCCACAAAATCCCACTCGCAAGATGATTTAAATGGCCATTAATTTACAGGAATTAAACACTAAATTCCTTCCATTTGGCCAATAAATTCATGACAATGAGATTTATAAATCATGTTATATTGTGAATGCTTGTGTGAATGTTATTTGGACACTTAGGCTTTTTTTTTTAATTTTTTAACCTTTTCTTAAGAAATTGATAGATGTTTAGATCTAGTAATTGAATTTTGTAATTAGCTACAATTGGGTGAGTAACTAATTATATGCTTTAATTTCAGGTGATCCAAGTAACATTGTTTCATATTGGTTTCAGAATGCTTCAATCTATAATAACTGAAAATTTCATTCAGTTCTCTTAATTTTTAAGAAAGTTATGGGCTTTTGACTGTCCTTGATCACAGCTTTTGTGTTGTCAATGGAAAAGCAATAGGGAACAAGATGCTAATTTCCGAGTATGAAAATGGCCATAACTTTTTAAATACTGAAGATATGAAGGTGAATCAGGTGTCAAATTAAACTTCTTTTTATGCTTTATCTGATGGGATAAATTGCAGACTAGAATTTTAAAATCTCAAAATGTTGTAACATTGCTGTGTTATGGGGTGATCACTGTGCATTTTGGAGACACATACAGATAATGCAAGATATGATTTCACTCCTTGAAGCATAAGTACATTAAACTAATCGATCAGGAGAGCTGACTTTAGTATATTATACCAGATTTATTAATTAACAACTTAAATCACACAGCTACTATGATTAGAGCACATCTCAATCATTAGTTGAGGCCACTGCATTAATAACAGCTTCATCACAGTGCCGCTATAAAGCAAAGATCACAAAAATAACGGCAGATGCTGGAAATCTGAGATAACAATGGAAAGCACTGAAAATACTCAGCTATGGCATCATGTGTCCAGAGAAAACAGGGTTAACATTTCAAGTCAATGTACCTTCCTTAGATTTTGGTTCTGTGATAATGTTTTCACTCCTGAGGCAAACACCCTGATGAAGGAACGTCTGCCTAAAATAATCACTCCGCTTCTCTCTCCACAGTTGCTTCCTGACCCGCTGAGTATTTCCGGGACTTTCCGATTTAATAGCCCAATATCCTGGTCCTCACCTACAAAGCCCTCAACCACTTGGCCCCCCCCTTATCTCACTGACCTCCTCTCCCCCTACCAACCCTCAGATCCACATCAGCCGGTCTCCTCTCCATTCCAAAATCCAACCTCTGCACTTTTGGAAACAGAGCCTTCTCCAGGGCAGCTCCCAGGCTCTGGAACTCCCTCCCACAATTGATCCGAAATTCTGAGTCCCTCACCATCCTCCAGTCCCGCCTCAAGACCCATCTCTTCACCTCTGCATACCCTTAGTCCCATGTCCCCCTCCCCTTTGCATCTCTGTCTTACTGCTCTATTTTGTTTTGTTCTTGACTCTCCATGTAAAGCGACTTTGAGTCCTTGAAAAGCGCTATACAAATAACATGTATTATTATTATTATTATAGTGATATTAATGTAGAGGTTAGACACAAAATGCTGGAGTAACTCAACGGGTCAGGCAGCATCTATGGAGAAAGCAAACAGGCCAAATAATATTCAAAAGATCATAAGATTAGAAGGCATAAGATCATAAGTGACTGGAGCACAATTAGGCCATTCGGCCCATCAAGTCTACTCCGTCATTCAATCATGGCTAATCTATCTCTCCCTTCTAACCCCATTCTCCTGCCTTCTCCCCATAACCTTGGACACCCGTACTAATATTCATTGATAATTTTGTGTTGCCCCCCGCTGTCACATGTGTGGTACGGTGGCACAGCAGTAGAGTTGCTGCCTTACAGTGCCAGAGACACGGGTTCGATGCTGACTACGGGTGCTGTCTGTGGATGGCTCAATTGTAATCATGTATTGTCTTTCCGGTGACTGGATAGCACGCAACTGAAGCTTTACACTGTACCTTGGTACATGTGGCAATAAACTAGACTGAACGAAACATTTGGCTTCATTCAGGAATTGCATTTTTTTTCTTCTCGTGCCACAACATTTAACTCTGCAGAAGGATGTATTACCATTCAGGTTAGGACATATTAACCCAAATCAATGCTTGGCAGAGTCTGAGATCTGATTTCATGAGCACTGATGTGTCAGTAATGTTCTGCTGTGGGCATCAGATCCATTTCACTCCCAACCAGAAGAAGATAAAAATCAGACGGAGCACAGCCAGTAGACCAGAGTGTCCGGTTGTAAATTGTCCCCAGTGTGTGAAGGATAATATTAGTGTGCGGGGATCGTTGATCAGAGCGGACTCGGTGGGCCAAAGGGCCTGTTTCCGCGCTGTATCTCAAAAGTAAGCCAAACTAAGCCTGGAGGAAACCCACACGGTCATGGGGAGAATGTGCAAACTCCACGTAGACAGAACCCGAGGTCGCTGGCGCATTGAGGCAGCGACTCTACCAGATGCAGCGGCCGTGCTGCCTAATTTGCTTCTCTGCAAATTAGCCAGCATCCCTATTGATAGATGAAGCTCCAAATACATTGGGTAGAAGCAGGACATCTGGTCCATCAGCCTGTTCCGTGGAGAAAGGATCCCTGAAGCATCCAAATTATCCACCCCTCATACATTCAGAGACCATGGGAGAAATAAAGCATTGGAGTAAGAGAGTTATAGTGTCAAAGAGCTATAATGCATGGAAACTTCCTTCGACCCAACTTATCATGTTCCCGATGTTGGTGGAGTCCAGAACCGGGAGCCACAGTTTAAGAATAAGGGGTAAGCCATTTAGAAAGGAGGTGAGGAAACACTTTTTCACACAGAGAGTTGTGAGTCTGTGGCATTCTCTGCCTCAGAGGGCGGTGGAGGCAGGTTCTCTGGATACTTTCAAGAGAGAGCTAGTTAGGGCTCCAGCGAAGATAGCGGAGTCAGGGGATATGGGGAGAAGGCAGATTGTGGATGATCAGCCATGATCACATTGAATGGCGATGCTGGCTTGAAGGGCTGAATGGCTTACTCCTGCACCTATTGTCTATTGTCTATTATCCTCGCCGACCAAATTGGCATTCTGAGCTTCTCCCATATTCCTGCATTTGGCCTCTAAATCCTTGCTACCCAATTATCTGCCCAAATGTCTTTTGAAAGTCATAATTGTATCTGCTTCTACAGCTTCCTCATGCAGCTCATTCCAGATACAGACCACTCTCTGAGTGAAAACATTGTCCCTGTAGTCCCTCTTTTGAAACTCTCCCCGCTCTATGCCCTCTGGTTATAGAATCCTCAACTTTAGTTTAGTTTAGAGATACAGCGCGGAAACACGCCCTTTGGCCCACCGAGTCCGCGCCGACCAGCAATCCCTGTACATTGACACTATCCTGCACACACTAGGGACAATTTACAAGTATACCAAGCCTATTAACCTACAAACCTGTACTTCTTTGAAGTGTGGGAGGAAACCGAAGATCTCGGAGAAAACCCACGCGGTCACGGGGAGAACGTACAAACACCGCACAGGCAAGCACCCGTGGTCAGGATCAAACCCGGGTCTCTGGTGCTGTAAGACAGTAGCTCTACCACTGCGCCACCGTGCTGCCCTAAGATTCAGGAATAATTCTTCTTACATACAACTAACCCGGGGGGTATTTTTATGTCTTCGTTTACTATTTTTTTCTCTTCAAATCTTTAGGTATTCCTCTCTCCATTCATCCTTCAGCACTTTAGACTTTAGAGATACAGCGAGGAAACAGGACCTTCAGCCCACCGAGTCCGCGCCAACCTGTGAACGCCCGTACGCTAGCACTATCCTACACCCTAGGGACAATTTACAATTTTGCAGATGTCAATCAACCTCTCTTGGAGCGCGGGAGGAAACCGGAGCACCAGGAGAAAATTCACGTGGACACAGGGAGGGAATGTACAAACTCCGTGCAGACGCCACCCATAGTCAGGATCAAACCCGGGTCTCTGGCGCAATATCAAGAGTCAAGAGTCAAGAGTCAAAAATTCTTATGGGGTTGGACAGGCTAGATGCAGGAAGATTGTTCCCGATGTTGGGGAAGTCCAGGACAAGGGGTCACAGCTTAAGGATAAGGGGGAAATCCTTTAAGACCGAGATGAGGAAAAACTTTTTCACACAGAGAGTGGTGAATCTCTGGAACTCTCTGCCACAGAGGGTAGTTGAGGCCAGTTCATTGGCTATATTTAAGAGGGAGTTAGATGTGGCCCTTGTGGCTAAAGGGATCAGGGGGTATGGAGAGAAGGCAGGTACGGGATACTGAGTTGGATGATCAGCCATGATTATATTGAATGGCGGTGCAGGCTCGAAGGGCCGAATGGCCTACTCCTGCACCTATTTTCTATGTATCTATGTATCTATGTAAGAGTGTTTTATTGTCATATGTCCCGGATGGGACAATGAAATTCAATGAAATGCAGCACAACAGAATATGTGACTATATAAACATAGTACATAACGGGGGAAGAGAAAAAAAAAGAAAAAGTTCAGTAAATAAATATGGCAGCAACTCTACCGCCTCGCCACCGTGCCACCCTTTCTGATCTTTTGTCCATGATGTGCCATCGTGGCTGAATTGGCAAAGCATTCTGCCAGTGGCTTTCACACCCCATTCAAGATGTCCCAGTGTGTTGAAGGGCAAGTGAGGTGTGTTTGAATTGTATTCACTGCTGCTACGTAGGGAATGCAGCAGTGCTTTGTGTACAGAATGGTTCAATGGTGCATTTACTGCCACAGTATGCAAACGCACAGTGCCATACTTTTTTCTCCTTCATTCACACACGAGCAGCCATTTGATAATGCCTGGGCCATCTGCTTTACCGCTCTTGATTGAAAGATAAATATTGGATAAACCTCCCTGTCCTTCCTCGAACCTGCAGCGTATGTTTATTGCAGAGGCGACTGGAGCCTTGTTTCAATGATTCATCTGAAAGAGGATTGCAGGGTCAAGCCTTCTCATTCCTCCTCAAATCTCTTTGTTCCAAATAAGATCTCAATTCAATAGCAGAGGATGTACTCTTTTAGACCTCAATCAGTACGAATTGGCAACATCACTTCATCCTTGTACTCCATTAGCAAGGAGGCACATCAGGGCTGTGTGCTCCGTCTCCTCGTCTACTCAACACCCATGACTGTAGCCAGACTTGTTCAAGTTTAGTTTAGAGATACAGCTTGGAAACAGGCCCTTCAGCCCACGCCAACCAACAATCATCCTTACACTAGTTCTATCTTACACACTAGGGTCAATTTACAGAGGCCAATTAACCTACAAACTTGCACGTCTTTGGAATGAGGGAGGGAACCTGAGCACCTGGAGAAAGTCCACGTGCAAAATGTCCCGACAGCACCCGTAGTCAGGATCAAACCTGGGTCTCTGGCGCTGTAAGGCAGCAACTCTACCGCTGCACCACTGTGGGTTGCCAACTGTTCCGTGTTAGCCGGGACATCCTGTTTTTTGGGCTAAATTGGTTTGTCCCATATGGGACCGCCCTTGTCCCGTATTTGACTGCTACTACTCGGGTCGAGGGGACTGTCGGGTCGGAGCGCCGCGTCCGGCCCCCGCCCCACCCGTGCCGACGTAGCCCATCGAGTGCAGCAGCAGCGCCTCGCCCGTGGCCTCGTCGGTCGACAGCCCGGCCAGCTGTCCGACCATCAGACCTTCGCTTACCGCCGACACCACCACCCCTCCTTCTCATGGCCGATCATCGGTTCATGAGTTGGACGGGGTGGCGGACTTTGCGTGCGACGTCGCACGGTTCAAAACACCTCAGCTGGCCCGCCGGCTGGGCTTTGTGTACAGTCCAGCACCCGGGCCAACTCATCATTCACCCAGCCACAGCCGGGTCGGTCAACGAATTGCCGTCGGGAATTTGTCCGGTATTTCGACCGTTTGTCCCTTATTTGGCAGTGAGAAAGTTGGCAACCTAGAGCCTCGCCATCTTTAAAAGCACTGATAATGCCACCATTGGACCAATAACAGGTTACAAACTAGAGGGAGGGAGTTAGATTGTCTGAATTGATGGTGCCATGGCAACAACGTTAACAAGACCAAGGAGTTGATTGTTGACTTCAGGAAGGGAAAGCCAAGGGGCACAAACCTGTCTTCATCAGCTGGATGGTGTGGAAAGACTATCGGCGCGGCGAAAGGAATCTGGCTCGCAGCGGCGGAACCGGGAACCCGCCCGAATAGAGGGAAGCTGCAGAGAGGATGGAGGGAGGCGGCGGTGGTGGACGCTGGATAAAGGGCCCGCACCTTCAAGGTCGGCTGCGTGAAGTGCCTCCAAGGGGAACAAAGGCTGAAGAGGGTCGTGCAAGGAGAGGGAAGATGGTTCGTGGGACGACCGGAACGGAGGCGACGGCTGCAATGGGCCTTTGTGGCCAGCTGCAGCTGGGACAGTAAAATGGCTCCAAAATGGCCCCTCCTGTATATGGGCCAAGGGGCTGATCAGTACATTCTCTACTAACCGGAGGATTTAATAGGAACCCGAGGGGATTAGATCAGGTAGATGCACACAGTCTGTTACCTCAAGTAGGGGAATCGAGAACCAGAGGGCATGGGTTTAAGGTGAAGGGGGAAAGATTTTATAGGAGCCTGAGGGGTAACTTTTTTACACAGAGGGTGTATGGAACGAGCTGCTGGAAGAGGTAGTTGAGATAGGTACCATGTAAAGTTTAAGAAACATTTAGACAGGTACATGGATAGGACAGGTTTGGAGGGATATGGGCCAAATGCAGGCAGGTGGGACTGGTGTAGATGGGACATGTTGGTCGGTGTGGGCAAGTTGGGCCGAGGGGCCTGTTTCCACACTGCATAACTCTATGACTCTGTGAGGCACAGGGATCTGAAATGTTCCTTGTGTTTGGTAAGAGCTAGAATGTTGTAGTTAAGTGTATTTGTTTGATACTTAGTGCATTATATTTATAATTCCCCATTTCGACAACTATACTTAAACTATAATTATGCCTAAAATGTAATAATTATACTGTTACATTAGGTGTAAGACACAAGATATCTAAAAATACTTGAAATGGGAAGTGCGTTGATTTGAATGAAACTGAGTGTACGGGAATGAGTGAACTGATGGCGATTTTTACTTCCACTGCAAGTTTGTTCCCTGTTCACTAATCAGTTAATGCAGATCGCAATGCAGAGCGGTATCAGTAATGTTTGTGGGAGTACTGTAAAGATACTTAATGTGGCGTTCTAGTGATTAGATCATATAGCACGGTTTGTTTTACAGGGGAAAGATTTAATAGAAACCTGACAGACATCTTTTTTTATTCAGAGAGATTGGGTGCATGGAAGCGGCCAGAGGAGGTAGTTGAGGCAGGTAATATAACAGCATTTAAAACCTACTTGGATAGGAACATGGATAGGAAAGGTTTATATGGGGAATATCTGGAGTATTGTGTGCAGTTTTGGTCTCCAAATTTGAGGAAGGACATTCTTGCTATTGTGGGAGTGCAGCGTAGGTTCACCAGGTTAATTCCCAGGATGGCAGGACTGCCGTACGTTGAAAGAATGGAGTGACTGGGCTTGTATACATTGGAATTTAGAAGGATGAGAAGGGATCTGATTGGAACATATAAGATTATTAAGGGATTGGACACGCTAGAGGTAGGAAACATGTTCCCGATGTAGGGGGAGTACAGAACCAGGGGCCACAGTTTAAGAATAAGGTGTCGGCCATTTAGAATGAGGATGAGGAAAAGCTTTTTCACCCAGAGAGTTGTGAATCTGTGGAATTCCCAGCCTCAGAAGGCAGTGGAGGCCAATTCTCTGGATGCTTTCAAGAGAGAGTTGGATAGAGCTCTTAAAGATAGCGGAATCAGGGGATATGGGGAGAAGGCAGCCATGATCACAGTGAATGGCGGTGCTGGCTCGAAGGGCCAAATGGCCTACTCCTGCACCTATTGTCTATTGACTATTGAATGGGCCATACAGGGCAAATGGGACATGCTTAGACTGGGCATCTTGCATAGATACATAGAAAATAGGTGCAGGAGTAGGCCATTCGGCCCTTCGAGCCTGCACCGCCATTCAATATGATCATGGCTGATCATCCAACTCAGTATCCCGTACCTGCCTTCTCTCCATACCCCCTGATCCCTTTAGCCACAAGGGCCACATCTAACTCCCTCTTAAATATAGCCAATGAGCTGGCCTCAACTACCCTCTGTGGCAGAGAGTTCCAGAGATTCACCACTCTCTGTGTGAAAAAGTTTTTTCTCATCTCGGTCTTAAAGGATTTCCCCCTTATCCTTAAGCTGTGACCCCTTGTCCTGGACTTCCCCAACATCGGGAACAATCTTCCTGCATCTAGCCTGTCCAACCCCATAAGAATTTTGTACGTTTCTATAAGATCCCCTCTCAATCTCCTAAATTCTAGCGAGTATAAGCCAAGTCTATCCAGTCTTTCTTCATATGAAAGTCCTGACATCCCAGGAATCAGTCTGGTGAGCCTTCTCTGCACTCCCTCTATGGCTATAATGTCCTTCCTCAGATTTGGAGACCAAAACTGTACGCAATACTCCAGGTGTGGTCTCACCAAGACCCTGTACAACTGCAGTAGAACCTCCCTGCTCCTATACTCAAATCCTTTTGCTATGAAAGTTAACATACCATTCGCTTTCTTCACTGCCTGCTGCACCTGCATGCCTACTTTCAATGACTGGTGTACCATGACACCCAGGTCTCGCTGCATCTCCCCTTTTCCTAATCGGCCACCATTTAGATAATAGTCTGCTTTCCTGTTTTTGCCACCAAAGTGGATAACCTCACCTTTATCCACATTATACTGCATTTGCCAAACATTTGCTCACTCACCCAGCCTATCCAAGTCACCTTGCAGTCTCCTAGCATCCTCCTCACAGCTAACACTGCCCCCCATCTTGGTCAGCATGGGTGAGTTGGGTCTGTATCTGTGCTGTGTGATACTTTATGACCATAACTCACTGAGTAACAGGTGCATAAGGGGTTTAGATTAGATTAGATTAGATTAGATTTTATTACTTTCATTTGAACCTCAGAGATGCTTAAACGAATCTCCGTTTCCACAGCCATACAAACAAAACAATTCCTACACGACACACAAACAATTTAATTTACAGAAAAACATCCATCACAGTGAATCTCCTCCTCACTGCGATGGAAGGCAAAGTCTTTTCTCTCCCCTGCACCATTTTTCTCCCGATGTTGAAGCCCCAGGCGGGCAATGTTAAGTCCCACGGCCATTTTAGGCCGCACGGGGCGATGTACGGCCTCGCTCCGGGTCGTTCCAACCCCGCGACTCGGGCTGGAGAAGTTGCGTTCCAGGAGCTGTAAAGCGGTCTCCCACCCGGACCCGCGAGCTCCCGATATCACAGTCCACAGGTCTGCAGCTGCAGCTGGAGCTCCGGAGTCGGGCCGCAGCAACGAGCCACCACCGCTCCCCCAAGCTCCGAGGCCGGCCAGCCCCACGATGGTGAGTCCGCAGCTCCGCGGGCTCCGCGACTGGAGCCCCCAGGTCGTCCCGGTCGGAGGCCGCTCCACGGAGCTAGGCCCCAACGACAACGGAGACCCGACAGGGAAAAAGTCGGGTCTCCCATGCAGGGAAGAGATTTTAAAAGTTTCCCCCTCCCGCCCCCAACATATACACAGTTAAAAACAGTATAAAAAACCCCACAAACAACTACATTTTAGACAAAAATGTAAATTAAAAAAAAGACAGACAGACAGGCGGCTGTAGGGGCCGCTGCAGTAATCCTGTGCTGCCACACTTAAATGGTATGGTGCCATAGTGGTGGAGTTGCTGCCTTACAGACCCGGGTTCCATCCTGACTATGGGTGTTGTCTGTACGGAGTTTGTGCGTTCTCCCCGTGACCGCCTGGGTTTTCCCAGGGACCGCTGGTTTCCACCCACATTCCGAAAGCGTACAGGTTTGCAGGTTAATTGGCGTCGGTAAAGATTGTAAATTGTCCCTAGGGTGTAGGATAGTGTTGGTGTATGGGGATTGCTGGTAGTCGCTGATTGGGTGGGCCAAGTGCCTGATTCCACGCTGTATCACTAAAACTCATCCACTAATATCCACCCAGCTTACTGTTCAGTTCAGGCCCAAGTCCCACAATAATACTGAATTCTCAATAGAAGTTTCAGGAGAGCCCCTGAATTTCTTTGTCCAGGCCTTTAGTCATCTCTCTTAATATCTCTATCTCTGATAGGGTGTGAGTCTTCTTGATCTTCCTCCTATTAGGCAATCCCTCGGGATCGAGGGTGACTTCCTTCCTCTCCAAAAGGACACAAACAGCTGGAGTAACTCAACGTGTCAGGCAACATATCTGGAGGACACGGATAGGTGAGGTTTCGGGGCGGGTCCCAACTATGCTGCCAAAACTGTTGAGTTACTCCAGCTCCTTGCGTCCTTTAGTGCAGAATACACAAAATGCAGGAGTAATTCAACTCCCCCTCCCATTCCCAATCTGACCTTTCTGTCCTGGGCCTCCCCCGTTGTCAGAGTGAGGCCCAGCGCAAATTGGAGGAACAGCTCCTCATATTTCATTTGGGTAGCTGACACCCCAGCGGTACGAACATTGCCTTCTCTAACTGCAAGTAGCCCTTGCTTTCCCTCTCTTTCCATCCCCTCCCCCTTCCCAGTTCTCCCACCAGTCTTATGGGCCTGTCCCACTTAGGTGATTTTTTAGGCAACTACAGGCGACTAGTTTGTTGCCACATGTTCGCCGGTGGTCGCCGGTGGTCGTCTCCTCAGTCGCGCTAAAAGTCGTGGCGTCTTTCTGGTCGCCGCTAAATTTTCAACATGTTGAAAAATTATCGGCAACAGTGGGTTTGACGCCAATGAGCCTGGCTTGACTTCTCCTGACGTAGGTGCTGTTGGAGGTTGTCGCCAGGATGACGTAGGTTGTCGCCGGTTTTTCGGCGACCTGCTACGACAACAGGTCAGTCGCCAGCAGTTGCCTAAAAAATTGCCAAGTGAGACAGGCCCACAACTGTCTCTGACTAACTTTTATCTCTGTACCGCCTACTCTCCTCACATCAGTCTGAAGAAGGGTCCCAACCCGAAATGTCACCCATTCCTTCTTTCCATAGATGCTACTTGCCCCGCTGAGTTCCTCCAGCATTTTCTGTCGACCTTCGATCTAAACTAGCATCTGCAGTTCTTTCCTACACATCCTTTGGTGCAGTTCCTTGTTTCTCCTTGCACTCCAGTTTGATGGTTCTGAAGTGGCCGAAGAGGCCAATATGGGAACTGTAGAGTATTTCATGATTGGGAGAAGAGGAGGTTGATGGGGTGGGCAGTTGGGGTAGCTGGTCAAGTGAAGCGCTCCCTCAACCACTCGGCCCACCGAGTCCACGTCGACCAGCGATCCCCGCCGCCACACTAGCGCTATCATACACGATAGTGACAAGTTACAATTTTTACAGTCGCCAATTGACTTAGAAACCTGCATGACTTTGGAGTGTGGGAAAGTTTAGATTAGTTTAGTTTAGTTTAGTGTAGCGTTTACCGAGGTACAGTTAAATGGCTTTTTTTGTTGCATGCTATCCACAGAGTAATGGTACAAGATCAAAGGATTAACGTTTAGTCCAGTAATGTCCATGTAAAGATAGTCCGATGGTCTCCGATGAGGTAGAAAGTAGATCAGGACCACTCTCTAGTTAGTGGCAGGATGGTTCAGTTGCCTGATAACAGCTGGGAAGAAGCTGCCCCTGAAGTTGGAGGTGTGCGTTTTCAAACATGTGTAACTCTACCCTGATGGGAGAGGGGAGAAGAGGGAGTGGCTGGGGCGAGATTAGTCTTTGAGTATGGTGGTGGCCTTGCCGAGGCAGCATGAAGTGTAGATGGAGTCAATGGAAGGGAGGTTGTTTTGTGTGATGGTCTGGCTGCGTCCACAACTCTCTGCTTTGTCTTGTGGTCTTCAATGGAGCTGTTCCCAAACCCTGCTGTGATGCACCCGATAAAATGCTTTCTGGGGCGCATCTGCAGAAGTTGATGTGATTAGGGCGGCACGGTGGCACAGCGGTAGAGCTACTGCCTTACAGCGCCAGAGACCCGGGTTCGATTCCGACTACGGGTGCTGTCTGTACGGAGTTTGTACGTTCTCCCCGTGACCGGCGTGGGTTTTCTCAGAGATCTTTGTTTTCCTCTCACACTCCAAAGACGTACAGGTTTGTAGGTTAATTGGCTTGGTATAAATGTAAATTGTCCCTAGTGTGGGGTAGTGTTAATGTGCAGGGATCGCTGGTCGGTGCGGATTCGGTGGGCCGAAGGGCCTGTTTCCGTGCTGTATCTCTTAAGTAAAAAAAAACTAAACTAAAGTTGTTAGGAACATGCTGATCTTTCTAAGCCTTTCTAAGCATGGTCAGGAAGAAATTGCCCCTGAATCTGAAGGTAGGCGTTATCAAACTTCTGTACAACCTCCCTGGTGAGAGAGGGGAGAAGAGGGAGTGACCGGGGTGAGACTTGTCCTTGATTATGCGAGTGGCCTTGCCGAGGCAGCGTGAAGTGCAGATGGAGTTTCGTAATGCTGTTGTGAATACTCCTTCTCAACTTTCAATGGCCATGGCCCAAAGAGTCCCCGGAGTCAGTGGTGACATTGCATTTCTTCAAGGAGCCCTTGAGCACAACCTTGAATCTTTTTTCCCTGTCCTCCAGCCAATACAGACCTGGGAACGCAGTGCTTATTTCAGAGTTATGGGTAATGCTCCCATGAGTTTTACAAGAATAATTCCAGGAATGAGTGGGTTAGCATATGATGAGCGTTTGACAGCACTGGGCCTGTACTCGCTGGAGTTTAGAAGGTTGAGGGGGGACCTCATTGAAACTTACAGAATAATGAAAGGCATAGAGTGGATGTAGAAAGGATGTTTCCACTGGCGGGAGAGACTAGGACCAGAGATAGCCTCAGAATTAAAGGGCGCTCTTTTAGAAAGGAGGTGAGGACGAACTTCTTTAGTCAGAGGGTTGTTAATCTGTGGAACTCATTGCCACATAAGTACACATTTACACACAGAGGGCTGTGGAGGCCAAGTCAGTGGATATTTTTTATGACAGAGATAGAGAAATTCTTGATTAGAACAGGTATCAAGGGTCATGGGGAGAAGGCAGGAAAATGGGATTAGGTGGCAGAGATCGAATGGTTGAATGGCGGAATAGACTCGATGGGCCGAATGGCCTAATACTACTCCTATAACGTGAACTTGTGAATCACTTTTAAAACACAAATAGATGTCGAATGTAAGCATGTACATGTATGTGTCGGAATGAACTGCAGATGCTGGTTTACACCGAAGATAGACACAAAATGCTGGAGTAACTCCGCGAGACAGGCAGCATCTCTGGAGAATAGGAACAGGTGACGCTTCAGGTCGAGTCCTATCTTCAGGCTTGAGTCAGGGGAGAGGGAAACTAGAGGTATGCAAAGGTTCAGAACAATCAGAGCTGACACCGATGACTCAGGAAAGGTGGAGCCCACAATTGTCCATTGTTGGCTGTGGACGAGGTGATAACGAAGGGATACGAACAGTTAAACTAGCAAGGTGCATAGATCAATTGAATGAAAGGTATGAAAAGAACAAATCAAAGCCAGCGACGATGATCAAGGAAGGGTGGAGCCCACAATGGTCCATTGTTGACTGTGCAAAAGGTGATACAGAGTGCACACAAATGTTGAAACTAAGCAAGATGACTAGGGTGGGGGAGGGACGGTGAGAGAAGGAATGCAAGGGTTACTTAAAATTAGAGAAATCAATATTCTTACCGCTGGGTTGTAAGCTGCCCAAGCGATATACGAGGTGCTGTTCCTTCGATTTGCATGTGGACTCACTCTGAGAGTGGAGGAGGCCCAGGACAAGAAAGGTCAGTGTGGGAATGGGAAGGGGAGATAAAGTGTTTGGCAGCCGCGAGATCACGTAGGCCAAGGCGGACTGAGCGAAGGTGTTCAGCGAAACGATTGCCTGGTCTGGGCTTGGTCATGTATATTTATACACATGTATGAGTCAGGTCGGGGGGGGGGGGGTGTTCCCCCCCACCACGGGTACCATGTAATCCCACCTGCTCCAGGGTCGGATAGTCGGCGACTAAACCGTCTCCCCCACCTGATTTGCCGGGTGAGGAGGGGACTGTGGACCCCCAGCAGGACCAAAAACAAGACCTGTCAAAGGGCGGATGAGCTTCTAGTAGAAGTTGCGATCACTATCGTACATAGCATTGTAAGGAATGATGATGAAGCACACACACACCAAAACCCTATACTTCCAGTGGCAGAAGTCCGCAGGAACTGGAGGACAGAGATGTGTGGGGCGTCCGTCACCGTTCCCGTCGGACTGAGTGCTTCTGCAGCACAAAAATCAGCATAACATAGGGGGTCGTTCACTAGCTTTTATACTATTCCTCCATTCATTCCTTACAGCAGTGAATGTTATTGCTTCTTCTTCAAATGGGACACAGGAGTGATTTTTTTAGCCGCTGCTTTTCCCCAGTGGTCTGAGGTAACCTTACATCCCCTTGTCCTTTTGCCTGCCTCATTAATCATCTGCTAGGGACCCACAATAGTGCACCAAGTGCGTCCAACTGTGCGAATAGTATTTGTGAGTTATGGAAATGCTGACAAGTTTCAACTTCTTGTCCAGGTAATCGATGTTGGTCCGGGATGGAATATTCTCTCCTTTAGTTTTGTTTAGAGATACAGCGCGGAAACAGGCCCTTCAGCCCACCGAGTCCGTGCCGACCAGCGATCCCCGCACACAAAACCCTATGTGTAGGAAGGAACTGCAGGTGCTGGTTGATACCGAAGAGAGCACAAAATGCTGGAGTAACTCAGCGGGACAGGCAGCATTTCTGGAGGGGAGGAATGGGTGACGTTTCGGATCTGCTTCAGGCCCTTCTTCACTATCCTACACACACACACTAGGGTGCAATTTCACACTTGTACCATAGCCAACCTACAAACCTGTACGTCTTTGGAGTGTGCGAGGAAAACGGAGCACCTGGAGAAACCCCACGCAGGTCACGGGGAGAATGTACACACTCTGTACAGGCAACACCCGTAGTAAGGATCGAACCCGGGTCTCCAGCGCTATAAGGCAGCAACTCTGCCGATACACCACCGTGCCATTCCTCATTTGATGCTTGGTTTCCTTAATTCACCTGTGCTGACTATGATGTTTCAGGGACAGTTAGAGGTTGACTTGCTGGAGGGTGGTGCTGACAGTAATGTTATTCAAAAAGTTGCAGGGTTTCAACTCATTATGCTATCAATTATTTTCCCCATAGAACAAAATAAAATTGGAGCAGCAGTAGGTTATATATATGTATATATAATGAGTTGCAGATGGGGGGCATTGATGTAGAATAATAATGCAGAAGAATTAGAGTGGGTTTACAAAGGCACGGTGGCGCAGCGGTAGAGTTGCCACTTTACAGCACCAGAGACCCGGGTTCGATCCCGACTACAGGTACTGTCTGTACGGAGTTTATAAGTTTTCCCCGTGACGTGCGTGGTTTTTTTTCCGGGATCTCCGGTTTCCTCCCACACTCCAAAGATGTACAAGTTTGTAGGTTAATTGGCTTGGTATAATTGTAAATTGTACTTAGTGTGTGTAGATAGTGTGGTGGGCTGGACGCGGTCAGAGAACGGCTAGACGCCAGGCATCTTCAAAGGTTCTTTAATGAGGGTTGTGAGCATCCACTCACGACGAGTTCCACCGGAGGGATGAAAAACTCCCAGAAAACCCCTGGGCAGAAGCCGGAAGCCTGTGGGCAGTACCTCGTCCTTGTCCCTCAAGTGCAGAGGGGGATGACCCGAGGAGTGGCCTAATATCTAGGGACAGCCACAATTTTAAAAAATGTATTCAATTATTAAAAAATAATATTTACACTACAATAAAACAAACCAGAACCCTCCACCATAATACAATACAAACAAATATCCATAATAAACTATTATACAACTATGTTCCAATCTTTATTGAGGATACATTCAACACCCTGCGGAGCCCAGCGGTAGGGACAGCCACAATAGCGTTAATGTGCAGGGATCGCTGGTCGGCCCAGACTCGGTGGGCCAAAGGGCTTGTTTCCACACTGTATCTCTAAACTAAACTAAACTAAAGCAGTCGAACCACATTGCATGGCTTAGCCAGCTGTCAAAGCTGTCAAAATACTTTGAATATTTTAATGTATCCAATGTTGGGAAACATTAAAAGACATTATTACAAATGAATTAATTCATTTAAAACTAAAGACCCGCAACATTTAAAAATATTGAAATAAACTCAAACAATTATAATTAATCCTTGGCAGCTGTTCTCCACTGAAATCTTTTTTTTCCCAAAAATAAACGTTATTCAGAATTTAAAAACATGGTTTGGTCATTTGTTTTGGTCTCCATGTTGTAGGAAAGATGTTGTCAAGCTGGAAATGGTGCAGAGGAGATTTATGAGGATGTTGCCAGGACTCTGCGTGGGTTTTCTCCGAGATCTTTGGTTTCCACCCACACTCTAAAGGCGTACAGGTTTGTAGGTTAATTGGCTTAGACAATAGGTGCAGGAGTAGGCCATTCGGCCTTTCGAGCCAGCACCGCCATTCAATGTGATCATGGCTGATCATCCGCAATCAGTACCCCGTTCCTGCCTTCTCCCCCTATCCCCTGACTCCGCTATCTTTAAGAGCCCTATCAAGCTCTCTATTGAAAGTATCCAGAGAACCAGCCTCCACCGCCCTCTGAGGCAGAGAATTCCACACTCACAACTCTCTGTGTGAAAAAGTATTTCCTCGTCTCCGTTCTAAATGCCTTACCCCTTATTCTTAAACTGTGGCCCCTGGTTCTGGACTCCCTCAACATCGGGAACATGTTTCCTGCCTCTAGCGAGTCCAAACCCTTAATAATCTTCAGATTCAGATTCAGATTCAAACTTTATTGTCATTGTACAGTGTACAACGAGATGCAGTTAGCATCTCACCCAGAAGAGCGAACATAGAATGATGGAACAGTAAATATATATATGTACAAACAGTAGCAGTAGTGCAATTTTTTTTCTGGGGGAAGGAATGTCGGTGGGGGGGTGGGGTGACTGGCAATCAACAAGGTGCAGAGTTAAGTAGTGTAACAGCCGCAGGGAAGAAGCTGTTCCTGAACCTGCTGGTCCGGCAACGGAGAGACCTGTAGCGCCTCCCGGATGGGAGGAAGGTAAACAGTCTGTGGTTGGGGTGAGAGCAGTCCTTGACGATGCTGCGCGCCCTTCGCAGACATGGCTTGCTCTGGACAGACGCAATGGAGGGGAGTGAGCAACCGGTGATGCGTTGGGCAGTTTTCACCACCCTCTGCAGTGTTTCCGGTCGGAGACAGAGCAGTTGCCATACCATACTGTGATACAGTTAGTAAGGATGCTCTCGATGGTGCAGCGGTAGAAGTTCACCAGAATCTGAGGGGACAGATGGATCTTCTTTAGTCTCCTCAGGATGAAGAGACGCTGGTGAGCCTTCTTGACCAGTGTTGAGGTATTGTGGGTCCAAGAGAGGTCATCAGAGATGTTGACCCCCAGAAACCTGAAGCTGGAAACACGCTCCACCTCCGTCCCGTTAATATGGATGGGGGTGTGCGTGCCACCCCGAGACCTTCTGTAGTCCACAATGAGCTCCTTGGTCTTATATGTTTCTATAGGATCCCCTTCGGTATAAATGTAAAATTGTCCCTAGTGTGTGTAAGGGTAGTGTTAATGTGCGGGGGGATCGCTGGTCAGCACGGACTCGGTGGGCCGAATGGCCTGTTTCCGCGCTGCTTTTCCAAACTAAACTAAACTAAAAAGCACCATCAACCAGATCACACCAACAGGTCTAATTATAAAGCTGTGATATCAACGATTCACAACTTCTTTTGTCGGCAACACATAATGCTTTCTAGCAAACTCATAGAGTTGTCAGTCAAGGCACAGCCTGCTAATCATAATATACCGCGCTCTAAAGGTCTATGCTGATACAACATGTGGCGATCGGTCTCACTGGTGTCTTAATATAGCAACTCCATCAACAAGCATGCGAGGAAGGTTGAATAGAGAAAAGTTTTGAGTACAGGCAGTCATCATGGCTATATTGTGACTGAAGGAAATAATTTCCCTCTTATATCTTGTTATAATTTATCTGGAAACATAACATATAGATTAGTACAGTCCAGTGTCGGAAGGAACTGCAGATGCCGGTTTACACCGAAAATAGACACAAAATGCTGCAGTAACTCAGCGGGACAGACGGCATCTCCGGATAGAAGGAATGGGTGACGTTTCGGGTCGAGACCCTTCTTCAGACTTCAGCACAGTACAGCACAGGAACGGGCCCGTCGGCCCACAATGTTTGTGCTGAACATGGTGCCAAGTTAAACTGATCTCATCAGCCTGTACATGAGCCATGTCCCTCTATTCCCTGCATTTCCACGAGCCTATCTGAAAGCTTCATAAACGCCACTATTGTGTCTGCCCCCACCACCACCCCCAGCAATGCTTTCCATGCCCCCACCAAAAACATGCCCCGTGCATCGATATTAAATATTAAACTTTCTCCCTCTCAAATTAAAGCTATGGCCTCAAGTGAACATTTCCACCCGGGTAAAAAGGTTCTGGCCATCTACCTCATCCATACCTCTCACAGTTTTATATACTTCTATCAAATTCCCCCCTTAATGAATGAATGAATGAATGAATACGTTTATTGGCCAAGTACGTACACATACAAGGAATTTGCCTTGGTGCTCCGCTCGCAAGTAACAACACGACATACAGTAAACAATTAAGAATGACACATAAAACATTAATCATTAGTAATAAAACATTATAGATCAAACATGTGAATGAAATAAAATACCAGAGCAAATGGAGGCTACAGACTTTTGTTTATTGAGTAGATTTAACCTCCGACAATCCAAAGAAAACAATCCAAGTATATCCAGCCTCGTGAGAGGAATAGATTGGGTAGATGCACAGAGTCTCTTGTTCAGTGTGGGGAATCCATAACCAGAGGACATAGGTTTCAGATGAGGGGCAAAGATTTAATAGGAACCTGAGGGGTAAATTTTTCACAGATAGTGTGGTTGATGTATTGAACGAGCTGCTGAAGGATGTAGGTGAGGCTGGTACTATTGCAACGTTCAACAGACATTTGGACAGGTACATGGATAGGACAGGTTTAGAGGGATAGGGGCCAAATGCAGGCAGGTGGGACTGGTGTAGATGGGGCATGTTGGTCGGTGTGGGCAAGTTGGACCGAAGGGACTGTTTCCACGCTGTGTGGCTCTATACACCCTCCCTGTATCTGTGGTGGTGATGGAGGCAGAGAGGATAATGGCGTTTAAGAGGCTTTCAGACGGGTGCACGATTATGCAAGGAATGGAGGGATGTGGATGATGTGCAGGCAGATGAGGTAAGTTTACCTTGGAAACATATTTGGAACGGACATTGTGGGCCGATGGGCCTGCTCCTGTGCTGCGGGAAAGAAGGTATTTGCCTTCCATCACTGTGGGGAATGTGGGGTCGCTGAAAAAAACAAGATGGACGTGCTGCCTACTCTGGTGAGCGATCTCGGTGTATTGCGGGGGACATGGCTCCATGAGGACATCCCGGAGTCTGGTGCGAGTGCGGACGGCTTTCTGACTGTCTGGGCGGGACAGGGACTGCAGAGAGAATGGCAGCGGTGGGTATAACTCTGGTCACATCACGGTTAACGAGTGCGTGTGTGGCCCGGACATCGAACCGATGGCTGTGGGTCTCCGCTTATGCTGTGTGCCCTGGGGTGATTCTCACACGCCGTTGTGGTGGCTGTTTAAGTGTATGTTTAAGCTTTATGCAGTTATGTGTCTTAGGTAGACAAAAAATGCTGGAGAAACTCAGCGGGTGAGGCAGCATCTATGGAGAGAAGAAATAGGCGACGTTTCGGGTCGAAACCCTTCTTCAGACTGATCCCTTATGTATCTTGGAGAAACTCAGCGGGTGCAGCAGCATCTATGGAGCGAAGGAAATAGGCAACGTTTCGGGCCGAAACCCTTCTTCAGACTGATCCCTTATGTATCTTGGAGAAACTCAGCGGGTGCAGCAGCATCTATGGAGCGAAGGAAATAAACGTTGCCTATTTCCTTCGCTCCATAGATGCTGCTGCACCCGCTGAGTTTCTCCAGCATTTTTGTGTACCTTCGATTTACCAGCATCTGCAGTTCCTTCTTAAACCCTTATGTATCTTGTTGCTTTTTCTTTATGTATGTCTGTATGGCAAATCAAATTTCACTGCACCTCACCACACATTACAATAAAGGACCGTTGAACCATTCAATGTTCTGTCTTTTACATCCTATTGAACAACTAGTGAGTTATTTCCAACCTCCGCACTGTGTGAACAATGCCATGAACATATCTGTGCCCCTTCACTTCTTGAGGGGGATATACTGATCAGAGTTTAATGCACGGTCAAAGATTCAACTATTATTTACTTTTGAGCCACTGGCAAGAATCACTTCTATTAATTAAGGTAGCCAGCCAGGGAAAGGTTAATTAAATTTGCGACTGCCTCACATATAGAGAGACATACTACAGGTTCATCTGACATCCAGAGATAACTGGGCAATTGGATGACTCATGTTGACATTGCCTTCTAAATTGGAGTGATATATATATATTGATTATCTGCAGGTCAGGGTAAAATACGACAGATTAAATCTGCCTGCAAATTAGCCCAGATTATGAATTTTCCCATATTCTTAGACTGTACCGATTGGCCTTGCCGCTGCAAAGGCGCAGTTACATATTAATGTTCAGGAACCGTCTCCTTATATTCGTTTCATTTAATTTAGTTTCATGTAGAGATACAGCGCCGAAACGGGCCCTTCGGCCCACCGAGTCCGTGCCGACCAGCGATCCCCGTACACTCGCACAATCCTACGCACACTTGGGACAATTTGCCGTTTTACCGAAGCCAATTAGCCTGCAAACCTGTAGGTCATTGGAGAGTGGGAGGAAACATGGAGCGCCCGGAGAAAACTCACGCTGGTCGCCGCGGGGAGAACATACAAACTTCGTACAGACAGCACCCGTGATCAGGATCGAACCGGGGTCTCTGGCGCTATGAGGCAGCAACTCTACCAGCTGTGCCTCGGTGCCCATCATTTTGTTCTGGGTCTTATTGCATAGGCATAGAGAAATTAAATTAATGTGTTGGCCATTTGCAGTATTCTTGGCCATGGCTTCCGTAGCATAGAGAAATAACCTTCAAACAGGCATGATAGTTATCTCTGTGTTGCCAGCAAAACAGCCTCAAGGGAGTTAACAGCCAACGCTGCTTTCCACTGTGTTGTGACAGTATCAGAGGAGAACAATGTACCTTTACATAATATCTTTGCAGTAACAAAATGCTTGTTAAAATATTAGCAGATTAAAGGAAGTTGGTGCAGAGCTTAGAGGTTTTACTGACTTCTGCAGATGGTTTTCTCCTGCCTTTCAAATCAAACCCACTTTTCATCAGAATACAATGTGCTGGAAGAACTCCATGGGTCCGGCAGCATCTGAGGATGGGACTGATTGGTGACATTTTGGTTTGGGGTCACCTGGCCATTCCCTCCTCAGATGCTGACTGATCCACTGAGTTCCTCTGGCACTTTGTGTTTTTACCCCAGATTTCAGCATCTGCAGTTGCTTGTGTCTCACTTTTGGTCAGCTTGTACCTAGTAGCTCTTCCTGTGTGTCGGTTTGTCCGACTGCCTGTCTAGAAAAGGTCCTGAATATTGACACAAAGTGCTGGAGTAACTCAACAGGGCCAGGCAGCATCTCTGGAGAAAACAGATGCATGATGTTTTTGGTTGGGGCCCTTCTTCAGAGGGTGGTGAATCTGTGGAATTCTTTGCCACAGAATGCCGTGGAGGCCAGGTCAATGGATATTTTTAAGGCGGAGTTCTTGATTAGTACGGGTGTCAGGGGTTACGGGGAGAAGGCAGCCAATGGTCTGTCTGTCTGTCTTTTCTTTCTGTTTTGTTATTTTAAGTATATGTTAAAAGTATGTTTTAGTGTTTCTTGGTTTGTTTTGTGTGGGGTGGGGGGGGGGTGGGGTGGGGTGGGGGGGGGGGGAGGTTTGGGGGAAACTTTTTTCGATCTCTTACCTCGACGGAGAAGCGATTTTTTCCCGCGTCGTGTCTCCGTCTCCCATTGCGGCCTAACATCGTGGAGCGGAGCGGCCTTTCCTGGAGACCGACCTGGCGCTTCAACGTGGACTTACCATCGTGGAGCTGCGATCCCCCCCCTTGCCGGGGGATCTACTGTGAAGAGCTCCAACTGCGGGCGGCCCTGTGGACTTTAACATCTTGGAGCCTAGTCTAAACATCGCGGTCCCTGGTTAGAGGCCGAGTCGGGGCTCCAAGCCATGGTGAGTTTCAATCGAACCGATGAGGGAGTTCCATCACCCCGACGCGAGGGCCTCGGATCGCCGGATGCGGGAGCTTTGATGGCCCCGACAGCGGATGGTTCGACAGCCCCGACCGCGGAGAAGAAAGAGGGAGAGATTGGACTTTATTACCTTCCATCACAGTGAGGAATGTGGGGAGCTCAGCTATGGTGGATGTTTATGTTAAATTTTATTTTACCTAGCTGTGTGTCCTAATGCTTTTCACTTGGTGTGGCCTTGTGTTAAATTGGATTCCACTTTGTACCTTAATTGGTACATGTGACAATAAACCCATCTTGAATCTTGAATCTTGAATGGGGTTTGGAGGGAGGAGGTAGATCAGCCATGATTGAATGACAGAATATACTTGATGGGCCGAATGGCCTAATTATGCTCCTATCACTCATGGACTTCTTCAATGATCTGAAGAAGGGCCCCGACCAGAAACGTCACCCATTCGTTTTTAATCCAGAGATGCTTTCTAACCTGCTGAACGTGGAACAGAGAGCAGTACAGCAAAGGAAAGACCCTTCAGCCCACAATGTCGGTGCCGAACATGATGCCCAGACCAACCCTTATCTGCCTGCTCACAAACCACACCCTTCCATTCCCTGCATTCCCACATGCCTATCCAAAAGCCTCTTGAATGCCACTGTTTTATCTACCTTCACCACCCATGGCAGCATGTTCCAGGCACCCACCACATTCTGTGTAAAAAAACATGTCCCGCGCATCTCGATTTAATTTAGCATCTCTCACCTTAAAGCTTTTAGGGCGCCACAGTGGCGCAGCGGTAAAGTTGCTGCCTTACAGCGCCAAGGTCCCGGGTTCATTCCTGACTACGTGTGCTGTCTGTATGGAGTTCGCAGGTTCTCCCCGTGACCTGCGTGGAGTATCTCCGGGTGTTGCGGTTACCTCCCACCCTCCAAAGGCGTACAGCTTTGTAGGTTAATCGATCTTCAGTAAAATTGGAAATAGTCCATAGTGTGTAGGATAGCATTAGTGTACGGGGTGATCGCTGGTCGAGGCAGACTCGGTGGGCCGAAGGGCCTGTTTTCACGCTGTATTTCTAAAATCTCAAGTAACATTCAAAGTCTGTGCCCTCTAGTCTTTGACATTTCCTCCCTGAGGAAAAAGGTTTTGATTATCTACCCTATCCATGCCTTAAGACGAGAAAAATTCAAGCTATGGGTGGCGCAGCGGTAGAGTTGCTGCCTTACAGCGCCAGAGACCCGGGTGCGATCCCGACTACGGGTCTGTATGGAGTTTGTACGTTCTCCCTGTGACCTGCGTGGGTTTTCTCCGGGACCTCCAGTTTCCTCCCACACTCTAAAGACGTACAGATTTGAGGGTTAATTGGCTTGGTAAATACATTAAAAACATTTTAAAATCCCTATTGTGTTTAGAATAGTGTTAATGTGCGGGGATCGCTGGTTGACGCGGACACGGTAGGCCGAAGGGCCTGTTTCCTCACCCGCGCTGTGTCTCCAAACTGAACCATCAATCGTGCCGCTTCAGAGATGTTGGCATTGATCAGCAGATTGACTTTCCATCACGTCTAACACATCTATTCGCATTAATAAATAGATCACGTAAAGGGAATCAAAGTCAGGCTTGTAGCTGCAGCTCTACTGTAACATTGTGGAATATAATCATTTGGGGAACCATCCTTTTATGATTAATCATGGACTAGTGCTAAATATACGAGTGCTGAGGGATCATGTATACCTCCTCCTGCCTCCAGGCGACCAGACGCTAATGCTCCAGCCTCATTCTGCATCTCCGCGGCACCATTTAATAGTCAGCCGGCAGCATAGAAAAGCAATACAGCAAATGTAATGTATATGTGGTGACACTTGCAATGTTGACAGCTGGTTATTGATCTGTGGGCAGGTAGCAGTGGACTGATTTTAATTACTTACTTTGAGCAGATAGGACACAGAGACAGCCACTGACCTATTTTCAGTCATCAAAACCGCTTTTTTTCTTTCACAAGCAGCTTGTCACCTTTAGACTTCCGACTTCAGAGGGACAGCGTGGGCACAGGCCCCGTCGGCATGCCGACCAGCAGTCAGGTGTCAAGGGTTATGGGGAGAAGGCAGGAGAATGGGGTTTAGGAAAGAGAGAGATAGATCAGCCATGATTGAATGGTGGAGTAGACTTGATGGGCCGAATGGCCTAATTCCACTCCTATCACTTATGACCTTATCACCCATACACACTAGCACTATCCTGAAAGTAAACATGCAGGGACAACAGGCAGTGAAGAAAGCTAATGGCATGTTGGCCTTCATAACGAGAGGATTTGAGTATAGGAGTAAAGAGGTCCTTCTGCAGTTGTACAGGGCCCTGGTGAGACCACATCTGGAGTATTGTGTGCAGTTTTAGTCTCGTAATTTCAGGAAGGACATCCTTGCTATTGAGGTAGTGCAGCGTAGGTTCACGAGGTTAATCCCCGGGATGGCAGGACTGTCATATGAGGAAAGATTGGAAAAACTGGGCTTGTATTCACTGGAATTTAGAAGGATGAGAGGATATTTTATGGTAACATATAAAATTATAAAAGGACAGGACAAGCTAGATGCAGGAAAATGTTCCTAATGTTGGGGGAGTCCAGAGCCAGGGGCCGCAGTCTAAGAATAAAGGGGAGGCCATTTAAAACTGAGATGAGAAAAAACATTTTCACCCAGAGAGTTGTCAATTTGTGGAATTCTCTCCCACAGAAGGCAGTGGAGGCCAAATCACTGGATGAATTTAAAAGAGAGTTAGATAGAGCTCTAGGAGCTAGCAGAGTCAGGGGATATGGGGAGAAGACAGGCACGGGTTACTGATTGTGGATGATCAGCCATGATCACAATGAATGGCGGTGCTGGCTCGAAGGGCCAAATGGCCTACTCCTGCACTTATTTTCTATGTATCTATGTTTCTATCCTACACGCATTAGGGACAATTTACAATTTACAGAAGCCAATTAACCTACAAACCTTCTCAGTTAAAAAAAAAATGCTGGAGGAATATTGTTTTGGCGGCATGGTGGAGCAGCGGTGGAGTTACTGCCTTACGGCGCCAGTGACCCGGGTTCGATCCTAACTACGGGTGCTTGTCTGTATGGAGCTTGTACGTTCTCCCCGTGATCTGCGTGGGTTTTCATCCCACACTCCAAAGACATACAGGTTTGTAGGTTACTTGGCTTGGTATAATTGTAAATTGTCCCTAGTGTGTGTAGGATGAAGTTAGGGATCGCTGGTCCGCGTGGTCTCGTTGGCCGAAGGGCATCACTCCGCTCTGTATCTCTAAACTAAACTAAACTCGGCAGCTCAGGCAGCGTCTGTGGAGGGAAATGGACAGATGACGTTTGGGTTGGGACGTTTCTTCAGTCTGATGGAGTAGAAGGGAAATAGGCGGTAAGTTCGAGGTGAGGGGAAGGGGAGGCGCAAGATCTGGCAAGTGATAGGTGGAGGTACTGTAGGTGGAGAGGTGGATTTGCGTGTGAGTCTAATGGGGAAGGGAAATGGTAATAGGGAACAGAGGGGGGGGGGTTGAAATAAGGGACGGATAGGAAGTGGGGGGGGGGGGGGTGTTGGGGTTGACATGCAGATGGAGGAAGTGCAGGTGGGGAAAGGAATTTGGTGACCGGGATAAGGGGAGTGGAAAGAAAGGTGCGCACAGTGTCTCAGAGCAGAAACAAGGAACTGCAGATGCTAGTTTAAAAAAAAAAAAGACACAAATAACTGGAATAGCTCAATGGGTGAGGCATGATATGACCTGACCCGCTGAGTTACTGATTTATACTGGGGTGCAGTTCTATAGGTGAAACATACTGGGGTACAGTTTTGTGGGTGATTTAAACGGCATTGGAGATGCACTGAGGCATAGGAATGGGACACAAAGTGCTGGAGTAACTCAGCGGGACAGGCGGCATCTTTGGAGAGAAGGAATGGGTGACGTTTCGGGTCGAGACCCTTCTTCAGACTGACGTTCGTCTGCAGTTCCTTCCTGCACATGTGAACAGGAGTAGCTCGTTTTTCCCCTCACGCCTGTTCTACCATGCAGTGAGATCACACTTGATCATGGATATAATTCCGCATACCCATCTTTACGCTATTTTACTCAACACCTTTAGTTAATAAAAATCCACAAACCTTATAAGTACCATTGAGAATTAAGCCAGCATCAATTGCCACTGTGGAAAAGTGTTCTAAACTTCTTCCTGTATGTAGCAATGTTTTCCACATTCACTTCTCAAAGTAGGCCTTTAAGCTTCATAGTACATTAAGTTCCTTCGTTTTTTTATTCACAAACCAGTAGAAATAACTCCCTCCCTCCCCTATCAGCCACGCTCAAGATCTTCAAAAGATCATTCAAATCATCACTTAAGTTCATAAATTCATGTCTGATAGGAGCAGAATTAGGCCATTCGGCCGATCAAGTCTACTCCATTCAATCATGGTTGATCTATCTCTCCCTCCTAATCCCATTCTCCTAACGTCTCTCCATAAACCCTGACACCCGTACTAATCAAGAATCTATCTATCGCTGCCTTAAAAATATCCATTGACTTGGCCTCCACAGCCTTCTGTGGCAATGAATTCCACAGATTCATCATCCTCTGACTAAAGATACATAACTTCTAAATTCCATTGAATCTAACCCCACCCTCTATAAATAAATTATAAAGTGCTGGAGCAACCCAGCAGGTCAGGCAGCATCTGTGGACGAAATGGATAGGTGACGTTTCGCATTGGGACCCTGCTTCAGACCAGACCCGAGACATCACCTAGCCATGTCCTGCAAAGATGCTGCCAGGCCTGCTGAGTTACTCCAGCACTTTGTGCTTTACTAACGATTCCAGCATCTGCAATTCCTTGTGTCTCTGTCTCTGTGGAAATTGTCTTGGTAATTTAATCTTTGATATAATTCAAACTGCATTTCCTACAAAGCAAACTTATCCTTCTGAAGATACATTGCCTCCTGAGTTCCAGGTGTAATCTAATCAGAGCAGTTTAGATCTGTAACACAACCTTAACTTCCTTGAAATCTAGGCCGTTAGATTCAAAGGCCATTCTTTAGCCCTCTGATTCTCTCGTTCTGCACTCGATTTCTAATTTAGTTTAGTTTAGTTTAGAGATACATCAAGGAAACAGGCCTTTCAGCTCATCGAGCCCGCATCGACCAGCGATCCCCGCACATTAACAATATCCTACACATACTAGGGACAATTTACACTTATACTGAGCCAATCAACCTATTAACCTGGACATCTTTGGAGTGTGGGAGGAAACCGAAGATCTCGGTGAAAACCCACGCAGGTCACGGGGAGGATGTACAAACCCCACACAGACAGCAACCGTAGTCGGGATCGAACCCGGATCTCTGGCGCCGTAAGCACTGTAATTGGCCTGTCCCACTTAGGCAATGTTTTGGGTGACTACAGGCAACTGCCACAAAATTTTCAACATGTTGAAAAATTTTTGGCGACATGGCGACAATTTTTGCTGATGTAGGTTGTCGTAGATGCTGTCGCAGGTTGTCACCAGGTGTCGTAGGTGAATTCCATTTAAACTAGTCCCTGGCAGTCGCCTAAAGAGTCGCCTAAGTGGGACAGGCCCTTAAGATAGCAACTCTATCTCTGCGCCACCATGCCGTATTGATCTATCCACAAGGACCAAGAAAGCCCTTTTAAACATCTATTGCTTCTAGTTGTTTCATCATTTAGAAAGTACGCTCTTCTAAACTTTTTTGTCCAAAGCTACTGACCTCATATTCATCTTCTTTGAAATCCATTTGCTACATTTTGTTATTTTTTGCAGTCTATTAATATCTCTCTCCCATCTCCACTGCCTGTATTGTTGTCCATCTATCCATCTCCAATACTTGAACATGCAGCCTTCCATCATATCAGCTGAGTCAATTCTAAATATGGTGAGCAGTCATGACAGTAAAAAAATGATCCTTAAAGCATCCCTCCAGTCGCATATTTTCAATTTAAATACCTGCCATTTACCTTCACTCTCTGTTTCTTGACTATCATTTCCCAACTATTTTAATAAATTGCATTTAAATCCAAAGGGTTTGGTTTCTAAGAGTCATGAGGTCATGCTTAATAGGAGCAGAATTAGGCCATTCGGCCCATCAAGTCTACTCCGCCATTCAATCATGGCTGATCTGTGTCTCCCTCCTTACCCTATTCCCCCGCCATCTCGCCATAACACTCCAGTGCGTTGGGGGAACGGGACTTCCGTGTGACAGGGACCCAACGGGTCCACCGGCCGTCTAATAGAACATTAAACATAGAACAGTACAAACGGGACCCTTCTTCAGCCTGAACTTCCTCGCAGCTTCCTCACAGCGCCAGAGACCCGGATTCAATCCTGACCTCGAGCGCTGCCTGTGTGGAGTTTGCATGTTCTCCCTGTGACCACATGGGTTTCCTCCGGTAGCTCCGGCTCCCTCCAACATCCCAAAGACATGCAGGTTTGTAGGTTAATTGGCCTCTGTAAATAGCCCCCCCGTGTGTAGGGAGTGGATAAAGTGGGGTAACAGAGAACTGACATAGAACTAACATAGAACATTCATCAGGCAACTGAACCATCCTCCCGTAACCAGAGAGCAGTCCTGAAATACTGCCTACATCATCGGGGACCCTCGGACTATCTTTGATCGGACCTTACTGGGTTTACCTTGCACTAAACGTTGTTCCCTTATCATGTATATATGTACACTGCGAATGGCTTGATTGTAATCATGCATTGTTTTTCCGCTGACTGGATAGCACGCAACAACCACTTTTCACTGTACCTCGGTACACGTGACAATAAACTAGAGTGAATGACTCATCAGTGGTCAGTGTGGACTAGGTGGGCTGAAAGGCCTGTTTCCATGCATGTATCACAAAATGATACTGAACTACAAATATATCATACATTTCTAAAATACTGTTCTAGTTGAGTTAAATGTTCCTATTCAGGAGCTCAGAGTCTTTCTGAACCTTATCATTTATTAAATTAATAATTTTTTTACTGAAGTTTCACATTTTCACTTTCGCTTCAAACACAATTACCATAGCTAAGTCACATAATAGTGTTAAGAAAGTTAATTTTTAATTTATTTCATAATCAGAATATCCCTTAATTTCTGGAATTACTTAAGACTCTGATAGATCCTGGGTGCCATTAAATATTTTTCTACCCAAGGAATAGGTGGATCAGATCTCTCCAAATTCATACAGCATTTATCACAAGTTAAATGACAGTGTGACTATAAATACTGATTTAATTACCAAGCCTTAATCGGAACTGCCATGCAAGAGTAGTAGTGAGGGAGTTCTGCACTGTTGGAGGTGTCAAGTTACACAGATGTGAAATTAGACCAAAGTAAAGGTGTCACTTGTGTAGGAAGGAACTGCAGATGCTGGTTTAAACCAAAGATAGACATATAAAGCTGGAGTATCTCAGCGGGACAGGCAGCATCTCTGGAGGGAAGGAATGGACGTTCCTTCTCTCCATTCACATTCCTTCAACACATTCACACTAGTTCCCCACCGTCGAAGGGATCTATCGTAGGCGCTGCCTCAAAAAGGCAGCCAAAATCATCAAGGACCCACACCATCCTGGCCACACATTCATCTCACCGTTGCCATCAGGAAGAAGGTACAGGAGCCTGAAAACTGTAACGTCCAGGTTCAGGAACAGCATCTTCCCTACAGCCATCAGGCTATTAAACACTACAACGAATAAGCTCTGAGCACTGAACTGCAAAAGACAATATTATTATTTGTTATTTGCACTATATTTGTTATTTATTGAACTTTTTCTTTTTTTTCTCTTCCCCCGTTATGTACTATGTTTACATATTCACATATTCTGTTGTGCTGCAGCAAGTAAGAATTTCATTGTCCCATCCGGGACATATGACAATACAATACAATACAATACAATACAATTTATTTGTCTTTTGGACAAATTTGTCATTTGGACCCCTTGAGGTCCAAACGAAATGTCGTTTCTGCAGCCATACATTACAAAACGAAAAAGACCCGAGACACAACACAATTTACACATACATCCATCACAGCGCTGTGATGGAAGGCAAAAAAACGTATCTCTCCACTGCACTCCCCCCCCCCCGATGTCAGAGTCAAAGTCAAAGCCCCCGGCGGGCGATGGTGATTATCCCGCGGCCATTAAAGCCACGCCGGTTAATGCAAGGGTCGCGCACCGGGTCTTGGTGTTAGAGCCCTGGCGCGCGCTCGTAAAGTCCGGCGGCCAATAAAATACTCTTGACTCTTGAGTCTTAACTCTTGCACGATGTTTATTCTGAGGAAGGGTCTCGAACCAAAACGTCACCCATTCCTTCTCTCCAGAGATGCTGCCTGACCCGCTGAGTTACTCCAGCTTTTTGTGTCTATCTAAAGGGCCTGTCCCACTATGGCGACCTAATTTGCTCGCCACAAACTCGCAGCATGGTCGACACGTGGTCCTAGGAGGTCACTGTAACTCTCCTTCATGCTCGAGAGAAGTTTCTGCATACTTGTGGCCTCAGTTTGGTCAAGGAACGTTTTTCAACATGCTGAAAAACTTTCCGCGAGTAAAAATTGGTCGGCATGGTTCTTTTGAACTCGTAGTGCAGTGGTAGTGGGGTCGCCATGTCACTGTAATAATAATAATAGTAATTCATTTTATTTGCTGGCGCCTTTCTAAAACCCAAGGACACCTTACACGGCATAAAATCACAAAAATACAAAACACATAATCGGAGTAAATTAAATATAAAAACACCACAATACACAAATCAAGGACAGAATTCAATTACAAAAGCACAAAAAGAAAAAAAGAAACACAATTTGAGGAGAGAGCAGCGGTAGCCAAACCGCGCCAGCGTCCACTCTCCCCTCCGACCGCCATCTTGAACAAAGACCAACAGACACAGCACACAAAAATCATCCCCCCACAATGACCACCACTGTGGGGGAAGGCACAATGTCCAGTCCCCAAACCCAGTTCGCCCAAAAGTCAGGCCCAATGAGGCCTCCGCTATTGCCTCTACTGAGGCCCGATGTTCCTGGCCGTCGGGAGAGTCCTCGCAGCGGGTGGAACGGCCGGTTTCCCAGCGGAGTCGATGGCACCTGAAGCCGACAGGGCCGCGCCGATTTGGAGCCACGAGGCTCCCGATGTTAAAGTCGGCGCCGCCGCCCGCGGCTGGTCGCTCCGCAGACCCGCTGCCCTTGACTGCCTCCGCTGTAGGCAGTCAAGGGCAGCTGTAGGCAATCTCCTTTGCTGACCGGGCATTTTAATTGGCTCATTGGGGGAAAAAAAACGTAAGCACGAGTTTTCAGAACCAAGGAAAACCGACCGGTAATGTTAAATGCCCGCTAAACTTTATTAAAAGTTGTCTCCCCCCCTTCTCCCCCCTTCTCCCCCCTTCTCCCCCTTTCTCCCCTCCCTCCCGCTCTTTTAAAGGACTTACCGTACACTGTGCCAGCCGTCTTTAACTTTCCTGTTCATCGCGGGTATCACCTTGGCTTTGCACCGTGTGAATTTCAGACAGCGCTCCCCCGCTTTCCCTGGTCCCCGCCTTTGCGATGTGTTTGTGTGTGTGTGTGTGCTGACGGTCGATCCAGCTCGCGGTTTCATCGCTGACGGTCGATCCAGCTCGCGGCTTTCCAGCCGAGTGCCCCCGAGCTCGAAGGTCAAAGACAGTCGCTGAAAAGTCGTGTCATTGGGACAGGCCCTTAAAGATGTCGCTTTTTTACGAGAAGTGTAAGGGAATTGTTTCCGGTGGTCTCGAGAATACTTGTCTCTCGACAAACATTCCTGAGTGATAAACTGTTCTTGAAGCTTGCCGTGTGTGTAATCCGCTGCCACGTTACGCAGGGGACTACATTTGTGTTTCACCAGCTGCAAAGTGCTTTGGTCTACCCCGAGGATGTGCAGGGAGCTAAATGAATGCAAGAATGAAGCCACACGCAAAATGAACAGCATCTCATATTCTGCTTGGGCAAGTTATAACCCAACAGTATGAACATTGTAGATAGACACAAAATTCCCTTATCGTGTGTCTGTACACTGTCCACAGAAAGCTGTGGAGGCAAAGTCAGTGGATATATTTAAGACAGAGATAGATAGGTTTTTGGCGGATCAAGACAACGGACTGTTGATTTGAACCAAATTTATTCACAATGTGATTCACCGATCACAGTCTTGACAATTGCCACTGAAAACACGATTGACCACAACGGTGGCCTCACAACGACTGAAGGGCAGAGCCCTGAAAACCGCGCAAAAACATGACCCTCCCAGAGTCACGTGTGCGCGGATTCCGACCGCAGGGTTCGATACTTACGAGCATCAGCAGGTGCCGCTACAGGTTCTTAATTTGTACGGGTGTCAGAGATTATGGGGAGAAGGCAGGAGAATGGGGTTAGGAGGGAGAGATAGATCAGCCATGATTGAATGGTGGAGTAGACTTGATGGGCCAAATGGCCCAATTCTACTCCTATCACTTATGATCTTATGAAAACGCTGGAGTAACTCAAAGGGTCAGGCAGCATCTCTGGAAAGGGAATAGGTGACATTTTGGGTCATCTATGGCGACTCGAAACTTCACCTATTCCTTTTCTCCAGAGATGCTGCCTGTCCCGCAGAGTTACTCCAGCATTTTGGGTCTTTCTTTGGTGTAAACTAGTATTTGCAGTTCCTTCATACATGGTATCAACATTATATTCTCTAATTTTAGGTAACCTCTAACAACCACTCTTCCCCCTCTTTTTTCGCCCCCACATCCCCCCTTTGTCTCTTCCCCATCCCCACTCTCTGGTGCCCCACCCAGACTTGCATCTTTTTTTCCCCTCCGCCTCCATTCCTTCCTCTGGCTTCACAATTCACAACTCTTAAGTCCCTTCAGTTTGAAGAAGGGTCCCGACCCGAAACGTCGCCAATCCTTATTCTCCAGAGGTGCTGCATGATTCGCTGAGTTACTCCAGCATTTTGTGTCCATCTGTGGAGGCCAAGTCAGTGGATATTTTTAAGGCAGAGATAGACAAGTTCTTGATTAGAACGGGTGTCAAGGGTTATGGGGAGAAGGCAGGAAAATGGGATCAGGAGGCAGAGATCAGCCATGATTGAATGACGGAATAGACTCGATGGGCCGAATGGCCTAATTCTACTCCTATAACTTATGAACTTGTGAATCCAATCCCCACCCGTCCACTTCTTGCCGAAGGAGAATGAGGAATGAACTTTAAATGCTATCCTTACCAGCAATGACTTGTGAATAAATCCTGTGAATAAATGAATATAAAGGCCATTTGAAAGAAGATTTTAACATCTACCTTTTCCTTTTTATCAGAAGCTAGAGGATAGCTCTATTTTCTAGTGACTGTAAATATTTTGAAGAGTTCCAAAGAAAAAAAATAACTTATCTAGAGAGCTCCTTTTCACATCCTCTTGGTGTTCCGAAGTGATTTTCGTTCAATTATTTTCTGCTGAAATTTCATCACAGTGCTTTGCAAGGAAATATCACCAACAAGAGTGTAACAATGGTATTTAACCATATAACCATATAACCATATAACCATAACAGCACGGAAACAGGCCATCTCGGCCCTTCAAGTCCGTGCCGAACACTTTTTTTTTTTTTTTTTTTTTTTTTTTTTTTTTTTTTACTTCCCCCTAGTCCCATCTACCTGCACTCAGACCATAACCCTCCATTTCTTTCCCGTCCATATACCCATCCAATCTATTTTTAAAGGATAACATCGAACCTGCCTCCACCACTTCCACTGGAAGCTCATTCCACACAGCTACCACTCTCTGAGTAAAGAAGTTCCCCCTAATGTTACCCCTAAACTTCTGTCCCTTAATTCTCAAGTCATGTCCCCTTGTTTGAATCTTCCCTACTCTCAATAGGAAAAGCTTATCCACGTCCACTCTGTCTAACCCGCTCATAATTTTAAAGACCTCTATCAAGTCCCCTCTTAACCTTCTGCGCTCCAAAGAATAAAGACCTAACTTGTTCAACCTTTCTCTGTAACTTAGTTGCTGAAACCCAGGCAACATTCTAGTAAATCTCCTCTGTACTCTCTCTATTTTGTTGACATCCTTCCTATAATTAGGCGACCAAAATTGTACTCCATACTCCAGAATTGGCCTCACCAATGCCTTGTACAATTTTAACATTACATCCCAACTTCTATATTCAATGCTCTGATTTATAAAGGCCAGCACACCAAAAGCTTTCTTTACCACCCTATCTACATGAGATTCCACCTTCAGGGAACTATGCACAGTTATTCCTAGATCCCTCTGTTCAACTGCATTCCTCAATTCGCTACCATTTACCATGTACGTCCTATTTTGATTTGTCCTGCTGAGATGTAGCACCTCACATTTGTCAGCATTAAACTCCATCTGCCATCTTTCAGCCCACTCTTCCAAATGGCCTAAATCTCTCTGTAGACTTTGAAAATCTACTTCATTATCCACAACACCACCTATCTTAGTATCATCTGCATACTTACTAATCCAATTTTCCACACCATCATCCAGATCATTGATGTACATGACAAACAACAGTGGACCCAACACAGACCCCTGAGGCACCCCACTAGTCAACGGCCTCCAACCTGACAAACAGCCATCCACCATTACTCTCTGGCATCTCCCATTCAGCCACTGTTGAATCCATCTTGCTACTCCACCATTAATACCCAACAATTGAATCTTCTTAACCAACCTTCCATGAGGAACCTTGTCAAAGGCCTTACTGAAGTCCATATAGACAACATCCACTGCTTTACCCTCATCAATTTCCCTAGTAACCTCTTCGAAAAATTCAAGAAGATTAGTCAAGCATGACCTTCCAGGCACAAATCCATGTTGACTGTTCCTAATCAGACCCTGCTTATCCAGATGCTTATATATATTATCTTTAAGTATCCTTTCCATTAATTTGCCCACCACTGACGTCAAACTAACAGGTCTATAATTGCTAGGTTTACTCTTAGAACCCTTTTTAAACAACGGAACAACATGCGCAGTACGCCAATCCTCCGGCACTATTCCCGTTTCTAATGACATTTGAAATATTTCTGTCATAGCCCCTGCTATTTCTACACTAACTTCCCTCAATGTCCTAGGGAATATCCTGTCAGGACCTGGAGACTTATCCGTTTTCATATTTTTCAAAAGTGTCCGCACGTCCTCTTCTTTGAATCTCATAGTTTCCATTGCTACTCTGCTTGTTTCCCTTACCTCACATAATTCCATATCCTTCTCCTTGGTGAATACCGAAGAAAATAAATTGTTCAATATCTCCCCTATCTCTTTTGGCTCTGCAGATAGCTGTCCACTCTGACTCTCTAATGGACCAATTTTATTCCTTGTTATCCTTTTGCTATTAATATTGCTGTAGAAACCCTTTGGATTTACTTTCACCTTACTTGCCAAAGCAACCTCATATCTTCTTATAGCTTTTCTAATTTCTTTCTTAATATGAATCCTTCCTCCCCCACCATGGACGTTCTACCAGTCCCACTGTTCGCATCCTTGTTTCCCTCTGTTATCACCTCTTCCCCAGCCAACAATGTGCCATTGTGGGCTCCACCATTTCTTGGTCATCTGTTGCTGGCCCTGCTTTTTTCTGGCCTTTGTTCACCTCCAGTTCCTCCCCCTCCCGCCCACTCCTTTCAGTCTGAAGATCTGACCCGAAATGTCACCCATCCTTTTTCTCCAGACACGCTGCCCGACCCGCTGAGTTACTCCAGCACTTTGTGTGTCTACTTTCAGTACAACGTTGAAACAGTTAAATGAAAAGATTATAAATGTTTTTGCATTGTAAATTGAAAGATTGGAATATGGATAAATAGTGGGCTTTTAACGACTTTCTTATTCCACCATTCGGTGAGATTGTGATTAATTTGTGACCTAACTGCATCAACTTACATTCGCCCCATATTCATTTGATCAGAAAAAAATTAATCAACCTCAAATTTAAAAGTAACATTTCACAAGGGCATCACAGTGGCGCAGGTGTAGATTCGTTGCCTTACAGCACCAGAGACACAGGTTCGATCCTGAATATGGTACTGACTGTACAGAGTTTGTACGTTCTCCCGGTGACCGCGTGGGTTTCCTCTGGGTGCTCCGGTTCCCTCCCACATTCCAAAGACGTGCACTTTTGTAGGTTATTCGGCTTCTAATTGCCCCTAGTGTGCAGGATGCCAAATTGGGATAACATAGAGCTAGTGTATGGGTGATCATCGTTCAGTGTCGACTATGTGGGCCAAAGGGCCTGTTTCCACGCTGTATCTCTGAAACTAAAACTAAAGACTATGCACCAGCACGATAGTTCGTAATTGCTATCTTTTCTCCTTGAAACTTTTTATAACGGAACAAGGATGTGTCAGCAGTAGGATTGCTGCCTTACAGCGCCAGAGACCCGGGTTTGATCCTGACCATGGTTGCTGTCTGTACGGAGTTTGTATGTTCTCCCCGTGGCCACTGCGGGTTTTCTCCAAGATCTTCAGTTTCCTCCCACACACCAAAGAAGTACAGGTTTGTAGGTTAAATGGCTTGGTATGGATGAAAAATTGTCCCTCGTGAGTGTAGGATAGTGTTAGTGTGCGGGGATCTCTGGTTGGGCCAAAGGGCCTGTTTCCGTGCTGTAACTAAACTAAACTAGACATATATTAAATTACATCCCCACTACATCTCTAAGATTGTCCTCACTTCACTCCTGAAAGACAGGCCTCTAACTTCTGCTGTGCTTTCTATGTAGACACTGCCCAATCCACCACAGGTACTGATCTCCCCAAATATCATAGGAGTCTATAGGAGGCGCTACCCCAACAAGGCAGCCAATATCTTCTCAATGTTTCAAGAGAGAGTTAGATTTTGCTCTTAGGGCTAGGGGATAGGAGAGAGGGGAGAGGGAGGGGGATGGGGTATGAAGGAAAAGAGTGGGAGGAGAAAAGAAAGGGGGGAATTAGACGGAGAAAAGTGAGGGGGGAGTTAGATTTTGCTCTTTGGGCTAAGGGAATCAAGGGATTTGGGGAAAAAGCTGGAACGGGGTACTGATTTTGGATGATCAGCCATGATCATATTGAATGGCGGTGCTGGCTCGAAGGGCTGAATGGCCTACTTCTGTACCTATTTTCTACATTTCTATAATCATCAAAGACCTATGCCAGCTTGCCATGCTCTCACTTCACTTCCACCATCAGGAAGAAGGCACAGATGACCTTGATAAACAATGACCACTGGGTTCAAGAACGACATCTTCTCAACAACCATCACTACACAACACTAACCACAACAATAATGAACTTCTACGGACTGTGTACAAAGGTACTGCAGATGCAGGTTTAATCCAAAGATAGACACAATATGCTGGAGTAACTCAGCGGGACAGACAGCATCTCTCAAGAGAAGGAAAATGGGTGACGTTTCAGGTCGAGACCCTTCTTCAGATCTTCAGATCTTCAGGTCTAGGGACCGTCTTTAGTTGCACTAAGGATTTGGTGTTTTTTTCGCACTAGTATTTCATAGTTTAGTTTTGTTTGCATTCGAGGGATGTGGACCAAATGCAGGCAGGTGGGGCTGTTGCAGATGGGACATGTTGGCTGGTGTGGGCAAGTTAGGTTGAAGGGCCTGTTTCCATGCTGTCGGTCTCTATGACTATAATCAGTGTCTATTGTGGTACCCTCTATGATATGCTGACACTTGCTAAATGAGATGTGTTTGGACAGACTTGATCCAATTTCCAATGGATGTGAGTCACCATCCAAAATAAAAGTACCCACATTTAGCCGAAAATGGCATGGAGCTGTCAGCTCAAGAAAGGGCATGAAGATTGGAGGTGTGGGCGATGACATACTGTGAGTTAAAGATAGAATAAGGAGAAATAACTCGGCTCGATGGTTCTGGAGTCCATCAAGAAGCTAAACGGAAGAGATTCCAACACTGATGGAAATGTGCAGAATGCAGGAGTAACTCAGGCAGCATCTCTGGAGGACATGGATAAGTGATCTTTTGAATCGGGACCCTTCTTCAGACTACAAAGAAGACACAAAGTGCTGGAGTAATTTAGCGGGTCAGGCAGCATCTCTGGAGGACATGGATAGGCGACTTTTCAGGTCTTTTCTGACTGAAGTCTGAAGAAGGGTTCAGACCCATTCCTATTCCCCAGATATGCTACCTGACCTGCTGAGTTACTCCAGCACTGTGCGTCCTTGTAGAGTCTGAAGAAGGATCCCAAGTCAAGACGTCACCTATCCATGTTCTCCAGAGATGCTGCTTTACCGGCTGAGTTACTCCAGCACTATGTGTCTTTTTTTTTTGTAGCGTCTGAAGAAGGGTCCTATCCTAAAACGTCACTTCTCCATGTTTTCCGGTGATGCTGCCTGACCTGCTAAGTTACTCCTGCACTTTCTGTCTTTTTTGTAAACCAGCATCTGCAGTTCCTTGTTTCTGCTTCTTTGTGTCTCTTCACTTTTGCTTCCTTCGCTCCTCCTCCTGCTAACCTTGAGTCCCCTCACAAAAGAAGGGGCGTGCGAATGATACAAGACATCCTTCGTCCACCCCTCTATCTCTAGCTTGGGAGTCTGTGGGCCTCTGATCTTCTCACTTCTTTGGATAGGTAGAAAGACCATTCTGAAAGAACTGCTCAGATTAACTTTCAGCCTAATTGATTGAGAGGACAGACGCTCTGTCTCGAGTTATAATTAGTTCTGGGCAATTTATTATATTGTACATATTCATATATGAAAACTCTCGGATCAAGTGGTTGCAGCTTTTTATAGCAAACACATGCATTAATGTTTCAGATGAGCTGAAGTGATTTGTTGCACTCATTACACGAGTAAACGAGAAGCACCATAATAATTCACCAAATATATCAAAGCACCGACACTGGTGCAAAACGCAATGATGTGAACGCTAGATTTGTCATTAGTTGTCAATGGAATGAATTCAAGTGGCGTAGTTCAAAGTGCTAGCATCTTCACAAGGCTTATTGAAAAGAGGATGCATTTCCAACAAAAAAAATCTTCCAGTGGAAAGATCTTACAACCAGAAAGCAGTGCTGAACAACTATCTACCTCTTTGGTGACCCTCGGACTACCCTTGATCGGACTTTGCTGGCTTCACCTTGCACAAAATGTTATTCCCTTATCAAGTATCTATACACTGCAAATGGATCGATTGTAATCTCGTGTATGGCCTTTCTGCCGACTGGTTAGCACACGACAAAAAAGCTTTTCACTGTATGTGTATGTGCCTAAATTATTACAGTTACTGTGGTTCGTATTTATTCACAATGGGGGAGAGGGCCGCTGGAGGCCCTGCAGAAGCCTGGGGCTCGGCTGGACCGGGCGCCGCTCCAAGAGGCCGAGCACGCGGTCCACAGCGGTGGAGCAGCGGCGGAGGACACCACGGCTACGCTTGGCCAGGCCGACCCGGCAACATCGCCATGACAACGGGCCTTCATGGTCAGGTCGCGATCCCTGCACTTACAATAACTGGGACTTGAAAACGGCGCCATACAGGCGACTCTGTATACTGTCTCAGTGTACCACTGCTGTACACTTGCACTGTATCTGAGATGCTTCTCTAAGATGTATCTAAGTACTTATGTATAGTGATACTTGTGCTGAACTGTATACAAAAATGAAGTTGAGATTGAGATTGTTTTATTGTCATATGTGACTAGTCACAGTGAAGGTACACAAAAATGCTGGAGAAACTCAGCGGGTGCAGCAGCATCTATGGAGTGAAGGAGATAGGCAACGTGTCGGGCCGAAACCCCTTTTCAGTCATAGTGATGTGCTTTGTTTTACATTCTTAAGCGTACAAAGAGTTGATATGTGGAGGTCACCGACAAAGTTACAGAGTACCATTTTATGTCCCAATAGTCCCCCCTCCACCCCCCACTTAGTTCTCGGCGGCCCCCCCCAATACCGGACCCTCACTGCACCTCCCTGTACCTCAGTACATGTGACAAATAAACTATGATACCATTCCATACAGAATGCCTCTGCAATCTGCCTGAGGTCATAAACATAGAAACATTGAAAATAGGTGCAGGACTAGGCCATTCGGCCCTGCGTGCCAGAACCGGTTGATCATCCAAAATCAGTACCCCGTTCCTGCTTTCTCGCCATATGCCTTGATTCCGTTATCCCAAAGAGCTAAATCTAACTCTCTGTTGAAAACATCCAGTGAGTTGGCCTCCACTGCCTTCTGTGGCAGAGAATCCCACAGATTCACAACTCTCTGGGTGAATCTCTACTTCCAGAGAAGATGACGGAGATTCGGTATGTCAAAGAGGATTCTCCTGAATTTCTACAGGTGTACAGTAGAGAGCATACTGACTGGCTGCATCATGGCCTGGTTCGGCAACTTGAACGTCCAGGAGCTAAAAGTTGTGACCACTGCTCAGTCCATCACCAGCTCTGACCTCCCCACCATGGAAGGGATCTATCGAAGTCGCTGCCTCAAAAAGGCAGCTAACATGATCAGAGACCCACACCACCCTGGCCACACATTCATTTCACCATTACGATTGGCAAGAAGGTACAGGAGCCTGAACTGTAAGGTCCAGGTTCAGGAACAGCTTCTTCCCTACAGCCATCAGGCTACTAAACACAACAACAAATAAGCTCTGAACTACAACAGACTATTATTATTATTATTGCACTATAATTGTTTGTCTTTTGAGTGTGTATGTGTATATATCCTCACTGAACTTTTTTTCCTCTTGTTTATGTACTGTGTTCACATATTCTGTTGTGCTGCAGCAAGTAAGAATGTCATTGTTCTATCTGGGACACATGACAATAAAACACTGACTCTCGACTCTTGAATGGTACAAATTCAAGACCTGTTGCCTTATTCATTCCGTGCTCCAGTGAGCGCCATCATCTCGACGTATAACGTGCTGAAAGACTCAAGCCCGTGTCCCACAGGGGCTGTGGGGAGCGGTGCAGAATATTTTACTGCTGCTGCTCTGACTGAAGTAGCCCATCGCTCATTCTTTTAGCATCACACCTAGCAAAGGGCTTTACATGACTGAGGAAACCGGAGCTTATTGTTCCCAGGGACCCCGTCCATCCAGAGGCAATCTGAAGAATAGCCCCCCAGAGAGGAAGGAAGGAACATAAAACAAAAAAACGCGGAAAAACATCCCCATTGCGTCCATTAATGCGAGCGTATTTGGGCCACTGGAGAATGCCGTGAAAATAGAAAAGTCTTTTATTCCTCACATTGGACAGGGTTCACGTTGCATTTTATGTTCAAGCTGGAGTGCAGCACTGGGAGAACAGCTAGTTAGGTATTTGCCTTGTGCAGGAAGGAACTGCAGAGGCTGGTTTAAACCGAGGAAAGGCACAAAATGCTGGAGTAACTCAGCGGGAACAGGCAGCATCTCTGGAGAGAAGGAATGGGTGATGTTTCGGGTCAAGACCCTTCTTCAAGAGTCAAGAGTGTTTTATTGTCATGTGTCCCAGATAGAACAATGAAATTCTTACTTGCTGCAGCACAACAGAATACGTAAACACATTCTTCAGATGTACTTCAGATGTTTGTTTTTTTCAACCAATTTGCAGCACGGTGGCGCAGCGGTAGAGCTACTGCCTCACAGCGCCAGAGGCCCAGGTTCGATCCTGACTACAGGTGCTTGTCTGTACAGACTTAGTACAATCACCCCGTGGCAGCATCTCTGGAGACCATGGACGGGTGCCATCTTGGCTCAGAACCCTTTTTGGCTTCGTTTAGTTTTAGAGATAGAGCTCAGAAACAAGCCCTTCGGCCCATCGAGTCAGCGCCGACCATCGACCCCCCGCACAAAAGATCCATGCCCTCCAGAGATGGTGCGAGACCCTTCTTCAGACTTGCCCACGTTCTCCAGAGATGCTGCCTGACCTGCCGAGTTACCCCAGCGCTTTGCAGTCCCTTGTGTGTCCCTTGCGGTTAGTTCTTCGTTGCTGGATGTTGTGGAGAGGTTGGGGCGATTTGATGAACGAGCTCGGCTTTACATTGTAAGTATGCCTTTGATGAACTACCCAGCGTCCTTGAGGTATGTGTCTCGCCGCGCAAGTGTTCCCCGGTCCGGAGGCACAGGGTACCTCCGCCTCCTTCAGTTTAGACTCCAATGAAGCGACGCCAATTAGCCCCACCGCCACCTCTGAGGCCAGTTTAGTGCGGTAGATCAGGCCCCACTGCAAGCTGTAGACGAGAATGTCTGAGCAATACACTGAGGGCTCATTACATCCTGACAGGGAGAACTTTATCCTCCGTGTCTGACACACATTTTAATTCAAGTCATTGAAGATAAAAGAACAAACACTGATAATGAGGCTCGAACATATTTGCTGAAGGCTGCCTTCTCTCCACGAGAGATCATCAACACTAAGCACTAACTAACACAACAGCTCGTCTACTTTACCCTGAGCGCCGTCAAAGCATCAATCCAGTGATGGACCGGGCCCGTCTGAGGGCCAGAGCCAGGGTCAGAAGCAACAGAGAGATGTCGACCGACAAACCTGTACGTCTTCGGAGTGTGGGAGGAATCCGGAGATCCCGGAGAAAACCCACGCGGGAAACGTACAAACTCCGTACAGACAGCGCCCGTAGTCAGGATCGAACCCCTTTTCCCAGCGCAATGAGGCAGCAACTCTACCGCCGCGCCACCGTGCTGCACCGTGTGGACTCTAATGATTACTCTTGTAACTTTGTCCGCGCCGGAAACGTGGTGACTCTGTGTGCTTTATGTATTGTATGCCCAGCCCAGACAATCACACCAACCAATCTCCATTCCATTGACTCAATTTACGCCTCACGCTGCCTCGGCAAGGCCGGCAGCATAATCAAGGATGAGTCGCACCCGGGCCACTCCCTCTTCTCCCCTCTCCCATCAGGCAAACGGTTTGGAAGTGTGAAAACGCACACCTCCAGATTCAGGGACAGTTTCTTCCCAGCTGTTATCAGGCAAGTGAATCACCCTACCACAACCAAAGAGCATTGCTGAACTACTATCTTCTTCTTTGATGACCCTCGGACTATCTTTGATTGGACTTTGCTGGCTTTACCTTGCACTAAACGTTATTCCTTTATCATGTATCTATACACTGTAAATGGCTTGATTGTAATCATGTATTTTCCTTTTGCTGACTGGATAGCACGCAACTTTTCACTGTACCCCAGTACACGTGACAATATATTAAACTGATAAAAAAACAAAGAATTTCAATTTGTGACCAGGGAGTATCATTGAATCATTGAATTATTGAGCTCGTGGCCCATTGACAAAGAGGAATCCTCTCCGAGGAAAGAACCTTCATAGACTTACAAAGAAATTACAGCACAGAAACAGACAATATGTCCTAACTATTCAAGTGTAAATTCAAAGATAGGCACAAAAAGCTGGAGTAACTCAGCAGGTCAGACAGCATCTCCGGAGAAAAGGAATAAGTGACGTTTCAGGTCGAGACCCTTCTTCAACACAGGCTTCAATCCATCACTTTGATCTGATCATGGTAAGATACTGAAGGTAGACAAAAATGCTGGAGAAACTCAGCGGGTGAGGCAGCATCTATGGAGCGAAGGGATAGGTGACCTTTCGGGTCGAGACTCTTCTTCAGACTGATAAGATACTGATAAGATACTGGTAAGATACTGTATTTCTTTGGAGTTTTCAAGCTTTCCCTGAAGTGCTGCTCCTCTCACCTGGATGAGCTGCGTGTTTAGAAGGACTGAGATTTGGTTTGTCAGGAGATAAATGTTTAACAACCCAGATGTTATGTGGCCAAGTCCTCTCTGGAAAAAAGCTTTGGGAATATTTGGTGATTGGATTAACAACTACAGTATGTGCAGAGCATGAAAGAGATGCGTCCTCTAATGCTAATCCCAATATCCGAACATTCCATCCCTCATTACAGGCGATTACTGTAAGGTTTGTGACGCGAGTGAAGGAGAGATTTGTGTCCCAGCAGCAGCCATTGACTGGAGACAGAGGAGCTAGCACAGAGGTGAAAATAGCGTGTACACTTTATGAGTGAGAAAGGATGAAAGACAATGAATCCCGGTGATAAGCACAAAATGCTGGAGTAACTCAGCGGGTCAGGCAGCATCGCTGGGGAAAAGGAACAGGTGACGTTTAGGGCCAGAACCCTTCTTCAGACTGAAAGATAGAGAAGGCCCAACTATCGTAGGGTTCCGAACCCTTCTACCATCTGTAGAGGTTGGTGGGGACATGCCGTATTTTCTAAGGCGTTGGTGTGCGTTCTTGGCCAATGCTTCGACATGGCAAGTCCAGGACATGTTGCTGTTGATATTTTACTCTTAAGAACCTGAAGCTTTCGACCATTTAGCGCCGTCAATTTATACCACGGTTTGTTGGTCTCATCCATGGTTTAGTTTCGAGACACAGAGCAGAAACAGGCCCTTCGGCCCACTGAGTACATGCCGACCAACAATCCCCGTACACGAGCATTATCCTACATACAAGGGAAAACTTACAATCTTTACAGAAGCCAATTAACCTGTACGTTTTTGGAGTGTGCGAGGAAACGAGCACCCGTGGAAAAACCCGCATGGTCACGGGGAGAACGTACAAACTCTGTACGGACTGAACCTGTAGTCAGGATCGAACCTGGGTCTGTGGCGCTGTAAGGCAGCAAATCTACCACTGTGCCACCATGCCGCCCTTTTTATTGTAGTTCTATGTTATCCCACTTTCTCATCCACTCCTTACACATTAGGGGCAATTTACAGAGGCCAATTGACCTGCAAACCTGCACATGGATGTGGGAGGGAACCGGAGAACCCGGAGGAAGCCCACGCAGTCACGGGGAGAACGTGCAAACTCCACACAATTAGATTAGGAGGTTAGGATTGAACCCGGGTCTCTGGCGCTGTGAGGTTTGGAGACATGCATGTGAACCTCTGCCTCCAAGATGGGTCGTACACATACTCTGGCAAGCAGCCACAATCAGATAGGGAATCCTTTCCATTGACGCCTCATGCTGCCAAGGCAAGGCCAGCAGCATAATCAAGGACGAGTCGCAACCTGGCCACTCCCTCTACCCCCCTCTCCCATCGGGCAAAAGGCATAGAAGTGTGAAAACGCACACCTCCAGATTCAGGAACAGTTTCTTCCCAGCTGTTATCAGGCAACTGAGCCATCCTACCAACAACTTGAGAGCAGTCCTGAACTTCTATCAGATTATCGTTGATCGTACTTTACCTTGCACTAAATGATAAACCCTTATCGTGTCCCTGTACACTGTGAATGGTCCGATTGTAATCATTTCTGCTGGCTGGTTGGTTAGCACGCCACAAAAGCTTTTCACCATACCTCGGTACTCGTGACAATAAAATAAACTCAACTGAATCCTCACCTCAGCCGAGATCTGTTGGCTTCGGACTGTTGGTTTGGAAGCGGTGATGTGCGGTGGTGGGGAGTTGGGTGCGGGAAAAATTCAAAGGGGGGAAATAAACTCCTGCAAACATAATTCATTTATAACACTCTCTTGTGACTCATCTGAATCTCATTCTGCTGCGATGACACTTTAATAGTCTTGTGGTCTTTAATCAGTGTCATCTCAGCTCTATTTTTAACCATTAGTACCAATGGGTTTTTTTTTTCCATTCACCACGGTACATGGTCTGTAAGATTATAGATGGTGACAGTCAGGCAAAGCTGTAATTTGATCTCAGCCCTCTGACGTGCAAAAGCCGCCTGAGATTTGTCCTGATGCTGTACGCTTTTCTCCTCATCATTGTATGTGATCATTACCCGAATCTTACTCAGTTGTGGTGTACCAGTTAAACAATGCATGACCTTTGCTGAACTGCGTACCAAGAGAAGGAAAATCTACGTTGAGTCATTTGCGGAGATATCAGTTGGAGATACAAGGAACTGCAGGTAGACACAAAACTCAACGGGACAGGCAGCATCTCTGGAGAGAAGGCATGGGTGACGTTTCGGATCGAGACCCCTCTGCAGATGCTGGTTTACCAGGAAAGGCACAAAGTGCTGAAGTAACTCAATGGGTCAGGCAACATCTCTGGAGAAGTTGGGATAGGTGATGTTTCACCTCTCTTCCAGCTTTCTCCACCCCCAGTCAGTCTCAATCCCAAACGTCACCATGTCCATGTTCTCCAGAGATGCTACCTGGCCCGTTGAGTTACTCCGGCACTTTGCGTCCTTTATGGAGATATTAAGATGGATGGCAGGGAGCTTGGTCAAAGGGTAAGTTTTTAAGAACAATTTAAAGGAACAAAAAGATTGGCAGTATGTTTAGGAAGTGGATCCAGGCAAATGGGGGAACACCCATCAATGCAGAGCAAGGAACACCCATCAATATTTCATGGTGGCACAGCAGTAGAGTTGCTGCCTAACAGCGCCAGAGACCCAGGTTCGATACTAACTACAGGTGCTGGCTGTACGGAGTTTGTACTTTCTCCCTGTGACCGCGTGGGCTTTCTCCAGGTGATCTGGTTTCCTCCCAAGCTCCAAAGACATACGGGTTTGTAGGTTAATTGTCTTTGTTAAAATTGGAAATTTTCCCCTAGTGAGTAGGGTAGTGCTAGCATATGGGAATTGCTGGTAGCCGTGGACTTGATGGGCTGAAGGGCCTGTTTCCATACACTATCTTTAAAATCTAGTCTAAAGTCCTTCAAATATCTTCCATCTAAATCTTGGCTATGTCTAATTCTGTTATTGTCTTTCGGCTGACTGGTTAGCACGCAACAAAAGCTTTTCATTGAACCACGGTACACGTGACAATAAATTAAACTCAACAACTTAACTCATTATAATAGGCACAACATCTCAAAGTACCAAGATAACAGCAAAGACCCATGCCTTGGCCACACTATCATTTTGCTACTTCCAATGGGAAGAAGTTAAGGTCACTTGAAGACCATAACCACCAACTTCTTCCCAGAAACCATCAAGCTCTTGAGCTCTTGAGTATAGAAGTTGGGCGGTCATGGTGCGGTTATTTAAGACGTTGGTGAGGCCGCATGGTATTGTGGTACTGAGGTATTGTGCTCAGTTCTGGGCACTGTGTTATAGGACCGATGTACAGATAAAGGTTACAGAGAAGATTAACGAGGATGTTGCCAGGATTCGCGGGTCTGAGCTACAGGAAGAGGTTGAGTCGGAGGGTGAGGGATGATCTTGCCCAGAGTAGGGGAATCAAGAACCAGTGGACATAGGTTTAAGGTAAGCAGGGTTAGATTTAATAGGAATCTGAGGGTTAACTGTTTCACACAAAGGGTGGTGGGTGTATGGAACGAGCTGCCAAAGGAGGTAGTCAATAGACAATAGACAATAGACAATAGACAATAGGTGCAGGAGTAGGCCATTCGGCCCTTCGAGCCAGCACCGCCATTCAATGTGATCATGGCTGATCATCCCCAATCAGTACCCCGTTCCTGCCTTCTCCCCAGGAGAAGCCTGTTTGAGAAACAATTAGATAGGTACATGGATAGTACAGGTTTAGAGGGATATGGGCCAAATGCAGGCAGGTGGGAACTAGTGTAGCTGGAACATGTTGGTGGGTGTGGACAAGTGGGCTGGAGGGTCTGTTTCCACACTGTAATGCTCGATGACTCTATTGAACATCCTGAACCACTCTCAGCAACGATGATCTTCTATGAGCGGTATCTTTTAACTTGATAAGCACTAGACTGTAAAAGAAACTGGATAAGCATTTTAAAAGGAATACATTAAGAAATACAGCTGTATGGAGGGTGGAGGGGGAGGGGAGCATGATTTTTGGAGCTAGGTACCATAGAGGCTTTGTATAGGAACCAGCCAACAGCAAGGAGAGAAGGGAAAATGGACACAAAATGCTGGAGCAATCCAGCGGGACAGGCAGCATCTCTGGAGAGAAGGAACCAGTGACGTTTCGGGTTGAGACCCTTCTTCAGACTCGACCCGAAACGTCACCCATTCCTTCTCTCCCGATATGATGCCTGTCCCACTGAGTTGCTCCAGCATTTTGTGTCTATCTTCGGTATAAACCAGCATCTGCAGTTCCTTCCGAGGAGAGAAGGGAGACAGATAACTTGAAGAGACAAATGGATCAAATAGATATTGAAAAGGGTCTGAAGAAGGGTCTCGACCCAAAGTCTGAAAAAGGGACTCTACCCGAAACCTAGTGAAAGGCCTGGATAGAGTGGATGTGGAGAGGAAGTTTCCACTAGTGGGAGAGTCTAGGACCAGAGGTCATTGCCTCAGAATTAAAGGATGTTCCTTTAGGAAAGAGATGAGGAGGAATTTATTTAGTTAGAGAGTGGCGAATTTGTGGAATCCATTGCCACAGAGCTGTGCTGAACTACTATCTACCTCTTTGATGACCCTTGGACTATCCTTGATCGAACTAAACATTATTCCTTTATTGTGTATCTATGCACTGTAAATTGATCAATTGTAACCATGTTTTGTCTTTATGCTGACTGGATAGCACGCAACAAAAGCTTTTCACTGTACCTTGGTACATGAGCTACAGGCACAGTGACCACTAGGGGGTGCCGCACGATTGGCAGCCCCGCCAACAGTCTGTCTGTTTTTTAATCTTTATTTTTAATTTTTAGTGTGTTTAAAAAATTGTGTAAATGTTCTCCGGTTTGTTTTATGTGGGGGGGGAGGGGCAGGGGGTCGGGGGAAACTTTTTTTTCAATCTCTTACCCTGCCGGAGATGCGATTGTTTTCCGGATCGTATCTCCGGTCGCTCTGCGGCCTAACATCCTGGAGCCGGAGGCCTTGCTCAGACTGACTTTGTGCCCCACCGCAGGGCGTGGACTTAACATTGGAACTGATCCCTTGCCTGGGATCGACGCTCCAACCGCGACCTGCGGACTTTACCATCGAGAGCTCGCAGTCTCGGGAGAAGCCGTAGATGTCGGGAGCTCCAACGACGCAGAAGGTTTGACCAGCCCCGACCTGGGGTCCGATCGCTCGGCGCGGGGAGCTGACATTCCCCCCCCCGATGCGGGAGCTTGATCACCCCAACGGGGAGGGCCCAAACTCCGTTGGCTTCGGAAGTCATGATCGTCCCATCAACGGGAGGCTCGAGGCCCGCGGGAGAACAAAGAAGGCAAGAGATTGAACTTTCTTTTCGACTTCCATCACAGTGAGGAATGTGGAGGAGTCACTGTGGTGGATGTTCATGTTGAAATGTGTTTTGTGTGTTCCATTGCTTTTTATTTGTATGACTGACTTGGCAAATGAAATTCCTTGTATGTTACAAAACATACTTGGCTAATAAAGTATTATTGTATTGTTTTGAGACATTAAACTAAACTGAGACTGAGATAGCTGTGAAGCCCAAGATGCAGATAGATAGATTCTTGATTAGTATGGGTGTCAGGGGTTATGGGGAGAAGGCAGGAAAATAGGGTTGAGAGGGAAAGATAGATCAGCCATAATTGAATGGCGGAGTAGATTTGATGGGCCAAATGGCCTTATGAAATTTCACCTATTCCTTTTCTCCAGAGATGCTGCCTGGCCCGTTGAATTATTCCAGCATTTGTGTCTGCCTTATTGGAAAGGGAACTGGATAAACATTTAAAAGGGAAATAAATCATAAATGCAGGGGAACGAGGAGGGGTGGGGAAGCGGAATTGACTGGACTGCGTAGTCAGTGATTCTGTAATTGCAGATTTCCTTTGCCGATCAAGTTTGGTGCTAGCCTGCCATGACTGATTGAAAATGGCTCCATGCAGATAATTGAATGCAAATCTAAACACAAGATGGGCTTTTCTGACAAAAGAAAAGTGCTTCAATTTTGTGAGAAGAAGTTTGTGTAGTTTTTTTTCCTCAGCATTTTTAAATGTGCTTTGATTCCCCTCAGTAAATTGACTTTTTTGCCCTCCTTAAAACCTTTCGCGTGAGTCATCTGCCCAGCCCACTCCAAATTCACCGGTTGACTCAGTGTTTGGCAATAACTGTTCTGGACGTAATAACTGGGTTCAGCGCGTGGAGACAACACTCTCCACCAAGGCACTCGCACACACCATCAATTAACTTGGCAGGGCGACGGCCTTCTGCGGTTGAAGGCCACCGTCCTCAAGGGCGGCACGGCGCCAGAGTCCCGGGTTCGATCCTGACCACCGTCCCTGTGTCGGAAGGAACTGCAGACGCTGGTTTAAACCGAAGATGGACGCAAAAACCCTGGAGTAACTCAGCGCCTATGGAGAAAATAAGTGATGTTTCGGGTTGAGACCTTTCTTATGTTTAGTGACGGAAATCGCTATCAAAATATGGAGGGGACCGGGGAACAGAATTTCCTGGCGGGGACACACACGCACGCACGCACGCAAGCACGCACGCATGCACGCACGCACGCACGCGCACACACACACACACACACACACACACACACACACACACACACACACACACACACACACACACACACGCGAGGCTTTGAAGGCTTCAGCCGTGGGCCCTGTGAACGGTAATTTCAGCTCATTCCAGCGCTAAATGCAGCTCAACTCTGCCTATCTCGCCGGGTTAACCTACAGCCCTGCCTGGACTGACGGGACACCAGCTCCGGAGCCGTGGAGCTAGTGCTGC
>CM075981.1:10535793-10599504 GCA_038087875.1 Malacoraja senta | reverse complement strand
CTGTGACCACATGGGTTTCCTCCGGTAGCTCCGGCTCCCTCCAACATCCCAAAGACATGCGGGTTTGTAGGTTAATTGGCCTCTGTAAATAGCCCCCCCGTGTGTAGGGAGTGGATAAAGTGGGGTAACAGAGAACTGACATAGAACTAACATAGAACATTCATCAGGCAACTGAACCATCCTCCCGTAACCAGAGAGCAGTCCTGAAATACTGCCTACATCATCGGGGACCCTCGGACTATCTTTGATCGGACCTTACTGGGTTTACCTTGCACTAAACGTTGTTCCCTTATCATGTATATATGTACACTGCGAATGGCTTGATTGTAATCATGCATTGTTTTTCCGCTGACTGGATAGCACGCAACAACCACTTTTCACTGTACCTCGGTACACGTGACAATAAACTAGAGTGAATGACTCATCAGTGGTCAGTGTGGACTAGGTGGGCTGAAAGGCCTGTTTCCATGCATGTATCACAAAATGATACTGAACTACAAATATATCATACATTTCTAAAATACTGTTCTAGTTGAGTTAAATGTTCCTATTCAGGAGCTCAGAGTCTTTCTGAACCTTATCATTTATTAAATTAATAATTTTTTTACTGAAGTTTCACATTTTCACTTTCGCTTCAAACACAATTACCATAGCTAAGTCACATAATAGTGTTAAGAAAGTTAATTTTTAATTTATTTCATAATCAGAATATCCCTTAATTTCTGGAATTACTTAAGACTCTGATAGATCCTGGGTGCCATTAAATATTTTTCTACCCAAGGAATAGGTGGATCAGATCTCTCCAAATTCATACAGCATTTATCACAAGTTAAATGACAGTGTGACTATAAATACTGATTTAATTACCAAGCCTTAATCGGAACTGCCATGCAAGAGTAGTAGTGAGGGAGTTCTGCACTGTTGGAGGTGTCAAGTTACACAGATGTGAAATTAGACCAAAGTAAAGGTGTCACTTGTGTAGGAAGGAACTGCAGATGCTGGTTTAAACCAAAGATAGACATATAAAGCTGGAGAATCTCAGCGGGACAGGCAGCATCTCTGGAGGGAAGGAATGGACGTTCCTTCTCTCCATTCACATTCCTTCAACACATTCACACTAGTTCCCCACCGTCGAAGGGATCTATCGTAGGCGCTGCCTCAAAAAGGCAGCCAAAATCATCAAGGACCCACACCATCCTGGCCACACAATTCATCTCACCGTTGCCATCAGGAAGAAGGTACAGGAGCCTGAAAACTGTAACGTCCAGGTTCAGGAACAGCTTCTTCCCTACAGCCATCAGGCTATTAAACACTACAACGAATAAGCTCTGAGCACTGAACTGCAAAAGACAATATTATTATTTGTTATTTGCACTATATTTGTTATTTATTGAACTTTTTCTTTTTTTCTCTTCCCCCGTTATGTACTATGTTTACATATTCACATATTCTGTTGTGCTGCAGCAAGTAAGAATTTCATTGTCCCATCCGGGACATATGACAATACAATACAATACAATACAATACAATTTATTTGTCTTTTGGACAAATTTGTCATTTGGACCCCTTGAGGTCCAAACGAAATGTCGTTTCTGCAGCCATACATTACAAAACGAAAAAGACCCGAGACACAACACAATTTACACATACATCCATCACAGCGCTGTGATGGAAGGCAAAAAAACGTATCTCTCCACTGCACTCCCCCCCCCCCGATGTCAGAGTCAAAGTCAAAGCCCCCGGCGGGCGATGGTGATTATCCCGCGGCCATTAAAGCCACGCCGGTTAATGCAAGGGTCGCGCACCGGGTCTTGGTGTTAGAGCCCTGGCGCGCGCTCGTAAAGTCCGGCGGCCAATAAAATACTCTTGACTCTTGAGTCTTAACTCTTGCACGATGTTTATTCTGAGGAAGAGTCTCGAACCAAAACGTCACCCATTCATTCTCTCCAGAGATGCTGCCTGACCCGCTGAGTTACTCCAGCTTTTTGTGTCTATCTAAAGGGCCTGTCCCACTATGGCGACCTAATTTGCTCGCCACAAACTCGCAGCATGGTCGACACGTGGTCCTAGGAGGTCACTGTAACTCTCCTTCATGCTCGAGAGAAGTTTCCGCATACTTGTGGCCTCAGTTTGGTCAAGGAACATTTTTCAACATGCTGAAAAACTTTCCGCGAGTAAAAATTGGTCGGCATGGTTCTTTTGAACTCGTAGTGCAGTGGTAGTGGGGTCGCCATGTCACTGTAATAATAATAATAATAATTCATTTTATTTACTGGCGCCTTTCTAACACCCCAAGGACACCTTACACGGCATAAAATCACAAAAATACAAAACACATAATCGGAGTAAATTAAATATAAAAACACCACAATACACAAATCAAGGACAGAATTCAATTACAAAAGCACAAAAAGAAAATAAGAAACACAATTTGAGGAGAGAGCAGCGGTAGCCAAACCGCGCCAGCGTCCACTCTCCCCTCCGACCGCCATCTCGAACAAAGACCAACAGACACAGCACACAAAAATCATCCCCCCACAATGACCACCACTGTGGGGGAAGGCACAATGTCCAGTCCCCAAACCCAGTTCACCCAAAAGTCAGGCCCAATGAGGCCTCCGCTTTTGCCTCTACGGAGGCCCGATGTTCCTGGCCGTCGGGAGAGTCCTCGCAGCGGCTGGAACGGCCGGTTTCCCAGCGGAGTCGATGGCACCTGAAGCCGACAGGGCCGCGCCGATTTGGAGCCACGAGGCTCCCGATGTTAAAGTCGGCGCCGCAGCCCGCGGCTGGTCGCTCCGCAGACCCCCTGCCCTTGACTGCCTCCGCTGTAGGCAGTCAAGGGCAGCTGTAGGCAATCTCCTTTGCTGACCGGGCATTTTAATTGGCTCATTGGGGGAAAAAAAACGTAAGCACGAGTTTTCAGAACCAAGGAAAACCGACCGGTAATGTTAAATGCCCGCTAAACTTTATTAAAAGTTGTCTCCCCCCCTTCTCCCCCCTTCTCCCCCCTTCTCCCCCCTTCTCCCCTCCCCCCCGCTCTTTTAAAGGACTTACCGTACACTGTGCCAGCCGTCTTTAACTTTCCTGTTCATCGCGGGTATCACCTTGGCTTTGCACCGTGTGAATTTCAGACAGCGCTCCCCCGCTTTCCCTGGTCCCTGCCTTTGCGATGTGTTTGTGTGTGTGTGTGTGCTGACGGTCGATCCAGCTCGCGGTTTCATCGCTGACGGTCGATCCAGCTCACGGCTTTCCAGCCGAGTGCCCCCGAGCTCGAAGGTCGAAGACAGTCGCTGAAAAGTCGTGTCATTGGGACAGGCCCTTAAAGGTGTCGCTTTTTTACGAGAAGTGTAAGGGAATTGTTTCCGGTGGTCTCGAGAATACTTGTCTCTCGACAAACATTCCTGAGTGATAAACTGTTCTTGAAGCTTGCCGTGTGTGTAATCTGCTGCCACGTTACGCAGGGGACTACATTTCCAAAGTGTTTCACCAGCTGCAAAGTGCTTTGGTCTACCCTGAGGATGTGCGAGGAGCTAAATGAATGCAAGAATGAAGCCACACGCAAAATGAACAGCACCTCATATTCTGCTTGGGCAAGTTATAACCCAACAGTATGAACATTGTAGATAGACACAAAATTCCCTTATCGTGTGTCTGTACACTGTCCACAGAAAGCTGTGGAGGCAAAGTCAGTGGATATATTTAAGGCAGAGACAGATAGGTTTTTGGCGGATCAAGACAACAGACTGTTGATTTGAATCAAATTTATTCACAATGTGATTCACCGATCACAGTCTTGACAATTGCCACTGAAAACACGATTGACCACAACGGTGGCCTCACAACGACTGAAGGGCAGAGCCCTGAAAACCGCGCAAACACACGACCCTCCCAGAGTCACGTGTGCGCGGATTCCGACCGCAGGGTTCGATACTTACGAGCACCAGCAGGTGCCGCTACAGGTTCTTAATTTGTACGGGTGTCAGAGGTTATGGGGAGAAGGCAGGAGAATGGGGTTAGGAGGGAGAGATAGATCAGCCATGATTGAATGGTGGAGTAGACTTGATGGGCCAAATGGCCCAATTCTACTCCTATCACTTATGATCTTATGAAAACGCTGGAGTAACTCAAAGGGTCAGGCAGCATCTCTGGAAAGGGAATAGGTGACATTTTGGGTCATCTATGGCGACTCGAAACTTCACCTATTCCTTTTCTCCAGAGATGCTGCCTGTCCCGCAGAGTTACTCCAGCATTTTGGGTCTTTCTTTGGTGTAAACTAGTATTTGCAGTTCCTTCATACATGGTATCAACATTATATTCTCTAATTTTAGGTAACCTCTAACAACCACTCTTCCCCCTCTTTTTTCGCCCCCACATCCCCCCTTTGTCTCTTCCCCATCCCCACTCTCTGGTGCCCCACCCAGACTTGCATCTTTTTTTCCCCTCCGCCTCCATTCCTTCCTCTGGCTTCACAATTCACAACTCTTAAGTCCCTTCAGTTTGAAGAAGGGTCCCGACCCGAAACGTCGCCAATCCTTATTCTCCAGAGGTGCTGCATGATTCGCTGAGTTACTCCAGCATTTTGTGTCCATCTGTGGAGGCCAAGTCAGTGGATATTTTTAAGGCAGAGATAGACAAGTTCTTGATTAGAACGGGTGTCAAGGGTTATGGGGAGAAGGCAGGAAAATGGGATCAGGAGGCAGAGATCAGCCATGATTGAATGACGGAATAGACTCGATGGGCCGAATGGCCTAATTCTACTCCTATAACTTATGAACTTGTGAATCCAATCCCCACCCGTCCACTTCTTGCCGAAGGAGAATGAGGAATGAACTTTAAATGCTATCCTTACCAGCAATGACTTGTGAATAAATCCTGTGAATAAATGAATATAAAGGCCATTTGAAAGAAGATTTTAACATCTACCTTTTCCTTTTTATCAGAAGCTAGAGGATAGCTCTATTTTCTAGTGACTGTAAATATTTTGAAGAGTTCCAAAGAAAAAAAATAACTTATCTAGAGAGCTCCTTTTCACATCCTCTTGGTGTTCCGAAGTGATTTTCGTTCAATTATTTTCTGCTGAAATTTCATCACAGTGCTTTGCAAGGAAATATCACCAACAAGAGTGTAACAATGGTATTTAACCATATAACCATATAACCATATAACCATAACAGCACGGAAACAGGCCATCTCGGCCCTTCAAGTCCGTGCCGAACACTTTTTTTTTTTTTTTTTTTTTTTTTTTTTTTTTTTTTACTTCCCCCTAGTCCCATCTACCTGCACTCAGACCATAACCCTCCATTTCTTTCCCGTCCATATACCCATCCAATCTATTTTTAAAGGATAACATCGAACCTGCCTCCACCACTTCCACTGGAAGCTCATTCCACACAGCTACCACTCTCTGAGTAAAGAAGTTCCCCCTAATGTTACCCCTAAACTTCTGTCCCTTAATTCTCAAGTCATGTCCCCTTGTTTGAATCTTCCCTACTCTCAATAGGAAAAGCTTATCCACGTCCACTCTGTCTAACCCGCTCATAATTTTAAAGACCTCTATCAAGTCCCCTCTTAACCTTCTGCGCTCCAAAGAATAAAGACCTAACTTGTTCAACCTTTCTCTGTAACTTAGTTGCTGAAACCCAGGCAACATTCTAGTAAATCTCCTCTGTACTCTCTCTATTTTGTTGACATCCTTCCTATAATTAGGCGACCAAAATTGTACTCCATACTCCAGAATTGGCCTCACCAATGCCTTGTACAATTTTAACATTACATCCCAACTTCTATATTCAATGCTCTGATTTATAAAGGCCAGCACACCAAAAGCTTTCTTTACCACCCTATCTACATGAGATTCCACCTTCAGGGAACTATGCACAGTTATTCCTAGATCCCTCTGTTCAACTGCATTCCTCAATTCGCTACCATTTACCATGTACGTCCTATTTTGATTTGTCCTGCTGAGATGTAGCACCTCACATTTGTCAGCATTAAACTCCATCTGCCATCTTTCAGCCCACTCTTCCAAATGGCCTAAATCTCTCTGTAGACTTTGAAAATCTACTTCATTATCCACAACACCACCTATCTTAGTATCATCTGCATACTTACTAATCCAATTTTCCACACCATCATCCAGATCATTGATGTACATGACAAACAACAGTGGACCCAACACAGACCCCTGAGGCACCCCACTAGTCAACGGCCTCCAACCTGACAAACAGCCATCCACCATTACTCTCTGGCATCTCCCATTCAGCCACTGTTGAATCCATCTTGCTACTCCACCATTAATACCCAACAATTGAATCTTCTTAACCAACCTTCCATGAGGAACCTTGTCAAAGGCCTTACTGAAGTCCATATAGACAACATCCACTGCTTTACCCTCATCAATTTCCCTAGTAACCTCTTCGAAAAATTCAAGAAGATTAGTCAAGCATGACCTTCCAGGCACAAATCCATGTTGACTGTTCCTAATCAGACCCTGCTTATCCAGATGTTTATATATATTATCTTTAAGTATCCTTTCCATTAATTTGCCCACCACTGACGTCAAACTAACAGGTCTATAATTGCTAGGTTTACTCTTAGAACCCTTTTTAAACAACGGAACAACATGCGCAGTACGCCAATCCTCCGGCACTATTCCCGTTTCTAATGACATTTGAAATATTTCTGTCATAGCCCCTGCTATTTCTACACTAACTTCCCTCAATGTCCTAGGGAATATCCTGTCAGGACCTGGAGACTTATCCGTTTTCATATTTTTCAAAAGTGTCCGCACGTCCTCTTCTTTGAATCTCATAGTTTCCATTGCTACTCTGCTTGTTTCCCTTACCTCACATAATTCCATATCCTTCTCCTTGGTGAATACCGAAGAAAATAAATTGTTCAATATCTCCCCTATCTCTTTTGGCTCTGCAGATAGCTGTCCACTCTGACTCTCTAATGGACCAATTTTATTCCTTGTTATCCTTTTGCTATTAATATTGCTGTAGAAACCCTTTGGATTTACTTTCACCTTACTTGCCAAAGCAACCTCATATCTTCTTATAGCTTTTCTAATTTCTTTCTTAATATGAATCCTTCCTCCCCCACCATGGACGTTCTACCAGTCCCACTGTTCGCATCCTTGTTTCCCTCTGTTATCACCTCTTCCCCAGCCAACAATGTGCCATTGTGGGCTCCACCATTTCTTGGTCATCTGTTGCTGGCCCTGCTTTTTTCTGGCCTTTGTTCACCTCCAGTTCCTCCCCCTCCCGCCCACTCCTTTCAGTCTGAAGATCTGACCCGAAATGTCACCCATCCTTTTTCTCCAGACACGCTGCCCGACCCGCTGAGTTACTCCAGCACTTTGTGTGTCTACTTTCAGTACAACGTTGAAACAGTTAAATGAAAAGATTATAAATGTTTTTGCATTGTAAATTGAAAGATTGGAATATGGATAAATAGTGGGCTTTTAACGACTTTCTTATTCCACCATTCGGTGAGATTGTGATTAATTTGTGACCTAACTGCATCAACTTACATTCGCCCCATATTCATTTGATCAGAAAAAAATTAATCAACCTCAAATTTAAAAGTAACATTTCACAAGGGCATCACAGTGGCGCAGGTGTAGATTCGTTGCCTTACAGCACCAGAGACACAGGTTCGATCCTGAATATGGTACTGACTGTACAGAGTTTGTACGTTCTCCCGGTGACCGCGTGGGTTTCCTCTGGGTGCTCCGGTTCCCTCCCACATTCCAAAGACGTGCACTTTTGTAGGTTATTCGGCTTCTAATTGCCCCTAGTGTGCAGGATGCCAAATTGGGATAACATAGAGCTAGTGTATGGGTGATCATCGTTCAGTGTCGACTATGTGGGCCAAAGGGCCTGTTTCCACGCTGTATCTCTGAAACTAAAACTAAAGACTATGCACCAGCACGATAGTTCGTAATTGCTATCTTTTCTCCTTGAAACTTTTTATAACGGAACAAGGATGTGTCAGCAGTAGGATTGCTGCCTTACAGCGCCAGAGACCCGGGTTTGATCCTGACCATGGTTGCTGTCTGTACGGAGTTTGTATGTTCTCCCCGTGGCCACTGCGGGTTTTCTCCAAGATCTTCAGTTTCCTCCCACACACCAAAGAAGTACAGGTTTGTAGGTTAAATGGCTTGGTATGGATGAAAAATTGTCCCTCGTGAGTGTAGGATAGTGTTAGTGTGCGGGGATCTCTGGTTGGGCCAAAGGGCCTGTTTCCGTGCTGTAACTAAACTAAACTAGACATATATTAAATTACATCCCCACTACATCTCTAAGATTGTCCTCACTTCACTCCTGAAAGACAGGCCTCTAACTTCTGCTGTGCTTTCTATGTAGACACTGCCCAATCCACCACAGGTACTGATCTCCCCAAATATCATAGGAGTCTATAGGAGGCGCTACCCCAACAAGGCAGCCAATATCTTCTCAATGTTTCAAGAGAGAGTTAGATTTTGCTCTTAGGGCTAGGGGATAGGAGAGAGGGGAGAGGGAGGGGGATGGGGTATGAAGGAAAAGAGTGGGAGGAGAAAAGAAAGGGGGGAATTAGACGGAGAAAAGTGAGGGGGGAGTTAGATTTTGCTCTTTGGGCTAAGGGAATCAAGGGATTTGGGGAAAAAGCTGGAACGGGGTACTGATTTTGGATGATCAGCCATGATCATATTGAATGGCGGTGCTGGCTCGAAGGGCTGAATGGCCTACTTCTGTACCTATTTTCTACATTTCTATAATCATCAAAGACCTATGCCAGCTTGCCATGCTCTCACTTCACTTCCACCATCAGGAAGAAGGCACAGATGACCTTGATAAACAATGACCACTGGGTTCAAGAACGACATCTTCTCAACAACCATCACTACACAACACTAACCACAACAATAATGAACTTCTACGGACTGTGTACAAAGGTACTGCAGATGCAGGTTTAATCCAAAGATAGACACAATATGCTGGAGTAACTCAGCGGGACAGACAGCATCTCTCAAGAGAAGGAAAATGGGTGACGTTTCAGGTCGAGACCCTTCTTCAGATCTTCAGATCTTCAGGTCTAGGGACCGTCTTTAGTTGCACTAAGGATTTGGTGTTTTTTTCGCACTAGTATTTCATAGTTTAGTTTTGTTTGCATTCGAGGGATGTGGACCAAATGCAGGCAGGTGGGGCTGTTGCAGATGGGACATGTTGGCTGGTGTGGGCAAGTTAGGTTGAAGGGCCTGTTTCCATGCTGTCGGTCTCTATGACTATAATCAGTGTCTATTGTGGTACCCTCTATGATATGCTGACACTTGCTAAATGAGATGTGTTTGGACAGACTTGATCCAATTTCCAATGGATGTGAGTCACCATCCAAAATAAAAGTACCGACATTTAGCCGAAAATGGCATGGAGCTGTCAGCTCAAGTAAGGGCATGAAGATTGGAGGTGTGGGCGATGACATACTGTGAGTTAAAGATAGAATAAGGAGAAATAACTCGGCTCGATGGTTCTGGAGTCCATCAAGAAGCTAAACGGAAGAGATTCCAACACTGATGGAAATGTGCAGAATGCAGGAGTAACTCAGGCAGCATCTCTGGAGGACATGGATAAGTGATCTTTTGAATCGGGACCCTTCTTCAGACTACAAAGAAGACAAAAGTGCTGGAGTAATTTAGCGGGTCAGGCAGCATCTCTGGAGGACATGGATAGGCGACTTTTCAGGTCTTTTCTGACTGAAGTCTGAAGAAGGGTTCAGACCCATTCCTATTCCCCAGATATGCTACCTGACCTGCTGAGTTACTCCAGCACTGTGCATCCTTGTAGAGTCTGAAGAAGGATCCCAAGTCAAGACGTCACCTATCCATGTTCTCCAGAGATGCTGCTTTACCGGCTGAGTTACTCCAGCACTATGTGTCTTTTTTTTTTGTAGCGTCTGAAGAAGGGTCCTATCCTAAAACGTCACTTCTCCATGTTTTCCGGTGATGCTGCCTGACCTGCTAAGTTACTCCTGCACTTTCTGTCTTTTTTGTAAACCAGCATCTGCAGTTCCTTGTTTCTGCTTCTTTGTGTCTCTTCACTTTTGCTTCCTTCGCTCCTCCTCCTGCTAACCTTGAGTCCCCTCACAAAAGAAGGGGCGTGCGAATGATACAAGACATCCTTCGTCCACCCCTCTATCTCTAGCTTGGGAGTCTGTGGGCCTCTGATCTTCTCACTTCTTTGGATAGGTAGAAAGACCATTCTGAAAGAACTGCTCAGATTAACTTTCAGCCTAATTGATTGAGAGGACAGACGCTCTGTCTCGAGTTATAATTAGTTCTGGGCAATTTATTATATTGTACATATTCATATATGAAAACTCTCGGATCAAGTGGTTGCAGCTTTTTATAGCAAACACATGCATTAATGTTTCAGATGAGCTGAAGTGATTTGTTGCACTCATTACACGAGTAAACGAGAAGCACCATAATAATTCACCAAATATATCAAAGCACCGACACTGGTGCAAAACGCAATGATGTGAACGCTAGATTTGTCATTAGTTGTCAATGGAATGAATTCAAGTGGCGTAGTTCAAAGTGCTAGCATCTTCACAAGGCTTATTGAAAAGAGGATGCATTTCCAACAAAAAAAATCTTCCAGTGGAAAGATCTTACAACCAGAAAGCAGTGCTGAACAACTATCTACCTCTTTGGTGACCCTCGGACTACCCTTGATCGGACTTTGCTGGCTTCACCTTGCACAAAATGTTATTCCCTTATCAAGTATCTATACACTGCAAATGGATCGATTGTAATCTCGTGTATGGCCTTTCTGCCGACTGGTTAGCACACGACAAAAAAGCTTTTCACTGTATGTGTATGTGCCTAAATTATTACAGTTACTGTGGTTCGTATTTATTCACAATGGGGGAGAGGGCCGCTGGAGGCCCTGCAGAAGCCTGGGGCTCGGCTGGACCGGGCGCCGCTCCAAGAGGCCGAGCACGCGGTCCACAGCGGTGGAGCAGCGGCGGAGGACACCACGGCTACGCTTGGCCAGGCCGACCCGGCAACATCGCCATGACAACGGGCCTTCATGGTCAGGTCGCGATCCCTGCACTTACAATAACTGGGACTTGAAAACGGCGCCATACAGGCGACTCTGTATACTGTCTCAGTGTACCACTGCTGTACACTTGCACTGTATCTGAGATGCTTCTCTAAGATGTATCTAAGTACTTATGTATAGTGATACTTGTGCTGAACTGTATACAAAAATGAAGTTGAGATTGAGATTGTTTTATTGTCATATGTGACTAGTCACAGTGAAGGTACACAAAAATGCTGGAGAAACTCAGCGGGTGCAGCAGCATCTATGGAGTGAAGGAGATAGGCAACGTGTCGGGCCGAAACCCCTTTTCAGTCATAGTGATGTGCTTTGTTTTACATTCTTAAGCGTACAAAGAGTTGATATGTGGAGGTCACCGACAAAGTTACAGAGTACCATTTTATGTCCCAATAGTCCCCCCTCCACCCCCCACTTAGTTCTCGGCGGCCCCCCCCAATACCGGATCCTCACTGCACCTCCCTGTACCTCAGTACATGTGACAAATAAACTATGATACCATTCCATACAGAATGCCTCTGCAATCTGCCTGAGGTCATAAACATAGAAACATTGAAAATAGGTGCAGGACTAGGCCATTCGGCCCTGCGTGCCAGAACCGGTTGATCATCCAAAATCAGTACCCCGTTCCTGCTTTCTCCCCATATGCCTTGATTCCGTTATCCCAAAGAGCTAAATCTAACTCTCTGTTGAAAACATCCAGTGAGTTGGCCTCCACTGCCTTCTGTGGCAGAGAATCCCACAGATTCACAACTCTCTGGGTGAATCTCTACTTCCAGAGAAGATGACGGAGATTCGGTATGTCAAAGAGGATTCTCCTGAATTTCTACAGGTGTACAGTAGAGAGCATACTGACTGGCTGCATCATGGCCTGGTTCGGCAACTTGAACGTCCAGGAGCTAAAAGTTGTGACCACTGCTCAGTCCATCACCAGCTCTGACCTCCCCACCATGGAAGGGATCTATCGAAGTCGCTGCCTCAAAAAGGCAGCTAACATGATCAGAGACCCACACCACCCTGGCCACACATTCATTTCACCATTACGATTGGCAAGAAGGTACAGGAGCCTGAACTGTAAGGTCCAGGTTCAGGAACAGCTTCTTCCCTACAGCCATCAGGCTACTAAACACAACAACAAATAAGCTCTGAACTACAACAGACTATTATTATTATTATTGCACTATAATTGTTTGTCTTTTGAGTGTGTATGTGTATATATCCTCACTGAACTTTTTTTCCTCTTGTTTATGTACTGTGTTCACATATTCTGTTGTGCTGCAGCAAGTAAGAATGTCATTGTTCTATCTGGGACACATGACAATAAAACACTGACTCTCGACTCTTGAATGGTACAAATTCAAGACCTGTTGCCTTATTCATTCCGTGCTCCAGTGAGCGCCATCATCTCGACGTATAACGTGCTGAAAGACTCAAGCCCGTGTCCCACAGGGGCTGTGGGGAGCGGTGCAGAATATTTTACTGCTGCTGCTCTGACTGAAGTAGCCCATCGCTCATTCTTTTAGCATCACACCTAGCAAAGGGCTTTACATGACTGAGGAAACCGGAGCTTATTGTTCCCAGGGACCCCGTCCATCCAGAGGCAATCTGAAGAATAGCCCCCCAGAGAGGAAGGAAGGAACATAAAACAAAAAAACGCGGAAAAACATCCCCATTGCGTCCATTAATGCGAGCGTATTTGGGCCACTGGAGAATGCCGTGAAAATAGAAAAGTCTTTTATTCCTCACATTGGACAGGGTTCACGTTGCATTTTATGTTCAAGCTGGAGTGCAGCACTGGGAGAACAGCTAGTTAGGTATTTGCCTTGTGCAGGAAGGAACTGCAGAGGCTGGTTTAAACCGAGGAAAGGCACAAAATGCTGGAGTAACTCAGCGGGAACAGGCAGCATCTCTGGAGAGAAGGAATGGGTGACGTTTCGGGTCAAGACCCTTCTTCAAGAGTCAAGAGTGTTTTATTGTCATGTGTCCCAGATAGAACAATGAAATTCTTACTTGCTGCAGCACAACAGAATACGTAAACACATTCTTCAGATGTACTTCAGATGTTTGTTTTTTTCAACCAATTTGCAGCACGGTGGCGCAGCGGTAGAGCCACTGCCTCACAGCGCCAGAGGCCCAGGTTCGATCCTGACTACAGGTGCTTGTCTGTACAGACTTAGTACAATCACCCCGTGGCAGCATCTCTGGAGACCATGGACGGGTGCCATCTTGGCTCAGAACCCTTTTTGGCTTCGTTTAGTTTTAGAGATAGAGCTCGGAAACAAGCCCTTCGGCCCATCGAGTCAGCGCCGACCATCGACCCCCCGCACAAAAGATCCATGCCCTCCAGAGATGGTGCGAGACCCTTCTTCAGACTTGCCCACGTTCTCCAGAGATGCTGCCTGACCTGCCGAGTTACCCCAGCGCTTTGCAGTCCCTTGTGTGTCCCTTGCGGTTAGTTCTTCGTTGCTGGATGTTGTGGAGAGGTTGGGGCGATTTGATGAACGAGCTCGGCTTTACATTGTAAGTATGCCTTTGATGAACTACCCAGCGTCCTTGAGGTATGTGTCTTGCCGTGCAAGTGTTCCCCGGTCCGGAGGCACAGGGTACCTCCGCCTCCTTCAGTTTAGACTCCAATGAAGCGACGCCAATTAGCCCCACCGCCACCTCTGAGGCCAGTTTAGTGCGGTAGATCAGGCCCCACTGCAAGCTGTAGACGAGAATGTCTGAGCAATACACTGAGGGCTCATTACATCCTGACAGGGAGAACTTTATCCTCCGTGTCTGACACACATTTTAATTCAAGTCATTGAAGATAAAAGAACAAACACTGATAATGAGGCTCGAACATATTTGCTGAAGGCTGCCTTCTCTCCACGAGAGATCATCAACACTAAGCACTAACTAACACAACAGCTCGTCTACTTTACCCTGAGCGCCGTCAAAGCATCAATCCAGTGATGGACCGGGCCCGTCTGAGGGCCAGAGCCAGGGTCAGAAGCAACAGAGAGATGTCGACCGACAAACCTGTACGTCTTCGGAGTGTGGGAGGAATCCGGAGATCCCGGAGAAAACCCACGCGGGAAACGTACAAACTCCGTACAGACAGCGCCCGTAGTCAGGATCGAACCCCTTTTCCCAGCGAAATGAGGCAGCAACTCTACCGCCGCGCCACCGTGCCGCACCGTGTGGACTCTAATGATTACTCTTGTAACTTTGTCCGCGCCGGAAACGTGGTGACTCTGTGTGCTTTATGTATTGTATGCCCAGCCCAGACCATCACACCAACCAATCTCCCTTCCATTGACTCCATTTACGCCTCACGCTGCCTCGGCAAGGCCGGCAGCATAATCAAGGATGAGTCGCACCCGGGCCACTCCCTCTTCTCCCCTCTCCCATCAGGCAAACGGTTTGGAAGTGTGAAAACGCACACCTCCAGATTCAGGGACAGTTTCTTCCCAGCTGTTATCAGGCAAGTGAATCACCCTACCACAACCAGAGAGCATTGCTGAACTACTATCTACTTCTTTGATGACCCTCGGACTATCTTTGATTGGACTTTGCCGGTTTTACCTTGCACTAAACGTTATTCCCTTATCATGTATCTATACACTGTAAATGGCTTGATTGTAATCATGTATTGTCCTTTTGCTGACTGGATAGCACGCAACTTTTCACTGTACCCCGGTACACATGACAATATATTAAACGATAAAAAACCAAAGAATTTCACTTTGTTACCAGGGAGTATCATTGAATCATTGAATTATTGAGCTAGTGGCCCATTGACAAAGAGGAATCCTCTCCGAGGAAAGAACCTTCATAGACTTACAAAGAAATTACAGCACAGAAACAGACAATATGTCCTAACTATTCAAGTGTAAATTCAAAGATAGGCACAAAAAGCTGGAGTAACTCAGCAGGTCAGACAGCATCTCCGGAGAAAAGGAATAAGTGACGTTTCAGGTCGAGACCCATCTTCAACACAGGCTTCAATCCATCACTTTGATCTGATCATGGTAAGATACTGAAGGTAGACCAAAATGCTGGAGAAACTCAGCGGGTGAGGCAGCATCTATGGAGCGAAGGGATAGGTGACCTTTCGGGTCCAGACTCTTCTTCAGACTGATAAGATACTGGTAAGATACTGTATTTCTTTGGAGTTTTCAAGCTTTCCCTGAAGTGCTGCTCCTCTCACCTGGATGAGCTGCGTGTTTAGAAGGACTGAGATTTGGTTTGTCAGCAGATAAATGTTTAACAACCCAGATGTTATGTGGCCAAGTCCTCTCTGGAAAAAAGGTTTGGGAATATTTGGTGATTGGATTAACAACTACAGTATGTGCAGAGCATGAAAGAGATGCGTCCTCTAATGCTAATCCCAATATCCGAACATTCCATCCCTCATTACAGGCGATTACTGTAAGGTTTGTGACGCGAGTGAAGGAGAGATTTGTGTCCCATCAGCAGCAGCCATTGACTGGAGATAGAGGAGCTAGCACAGAGGTGAAAATAGCGTGTACACTTTATGAGTGAGAAAGGATGAAAGACAATGAATCCCGGTGATACGCACAAAATGCTGGAGTAACTCAGCGGGTCAGGCAGCATCGCTGGGGAAAAGGAATAGGTGACGTTTAGGGCCAGAACCCTTCTTCAGACTGAAAGATAGAGAAGGCCCTACTATCGTAGGGTTCCGAACCCTTCTACCATCTGTAGAGGTTGGTGGGGACATGCCGTATTTTCTAAGGCGTTGGTGTGCGTTCTTGGCCATTGCTTCGACATGGCAAGTCCAGGACATGTTGCTGTTGATATTTTACTCTTAAGAACCTGAAGCTTTCGACCATTTAGCGCCGTCAATTTATACCACGGTTTGTTGGTCTCCTCCATGGTTTAGTTAAGAGACACAGAGCAGAAACAGGCCCTTCGGCCCACTGAGTACATGCCGACCAACAATCCCCGTACACGAGCACTATCCTACATACAAGGGAAAACTTACAATCTTTACAGAAGCCAATTAACCTGTACGTTTTTGGAGCGTGGGAGGAAATGAGCACCCGTGAAAAACCCGCATGGTCACGGGGAGAACGTACAAACTCTGTACGGACTGAACCTGTAGTCAGGATCGAACCTGGGTCTGTGGCGCTGTAAGGCAGCAAATCTACCACTGTGCCACCATGCCGCCCTTTTTATTGTAGTTCTATGTTATCCCACTTTCTCATCCACTCCTTACACATTAGGGGCAATTTACAGAGGCCAACTGACCTGCAAACCTGCACATAGATGTGGGAGGGAACCGGAGAAGCCGGAGGAAGCCCACGCAGTCACGGGGAGAACGTGGAAACTCCACACAATTAGATTAGGAGGTTAGGATTGAACCCGGGTCTCTGGCGCTGTGAGGTTTGGAGACATGCATGTGAACCTCTGCCTCCAAGATGGGTCGTACACATACTCTGGCAAGCAGCCACAATCAGATTGGGAATCCTTTCCATAGACGCCTCATGCTGCCAAGGCAAAGCCAGCAGCATAATCAAGGACGAGTCGCAACCTGGCCACTCCCTCCCCCCCCCTCTCCCATCGGGCAAAAGGCATAGAAGTGTGAAAACGCACACCTCCAGATTCAGGAACAGTTTCTTCCCAGCTGTTATCAGGCAACTGAGCCATCCTACCAACAACTTGAGAGCAGTCCTGAACTTCTATCAGATTATCGTTGATCGTACTTTACCTTGCACTAAATGATAAACCCTTATCGTGTCCCTGTACACTGCGAATGGTCCGATTGTAATCATTTCTGCTGGTTGGTTGGTTAGCACGCCACAAAAGCTTTTCACCATACCTCGGTACTCGTGACAATAAAATAAACTCAACTGAATCCTCACCTCAGCCGAGATCTGTTGGCTTCGGACTGATGGTTTGGAAGCGGTGATGTGCGGTGGTGGGGAGATGGATGCGGGAAAAATTCAAAGGGGGGGAAATAAACTCCTGCGAACATAATTCATTTATAACACTCTCTTGTGACTCATCTGAATCTCATTCTGCTGCGATGACACTTTAATAGTCTTGTGGTCTTTAATCAGTGTCATCTCAGCTCTATTTTTAACCATTATTACCAATGGGGTTTTTTTTTTCCATTCACCACGGTACATGGTCTGTAAGATTATAGATGGTGACAGTCAGGCAAAGCTGTAATTTGATCTCAGCCCTCTGACGTGCAAAAGCCGCCTGAGATTTGTCCTGATGCTGTACGTTTTTCTCCTCATCATTGTATGTGATCATTACCCGAATCTTACTCAGTTGTAGTGTACCAGTTAAGCAATGCATGACCTTTGCTGAACTGCGTACCAAGAGAAGGAAAATCTACGTTGAGTCATTTGCGGAGATATCAGTTGGAGATACAAGGAACTGCAGATAGGCACAAAATGCTGGAGTAACTCAACGGGACAGGCAGCATCTCTGGAGAGAAGGCATGGGTGACGTTTCGGATCGAGACCCCTCTGCAGATGTTGGTTTACCAGGAAAGGCACAAAGTGCTGGAGTAACTCAATGGGTCAGGCAACATCTCTGGAGAAGTTGGGATAGGTGATGTTTCACCTCTCTTCCAGCTTTCTCCACCCCCAGTCAGTCTCAATCCCAAACGTCACCCTGTCCATGTTCTCCAGAGATGCTACCTGGCCCGTTGAGTTACTCCGGCACTTTACGTCCTTTATGGAGATATTAAGATGGATGGCAGGGAGCTTGGTCAAAGGGTAAGTTTTTAAGAACAATTTAAAGGAACAAAAAGATTGGCAGTATGTTTAGGAAGTGGATCCAGGCAAATGGGGGAACACCCATCAATGCAGAGCAAGGAACACCCATCAATATTTCATGGTGGCGCAGCGGTAGAGTTGCTGCCTAACAGCGCCAGAGACCCAGGTTCGATACTAACTACAGGTGCTGTCTGTACAGAGTTTGTACTTTCTCCCTGTGACCGCGTGGGCTTTCTCCAGGTGATCTGGTTTCCTCCCAAACTCCAAAGACATACGGGTTTGTAGGTTAATTGGCTTTGTTAAAATTGGAAATTTTCCCCTAGTGAGTAGGGTAGTGCTAGCATATGGGAATTGCTGGTAGCCGTGGACTTGATGGGCTGAAGGGCCTGTTTCCATACACTATCTTTAAAATCGAGTCTAAAGTCCTTCAAATATCTTCCATCTAAATCTTGGCTATGTCTAATTCTGTTATTGTCTTTCGGCTGACTGGTTAGCACGCAACAAAAGCTTTTCATTGAACCACGGTACACGTAACAATAAATTAAACTCAACTCAACTTAACTCATTATAATAGGCACATCTCAAAGTACCAAGATAACATCAAAGGCCCATGCCTTGGCCACACTATCATTTTGCTACTTCCAATGGGAAGAAGTTAAGGTCACTTGAAGACCATAACCACCAACTTCTTCCCAGAAACCATCAAGCTCTTGAGCTCTTGAGTATAGAAGTTGGGCGGTCATGGTGCGGTTATTTAAGACGTTGGTGAGGCCGCATGGTATTGTGGTACTGAGGTATTGTGCTCAGTTCTGGGCACTGTGTTATAGGACAGATGTACAGATAAAGGTTACAGAGAAGATTAACGAGGATGTTGCCAGGATTCGCAGGTCTGAGCTACAGGAAGAGGTTGAGTCGGAGGGTGAGGGATGATCTTGCCCAGAGTAGGGGAATCAAGAACCAGTGGACATAGGTTTAAGGTAAGCAGGGTTAGATTTAATAGGAATCTGAGGGTTAACTGTTTCACACAAAGGGTGGTGGGTGTATGGAACGAGCTGCCAAAGGAGGTAGTCAATAGACAATAGACAATAGACAATAGACAATAGGTGCAGGAGTAGGCCATTCGGCCCTTCGAGCCAGCACCGCCATTCAATGTGATCATGGCTGATCATCCCCAATCAGTACCCCATTCCTGCCTTCTCCCCAGGAGAAGCCTGTTTGAGAAACAATTAGATAGGTACATGGATAGTACAGGTTTAGAGGGATATGGGCCAAATGCAGGCAGGTGGGAACTAGTGTAGCTGGAACATGTTGGTGGGTGTGGACAAGTGGGCTGGAGGGTCTGTTTCCACACTGTAATGCTCGATGACTCTATTGAACATCATGAACCACTCTCTCAGCAACGATGGTCTTCTATGAACGGTATCTTTTAACTTGATAAGCACTGGACACTGTAAAAGAAACTGGATAAGCATTTTAAAAGGAATACATTAAGAAATACAGCGGTATGGAGGGTGGAGGGGGAGGGGAGCATGATTTTTGGAGCTAGGTACCATAGAGGCTTTGTATAGGAACCAGCAAACAGCAAGGAGAGAAGGGAAAATGGACACAAAATGCTGGAGCAATCCAGCGGGACAGGCAGCATCTCTGGAGAGAAGGAACCAGTGACGTTTCGGGTTGAGACCCTTCTTCAGACTCGACCCGAAACGTCACCCATTCCTTCCCTCCCGATATGATGCCTGTCCCACTGAGTTGCTCCAGCATTTTGTGTCTATCTTCGGTATAAACCAGCATCTGCAGTTCCTTCCGAGGAGAGGAGACAGATAACTTGAAAAGACAAATGGATCAAATAGATATTGAAAAGGGTCTGAAGAAGGGTCTCGACCCAAAGTCTGAAAAAGGGACTCTACCCGAAACCTAGTGAAAGGCCTGGATAGAGTGGATGTGGAGAGGAAGTTTCCACTAGTGGGAGAGTCTAGGACCAGAGGTCATTGCCTCAGAATAAAAGGATGTTCCTTTAGGAAAGAGATGAGGAGGAATTTATTTAATTAGGGAATGGCGAATTTGTGGAATCCATTGCCACAGAGCTGTGCTGAACTACTATCTACCTCTTTGATGACCCTTGGACTATCCTTGATCGAACTTTAATTTGCACCAAATGTTATTCCTTTATCGTGTATCTATGCACTGTAAATTGATCAATTGTAACCATGTTTTGTCTTTATGCTGACTGGATAGCACGCAACAAAAGCTTTTCACTGTAGCTTGGTACATGAGCTACGGGCACAGTGACCACTAGGGGGTGCCGCACGATTGGCAGCCCCGCCAACAGTCTGTCTGTTTTTTAATCTTTATTTTTAATTTTTAGTGTGTTTAAAAAATTGTGTAAATGTTCTCCGGTTTGTTTTCTGTGGGGGGGAGGGGCAGGGGGTCGGGGGAAACTTTTTTTTCAATCTCTTACCCTTGCCGGAGATGCGATTGTTTTCCGGATCGTATCTCCGGTCGCTCTGCGGCCTAACATCCTGGAGCCGGAGGCCTTGCTCGGACTGACTTTGAGCCCCACCGCGGGGCTGTGGACTTAACATTGGAACTGATCCCTTGCCTGGGATCGACGCTCCAACCGCGACCTGCGGACTTTACCATCGAGAGCTCGCAGTCTCGGGAGAAGCCGTAGATGTCGGGAGCTCCAACGACGCAGAAGGTTTGACCAGCCCCGACCTGGGGTCCGATCGCTCGGCGCGGGGAGCTGACATTCCCCCCCCCCCCCGATGCGGGAGCTTGATCACCCCAACGGGGAGGGCCCAAACTCTGTCGGCTTCGGAAGTCATGATCGTCCCATCAACGGGAGGCTCGAGGCCCGCGGGAGAACAAAGAAGGCAAGAGATTGAACTTTCTTTTCGACTTCCATCACAGTGAGGAATGTGGAGGAGTCACTGTGGTGGATGTTCATGTTAAAATGTGTTTTGTGTGTTCTGTTGCTTTCTATTTGTATGACTGACTTGGCAAATGAAATTCCTTGTATGTTACAAAACATACTTGGCTAATAAAGTATTATTGTATTGTATTGAGACAATAAACTAAACTGAGACTGAGATAGCTGTGAAGCCCAAGATGGAGATAGATAGATTCTTGATTAGTATGGGTGTCAGGGGTTATGGGGAGAAGGCAGGAAAATAGGGTTGAGAGGGAAAGATAGATCAGCCATAGTTAAATGATGGAGTAGATTTGATGGGCCAAATGGCCTTATGAAATTTCACCTATTCCTTTTCTCCAGAGATGCTGCCTGGCCCGTTGAATTATTCCAGCATTTGTGTCTGCCTTATTGGAAAGAGAACTGGATAAACATTTAAAAGGGAAATAAATCATAAATGCAGGGGAACGAGGAGGGGTGGGGAAGCGGAATTTACTGGACTGCGTAGTCAGTGATTCTGTAATTGGAGATTTCCTTTGCCGATCAAGTTTGGTGCTAGCCTGCCATGACTGATTGAAAATGGCTCCATGCAGATAATTGAATGCAAATCTAAACACAAGATGGGCTTTTCTGACAAAAGAAAAGTGCTTCAATTTTGTGAGAAGAAGTTTGTGTAGTTTTTTTTCCTCAGCAATTTAAATGTGCTTTGATTCCCCTCAGTAAATTGACTTTTTTGCCCTCCTTAAAACCTTTCGCATGAGTCATCTGCCCAGCCCACTCCAAATTCACCGGTTGACTCAGTGTTTGGCAATAACTGTTCTGGACGTAATAACTGGGTTCAGCGCGTGGAGACAACACTCTCCACCAAGGCACTCGCACACACCATCAATTAACTCGGCAGGGCGACGGCCTTCTGCGGTTGAAGGCCACCGTCCTCAAGGGCGGCACGGCGCCAGAGTCCCGGGTTCGATCCTGACCACCATCCCTGTGTCGGAAGGAACTGCAGACGCTGGTTTAAACCGAAGATGGACGCAAAAACCCTGGAGTAACTCAGCGCCTATGGAGAAAATAAGTGATGTTTCGGGTTGAGACCTTTCTTATGTTTAGTGACGGAAATCGCTATCAAAATATGGAGGGGACGGGGGAACAGGGGGGACACAATTTCCTGGCGGACGCGTGCGCATGCACACACACACACACACACACACACACACACACACACACACACACACACACACACACACACACACACACACACACACACACACACACACACACACACACACACACACACACACACACACACACACACGAGGCTTTGAAGGCTTCAGCCGTGGGCCCTGTGAACGGTAATTTCAGCTCATTCCAGCGCTAAATGCAGCTCAACTCTGCCCATCTCGCCGGGTTAACCTACAGCCCTGCCTGGCCTGACGGGACACCAGTCCGGAGCCGTGGAGCTAGCGCTGCTTCTCCCCGCTGGCTGTAAGCCTAGGCCATATTTCCCGTATGTCCAGGCAGGGCTGTAGGTTAACCTGGCGGGACAGGTAGAGTTGAGCTGGATTTAGCGCTGCTTCTCTGCGCTGGCTGTGGGCCTGGGGGCACTGCTCCCGTCTGACTCCCGACGTCTCTGGCCACCCCCGGGCGTGGGGGGCTCTCGGGTGGGGACGGGGATGGTCCAGTGGCGGTTCGGCCGCGATTGCAGCGCCGGAGAGCCGGCCGGGATCGATCCTGGCTGCGGATGAGGCACAGGTCTGTGTCCAGGGCTGCTGTTGTGACCCTATGACCTGGGCACGTCTCCCTCCTCCAATCACCGCACTCTATCCTCAGTCCCACCCCCCTACATCCGACTCTGACCGACACTTCCCTCCTCCAATCATCGCTCTGAATCATCATGTCCCACCCCCATTGCCTGCTGACTGACGTCTCTCTCGTCCAATCGGCGCCCTCAATCAGCAGTCCCACGCCCACTGTCTCGCGGAAAGCGGAGATTTCACCGCTTTTCATCCGGATTTTAAAATCTGGATTACAAAAAAAGGGGGGGGGGCGATCGCCCCCCACCTCTCAAAACAGAGGGGGGACGTGTGTCCCCAGGCCCCTACGGGATTTCCGCCACGGCTTATGTTTATGCTATGGTTCCTGTTTGTACGGAGTGTGTACTTTCATAAGTTTATAAGTTCTAGGATCAGAATTATGCCATTCGGCCCATCAAGTCCACTCCGCCATTGAATCAAGGCTGATCTATCATTCCCGCTCAACCCCATTCTCCTGCCTTCATCCCCTCACCATTGACACCCGTACTAATCACCATTACTTCGCCCTGTGACCGGGAAGGTTTTTTCTCGGTGCTTCGGTTCAGGCCCTATCAGAGGGGGAGGGGGGGGGCGGGGGGTGGCGGGATGCAAGCAGAAGTCTCCACGTGGCGCATCCCGGGCAATGCTGACAACAGAAACTGTACCACAGTGACTGACTGAAGTAGCCAATTCTGCAACCACCGACCGTCAACCGTCACTGACCGACCGGAAAGACGTGATATAGAAGATGGCTGGACACGAGGAAGAAGAAGAGGGGGGGGGGTGGGGGGGGGGGCAACGAGTGCCATTTGGCAATGGGCCTCATGCCTGTCTGCTTCAAAGGGATCTTGATTTGGGGACCTCTAAAATTGAAATTGGCCTGGGCCTCAATTCATCTATGAGAGGGCCTGCTCCGGTTTCCTCCCACACTCCAAAGACGTTCTTGGTTTATAGGCTAATTGGCTTTGGTAAAGATTGTAAATTGTCCCTAGTGTGTAGGATAGTGCTAGTGTACGAGGGGGGGGTGATCGCTGGACGGCACGGACTCGGTGGGCCGAAGGGCCTGTTTCCGCGCTGTATCTCTAAACTAAAATAAACTCGAAGGCCATTAACTATCTTCCTCTTTCCACAGATGCTGCTTGACCTGCTGAGAGTTTCCAGTATTTTCTGTTTTATTTCAGATCTCCAGCTTCCACGTTAGTTTGCTTTTTGTATTTTGTGTCTTCGCAACTCTTCCGTCTGCCGGTTATTTGCATCCAAACAAAACACAAAATTTGCATAAGTAGATGCTTTTTTTTTGCTAGAATGAAAAGAGCTAACAGACTTTGATGTTTAACTACAGCGTTTCCATGGTTTCCGTCTAAAAATAGACGTTCGCTCAATGCTGATCTTTAGACAATAATTATGTGTAATCTCTCGGGTTTTATCAGTGCAGAATAAGATTTATATTTGTTTCTTGTTTCCCCTTTATTTCTTATTTGTTCTCATTTCCGTGACAGATTAATGATTTTAAGCACTCCCTGTAAACATATATACCACTCATTGCTTGAATGGTGATAGCACGCTCTCTGGTTGAGCAGAATGCTTCAAAACTCACTTACGATAAAGTATAGAAGTCTCTGTCTCTGTCTCTCTGCCTCTTGCTCTCTGTCTGTCTCCTGTTTCTCTCTCTCCCTCTCCCTTTCTCTATCTCACTGCCTCTCTCTCTCTCTCCCTCTCTCTTTCTCTAACTCACTCTATCTCTCTGTCTCCCTTGCTCTCTCTCTATCTCTGTCCTTGTCTCTGTATCTCTCACCGTGTCTTGTTTTCTGTACCCTTATCTCCGTCTTTCTCCCTCTCTTACTCTTTTCCTATCTCACTGTCTCTTTCTCTCTGTCTCCCTCTCCCTCTCCCCCTCTCTCTCTATCACCCTCAATCTCTCTCTCTCGCTCTCTATCACTGCCTTTTTCTCTCTCTTTCTCTCTCTCTTGCTATCTGTACCCTCTCTCTCTTTCCCTATCTCTCTCTTTCTCTTTCACTCTCACTGTCTCTGTCTCTTTCTCTCTCTATCTCCCTTTCACTCCCTCTCCCCCTCTATATCACTCTATCTCACTCTATCTGTCTCTGTCTCCCCTCTCTCTACCCCACTCTCTCTCTCTCTGTCTCTCTCTCTCTCACTCTTTCTCCATCTCACTCTATCTCTTCTTTCTCTCTCCCTCTGTCTCCCTTTCTCTCTTTCACACCATCTCTCGATTTCTCTCTCTAACGCTGTTTATCAGACTCTCTCTTCTTTCTTTCTCTCTCTCTCACACCATTTATCTTTGACTCTCTCTCGCTCTCGCTCTCTCCCCCACACACACACACTTCATCTCATGCACATCGCTGTGCAGGACAATCTATGGTCAGACCCTAATTCTCCTCAGGAGATTTCAATCAGAAGAGATTACTGACAAGGGAGGAGAGATTGTCAGAGAGGAGAGAGATTAGAAACATAGAAACATAGCAAATAGGTGCAGGAGTAGGCCATTCGGCCCTTCGAGCCTGCACCGCCATTCAATATGATCATGGCTGATCATCCAACTCAGTATCCTGTACCTGCTTTCTCTCCATACCCCCTGATCCCTTTAGCCACAAGGGCCACATCTAACTCCCTCTTAAATATAGCCAATGAACTGGCCTCAACTACCTTCTGTGGCAGAGAATTCCAGAGATTCACCACTCTCTGTGTGAAAAATGTTTTCCTCATCTCGGTCCTAAAAGATTTCCCCCTTATCCTTAAACTGTGACCCCTTGTTCTGGACTTCCCCAACATCGGGAACAATCTTCCTGCATCTAGCCTGTCCAACCCCTTAAGAATTTTGTACGTTTCTATAAGATCCCCCCTCAATCTTCTAAATTCTAGCGAGTACAAACCGAGTCTATCCAGTCTTTCTTCCTATGAAAGTCCTGACATCCCAGGAATCAGTCTGGTGAACCTTCTCTGTACTCTATAAGATTCTATAAGATTCGTCAGACATGATTTACCTTTCATAAATCCATGCTGACTTTGTCCAATGATTTCACCACTTTCCAAATGTGCTGCTATCCCATCTTTAATAACTGATTCTAGCAGTTTCCCCACTACCGACGTTAGACTAACTGGTCTGTAATTCCCCATTTTCTCTCTCCCTCCCTTTTTAAAATGTGGGGTTACATTAGCTACCCTCCAATCCTCAGGAACCATTCCAGAATCTAAAGAGTTTTGAAAAATTGTCACTAATGCATCCACTATTTCTGGGGCTACTTCCTTAAGTACTCTGGGATGCAGCCTATCTGGCCCTGGGGATTTATCGGCCTTTAATCCATTCAATTTACCTAACACCACTTCCCGGTTAACCTGGATTTCACTCAGTTCCTCCATCTCATTTGACCCCCGGCCCCCTGCTATTTCCGGCAGATTATTTATGTCTTTCTCAGTGAAGACAGAACCAAAGTAGTTATTCAATTGGTCTGCCATGTCCTTGTTCCCCATGATCAATTCACCTGTTTCTGACTGCAAGGGACCTACATTTGTTTTAACTAATCTTTTTCTCTTCACATATCTATAAAAGCTTTTGCTGTCAGTTTTTATGTTCCCTGCCAGTTTTCTTTCATAATCTATTTTTCCTTTGTCCTCCTCTGCTGGACTCTGAATTTCTCCCAGTCCTCTGGTAGGCTGCTTTTTCTGGCTAATTTGTACGCTTCATCTTTTGTTTTGATACTATCCCTGATTTCCCTTGTTATCCATGGATGCACTACCTTCCCTGATTTATTTTTTTGCCAAACTGGGATGAACAATTGTTGTAGTTCATCCATGCAGTCTTTAAATGCCTTCCATTGCATATCTACCGTCAACCCATTAAGAATCAATTGCCAGTCTATCTTGGCCAATTCACTTCTCATACCCTCAAAGTTACCTTTCTTTAAGTTCAGGACCTTTGTTTCTGAATTAACAATGTCACTCTCCATCCTAATGAAGAACTCAACCATATTATGGTCACTCTTGCCCAAGGGGCCACGCACAACAAGACTGCTAACTAACCCTTCCTCATTACTCATTACCCAATCTAGAATAGCCTGCTCTCTCGTTGGTTCCTCTACATGTTGGTTTAGAAAATTATCCCGCATACATTCCAAGAAATCCTCTTCCTCAGCACCCTTGCCAATTTGATTCACCCAATCTATATGTAGTTTGAAGTCACCCATTATTACTGTTTTATCTTTGTTGCACGCATTTCTAATTTCCTGTTTGATGCCATCCCCAACTCGATCCTACTACTGTTAGGTGGCCTGTACACAACTCCCACTAGCGTTTTCTGCCCCTTAGTGTTTCGCAGCTCTACCCATATCGATTCCACATCCTCCAAGCTAATGTCCTTCCTTTCTATTGCGTTAATCTGCTCTCTAACCAGCAACGCTACCCCACCTCCTTTCCCTTTCTGTCTATCCCTCCTGAATATTGAATATCCCTGGATGTTCAGCTCCCAGCCTTGGTTACCCTGGAGCCATGTCTCCGTGATCCCAACTATATCATAGTCATTAATAGCTATCTGCACATTCAACTCATCCACCTTATTACGAATGCTCCTTGCATTGAGACACAAAGCCTTCAGGCTTGTTTTTACAACGCTCTTACCCCTTATACAATGATGTTGAAAAGTGGCCCTTTTTGATTTTTGCCCTGGATTTGTCTGCCTGCCACTATTACTTTTCACCTTGCTACCTATTGCTTCTATGATACTGATAATGATAAAGGAGGGAGTGGAGGAGAAGGGGGGGGGGGACCAGCAATGCGAGCGGAGAGATAATGACACAGAACGAACCAAGACACAAAGAAAGACAGAGCTGCTTCTTGCCATCTATCACCTTTCCAGCGTGTTTCACATGTAATTAATTGCTTTGGATCTGGACATTGTTGGGAGAGAGATAGCAAAATTTACCCAACCATTTTAGAAACATCATATCCAACATTCATATCCAACAGCTAATCAACATTTTAACAGTTGGCACGTGGTCGGGCTCCCGACCTGATTCGTGCTTGCAAACGATTCAAAGTTTGCAACCTATAAAACGCTTGTGAACTGCCTGTGAGAATTCTTCTGGGGATGAGGGATTTTCACCACTTGATGAGCTCGGAGAAGGTGAAGATCTTTTCCTTGGAACAAAGGAGGTTGAAGGGAGATTTGTTTCGTTTACGAAATGTGTCGGAAGGAACTGCTGATGCTGGTTTACACCGAAGATAGACACAAAATTCTGGAGTAACTCACCGGATAGAAGGAATATAAGATGTGTGATGTTTCAGTCTGAAAAAGGGTCTCCACCCGAAACATTACCCATTCCTTCTCTCCAGAGATGTTGCCTGTCCCGCTGAGTTACTCCAGCATTTTGTTCATATCTTTTATTTAGTTTAATTTGGTTTCGAGGTTCTGCATGGGAAAGAGGCCCAAGAGCCCACTGAGTCCGCACCGACCAGCGATCACCTATCCTGCACACTAGCGTCAACTTATAGAAGCCAATAAACCAACAAACCTGACATCGTTGGAGTGTGGGAGGAAACCAGAGCACTCGGAGAAAACCCACGCGGTCACCGGGAGAACTTAAAACTCCGTACAGACAGCACCCGTAGTCAGGATCGAACCCGGGTCTCTGGCGCTGTAAGGCAGCAACTCTATGGGTGAGCCGCCTTTGGTTTAAAACCACACAAAGAAAAGCTGTCCACACTAGCTGATAATGCAAACATTTATAGACGTTAAGAATGTATAGAATAGATTTCAAGGTTTTCGACAAAGGATACATGGGCAATGTGAGGGAAGTTTTCCTCCTCCATCTCTTCCCTGTGCCCCATCTGGATGCATACTCATTTCTCCCACTGTCCCGCTCCCTTTTCCCCATCACCTTGTGCCCCTTCCATCTAAATCCCTTTCTCTGGTATCACATGTCACGTCTGAAGAAGGGTCTCGACCCGAAACGTCACCCATTCTTTCTCTCCAGAGATGCTGCCTGTCCCGCTGAGTTACTCCAGCTTTTTGTGCCTATCTTCGGTTTAACCCAGCCTCTACAGTTCCTTCTTTCCTTATCGTACAGCCTATTGCCTTTACATCTCTGTCCATTGCCCAACCATCTGCAAATCAACTCCCCCACCCTCCTGCCCTTCACCAATATCCACCTACGGGGACGTGGAGAGTGAAGAGAGACCCAAGGGGGAGGGGAGGGGGGGGGGTGCTGAAGATGAAGGGGAACCGTCGGGGAGGGGCGATAATGCAGGAGGGACCCGGGGAGGGTAGGGCCGCCTGCAACCACGTGTGGCGGAAGGCCTGGTTCGCTGCAGTGAGCGGAAGATAAGACTGTTGGAAGAACGTTTTGTAACTTTGTCGGCACCAGAAACGTGGCGACACTTGTGTACTGCCTAGGGCTGTCACGGTGGCGCAGCGGTAGAGTTGCTGCCTTGCAGCAAATGCAGCGCCGGAGACCCGGGTTCGATCCCGACTACGGGTGCTGTCTGTACGGAGTTTGTACGTTCTCCCCGTGACCTGCTTGGATTTTCTCCGAGATCTTCGGTTTCCTCCCACCCTCCAAAGACGTACAGGTTTGTAGGTTAATTGGCCTGGTGTAAATGTAAAACATGTCCCTAGTGGGTATAGGATAGTGTTAATGTGCGGGGATAGTGTCAGCACGGACCCGGTGGGCCGAAGGGCCTGTTTCCACGCTGTTTCCGCGCTCTAAAACTAAAACTAAAAACTAAAAACTAAAGGTGAGGTCCGCTGTGTGATTTCACTGGGTTGTACGCAAAAACAAAGCAGTTCACTGTACCCAGGTACATGTGACAATAAAGTATCGTTGAATGATTGAATCACTGGACAGGCTTTGTCCTGCCTCCACCTCTCTTCCAGCTTTTAGCCTGAAGTAGGGGCCCGGCCCACAACGTCAGCGATTTGTGTCCTCCAGTTATGCTGCTTGGCCCCTTGGTTACTCCAGCACTTTGTGTCTTTTTTTTGCAAACCCGTATCTGCAGTCCCTGGTATCTGCATTATACCTGCATGGCCATGGGGATATAGACGGGAATAGGACTGATTGAAGCACTCTACACACAACCAGGGGGCGGCACGGTGGCGCAGCGACAGAGCTGCTACCTCACAGCGCCAGAGACCCAGGTTCGATCCTGACTACGGGTGCTGTCTGTACGGAGTTTGCACGTTCCCCCCGTGACCGCGTGGGTTTTCTCCGGGTGCTCCGGTTCCCTCCAACACTCCAAAGACGTGCAGGGTTGTAGGTTCAATGGCTTCAGTAAAATTGCAAATTGTCCCTCGTGTGTAGGATAGTGCTGGTGAATGGGGTGATCGCTGGTCGGCGCAGAATTGGGAGGAAAGCATAGCAGCCGGAGAAAACGCTACTGCTGAGCCACTGAGCCACTGAGCCGCCCTCCAGATCAGGAGGAGATCACTCTCCAGGTATTTAAAAAAAAGTCTTTAAAGTTCCATAAAGCTAAAACATCTCATGCCTCAGCAAGAGAAACAAGGTAGATACCACCGGAGGGAATTAGCCAAGAAATTGGATTTCAGCCTTTTTTAGTAAAATAATTTATCATTGCACGTGCACTCATGTTATGTCATGTCTCTGTACAAAACAATCAATTTATTGATCGAATGCAGTGTTAGGCATCCAACGCCAGAAAGTTGCTTCTCCCGACTTCTCCCGCCCGAGTTGCGGGGTTGAAGAGCACCTGGAGCGGGGCTTTACATCGTCGCCCCGCGCGGCTTGGAGTGGCCGCGGTCCTTTGCGAGTGCGCGTCGGGGCTCTAACACCAAGACCCGGTGCGCGACCTTGCATTAACCGGCGTGGCTTTAATGGCCGCGGGATAATCACCATCGCCCGCCGGGGGCTTTGACTTTGACTCTGACATCGGGGGGGGGGGAGTGCAGTGGAGAGATACGTTTTTTTGCCTTCCATCACAGCGCTGTGATGGATGGATGTGTAAATTGTGTTGTGTCTCGGGTCTTCTTCGTTTTGTAATGTATGGCTGCAGAAACGATATTTCGTTTGGACCTCAAGGGGTCCAAATGACAAATTTGTCCAAATGACAAATAAAAATAATAATAATAATGGGACCTGGCGCCTCCCACTGGGATTAGGGACAATTTAGCACATTTTCAGACACTTTGGTTATCGACAATTTCAGGGGGCTTTAGCCCTGAAAGGGACAAGGCTCTTGTACCCAGACAGTTACGATACTGGCACAGGCTGCAAGGAGAAAGCTCCCAGTTTTAATGAAAGCTACATGAACATCATCATCAGTGGGATACTGTAAGTGTCGAGAGGGAGATTTAGTTTAGTTTACTTTATATTAGTTTAGTTTAGTTTAGTAATGTTTAGTTTAGTTTAAGTGAGAGACACAGCGTCGACCGGTCACGGGGAGAACGCGCAAACTCCGTACAGGCAGCACCCGTATTCAGGATCGAACCCAGGTCTCTGGCGCTGTGTGGTACCAGCTCTGTCACTGAAACAGACCCTTTGGCCCACCGAGTCTGCGCCAACCAGTGATCCCCATACCCGAACACTATCCCACACACTTGGGACAATTTAGAATTTTTACCCAAGCCAATTAACCTACAAACCTGCACGACTTTGGAGCGTGGAAGGAAACCGGAGCATCCGAAGAATACCCACGTGGTCAAACTCTGTTCAGACAGCACCCGTAGTCTTTTTTTTTTTTTTTAATTAATTTCAAAATAGACTTTATTCAGGTAATAAATATATACAATACACGAACCGTGCGACAAATTCATCCGACATTTTCAGAGGCTATACAAATTGTTCAATGCAGTTTCTCCAATCTCACAAATCTGTCCCCCACCCGTGCCACTCATGTGGCTCCCTGGCGTGGGATACCTTCCCTTATTTTATTAGTCAGGATTGAACCCAGGTCTCTGGCGCTGTGAGGCAGCAACTCTACCGCTGCGCCACCAAAATTGGAGTTACTCCAGCACTTTGATTCTTTATCTGCTAACTACTTATAGCTCTCTTCACAGCTTCACTTCCTTCTCCAGTCTGATGTAGATCAGCCGACAGCTAAAATTCACACTACAAACCTTAGCCAGAGGCTGCAAATCTTGCTCGTCAAGTTACACTCCACCCGGCCTTGGGTGCAAGAATTTAGCTCCAATTATGCTATCGTGTATAACTCATGTCAGCCTGACATTTGGCTGACTATAATACCAATAGATCAAAAGACAGGCACTGCCTCTCACATTGTAAAATACTTCGAGCAATTCTGTGTACACTTTTGCATGAAAATGCTTTTCTATTTCATCTGCTCCACAGCTTGTAGCATTTTTCATTGTTTTAAGCCATTCTGACGACCAGCAATGCTGTTATTAAGAAAATATCATTCTGTTTTATGTTCGACCATAAACACGAGGCAGCACGGTGGCGCAGCGGTAGAGTTGCTGCCTTAAGCCCCTGTCCCACTGTACGAGGTAATGCAAGAGTTCTCCCGAGTTTGCCCCTGATTCGAACTCGGAGAATGTCCGTAACGGGTCCGTAGGAGTTCGTGGATCTCGTAGCGGCTCGTACGAGTAAAAAGTAACAATTTCTTTCATCACGAGTATTTTTTTACTTGTGGACATTTTTTTGCAGGGATGAAAAAACGTCCCGAGTTGACTGGATGTCCCAAGTACCTACTGTTAGCATTACGAGCCGCTACGAGACATCCACGTAGGAGTTGAACTCCTACGAACCCGCTATGGACATTCTCTGAGTCCGGATCAGGGGAAAACTCTTGAATTACCTCGTACAGTGGGACAGGGGCTTAACAGCGCCAGAGACCCGGGTTCGAACCTGACCATGGGTGCTGCATGTACAGAGTTTGTATGTTCTCCTCGTGACCGCGTGGGCTTTCTCCGGGTGCTCCGGTTTCCTCCCACACTCCAAAGACGAGCAGGTCTGCAGATTAATTTGGCTTCGGTAAAAATTGTAAATTGTCCCTGGTGTTTAGGACAATGCTGGTGTCCGGGGATCGCTGGTCAGCGAGGGCTCAATGGGCCGAAGGGCCTCCTTCTGCGCTGTGTCTCCGAATGTTTTGACGGTGAGAAATCTGAGTTTATCAGCATCCTGATACTCTGGTGAATGGGTTTTACTCCAGCAAGGATAGACACAAAAAGCTGGAAGTTTAACCAGCATCTGCAGTTCCCACTACACGTTACTCCAGCAAGGATCCTGACATGTAACACCTCGTCAATATTGTCATATGTACTGACAACAGAACAATGAAATTCTTACTTGCAGCAGCATAGTACTTCTGTGAACACAATGCACATCAATAATATATAATCTAAAAAAAAATCAATAACGAAATAACCGCAATTCAAGTGCAAAAACTCCAGTGCAACGAAAGACATTCATTTGAAGTTCATAATTAGAGTTAGTATCAGACCAGACAAAATGTGTAGGAAGGAACTGCAGATGCTAATTCATACCAAAGATAGACACATGCACTGATATCTCAACGGGTCAGGCAGCATCTCTGCTAGTTGTCCTGCCAGTTCCACTGTTCACATCCTTGTATCCCTCTCATTATCACACCTTCCCAGCCAACAATGGACCATTATGAGCTCCACCCTTCCTGAGGTCATCTATTGCTGGCCCTGATTTGTTCTTGCCTTTTCTTCTTGTTCTTGCTTCAAGTTTACTCCCCTCCCTCCACCTCTACTTTCCGTATAAAGAAGAGTTCCGACCCAAAACGCCACCTATTCTTTTTCTCCAGAGGTGCTGCCTGACCCGCTGAGTTACAGTACTCGGTGCCTATCTTTGGAGTTAGTATCGTAAAGGGCACAAAAGGTTCATACGGGAAAAGTTACCCATCCATGTTCTCCAGCGATGCCGCCTGATCCCCTGAGATACTCCAGTACTTTGTGTCATTTTTCATAAAGCAGCTTATGCAGTTCCTTGTGTCTACACTGTGTTCAAGAGCCTGATTGTTGTTGGGAAGAAGCTATTCTTGAACCTGGTGGTCACGGTTTTCAGACTCCGATGCCTTGGTAGGAGTGAAATGAGAGCGTGGCCAGGGTGGTGTGGGTCTCTGATGATGAACTACCTTGACCACTTCACCATCTAATCCTTTCAATTTTCTTGCTGGTGGTTTGGCTACACTTTTAGTTAAGTTTAGTTTAGACATACAGCGCAGAAACAGGCCCTTCGGCCCACTATGTCCGTACCGACCAGTGCTCACCGCATATTAACACTATCCTGCACACAATAGGGACACTTTTTTTACATTTATACCAAGCCAATTAACCTACAAACCTGACGATAGACACAAAATGCTGGAGTAACTCAGCGGGACAGGCAGCGTCTCTGGATAGAAGGAATATGTGACCCAAAACGTCACCCATTCCTTCTATCCTGAGATGCTGCCTGTCCCGCTGAGTTACTCCAGCATTTTGTGCCTATCTTGGCTGTAATCCAGCATCTGCAGTTCCTTCCTACACAACCTACGAACCTGTACGTCTTTGTGGTGTGGAGGGAAACCGAAGATATCTGAGAAAACTCACGCAGGTCACGGGGAGAACGTACAAACTCCGTACAGACAGCACCCGTAGTCAGGATCGAACCCGGGTCTCTGGCACTGTAAGCGCTGTAAGGCAGCAACTCAGCCATTGAACCACCGTGCTTCTTTATTAAATAGCTTCGTTGGAGCTTCTGTGCCGACTTCAGAGGAGGTTCAGCGATTCAGTTTAACGTCTCCATCTGAAAGATACAATCTTCGATCATTCAGCACTCCCTCAGGAATGGACTGGATGTTCCACTGACATTTTGCCTTCAAGTCTTTGAAGTGAGATTAAACCTACAAAGTTCTGACTGGTAGTTAACACCTCAGACAAATGGGAGACTTTCCATAAATCACTAGGCACCGGAAGTTGTAATTGATTTCAGAGGGGACTGGGATTGAGAGTGAATTAAATGGGGAAAATCCAATACCAACTCAGAGAAGAAAGATAAATAAAAAAGGATAACAAAAAAAAGATTGCATTAAGTAAGACATGGAGAAGGAGATAAAGGCCTTGGATAGAGTGGATGTGGAGAGGATGTTTCCATTAGTGGGAGAGTCTAGGACCAGAGGCCATAGCCTCAGAATAAAAGGACCTACCTTTAGAAAGGAAATGAGGAGGAATTTATGAGGAGGAATTTATTTTGTCAGAAGGTGGTGAATCTGTGGAATTCATTGCCACAGAAAGCTGAGGAGGCCAAGTCAATGGATATGTTAGGCAGAGATTGATAAATTATTGAATAGTAAGGGTGTCAGGGGTTATGGGGAGAAGGCAGGAGAATGGGGTTGAGGGGGGAAGATGGATCAGCCATGATCGAAGGCGGACTAGACTTGATGGGCCGAATGGCCTAATTCTGCTCCTAGAACTTATGAACCTGTGAACGTGAAATAATGTTATAAGTGCAGGAAGGAGCTGCTCGTCACAAAATGGAACTACGCCGTGTCGCAGAGGCAAAACGACAGCACCGTAAGGAGAGAGAGAAGGGGGCTCGACGACTACCAACCACCGCCAGTCTCCACTGCCCACGTTGCACCAAGGTGTGTGGATCGCGGATCGGCCTCTACAGATATCTGCAGACCCGCAAGTAGACGACCCTATGGAGAGGAGAGGACAGTCATACTCGTTTCGAGTGACCGCTGATAATGATGATGCTTTTTAAAAGCAATTCACAAACGGTTCTGAATCTGATGACATGATCTATTAATCTTTAGATTTATCAAATTGTTACATTTATTTTTTTTTTTTTAATTTGCCAAAGAGATCGATTGGTGTTCATTATTACATTATGTTGTTTCTCAATGACAAATGCCAATGGTTAATGGATATCTGCAGCATTGCCCTAAACAAGTTATAAGATTTAAGGTCTGTATTTTCCCTGACTTGTACTTCCTGGCTGCCCTTCGTAATAAATACCACACCATTAGCTCGCATCCTGGAATTTCACCTGTGGCTAAGGATGTTGCAAATATCTCTGCAAGGGTCTCTGCAATTTCACCTCTATCATCCCACAAGGTCCAAGGATGCATTTAGTCATGTCCTGGGGATTTGTCCAACATGATGCTCTTTAAAACTTACTGACGAACAATACTTCTGCTCTGACCTCCCTACCATCGAGGGGATCTATTGTAGTCGCTGCCTCAAAAAGGCTGCCAGCATCATCAAGGACCCACACCATCCTGGCCACACACTCATCTCCACGCTGCCTTCAGGTAGAAGGTACAGGAGCCTGAAATCTGCAACGTCCAGGTTCAGGAATAGCCACTTCCCCACAGCTATCAGGCTATTAAACTCAACTAAAACAAAACTCTGAACATTAATAGCCCATTGCACTTTATTTTTATCTGCTTATTTATGTGTGTATATATATATATATATATATATTCAATGGTATATGGTCACACTGATCTGTTCTGTATTTATTTATGCCTACTATATTCTGTTGTGCTGAAGCAAAGCAAGAATGTCATTGTCCTATCTGGGACACATGACAATAAACTCTCTTGAATCTTGAACCTTGAAACTAAACGATCGAAAAACATCACAACTCTTATGCCTCAATTTTGGGGCGTCACGGTGGCGCAGTGGTAGAGCTGCTGCCTTGACAGCGCCAAAGACAATAGACAATAGACAATAGGTGCAGGAGTAGGCCATTCGGCCCTTCGAGCCAGCACCGCCATTCGATGTGATCATGGCTGATCATCCCCAATCAGTACCCCGTTCCTGCCTTCTCCCCATATCCCCTGACTCCGCTATCTTTAAGAGCCCTATCTATCTCTCTCTTGAAAGTATCCAGAGAACCGGCCTCCACCGCCCTCTGAGGCAGAGAATTCCACAGACTCACCACTCTCTGTGAGAAAAAGTGTTTCCTCGTCTCCGTTCTAAATGGCTTACTCCTTATTCTTAAACTGTGGCCCCTGGTTCTGGACTCCCCCAACATCGGGAACATGTTTCCTGCCTCTAGCATATCCAAACCATTAACAATCTTATATGTTTCAATAAGATAACCTCTCATCCTTCTAAATTCCAGAGTGTACAAGCCCAGCTGCTCCCTTCTCTCAGCATATGACAGTCCCGCCATCCCGGGAATTAACCTTGTAAACGTATGCTGCACTCCCTCAATAGCAAGAATGTCCTTCCTCAAATTAGGGGACCAAAACTGCACACAATACTCCTGGCGTGGTCTCACTAGGGCTCTGTACAACTGCAGAAGGACCTCTTTGCTCCTATACTCGACTCCTCTTGTTATAAAGGCCAACATGCCATTCGCTTTCTTCACTGCCTGCTGTACCTGCCTGCTTACTTTCATAGACTGATGAACAAGGACCCCCAGATCCCGTTGTACTTCCCCTTTTCCCAACTTGATGCCATTTAGATAGTACTCTGCCTTCCTGTTTTTGCTACCAAAGTGGATAACCTCACATTTATCCACATTAAACTTCATCTGCCATGCATCTGCCCACTCCCCCAACCTGTCCAAGTCACCCTGCATTCTCATAGCATCCTCCTCACAGTTCACACTGCCACCCAGCTTTGTGTCATCTGCAAATTTGCTAATGTTACTTTGAATCCCTTCATCCAAATCATTGATGTATATAGTAAATAGCTGCGGTCCCAGCACTGAGCCTTGCAGTACCCCACTAGTAACTGCCTGCCATTCTGAAAGGGACCCGTTAATCCCTACTCTTTGTTTCCTGTCTGCCAACCAATTTTCTATCTATGTCAGCACCCTACCCCCAATACCATGTGCCCTAATTTTGCCCACTAATCTCCTATGTGGGACCTTATCAAATGCTTTCTGAAAGTCCAGGTACACTACATCCACTGGCTCTCCTTTGTCCATTTTCCTAGTTACATCCTCAAAAAATTCCAGAAGATTAGTCAAGCATGATTTCCCCTTCGTAAATCCATGCTGACTCGGACTGATCCTGTTACTGCTATCCAAAGACCCGGGTTCGATCCTGACTAGGGGTGCTGTCTGTGAGGAGTTTGCACATTCATCGCGTGGCCGCGTGGGTTTCCTCCGGGTGCTCTGGTTTCCCCCCACACAGGTCTGTAGGTTAGTTGGCTTCAGTAAACATTGTAAATTGTCCCTAATGTGTAGGATAGTGTGTGTGTGTACAGGATGATTACTGGGCCTGTTTCCGCGTTGTATCAGTAATGTCTAAAGTCTGAGGAAGTGCCTGTCCCGCTGAGTTACTCCAGCATTTTGTGTCTATCTTCCATTTAAACCAGCATCTGCAGTTCCTTCCTACAGAGTCTGAAGAAGGGTCTCAACCCGAGACGTCACCCATTCCTTCTCTCCGGAGACGCTGCCCGTCTCGCTGAGTTACTCCAGCATTTTGTGTCTAGCTCCATTTCATGTCCTCATTTTGCCCTCCTGGTTGCCTTCTTAACTCAATTATTGTTATACTACAATTAAGAATGCATATCGCTCTGTTCCCCGTGAGGCTCTGGGTCTCTCTGATGATTGTTTAGTTCACCTTATTCCCACCTACAGGCAGAAACTAAAATCTGCTAAGCCTGTGGTCAGACCAATGAAAAAGTGGACAAGCGAGGGCATTGAAAACCTACAGTCCTGCTTTGACGGCACTGATTGGAATGTGTTCAGGGAAGCAACCACAAGCCTCGATGAATATACAGACACCGTGACATCATATGTCAGCTTTTGTGAGGACAGTTGCATTCCCACTTGGACATGTTCAACAGCGACAAGCCTTGGTTTACAGCAGAACTCGACACCTAATCTGCGAGTTTAGACGAGTATGCCCTCGACTCAAACTCGCAGCATGGTCGACATGTGGTCCCAGGAGGTCCTATGAGGTCACTGGAACTCTCCTTCATGCTCGAGGGAAGTTCCCGAAAACTCACGGCCTCAGTTAGGTCGCGGAAATTTTTTCAGCATGTTGAAAATTTTCCACGAGTAAAATATGGTCGGCATGGTTCTTTTTAATTCATTTCTTCTCTGGTTTCGGCCCGAAACGTTGCCTATTTCCTTCGCTCCATAGATGCTGCTGCACCCGCTCAGTTTCTCCAGCATTTTTGTGTACCTTCTTTTTAACTCATAGTGCAGTGGAGTGGGGTCGCTATTTAGTTACATGCAGTCGAGGGCAGCCGTAGGCAATCTCCTTCGCTGACCAGGCATTTTAATTGGCTCATTGGAGTTTTCAGGACTCAGGAAAACTGACCAGTAGGTAAACTGACTGCTAAACTTTATTATACTTCTTAAAAGTCTCTCCACTCCTTCTCCCCCCCTTTCCCCCCCTTCTTTCCCCTTCTCTCCCCTTCTCTCCCCTTCTCTCCCCTTCTCTCCCCCTCTCTCCCCTTCTCTCCCCCCACCCCCTCCGCGCTCTCTAAAGGACTTACCGTACACTGTGCAGCCATCTTTCCTTCCTCTTCATCGCGGGTGTGAAATTCAGACAGTGCTCCCCCACTTTCCCTGGCCCCCGCCTTTGCGATGTGTTTGTGTGTGTGTGTGTGTGCGCGGTCGGTCGATCCAGCTCGCAGTTTCAACGCGGACGGTCGATCCAGCTCGAGGTTTTCCAGGCAAGTGCCCTCGAGCCTGAAGGTCGAAGACACTCTTCTTAACTCGCGGATTAGGTCGCCGCAGTGGGACCGGCCCCTTTAAGATGAGGCCTACAGGAGCGGGGATGCAGACCTCTACAGGCAGGCCAAGTACAAGCTGAGAAGAGGAATCAGAGCTGCCAAGGAAAGGTACCCTGAGAAGTTGGGGAGCAAGTTCTCAGCTAATGACTCATCTTCAGTGTGGAAGGGCTTGCAAGAAATCACCAGCTACAAGAGGAAAACACTCCGCTACTTGGACAATCCGTCAGCTGATCAATGACCTGAACGAGCTCTACTGCAGGTTTGACAGACAGAAACATAACCCCGGTACCCCCTCCCCCCCTCCCCCCCTCCCCCCCTCACACTCCTCCATTACCACTTCACACCTACTTACAGCCTGACTCCAGTCAGCAAAGACTGGGCCCTCGTCCACTACCCATCCCCTCCTTGCTGCCCAACATCAGTCTGGCCACTTCTCCATCACTAACAATAGAAATTGAGGCGGTGGAAAAGCTATTCAGGAGACAGAATAGCCAGAAATCTCCAGGACCGGACAATGTTTCCCCCTCTACGCTCAAGCTCTGTGTCAAATAACTGGCCCCAGTCTACACAGACATTTTCAACCAGTGCCTGCAAACCTGCACTGTCCCTTCCTGCTTCAAAGTCTCCACTATTGTTCCTGTACCAAAAAAGCCAAGGATATCTGGTCTTAATGACTACAGGCCTGTCACATTGACACTGACCTTTGTAATCATGAAAACCCTTAAAAGACTTGTGCTGGCCCAGCTGAAAAATATCACAAACCCCTACTGAACCCCCTGCAGTTTGCATACCGGGCCAATAGATCAGTGGATGACACAGTCAACCTAGGCCTGCACTTCATCCTCCAGCACCTAGACCGCCAGTAGACCTATGCAAGGATATTGTTTGTGGACTTTAGCTCTGCATTCAACACCATTGTCCCAGAGCTACTACACTCCAAACTCTCCCAGTTGACTGTGCCTGAACCCATCTGTCAGTGGATCATCAACTTCCTGACAGACAGCAACATGTGAGGCTGGGAACGTACATCTCGGACCCGCAGACCCTCAGCATAGGAGCACCGCAAGGCTGCGTACTCGCCCTCTCCTCTACTCTCTCTACACCAATGACTGTAGCTCCACAGACTCCACCTCCACAGACACCTCTGTCAAGCTTCTCAAGTATGCGGACGACACAACCCTGATTCGACTGATCCAGGCTGGGGAGGAATCTGCCTACAGACAGGAAGTGACACAGCTGGCGTCCTGGTGCCATCACAACAACCTGGAGCTCAATGCTCTTAAGACAGTGGAATTGATTGTAGACTTTAGGAGAGCTCCCCCTCCCCTCACCCCACTCACCATCAACAACACCGCAGTCACATCTGTGGAGTCATTTAAGTTCCTTGGAACCATCATCTCCAGGAACCTGAAATGGGGGGCCACCATTGACTGCACAGTCAAAAAGATCCAACAGAGGATGTACTTCCTGCGGCAGCTGAGAAAACACAATCTGCCACAGGCAATGATGGTCCCGTTTTATACTGCCATCATAGAGTCTGTCCTCACCTTTTTCATCATGGTCTGGTTTGGCTCAGCCACCAAGCACGACATCCGGAGGCTGCAGCGTATCGTTCGATCAGCTGAGAAGGTTATTGGCTGCAACCTTCCCCCCATCGACGAACTGTACACTGCAAGGGCCTGGAAGCAAGCGGGTAAGATCATCTCTGACCTCTCTCACCCTGGCCACAACTCTTTGAATCACTTCCCTCTGGAAGGCGACTCCGGACTGTCAAAGCCACCACAGCCTTTTTTCCACGAGGAGTAGCTCTACTCAACAACCAAAAGTCTGCAGCCTCATTTTGCTCTGGTATTTTATATTATTCTTCACATGTTTAAATTATAAGGTCTTATTTTTAATTGTCTACAGCATATGGAGTTGTTATCCTTGCGAGCGGCCCCATAGCAGAAGCGTCCACGTCGCGGGGCTGGAAACTGGAAGTTAATTCTTCTACCACCATCACCTATTTTTATATATATATATATTTTTTTTAATCAAAAATATTTATTCAAATATTAAAATAATAGATACAGCACAGTAAAAACCAAAACAGAACCCACCACCATAAATACATGACAAACAGTAAACTATTATATAACTATTATACAGCGGCCCTGTCGGCTTCAGGTGCTGCGGACGCCTGCGGGAAATCTGCCGTTCCAGCCGTAGTTGCGGCCTCCGGTGAGGAATGCGGCCGTTCCAGGTGGCCCAGCTGCTGGAGGACTCTCCCGACGCCAGGGCTACATCACCCGGCGAGAACGGCCAGGATCATCGGGCCTCCGTAGAGGTAATAGCGGGGGCCTCATTTGGCCTGACTTTTTGGTTGAACTGGGGCTGGGGACTGGACATTGTGCCTTCCCCCACAGTGGAAATCATTGTGGGGGGATAATTTTTGTTTGTAATTGTATTTGTTAGTCTGTGTTCAAGATGGCGGTCGGAGGGGAGAGTGGACGCTGGCGCGGTTTCGCTGCCGCTGCTCCCTCCTCAAATTGTGTTTCTGATTTTCTTTTTTGTGTTTTTGGAAGGAATTCTGTCCCTGATTTGTGTATTGGCCTTTATAACTTATTTTTTTAATTCTGATTATTCTGATTATATGTTAACCATAAATCTCTGTAAGGTGTCCTTGAGACCTCGGTATAAGGCGCCCATAAATAAAATTCATTATTATTATTTATTATATTACACTCCTTGTCGAGGATGCATTCAAACCCCGCGGTGCCCAACGGTCCCGGAAATCCCCCAGGGTGCCCGTGGACAGGGCGACCACCATCACCTATTGCACAAGTGATGGCTCCCACTAATGGTCACGTCCTTTTCAGGACGGATGATGACAGCGATGTCAACATTTGAAAGATGGAGGATGGACATGAAAGAAGACCCTTGCGAGCAAAGCACCAAGGCAAATTCCTTGTATGTATCCATATTTGGCTAATAAATTTTATTCAATTCAATTCAATTCAATTACGTGTGTTCCTACATTTATACTCACGGTGGGATCAGCTTGATCCCGACTGTTTGAATCTGACGTTAACCTCCTTCTTTATCCTGACCCAAGCCTCAACATCTCATTTCAGGAATCAATCTTTGTCACAGGTGAAATTAATAAATACAAATAATAATAATAACTCACTCCCACCCATTAATATTAACACATCAAATTCTTGAAATGAAGACACAACCAGGCTTCTCACAGGGACTCGGCTTTCGTGAATTAATTCTCATCTCTATATAAATCTTTGAAAATAGAAAAATCAATAGCCATCTCTGAGTGTCCCTTGAAATTATTGTGCTGGATGGAACACTCATGAAAGCAACGTTGTCCTAGAAACGCCTTTGTGTTGCAATGTTATTCAAGCTATGGGATGCAAGCAGAAGCCTCCACATGGCGCATCCCGGGCAATGCTAATGACAGAAACTGTACCACAGTGACTGACTGAAGTAGCCAATTCTGCAACCACCGACCGTCAACCGTCACTGACCGACCGGAAAGACGTGATATGGAAGATGGCCGGACACAAGGAAGAAGATTCAAGCTATAAGAATGAAAAAATAAAGGATGTGTTTTTAAACTTTGCATCTGTGGCACCTTATCTACAAAAACTCCACACAACACCCAAAATGCCCATGTGCACTTCATTTGGCAAAGGGCGACACGATGGCACAGCGGTAGAGTTGCTGCCTTACAGCGCTTGCAGCGTCAGAGATGCGGGTTCAATCCCGACTATGGGTGCTGTCTGTACGAAGTTTGTACGTTCTCCCCGTGACCGCATGGGTTTTCGCCAAGATCTTCGGTTTCCTCCCACGCTCCATAGACGTACATGTTTGTAGGTTAATTGGCCACTTGGTGTGAATGTAAATTGTCCCTAGTGTGTAGAGTTGTGTTAATGTGCGGAGGTCGCTGGTCAGTGTACAAAATCTCTTGGGATTATTCTTTACCCGGCCTGTCAGCTCCATTTCATGTTTAAGAAGGAACTGCAGAGGCTAGTTTAAACTGAAGGTAAACACAAAACTCTGGAGTAACTCAGTGGGACAGGCAGCATCACCTGCGAGAAGGAATGGGTCTTTCGGGTCTGAAGAAGGGTCTTGAACTGAAACGTCACCCATTCCTTCTCTCCAGAGATGCTGCCTGTCCTGCTGAGTTATTCCAGCATTTTGTGGCTAGTTCCATTTCCTGTCCTCTGATTGCTCTCCCGGTTGCCTGTTTAAGTGTGTTCCTACATTTACACTCATGGTGGGATCAGCTTGATCCCGACTCTTTGAATCTGACGTTAACCTCCTTCCTTTTCCTGACCCCAGCCTCAACATCTCATTTCAGGAATCAATCTTTCTCACAGGTGAGATTAATAAATACAAATAATAATAATAACTCACTCCCACCGATTGATATTAACACATTAAATTCTTGAAATGAAGACACAACCAGGTTTCTCACAGGGACTCGGTTTCGTGAATTTATTCTCATCTCTATATAAATCTTTGAAAATAGAAAAATCAATAGCCATCTCCGTGCGTCCCTTGAAATTATTGTGCTGGATTGAACACTCATGAAAGCAATGTTGTCCCAGAAATGCCTTCGTGTTGCAACCTTATTCAAGCTATAAGAATAAAAAAAATACTCCAAATTCAATTGGAGTCAGATTCAAAATTAATAATATTAGGAATGTCAGAGGGCGGCCCTAAGTTAACGATATATTCCAAAGACGCTTCCTTGACTATGGTTTAATAACTGCGAAAAAACGTATACTTAAATTCTGGAAAAAGATAACAGTCCCCACAGTGAAGATGTGGATTACAGAAATGACCGACACATTACATTTTGAAAAAATAAGGCTTGGTTTGTCTGACAAACCAGATAAATTTTCCAAATATGGTCTCCTTTCATTGAATTTCTTCAACAACATAATGGTTGAACACAAATTCAAAACCGACGCTAGGGTCGGGTGAGCTGGCGTAGGGAAGGGTAGTAGGATATATCTCCGCTTTTTTCACTTCTTCGTTAGTTCAGGGTTTTTTCTTTTTTCTCTCGTGTCTTTTTCGAAATTCTTTCTTTTCTTTTTCTTTTCTTCTTCCTTTCCTTTCTTTTTTTCTTTTTCCCGATTTAGTTAGTTTATAAAATGTTAAAATTGAAGCAGTACGAAAATTGTATAACTGTTATGTCGATTACTTTCTCCTTGTACAATTGCTTCTAATAAAATAAATATTTAAAAAAATAATAATAATAAATAACTAAAGGATATGTTTTTAAACTTTGCATCCGTGGCACCTTATCTACAAAATCTCCACACAACGCCTAAAATGCCCATGTGCTCTTAATTTGGCAAAGGGCGGCACGGTGGAGCAGCGGTTAGAGTTGCTGCTTTACAGCGCTTGCAGTGGCAGAGACGCGGGTTCGATCCCGACTACGGGTGCCGTCTGTGCGGAGTTCGTTCGTTCTCCCCATGATGGCGTGGGTTTTCTCTGAGATCTTCGGTTTCCTCACACACTCTGTAGACGTACATGTTTGTAGGGTAATTGGCTACTTGGTATGAATGTAAATTGTCCCTAGTGTGTGTAGGGTAGAGTTAATGTGCGGAGGCCGCTGGTCGGTGCAGACTCGGTGGGCCGAAGGGCCTGTTTCCACACTGTATCTACGAAACTAAAACTAGACACGCTCACTGTACTTTCATCTCAATCCTGATCAGAGAGTATTTTTCATTTTTGCTTTGGGTGGCTAGGGACCTCTGTTCTTCTGCAGAGAAACTAAGTGCATCATCACTGTTATTCAAGCAGAGTTGATCCCCAGTACACAATGGGAAATATTCCCGCGTGGTATTGTGAGTCTCGGCTCCTGTTTACGCACTCTATGGATTGCAAACATTCCCGTGTAGTATTGTGAGTCTCAGCTCCTGTTTACGCACTCTATGGATTGCAAACATTCCCACGTGGTGTTGTGAGTCTCTGTATCAGCTTTACTACATGTACAGTGGGGGAACGGTGCTGTTTGGCTTTGTGCCTTTCCACATCAGCTCCTGTGTATATCTACAGTACACATCGGTAGTCATCGCTATCCGATAACGCGCTTCTGTGTCACCTCATGCGCAGCACATAATGGAATAACAATTGTTTTGTTTTGGTTAGTCTAGTTTTTGGTTTTTAGTTTGTGTTTTGGGGGGAGGTGGGGGGTTGAAACGGGGTTTGCAGTCTCTCCCTGCGGGGGAATGCGACTTTTTTGTCGTATTCCCCTTCTCTGCCTCCGTCTGCGCTGAGGCCTAATGGAGCTGATGACCTCGAGGCTCCGGAGGCAGAGCCCGTCAGGACTCGCCCTGAGCTCGCTCCCGTGAGGGTGGTCCGGCTCAGGGCTGGAACAGTGCTCCCGTGAGAGGTTGTGGCGCTCTCGTGAGGGCGGCCAGCCCAAGGGTGGAACGAGGCTCCCGTTGGAGCGGCCGAGCTCGAGGAGGTGCGGCGCTCGTAGCCCGAGGGAGGTTTGGCGCCCATGTCGGGGCGGCCCGGCCGGGGGGAGAAGCGACGCCCAAGTCGGGGCGGCCCGGCCAGAGGGAGAAGCGACGCCCATGTCTGGGCGGCCCAGCCCGAGGCTGAAGACGGCACGGTACTCACGTGAGGGTGGCTGGGACGGTGTTCTGGCGGTGGTGGCCTGAGTCCGGGGTTCGGCCGCGGGCCAGCGGCTGCGTCTGCAGGACTGGTGGGCGGCAGCTTCGACCACCCCGGGCCGCGGTGTTTGAGCCGCGGGACTGATTTAAACATCGCCCGGGGGGTATCGCCTCAGCGCAGAGGGAGAAGAGGAGGGAAGAGACTGCAGACCTAAGACTTTTGCCTCCGTCACAGTGAGGAGACGCTGGGTGGACTCACTGTGGTGGATGTTAATATGTGTTTATTGTTGTTTTTATTGTATTATATGTATGACTGCTGCAATTTCGTCCAGACTTCGGTCTGAATGACAATAAAGGCATATCTATCTATCCATCTATCTAATACACTGTTGTCCAATATTGTTTCGATGCGTCAACTCCCACAGTATGGGACAGAACAGTGGCGCAGCGCTAGAGCTGCTGCCTGTCAGCGCCAGAGACCCAGATTCGATCCTAACTGCGGGCGCTGTCTGTACGGAGTTTGTACGTTCTCCTCGCGACCGCGTGGGTTTTCTCCGGTTGCTCCGGTTTCTTCCTACACTCCAAAGATGTGCTGGTTTGTAGCTCATTGGCTTCTGTAAATCGTCCCTCGTGTGTGGGAGAGTGCCAGTGTACGGGTGATCGTTGGCCAGTGCCGATTCCGTGAGCTGAAGGGCCTGTATACCTAAACTAAACCAAATTAAACTAACCTGAACATTCTTTCGCTGCATTAACTCCTATATATAGACAGAATGCAATGGGAAACATTGGTGCCTGATATGGTGTGATGCTGTGACAGCTGTACATTCATGGTACACATACAGCACACATCCTGATACTGCCTCTCTGTATGAGTTAGAAACATAGAAACATAGAAAAATAGGTCAAGGAGCAGGCCATGCGGCCCTTCAGCACCGCCATTCAATATGATCATGCTGATCATCTAAAAACAGTACCCTGTTCCTGCTTTTCCCCCATGTCCCTTGGTTCCTTTAGCCCGAAGAGCTAAATCTAACTCTCACTTGAAAACATCCAGTGAATTGGCCTCCACTGCTTCTGTGGCAGAGAATTCCACAGATTCACAACTCTCTTGGTGAAAAAGCATTTCCTCATCTCAGTCCTAAATGGCCCACCCCTTATTCTTAAACCCCTGGACCCCTGGTTCTGGACTCGCTCAACATCGGGAACAATTTTCCTGCATCTAGTCTGTCCAATCCTTTAAGAATTTTATATGTTTCTATAAGATCCCCTCTCATCTTTCTAAATTCCAGTGAATACAAGCCCAGCCGACCCATTCTTTCATCATATGTCAGTCCCGCCATCTCGGGAATTAACCTGGTGAACCTACGCTGCACTCCCTCAATAGCAATAATGTCCTTCCTCAAATTAGGAGACCAAAATTGCACACAATACTCCAGGTGCGGTCTCACCAGGGTCTTGTACAACTGCAGTAGGACCTCCTTGTTCCTAAACTCAAATCCTCTTGCAATGAAGGCCAACATGCCATCAGCTTTCTTCACTGCCTGCTGTACCTGCATGCTTACTTTCGATGACTGATGTACAAGGACACCCAGGTCTCATTGCACCTCCCCTTTTCCTAATCTGACACCATTCAGATAATAATCTGCCTTCCTGTTCTTGCCATAACATGTCCGGTGCGACCACGTCGCAGCGGCCTCTGCAGTCCGTCTGTCTTTTTTTTATTTTTTGTCTCGTTTGAGTGTAATGTGTAGTGTATAGTGGTTTTTATTTAACTGGGTATGTGTGGGGGATGGGTGGGGAAACTTTTAAAATCTTTTCCCTGTATGGAGGACCCGACCTTTCTCTGTCGGGTCTCCATTGTCGTTGGGGCCTAGCACCGTGGTGAGGCCTCCAACCGGAACGACCTGGGGCTCCAGTCGCGGAGCCTGCGGACTACTCACCATCGTGGAGCTGGCCGAGTTCGGAGCGTGGAGAGCTGTGGTGGCGCGCGGCTGCGACCCGACCCCGGAGATTCGGAGGCTCCAGCTGCAGGTCTGGTGGACGGTGACATCGGGAGCTCGCGGGTCCCTGGTGGGAGACCGCTTTTCGGGGCTTCCGCAACGGCAGCTACTTCCGCCCGAGTTGCGGGGTTGTAGATGACCTGGAGCTGGGTCTTACATCGCCCGGCGCGGCTTTAATGGCCGCGGGACTTGCTAGCGCCCGCGGCCATTAAGCCACGGGCGTTAAGCCGGGGGCTCCAACATCAAGACCCGGAGCGCGGCCTTGCATCGCCCGGCGCGGCCTGAATAGCCGCGGGACTTACTTACCATCGCCCGCCGGGGGCTTTGACTTTGACATCGGGAGGAGAATGGGGAGTGCAGGGGAGAGACAAGACTTTGCCTTACATCACAGTGAAGAGGAGATTCACTGTGATGGATGTTTGTGTAAATTGTGTTGTGTCTTGGTTCTTTTCTTGTTGTATGACTGCAGAAACCAAATTTCGTTTGAACTTCATTTGAGGTCCAAATGATAATAAACGGTATTGTATTGTATTGTATTGTATAAAAGTGGATAACCTCACATTTAGCCACATTATACTGCATCTGCCATGCATCTGCCCACTCACCAAACCTATCCAAGTCACCCTGCAGCCTCATAGCATCCTCAACGCAGCTCACCCTGCCACTCAGTTTTGTTTCATCTGCAAACTTAGACATGTCACATTTAATTCCCTCATTTAAACTGTTAATATATATTGTAAATAACTGGGGTCTCAGCACCCAACCTTGTGGCACCCCAGTAGTCACTGCCTGCCATTCTGAAAAGGACCCGTTAATTCCTACTCTTTGCTTCCTGTCTGCCAACCAGTTCTCTATCCATGTCAATACCATACCCCCAATATCCTGTGCTGTAATTTTGCACACTAATCTCTTGTGTGGGACCTTGTCAAAGGATTTTTGGAAGTCCAGATACACCACATCCACTGGCTCTCCCTTATCCATTCTACTTGTTACATCCTCAAAAAAATCCAGAAGATCAGTCCAGCATGATTTCCCCTTCATAAATCCATGCTGACTTTAACCGATCCTGTCACTGCTTTCCAAATGCGCTGCTATAACATCTTTAACAATCGACTCTTCCACACTACCGATGTAAGGCTAACTGGTCTATTATTCCCCGTTTTCTCTCTCCCTCCTTTCTTAAAAAGTGGAGTTACATTGGCTACCCTCCAGTCCACAGGAACTGATCCAGAGTCAAGAGAACATTGGAAAATGATCACCAATGCATCCACGATTTCTAGAGGCACCTCCTTGAGCACTCTGGGATGCAGACCATCAGGCCCTTGAGATTTATCTGCCTTAAGTCCCAATACATCTGCAGTTCCTGCTTAAACATGTTGTCTACTCCACTGTGAAATCTCCTCCTTCGCTCCATAGATGCTGCCTCACCTGCTGAGTTTCTCCAGCATTTTTGTCTACCTTCGATTTTACAGCATCTGCTGTTTCTACTTAAACAGTTTAATTAACACCATTTCCTGAATAATGTGGATTCCCTTCATTTCCTCCCTCCCACTAGATTCTTGGTCCCCTAGTATTTCTGGGAGATTGTGAAGACAGAACCAAAGTACTTGTTTAACTGTTCTGCCATTTCTTTGTTTCCCATTATAAATTCACCTGTCTCTGATTGTAAGAGACCTACATTTGTCTTTACTAATCTTTTCCTTTTTTGCATATCAAAAGAAGCTTTTACAATCAGTTTTTATATTCCCGCAAGCTTTCTTTCATGCTTTTCCCCTCTTAATTAACCCCTTTGTCCTCCTCTGTTGAGTTCTAAATTTCTCCCAGTCCTCCGGTTTGCTGCCAATTTATATGCCTCTTCCTTGGATTTAACACTATCCTTGACTTCCCTCGTCATCCACGGTTGAGCCGCCTTCCCCGTTTTATTTTTTCGCCAGACAGGGATGAACAATTTCTGGAGTTCATCCATGCGGTCTTTAAATCTTTGCCATTGCATCTCCACCGTCAACCCTTTAAGTATAATTTGACAGTCTATCCTAGCCAATTCCCGTCTCATACCTTCAAAGTCCCCTTTATTTAAGTTCAAGACCTTAGTCTCTGAATTAACCGTGTCACTCTCCATCCTAATGTGGAATTACACCATGTTATGGTCACTGTTGCCCAAGGGGCCTTGCACAACAAGATCGCTAAAAGGCCTGTCCCACTTGGCCGTCATTTGCGCCTCATTTACACGTCATATGTAAAATAGGTCGAAGCGTCGTTACGCATCATCTGGTGCACGTGACGTCATTAGAATACTCAGCGGCGCGCGGCAACGCACGGTTACACACGATGACGTAACCATGCGTTGTCACGCGATACACGTGAGATGTCGGGACGCAGTGTGCGACACCAATGCGTCAGCGTGCGTACGCGATACGTCACGCAGGTGACGCGCGAGGATTTTGTGCAGCACGAAATCCTGGAGCGCCGCACGATACTGCGCGTAACTCCACACTCCTCCACGCCTCTCCATGCACCCGTCCCGTGCTACCCACACGCTATCCGTGCGTCACAACGCGACGACCACATTTTTGGAGGTCGCGTAAATGGCGCGCAAATGACGGCCAAGTGGGACAGGCCCTTAACTAATCCTTCCTCATTACACAATACCCAGTCTAGGATGGCCTGCCCTCTAGTCGGTTCTTTCACATATTTAGTCTGTCCCAGCTTGGTACTATCAACCTGCTGCGTATGTTCATTGTGTGCCTCTAAACTGTCTGCCTCTGTGCCCTGCATCTGATCACCTGTTCATCGCCAGAATAGAAGGCAGTTATTTAACTGGCCAGACTCAGCCTGCATAAAACTGTTTTTCACTGGAGAGACCTCAATGAATCGGCTGTTCTTCCCTTGCTCGATGCTAGCATCTTTGTTTTTATTATAGTCAGAGAGCCATGCAGCGTGGAAACAGGCCCATCATCCCTACTTGCCCACGCCGACCAACAGGCCGACCAACATTTACAGTTAAAGAAGGGCCTTGACCCGAAACGTCACCCATTCCTTCTCTCCAGAGATGCTGCCTGTCCTGCAGAGTTACTCCAGCATTTTGTGTCTACTTTCAACATCTACACTAGTTCCATCTGCCTGCCTTTGGCCCACATCTCTCTAAACTAATCTATCCGCGCACCTGTCAATTTACAGAAACAAATTAACCTACAAACCTGCACATCTTGGGAATGTGTGGGGGGTGGGTGGGAAACCGGAGCACCCAGAGAAAACCCACGCGGTCACGGGGAGAACATACAGTATAAACTACGTACAGACAAGCACCCGTGGTCAGGATCGAACCCGGGTCCCTGGGGCTGTAAGGCGGCAACTTTACCGCTGTGCCATCATGCCGCCCCAACCATGCCGCTCCTGTCTTTGCTTCCTCCCAGTTCCCTGTGTGAAATACTGCGCTGGCTACAAGCTGGCTTTAGCCACAGCAATAGATGATGCCAAATCAGTTTTTCACCCACCGTGACCCGAGGTTCACCTCGCGCTCCCCAGAGCTCCCATAATTCCATAGATTGCTCGGTTTAAAATCCAGCGAGGCCTGGTCATCTTTACTGATGCCAGATTGTTTCATTCCACCTTCATTCAATGACTTGAATGTGAATCCCTCGGGCAGGAACGGTGGTGGGATCCAAATTCACTTCCGCAGGTCAACAGAGTGGAATGTTAACTACTGTCGTCTGTTTCTCTCAGATTCGAAAGAAATGGGAAAATGACCAATTATACTGAGAAGATGAACGTGCAAAAATAAACCCAAAGCTGAAATCTTGGGTAAAATAATCTCTCCGTGCCTAACCCACCGAATTCCTCCAGCCAATTATATTATTTTTTCTCTGGGAGAATGACTGCGCTTCTTTCATCTTGAAATAAATGATTGAGATGAAAGCTACAGGCGTTCTGCGGAATAATGTGTGTTTCAAAGCTGGAGAAAATGTGTCCCTTTCAGGGGTGACGAGGACTAAGGCGCCGACCGAGGACCTGCCGCACGACGGAAGGCCCAAGGGGAGGGAATCTAGTGTGAACGGGTGGTCAATGGGCAGCCTGGGTTTGTTGGGCTGAAGGGCCTGTTTCCGTGCTGCATCATTTGATCATAGAGTGTCCTAGTCGTACAGAGTGGAAACAGGCCCTTCGACCCAACTTGCCCACGCCGACCAACATGCCACCATCTACACTAGTTCACCTACCTGCGCTTGGCCCATATCCCCCGAAGCCTGTCCTATACATGAAGCTGTCCAAATGTCTCTTAAACGTTATGATAGTTCCTGGCTCAACTACCTCCTCTGGCAGCTCATTCCATACAACCACCACCCTCTGTGCAAAAAAGGTAGTCCTCAGGACCCTATTAAATCTCGCTCCCCTCACCTTACACTTATATCCTCTGGTTTTCGATTCCCCAACTCTGGTCAAGAGACTCTGTGCGTTTACCCAATCTATTCCTCTCATGATTTTGTACACCTCTGTAAGACCATCCCTTATCCTCCTGCAACTCCAAGGAATAAAGTCCAAGCCTACTCCACCTCTCCCTACAGCTCAGACACTCGAGTCCTGGCAACGTCTTCGTCAGTCTTCTTCGCACCCTTTCCAGCTTGATGATCAAAACTGAACACAATACTCAAAATGTGGCCTCGCCAATGCCTTGATCAGCTGTAATATGACCGGCCAACTTCTACACTCAATACTCCCATGTGCCGAAGGCCTTTTCGACCACCCTATCGACCTGTGATGCCACTTTCAAGGAACTATTTACTTACTCTCCTGGATCGCTCTGCTCTACGACAGTGTAGGACCTGCACACGTTAGACTTCTCAAAATGCAATACGTTGCACTTCTCTGCATCAAATTCCACCAGCCATTCCTCAGCCCACCTGTCCAACCGGTTAAGATCCTGCTGCAATTTTTTGACAACCCTCTTCACTATCTACACCACCACCCGCTTTAGTGTGAACAATCAAAAAAAATTCAGGATAGAAATACTTCCCCAGAGAGTCTATTGGCGATGGAAGTCACTTCCCACATGTGGATCAGAGATATAGCACATCAGCAAATAAAGTGAAGTCCAAGATGGAAGAAATTATATCGGGATACATTAATAAGAGTTGAATGAAGAAGGTTGGTGGAGCAGCATAGATCCGATGGGCTGAATGGCCTGTTTTACCCTGGGGATTTGAGCAGTACGGTGGCGCAGCGGTAGAGTTGTAGCCTTACAGCGCCAATGACCCAGGTTTGATCCAGACTACAGGTACTATGTGAGAAAGGCTTGGATAGAGAGGATGTAGAGAGGATGTTTCCTAGTGGGAGAGTCTAGGACCAGAGGACGTAGCCTCAGAATTAAAGGACGTTCTTTTAGGAAGGAGATGAGGAGAAATTTCTTTAGTCAGAGGTTGGTGAATCTGGGGAATTCTTTGTCACAGAAGGCTGTGGAGGTCAAGTCAGTGGATATTTTTAAGCTAGAGATACAGTAGATAGATTATTGATTAGTACAGATGTCAGAGGTTGTGGGGACACGACAGGAGAATGGGGTTCGGAGGGAGAGATAGATCAGCCATGATTGAATGGTTGAGTTGAATGGTTGATGGCCCGAATGGCCTAATTCTACTCCTATTCCTTATGACCTTATGACTCTCTGTACGGAGTTTATTCACTCTCCCTGTGACCACCGTTTAGAAAAACATAGAAAGTTATAGTGGTGTTAGATAGAGCTCTAGGGTATGGTGGAATCAAGGGATATGGGGGGGAAGGCAGGTACGGGTTATTGATTGGGGCGATCAGCCATGGTCACAATGAATGGCGGTGCTGGCTCGAAGGGCCGAATGGCCTCCTCCTGCACCTATTTTCTATGTTTCTATGTTTTTATGGTGTGGCACAGTGGCACAGCGGCAGAGTTGCGGCCTTCCAGCGCCAGAGACCCGGGTTCGATCCTGACTACGGGTGCTGTCTTTACGGAGTTTGTTCACTCTCCCTGTGACCGCGTGGATTTCCTAACGGGTGCTCCGGTTTCCTTGCACATTTCTGAGATGTACAGGTTTAGCTGGCCTGTGTAAATTGCCCCTAGTGTGTAGAATGTGAAATGGGGATACCGTAGAACTAGCGTGAACGGGTGATCCGTGGTCGGTGCGGACTCGGTGAGCTATCCATCCACCTGTCAAAATGTTCTGATGGTACCTGCCTCAACTAGCTCGTCCAGCAGCTCGTTCCAGCTCGTTTATCTTCAATAAGCGATGCCCTGATCCTTAAACAATGGCCCTAACTCTACATGTCACAGTCTCGCAGCATGGAAACAGACCCTTCAGCCCAACTCATCCATGTTGACCAAAATGCCCCATCTGAGCTACTAGTCCCATTTGCATGCATTTAGAAACAGAAAATTGGTGCAGGAGTAGGCCATTCGGCCCTTCGAGCTAGCAATGCCATTCAATACATTCAATGCAACGCAACTTCTCCCGCCCGTGTTGCGGGGTTGGAACGACCCTGAGCGGGGCCGTAAATCGCCCGGCGGGGCTTTAATGGCCGCGGGACATTCCAGCGCCCGCCGGGGGCTCCAACTTTGTGACCTTTGGGCCCGGAGCGAGGCCGTACGCCGCCCGGCGTGGCCTCAACGGCCGTGGGACTTAACATTGCCCGCCTGGGGCTTCAACATCGGGAGAAAAATGGTGCAGGGGAGAGAAAAGACTTTGCCTTCCATCACAGTGAGGAGGAGATTCACTGTGATGGATGTTTTTCTGTAAATTGAATTGTTTGTGTGTCGTGTAGGAATTGTTTTGTTTGTATGGCTGTGGAAACGGAGTTTCGTTTGAGCCTCTTTGAGGTTCAAGTGACAAGGAATCAAAATCAAAATCAAATACAAACATATAAGATTGTTAAGGGCTTGGACACGCTAGAGGCAGGAAACATGTTCCTGATGTTGGGGTAGTCCAGAACCAGGGGCCACAGTTTAAGAATAAGGAGTAAGCCATTTAGAACGGAGACGAGGAAACACTTTTTCTCACAGAGAGTGGAGAGTCTGTGGAATTCTCTGCCTCAGAGGGCGGTGGAGGCAGGTTCTCTGGATGCTTTCAAGAGAGAGCTAGATAGGGCTCTTAAAAATAGCGGAGTCAGGGGATATGGGGAGAAGGCAGGAACGGGGTACTGATTGGGGATGATCAGCCATGATCACATTGAATGGCGGTTCTGGCTCGAAGGGCAAAATGGCCTACTCCTGCACCTATTGTCTATTGTCTATTGTCTATTGTCTAATACGATCATGGCTGATCATCCAAAATCAGTGCCCCGTTCCTGCTTTCTCCCCACATCCCTTGATTCCCGTAGCTCTTAGAGCTAAATCTAACTCTCCCTTGAAAACATCCAGCGAATTGGCCTCCACTGCCTTCTGTATTTGCCCGTATCCCTCTAAACCTTTTCCAATCCACGTGATTGTCCAAGTGTAAGGCGGATAGATGGGTGGTTAGGTTTCCCTAAAAGCTGAAAGGAATGATTTGGCACAATACGAAGGATCTGCCACTTGAGATATCAGCGCGCCCGACATTTGGCGCAGATTGCGTTAGCCTCCTGAAAATTGAATGCTCTGCTCCGAATGATGCCAATTTTTCCCACCAAGCATCCGACAATGACGACCACACGGACTGGAAGGGCCTGTGGGGTTTGAAGAGCTGCCTGCCAGGTTAAAGTGGATGACGTGTGGGTGCATTGCAGCACATAGGCGTGGGGGGACTGGGATCCTCAATCATCAGTGAGTTTCAAAAATGAAAACCACCCGGTTAAGACTAATAGCTGTCAGCACATTAAGTGCACGCTGTAAAGATGTCTGTATACACGGGGCCATTAAAATAAAACACACTCTTTTTCATTTCCACAATGCTGTCTTGAGGCTTTCGTCTGCTGTACCAGGCAATGGGAACCTGCGCTGTCAATTAGTGTTTAAAGGCTACTTTTACTCCATTGAACCGTACGCCTGTCAGTCGCTAAACGCCTTTACATTCGGGTCTCTGAGTTAGAATCATTGGCAGAACGATCGGAGAGGGAGGCAGAGAGAATAAGTGAGTGTTACACTTAGTTGGTGGCTTGCATGAACAGAGATTGTTCCCAATGAGTTATGGCCAATTAAGTACTTTTTGAAGTGTAGTCATTGCTGTGCTGTGGGAAACTCAGTAAATAATTTGCGTACAGCAAGTGGCTACAAACAACAACATGGTAATCACCTTTCATGGCGATGATCGAGGCCTAAACGTTGGCCTGGTTTACCAGGGAAACATTCACCATTTCGACTTTAGAGATCCAACGTGGAAACAGCACGTGTGCGCGCCGACCAGCGATCACCGCGGTCCGCGGGCACTAGTCCCATTCTACACACTAGGGACAATTTGTAATTTATAGATGCCAATGAACCTACATACCTGCACGTCTTTGAAATGTGGGGGGAAACCGGAGCAGCCGGAGAAAAACCCACGCCGGTCACAGTGGGAATGTACAAACTCCGTATGGATAGCACCCGTAGTCAGGATCGAACCCGGGTCTCCAGCGCTGTAACTGGGCCAAATGCAGGCGTGTGGGACTAGTGTAGGTGGGGAATGTTGGCCGGAGTTAGGCCGATGGACCTGGTTCCACGCTGTATGACTCCATGAATATGAGATGGATCTTCTGGTTGTGAATGTATGCAACTCTACCTTAAAGAGCTGCAGAGGCTGAGCCACAGAGTACACGTTCAAAGCGGAAGACTGACAGCATTTTGGACGACAAAGGAATCTAGGATTAAGGGGATTAGACAGGAGAGTAGAGGTGAGGACAGGGCTAGAGAAGCCACGGTCTGATTGAGTGGTGAAGCAGTCTCGGCGTGTGTGGCCTTCCCCAGCCTCATGTTCTTGGTCATCTAGACGGGGGAATCTTCTGCGAATTATTTTTACCGCCTTTTGACAGATGACTTGGGCGGCACGGTGGCGCAGCGGTAGAGTTGCTGCCTTACAGCGCCAGAGACCTGGGTTCGATCCTGACTATGGGTGCAGTCTGTACGGAATTTGTACGTTCTCCCTGGGACCCACGTGGATTTTCTCCGGGTGCTCCGGTTTCCTCCCACATTCCAGAGAGGTACAGGTTTGTGTGTTAATTGGCTTCGGTAAAATGAGTGAAATGAGTGAAATGACCCTTCTCACCCTGGCCACAAACTCTTTGAATCACTTCCCTCTGGAAGGCGACTCCGGACTGTCAAAGCTGCCACAGCCAGACATCAAAACAGCTTTTTTCCACGAGTAGTAGCTCTACTCAATAACCAAAAATCTGTCGCCTCCTTTTGCTCTGATATTATATTTAATTCACATGTTTAATCAATAATGTTTTATTATTAATGTTTAATGTTTTATGTATCATTTCTAACTATCCCTGTATGTCATGTTGTCACTTGCGGGCGGAGCACCAAGGCAAATTCCTTGTATGTGAATACTTGGCCAATAAACTTATTCATTCATTTATTCATTCATTCATTCATTCATTCATTCATTCATTCGTTCATTAAATTGTCCTTGTGTGTAGGATAGTCTGGTGTACGGGGTGATCGCTGGTGGGCGCGAACTCGTTGGGCCGAAGGACTGTTTCCGTGCTGTATCTCCAAAAGTCTGAAGTTAAGACTATTGGAGATAAAGAGGTGAGTTAATTGATGTGAATGGGTGGACTCGGTGGGTCGAAGGCCCTGTTTCAATGCTTTGTCTTTCAATCAATGAAACGCCCTTTATGGTCGATGTTCGGAAGCCCACGTTCATGCTGTGTTGGTGAAAACCTGGAATCCCTCCCCCAGCAAAAGCAACTGATGCTGGGGCTCAATTGAAAGTGGCAAAGCTGTGGGGTGAGAGACTTTCATTAGGCTAGGACACTCAGGATTATGCCACTGAAGCGGAGAAGCACAATTACGATACTAATTAGCTGTGATCTACTCGAATGGTTCGCCAGAATTGAGGGCCCAAATGGCTAATTCCGTTTACTTGGCGTCTCCCGATGCTCCCAATGCTCGCACTCAAGCAGAGATCGTCTCTCGAAACCTTTCTATTTTCATTTCGACGTCTGGCTTTGAGAGAGAGAGAGGAGAGAGAGAGAGAGAGAGAGAGAGAGAGAGAGAGAGAGAGAGAGAGAGAGAGAGAGAGAGAGAGAGAGAGAGAGAGAGAGAGAGAGAGGGGGAGAGAGGGAGGGCGCAACAAATCCAATTGGATCATTATCCTTCCATTCTGGGCCACATTTTCATGGTTCACTGGTTGGTTCAATTCCCAGCAAAAGCTTTTTCAAATCAAATTTGCAAATAACGCAATGCCACCAACCAGGCAGGGAAATGATGGGACTTATTTTCAGCCCGTCTCCACAGCTAATGGATTGTGAAGTCATTTTGCAAGTTTATATGCGTTCCGGGATATCAACAAAAAACAGGAGTCATCCTCTAATAAACATCAATGTAGGAAGCAGAATGTAATAAATAAATTGAGTTCATGTGTGTGGGACTCTGTATGGGAATCGTGCTAAACGCTCCTCAGAACACACGGCGGGTGGCGCAGCGGTAGAGTTGCTGCTACAGCTCCAGAGACCTGGGTTCGATCCTGGCTACCGGCGCTTGTCTGTGCAGACTTTGCACGTTCTCCCCGTGACCTGCGTGGTTTTTCTCCAGGTGCTCTGGTTTCCTCCCACACTCCAAAGACGTACAGGCTTGTCGGTAGATTGGCTTGGTGTAAATGTAAAATTGTCCCGAGTGTGTGTATGGCGTTAGTGTGTGGGCCGAAGGGCCTGTTTCTGCACTGTATCTCTAAACTAAACTAAATTGGCCTTTATAACAAGAGGAATCGAATATAGGAGCAAAGAGGTCCTTCTGCAGTTGTACAGAGCCCTAATGAGACCACACCTGGAGTATTGTGTGCCGTTTTGTTCCCCTAATTTGAGGAAGACATTCTTGCTATTGAGGGAGTGCAGCGTAGGTTTACAAGGTTAATTCCCGGGATGGCAGGACTGTCATATGCTGAGAGAATGGAGCAGCTGGGCTTGAACACTCTGGGAGTTTAGAAGGATGAGAGGGAATCTCATTGAAACATATAAGATTGTTAAGGGCTTGGACACACAACAGGCAGGAAACATGTTCCCGATGTTGGGGGAGTCCAGAACCAGGGGCCACAGTTTAAGAATAAGGAGTAAGCCATTCAGAACGGAGACGAGGAAACACTTTTTCTCACAGAGAGTGGTGAGTCTGTGGAATTCTCTGCCTCAGAGGGCAGTGGAGGCAGGTTCTCTGGATGCTTTCAAGAGAGAGCTAGATAGGGCTCTTAAAAATAGCGGAGTCAGGGGATATGGGGAGAAGGCAGGAACGGGGTACTGATTGGGGATGATCAGCCATGATCACATTGAATGGCGGTGCTGGTTCGAAGGGCCAAATGGCCTACTCCTGCACCTATTGTCTATTGTCTATTGTCTAAACTAAAGTAAACTAAACTAAACTAAACTAGACTAAATTAAGAGGTCAACACAACCTTGATGACCTCTGACTGTGCTACAATATTTTGTAGTGTTAGTTAGGTAGTTAGTTAGTTAGGTAATTTATTGTACATTGGCAGAGATACTAGCCACTGTCTGTTTCCACCACAATGGGCATACCAGCAGCAGAGCGCTTACCACCAGCTGCTGATGAACATTGGCTGGATTGGAGATGTCTCAACCGACTGCGAACCGGGGTCGGCCGGTCAAGGGTGACAATACACAAATAGGGCCGCATCGAAGGTACAACAACCTGTGACTGTGGCACACAGACCCAGACAATGCAACACCGACTGCGATGCCCGTTGCTGGATAATCCATGTACTACTGCAGACCTCACACTCCAATAGCGCTACGATGTGTACAGCAGCGGCAAGCCACTACATAGCATAGGGACATGAAAGAAGAAGAAGGCAGAGATACAGTGAGATGTGTGTTTCTGCATGCTATCCTGTCTAATCATACTACTAATAATAATAATGGATGGGATTTATATAGCGCCTTTCTAATACTCAAGGCGCTTTACATTGCATTATTCATTCACTCCTCAGTCACACTCGGTGGTGGTGGTGAGCTACTTCTGTAGCCACAGCTGCCCTGGGGCAGACTGACGGAAGCGTGGCTGCTAATTTGCGCCTACGGCCCCTCCGACCACCACCAATCACTCACACACATTCACACACATTCACACGCAGGCAAAGGTGGGTGAAGTGTCTTGCCCAAGGACACAACGACAGTATGCACTCCAAGCGGGATTCGAACCGGCTACCTTCCGGTTGCCAGCCGAACACTTAGCCCATTGCGCCATCTGTCGTCATACTGCGCAAGAGTGCAACGGAAACTCATCTGGGACGGCACGCAGAGAGTCGCCATGTTTTGGCACCATGTTGCAACTTCCGAATCTCTGATCGGTTGGAGAGTCGGAACCTTTTTCCCAGGGTGGAAATGTCAATGACTAGAGGGTATATTAAGGTGAGAGGGGCAAAGTTTATAGGAGATATGCGGGCAAGTATTTTAGGAAAGAGGGTGGTGGGTGCCTGGAACGTGCTGCCAGGAGTGGTGGTGGAGGCAGATAAGATAGTGGATATGCTGGGAATGGAGAGGTATGGATCATGTACAGGGAGATGAGATTAGTTTAGTTTGGCATTGTGTATGGCACACAAACATTGTGGGAGGAAGGGCCTGTCCCTTTGCAGATCCAACATCGACACTGGCCTTTTTGGCCCACCGAGTCCGCGCTGACCAACAAGCACCCGAACAATAGCTCCCCCCTCCTACACATTCGGGGCAATTTACCCAAGCCAATTGACCCAGAAACCTGTATGTCTCTGGAGTGTGGGAGGGAACCTGAGCCACCCGGAGAAAACCCACGAGGTCACGGGGAGAAAGTACAAACTCCGTACAGACAAGCACCCGTGGTCGGGATCGAACCCGGGTCCCTGGCGCTGTAAGGCAGCAACTCTACCGCTGCGCCACCCTGCCGCTCCACTGTAATCTTTCTATGTTTTTTTTCTAAATGGCGCCTTCAGAACTGGGGAAAGAAGAATGTTGCTTTATCGTCCAAGTCGAAAAACGGAATTTCTGGCTGTGTGTAACACTTCTGCACAAGCATCAGGCCGTTCGAAGTCAAAGCGGGGCTTCAGTCCAAAGCATTCTACGACAGCAGGAGGCATTCTGTCAACAGAGCTAATGCAATACAGAGATAATAGATATTCAAGAGTCTAAATAGAAAGCTGTAATTCCTGCCCCCTTACAAAACCACACCATGCCAAATAAATCAGTGCAGCAGCTATGAGGGAGGATCTCTCTGGTTCAGGGAGATTATTTATTTCGGGATATTTCTGCACGATATCTCTCCTCTTTCCACGGGTAGATATTGCCGTTGCCTCATAGCTCCAGGGTCCTGGGTTCAAAGCTGACTCTAGGCACTGTCTGTGTGGAGTTTGCAGGCTGATTGTGTTGTTTATTTAGTTTAGGTTAGAGATACAGCGCAGAAACAGGCCCTTCGGCCCACTGACTCCGCGCCGACCAGCGATCCCCGCACACTAGCACTACCCTGCACACACTAGGGACAATTTACAACTTTACCGAAGCCAATTAACCTACAAACCTGCAGGTCTTTGGATTGTGGCAGGAAACCGGAGCACCCGGAGAAAACCCACGCAGTCACAGGGAGAACGTACAAACTCAGTATAGACAGCACCCGTAGTCAGGATTGAACCCAGGTTTCTGGTGCTGTGAGGCAGCAACTACCATTGTACCGCCGTGCCGCCCTTTTGATCCTAACCGTAGGTACTGTCTGTGTGGAGTTTGAACGTTCTCGCTGTGACCATGTGGGTTTTCCTATCCGGGTGAAAACCCACACGGTCACAGGGAGAACGTGCAGACTCCACTTTTACTTTGGTTTCCACCAATATCCCAAAAGACGTGCACATTTGGAAGCTATTTGGCCTCTGTATATTGTCCCTTGAGAAAGGAGTGGATGAGAAAGTGGGGTAACATAGAACTAGTGCGAATGGGTGATCGAACGTCAGCGTGGACTAGGTGGGCTGAAGTGTCTGTTTCCATGCTGTATCTTTCAATCAATTCAATCAAAAACGTGGCAAAAAAATCATCTTTACTCTCAAGCCTTTCTTAACGTCCTCTGAGTGAGGGCTATATGTATGTATTTATGTATGTACTTAATCTATGAACCACTGTTGTTTAACGTTAGTACCTCCACCAATGTAAAGCACCGGTCAACGAGAGTTGTTTTTTAAATGTGCTATAGAAATAAAAGTGACTTGACTTGAAAAAGCATCAGGCGTGTTGATGAGCATATGCTACAAAGCTCCGCTCGAAGGGTTTCGGCCCGAAACGTTGCCTATTTCCTTCGCTCCATAGATGCTGCTGCACCCGCTGAGTTTCTCCAGCTTTTTTGTGTACCTGTGAGAATAGACATGATGGGCCAAATGGCGTCTTTAGTTTAGTTTAGGGATACAGCGCGGAAACAGGCCTCTTGGCCCACCGAGTCTGCACCGACCAGCGATCCCAGCACATCAACACTACCCTAGGGACAATTTACACATATACCAAGCCAATTAACCTACAAACCTAAACGTCTTTGGCGTGTGGGAGGAAACCGAAGCACCCGGAGAAATCCCACGCAGGTCACGGGGAGAAGGCACAAACTATGTAGAGGCAGCTCCCGTAGTCAGGATCTAACCCGGGTCTCTGGCGCTGCAAGCGCTGTAAGGCAGCAACCCTGGCACTGCAAGCGCTGTAAGGCAGCAACCCTGGCGCTGCAAGCGCTGTAAGGCAGCAACCCTGGCGCTGCAAGCGCTGTAAGGCAGCAACCCTGGTGCTGCAAGCGCTGTAAGGCAGCTGCACCACAATGCCGCATCTTGTGTTGTAACTAAGGAGAACTGAAATAGAGATGAGCATAACAAATGGGCGATACATTTGCAAATGCTTCTTGCCGAAAGACAACTTTTGCTGCCAATATATTTGAAGTAATTAAGTTATAATATCCCATCACACCATTACGCCAACAGTAAGAATTACTTGAACTCAGTGTTATGTCGAAGCATGATGTTAGAGAAAACAGTCCAGATCGGTAAATTGTGTTTCATTGTGACTTTTCAGACAGCTCCCCAGGCAAGAAGAAACTGTGTGGGTGAAAGAACAAAGAGATCTTGGGATAAAAGGAGCAAATTATTATAAAGAGCATCACAGCCCTGTGAAGATGTGCAATATCCCAATCAAACAGAAGGGTTTATTTAGAACCAGTCTGGTGTATCTTGACCTGCTGAGTTACTCCACAGATAGACACAAAAATGCTGGAGGAACTCAGCGGGACAGGCAGCATCCCTGGAGAGAAGGGATGGGTGACGTTTCAGGTCGAGACCCTTCTTCAGACTGGTTAGGAATAAGGGAAACGAGAGATTTAGACGATGACGTAGAGAGATAGAGAAGAATGAATGATAGATATGCAAAAAAGCAACGCTGATAATGGAAACAGGCCAATGCTCGCTGTTTGTAGGGTGAAAATGAGAAGCTGGTGCGAATTAGGTGGGGGCGGGATGGAGAGAGAGAGAGAGAGAGAGAGAGAGAGAATGCCGGGGTTATTCGGCATCCTCGGCAAATCTGAGGAAAGATATTATAGCCATAGAGGGAGTGCAGAGAAGGTTCACCAGACTGATTCCTGGGATGTCAGGACTTTCATATGAAGAAAGACTGGATCGACTTGGCTTATACTCGCTAGAATTTAGGAGATTGAGAGGGGATCTTATGGAAACGTACAAAATTCTTATGAGGTTGGACAGGCTAGATGCAGGAAGATTGTTCCCGATGTTGGGGAAGTCCAGGACAAGGGGTCACAGCTTAAGGATAAGGGGGAAATC
>CM075981.1:10450828-10535593 GCA_038087875.1 Malacoraja senta | reverse complement strand
AAAAGAGATGAGGCTCAAGGAAAATGTAGAATAGATTATTGTTAGCCAGGAGAAGGTGACAACGAAGCATACAGAGCTAACATTTAATTAGGGAAACAGTCAGACTGGTCAGGGTTTCGGCCCGAAACGTTGCCTATTTCCTTTGCTCCATCGATGCTGCTGCACCCGCTGAGTTTCTCCAGCACTTTTGTGTACCTGGTCAGAGATTAGAAGGACATGGGGCAAACGTAGACAGGTGAGGCTAGCGTAGATGAGGAATGTTGGTCGGCATGGGCAATTTGGTCCGAAGGGCCCGTTTCCATGCTGTGTGACTCTATGTCTTTAAGAATCAGAAATAGCTACAGGTACCTTAACTGTCCGATATTAGCAACCCGAGGTTCAGGACCCTGGACAGCGACCTTAATCAACGTGCAGCACCGGGCTAAGTTATGTTGTAAAATCTGTATTGCAGTTGTCACTAGTCTTCAATTAAATCGCAAGGTCATTAGCCTGAGAAGTCTACAGAGCATTTACATTATTTTTCTTTGTGCGAGACATTAGATATCGGTGACACATTTATCAGCTTATGTGGACAATCCATCGCTTTCTCAAACCAAATCGGTCATTAATTACAAGCCAACCTCGCTGTACACAAAGGGCCATAAGAAGAATATAGATTGTACAACCTGCTTCCCCGATACTCCCACTTGACGCATAAGAGATAGGAGCAGAGTTAGGCCATTCGGGCCATCAAGTCTACTCCGCCATTCAATTGTGGCTGATCTATCTCTCCCTCTTAACCCCATTCTCCTGCCTTCTCCCCATAACCTCTGACACCCGTATAAGATACAGCAGTTGGATTAAGATCAATATATGTTTTAGTTGGCGAACCTGTTGCTTCGCCTGTGCTGGATGGGCAGAGAAATCACGCGAAGGATGTCAACGGGAATTCAGTGCAGTGAGAGTTTAAATCTATCACTTTTAACTCGTTCACATTTCTTCCCCAATCCTCGCTCTCTCGTCCTTCGATAAAGTGAACTTTCAGACCTCCTGCTTGGCAAAGATTTATGCTTGGTCCTACCTTTTAAGCCTCAGAGATACAAGAACTATTATTAGTGTCTGGTGGAGCTTAGAAAATAAGAGTCTATTCCTCAAATCCAAGTCCAAAACGTCCAGGCAAATCACCACAATTGAAGCATTTTTTCCTCACACGCAATCTGGATCCCAGGTAATAAACAGTCACGTTTTCCTTTGTGCTTTCAACAGTTTACGTGATCAAATAAAAGTGGGTTTTTTTCTCCAAATAAAAGCGTTTATCACTCTATTCATGAACCAACATTTCTGGAGAGTTTGAATAACTTCCCTGTAAAAATTCAAAGAGCACAATTTGCTTTACCAAGTTCCAGAAGAACTTTCTCAGGCACCTGTTGCGTGAGCAGAGACGCAGAACACGAGAGAACAGATAGCCAGTGTTCGAAAGTATATATTTAACACGCACACAAAAAAAAGGCAAAATGGAAACAGGATATATTAAAACAAAGTTTGGGTCTTACCCGAGAGTTGTCATGGTGACAATCGTGTACCAAAAAGAGGCGGGGATGCTGGTAAACTTGCTGTGCGTCGACCCTTTCTCGGCGTAGAACATCACGGTGGCAAAGATAATGATGGCCATGGTGAGGGAAAACAGAAGGAATCCCAGTTCGGAGGCGCAACTCTTCAGGGTGTACCCGAGGATCCTCAGGCCTTGGGAGTGGCGAGAGAACTTGAAAATGCGGAAGACCCGGAAGACACGGAGGGTGACGAAGGCGCCGCTCACGTCCTCGTTGTTGGTCATCACCAGGCCAATGTAATAAGGCATGATGGCCACGACGTCGATGATGCTCATCACGCTCCTCATGAAGCGGTAGCGGCTGGGGGCCGCGAAGAGCCGGAGCAGGTACTCCACCGTGAAGATCATCACGCACGCCGTGTCCAAGCAGAAGAAGGCCACCCCGTACTGCTCGCCGCACGGCAGGTCTTTCACCTCGCTCGGGCCCATGCCGCAAGGGACGGTCTCCACCACGTTGGTGATGACCGACACCGCGATGAAGAAGCCAGTGACATAGTAAAAGACTAAGGCCAACGTGCTGGTGTGCGGGTTCTCAAAGGCTCTCCACATAGTCTGGCGGGGGGTGCGGGACGGGAGGTTGCCCTCCGCCTTGTTCTCGGTGTCGCTGTCGTCCATCAGCCTTTCCGCGTTCTCCCTCTTCCTGTCCTTGTACTCTTCGTAGCAGCAGTCCCCCACGATCTCGGGGATGATGCCGAAGAAAGCCAGCTCCTCGTCGTAGGCGGAGATGCACTCGTGTCGCGGGTAGTGCAGCTTGCCCGTCCTGTAAAAATTCAACACGTTCCTGAAGATGTCAGGGTCCCGGTCAAAGAAATACTCGTTGCTTTCTTCGTGGAAGAAGAAGTCCTTCTCGCTGCTGCCCAGGAGCGTGTCCGGGAAGCGCTCCAAGGTGCTCTTCCACGTTTGGAAACGCCGGCCGCTCACGTTGACGACCAGGAGCTCGTCCTGTTTCTTGTTCTTTTCGCCCGGGGCGAGGGGCATGGGGCAATTGGCGACAGGCATCCATCCTATGGCAGCGGCCCGGGCGAATGGTAGCCAGGCCGCTACGCCGGCCGCCATGGTGACACCCAACTGAGTGGAAGGCGACAAAGCGGCTCCAGTTAAAGCCGACCTCTGGGGCGATCAGGCAACATCTAGGAACAGAAAGCCACAGAAAGCCCAAAAGGAAAGAAGAAAAAAAAAAACACCATGTATAGGAAGGGACAGCAGACGCCGGGTTTACACCGAAGATAGAAGACAAAACCCTACACACACTGGGGACAATTTACAATCTTTGCCCAAGCCAATCAACCTACAAACCTCCGCGTCTTTGGAGTGGAGAAGGATACAAAATGCTGGAGCAAACTGAGCGGGACAGGCAGCATCTCTGGATAGAAGGAATGGGTGGCGTTTCGGGTCGAGTCCCTTCTTCAGCTGAGAGTCGGGGGAGAGGGAGACACAGAGATAGAAGAGATAAGAACATTATCCATGATCTTGGTCTGACTGTCGCCCTGGTTAAATTATATATCTGTATGCTCCGTTGTCACCTTCTCTCAGCTAACAATTCAACATTTTCCTTCACCCTCTTCTCCCTTGATGTCTCGTTTTCACCTTCCTGGACTTCTGTGACTCTCAGTCTGAAGAAAAGTCTCGACCCGAAACGTCACCCATTCCTTCTCTTCAGAGATGCTGTCCATCCCGCTGAATTACACCGGCATTTTGTGTCAACCAAATGAAAAAACACTCCCCTTCTCGAAAATCACTCTTCGTCAATCCCGGCTCGACAAAGTTATCACTCGGTCACTGCCAATTTTTACCCCACATGACAAATGTTCATGCAGTCAAGATACAACTGCACAACACTGCGAACAACTCAGCTAATACACGCTGACTTGAACTTGAGATTCACATCGAACCAGAGGTAGAGTCACGCGGCGTGGAAACAGGCCCTTCGGCCCAACTTGCCCACACCGACCGACATGTTCCATCTACACTAGTCCTACCTCCCTGCGTGTGGCCCATAGTCCTCTGGACCTGTCCCACCCATGTACCTGTCTACTTGTTTCTTAAACGTTGCGATAGTCCCAGCCTCAACTATCACCTATGGTAGGGTAGACAAAAGTGCTGGAGAAACTCAGCGGGTGCAGCAGCATCCATGGAGCGAATGAAATAGGCAACGTTTCGGGCCGAAACCCTGAAGGAAATAGGCAACGTTTCGGGACGAAACCCGGAAGGGTTTCGGGCCGAAACGTTGCCTATTTCCTTCGCTCCATAGATGCTGCTGCACCCGCTGAGTTTCTCCAGCACTTTTGTCTACCTTCGATTTTCCAGCATCTGCAGTTCCTTCTTAAACACTGATCACCATTCGTTCCATCCATCCGCCACCTTTGTGTGAAAAAAGTTACCCCTCATATTTCGATGAAATCTTTCCCCCCCCCCCCCTTCACCTTAAACCCACGTCCCGTGCGTCTGTCTACCCGATCTAATCCTCCCGTGATTTTATACACTACCTCTCACGGTTTATACATTCCAAGCAGATTCCAAATTAATTCAATACTCTCCACGGTTATTAAAAAATAAAAAAAATAAACTAAGTCATGCACCGGACATTTTAAGATAACACTCTCTGTTTCCCAACTCACTCATGTCCCATTGTTGCCCTCCGACGACGTTACTCGCTCCGTGAAGGACATGCATCTTGCGAAGGGAAATCGAAGGAGACTCCGATGGGAGACGAACCGCGCGAGAGGACACTAAATTTAACCCACCCTCCCCCGCCAGAAAATATATTAAGCTGCCCAAGGACACATGTATAGAAACAAAGAACTGCAGATGCTGGTTTGTACCAAAGATAGACACAAAGTTGAACACCTTTCCTTCATTTGTTATTTCCCACCTTTTCATATCTCTCGTGTCCCTCTCCCCTGACTCTCACAGTCTGAAGAAGGGTCCCGACCCGGAACGTCACCTGTTCCTTAGCTCCGGAGATGCTGCCCGACCCGCTGGGTTGCTCCAGCTTTCTCTGTGTCTATCCTCGTTGCGAACCAGCGAACCTGCAGTCCCCCCACCCCCCCCCCCCTTACACACGATGTGCACGTTGTATCTAGCTTACATACAAAGACAGAACTCGGAGACCGAGTAATAGCCTACAAGAACAAAATCTAAGCAGGGAACTTCGGAGGAGAGCGTGTTGGGGTTTTGACATGGACAAGACGCCACCCGGACAGAGCTTACCTTGGGAGGGAAGGAAGGCAGGAGACTCCGAGTTTCAGTGACAATGCCAATTTTGGTCGGACTTCCGACGGGCAAGGAAACCGTTGGCAAAGAAAACCCCCAAAACTCTTGAAACGGAAAGGTAAATCCCGCAGAAGCGACGAAGGCAGCGCAGCCAGTAGAGCGGCAAGTGATGCAAACTGGAGTTAGAGTTCAGCAGCACAGACCGTGATTCTGTCTTATTGTTCTTTCTATTTCCCCCGTCACATATCGCTTCCCAACCCCCCTCACTCCGCCCGCCGACACAAACATCAGGCTCCCGTCTTCTTACGATTTCTGGATGTTTGACTTCTTGGCTCTCTCCCTCTCTCCCTCTCTCCCTCTCTCCCTCTCTCCCTCGCTCTCTCCCTCCCTCGCTCGCTCGCTAACCCTTCTCTACTTTAAATGGCACGGACGCGATAGGCGGGTCAGCGTTAGTGATGGCATGTCTAGTCTGGGATGATAGGCAGTGGCTTTGACCGTGCCTCTGTGCCGCTGTACCCATCCCGCCTGGACACCCCTTACTGATAGAGGGAGGGGGGGGGAGGTAGAGGGTGTGGGTGGGGGCGAGAAAGACAGGTGGTGAGAGAGATAGAGAGAGAAAGAGAGATGGGCAGAGGTAAAGCGGCAAAGAGGCGTGAGGCACATAGATAAAGGCTCATTCCTTGTGCCTCATCCCCTTTGATGTCTCGTTTTCACATCTTACCCTTCCTTATCCCTGTGTGTGTGTGCGTGTGTGTGTGTGTGTGTGTGTGTGTGCGTGTGTGTGTGTGTGTGTGTGTGTGTGTGTGTGTGTGTGTGTGTGTGTGTGTGTGTGTGTGTGTGTGTCTCTCTCTCTCTCTCTCTCTCTCCTGAGTCTAAAGGAGGGTCTCGGCTGAAACGCCACCAATTCCCTTCTCTCCAGACACGCTGCCTGTCCCGCTGAGTTACTCCAGCTTTTTATGACAATCGAAGGGCTCAACCTGTTAGCTGGAAGTGTACGCGAGGAGTGGGGGGTTAGTTTCTATTTACAGGCGCCGTGGCACCGTTATTTTCCATCGACCCAAACCATTCCTCTACGCAATAGGCACCATTCAGTAAACACCACTCAACGATTATAAAGAGATGTGTTCCCGCGGCCGCAGAGGCGGGTAGGTTCTCGGGAGCGGGCGGCGGTAAACTCACCTTCCTTTGCAGGACCTTGGACAGCGACGGCGCTGAAATGTCTCCTCTGAATCGGACGAAGATCGCCGTTCCTTTTCAACGTTGGCTTTGCAGTCCGGCTTCAGTTTAGTTTATTGTCACGTGTACCGAGGTACAGTGAAAAGCTTTTTGTTGTTGGTGTTGCCCGCTGACCAGCCAGCGGAAAGACAACACACGGTTACAATCCAGCCCTTTACAGCGTACAGATAGATTCACGAGAAGGGAATAACCGCTCAGTGCAAGGTAAAGCCAGCAAAGTCCCATCAAGGATAGTCCCGAGTGTGATCGAAGAGGTAGATAATAGTTCAGCACTGCTCTCTGCTTGTGGTAGGGATGATACGGTATTGATTGTAAAATTACCGGGGGGGGGGGGGGGGTTGTATTCTGACTCACCTGTACTCTCACCACCAGTGTCAGAAATAGGCGATTGCTTCTAAATGACAGACAAATGTTGATAAGGGTCTCACACTTTGTATAAAACATTTATAAATGCTATGAAAAGTCCTTGAATAAATGCATGCAATGCCTAAGTCACTCCTTACTAATGTCAGCGGTGCCCTCTACAGTCCTAATAAACCAGAATTAATTATATTTTGAACGTCTTTCCTGGGCTGTGTGAGTGCAGCACATTCACTGGTTATTTTACACCGCTCGATTTACCTCCGGAGTTAGACGGTAAATCGTTCCATTGATTTCTCGGCGTTTGTTACTCGTTTATGAGCAGAGATATATAGATTGTTGATTGGTGCGGGTGTCGGGGGTTTACCGGGAGAAGGCTGGAGAGAGGGGTTAGGAGGGAGAGATAGATCAGCCACGATTGAATGGCGGGTTAGGCTAGATGGGCCGAGCTGCCTAATTCTGCTCCTATAAACTTATGATCTTAGGGCCTTGTTTGCGGAGTTGTCATGAGCAGAAAACTATCTCTTGCCCCAAAGAGAACGGTGCTTGCAATCCATCAGTACACAATCAAGAGAGGAGGAGAAGGGGCTGAAGAAGGGTCTCGACCCGGAAAAGTCACCCATTCCTTCGCTCCATAGATGCTGCCTCACCCGCTGAGTTTCTCAGCATTTTTTTTGTCTACCTACAACCAAGAGAGAGTTGGATTTAGATCATAGGGCCAAGGGAATCAAGGGATATGGGGCAAAAGCAGGAATGGGGTACTGATTCTGGATGATCAGCCATGATCATGTTGAATGGCGGTGCTGGCTCGAAGGGCCAAATGGCTAGTCTTGAAACCTAATTTTAATGCTTCTATGTTTCTAATCCGTCCTGGAGTTTTGTTATCTGAGAAAGTCTCAACGCAGTTGAACTAATGATTTCAGACACCCCCCCCCTCACCCCCCCCCCCCCCCCGTTTGCTGTGATTTTTTAATATGTGTTTTAATCTTACGTCCAGGGGAATCATCACATACTTCAGCGGAAAACGAAATCTAGGACAAGAAAGGTACACAGTTTTTTAATAATATTATCTAAAACGTGTGAAAATTGCCATTCTAAATTAAGAAATAGGCAAGAGAAAATACTCAAAGTTACTCAATGGCTCAGGAGCATCTCTGGAGAACATGGATAGGTGATGTTTCATGTTAGGGACCCTTCTTCAGACCCGCAGCGTCACCTATCCACGTTCCTCAGATATGCTGCCTGAGCCGCCGAGTTCCTCCAGCACTTTGTGTTTTTTTTCTTGTAAACCAGCATCCAGTAACCCCCCCCCCAATCCCTCCCGTCCCTACTTTCAGTCTGAAGAAGGGTCCCGACCTGCAACACCTGACCCGCCGAGTTTACTCCAGCAATTTGTGTCTGTCTTTGAAATAAACCAGCACCTGCAGTTCTTTGTTTCCAAAACTCTTGCTGAGTTTAAATGATATTGCTTGAATATTGTAGAAGCAACGTGAAAGGAATATTGTAGAATCAGTGATCTGTACTTTGAAAATTCTTTATATTGTACGCGCATTTTGAGTTGATTATATTACGTTGCAAAGGATAAATTGTGCGCGGTAACTTAGACAAAGCCAGATGGCGCAGTTTGCATTTGTATAGCCGTCGAGTTTAACTCTGTCCATAACTCCTTTAAGTAATTGTCAATCCGTGCCGCGCGTGGATGAGCAAGATTTAGTTTCGAGATACAGCGCGGAAACAGGCCCTTCAGCCCACTGAGTCCGCGCCGCAGCGATCACCGCACACTAATACTATCCAACACACACTGGGGATAATATACAATCTTTGTCCAAGCCAATTAACCTGCAAACCTGCACGTCTTTGGAGAGTGGGAGGAAACCGGAGCACCCGAAGAAAACCCACGCGGTCACAGGGAGAACGCACAAACTCAGGGGCGGGCCATTTAGAACGGAGATGAGGAAAAACTTTTTCACCCAGAGGGTTGTGAATCTGTGGAATTCTCTGCCTCCGAAGGCAGTGGAGACCAATTCTCTGGATGCTTTCAAGAGCGAGTTAGATAGAGCTCTTAAAGATAGCGGATTCAAGGGATATGGGGAGAAGGCAGGAACGGGGTACTGATTGTGGGTGATCAGCCATGATCACAGTGAATGGTGGTGCTGGCTCGAAGGGCTGAATCGCCTACTCCTGCACCAATTATCTATTGTCTATTGTCTATTGTCTATTGTCTACCCCTAAAGACAGCACCGGTAGTCAGGATCGAACCTGGGTCTCTGGTACTGTAAGGCAGCAACTCAACCAACGCATCACCGTGCATTGTGATCCAGCGATATGCTCCGCTCCCCACCCCCCCTCCCCCCCCCCCTTCCCCCCCTTCCCCTGTTCATTAAATGTCGCCTAACTCATTAGCAAACAATTCCCTACAAATGCGATTGCAAACCAATTGCAAATTAATAGAAGGACGATTTGGTATTGTCAGGCGGAGAGGGAATATACTACAGACAAAAGGCGGTCAAAGTTAATAACTCATATAGAACACAAATTGCATTTTCGAAGCAAAACAAGGCTCCAGAGAGAAGGATGTCCAACAACCCAACGAGGGATGGTCTTCGGTTTTAATTTCACTGAACAAATGAAATTTCAGTCAAGGTTGTCTTAATAAAACAATTATCTGACCTGCTAATGAGTAAAACGGAACTGGGATCATTTATTGTAGGCTGCAAGGAGCCATGGATGTTTGAATTTACTGCAATTCATTAGTGCTAAACTTCTCCCTTTTACATATCTCTAAACATAATATTATTCACATTAACTGCCAGTACTGGTGTAACATTCACTTTAATTATAAAGTTAAATCTAAACAATGAACGATTGTTTAGGTTGGAGATACAGCGCGGAAACAGGCCCTTCGGCCCACCGAGTCCACTTGGACCAGCGATCACCTCGTATACCAGCACTATCCTACACACACTAGGGACAATTTACGTCTTGTTTTCCCCGAAGCAAATTAACCTACAAACCTGCACGTCTTTGGAGTGTGGCATGAAACCGGAGCACCCGGGGAAAACCCACGCGGTCACGGGGAGAACGTACAAATTCCATACAAACAGTACCCGTGTTCAGGATTGAACACCGGTCTCTGGCGCTGTAAGGCAGAAACTCTACCGCTGCGCCCTGTATTTGTATTTGAGTCTATTGGGTGGGCAGGGGTCTGTATTTTGTGCAGAATTTGTTCATGGTTTTTCTTATTGGCGAGAGCGCTGGCAAATTTCTGTAGATAAAACAATGGCGTTGAAGGGAAGGCTTTGAAGGCAAGGGATTTAACGGAGAGGTTTCTTTGAATAGGGTAGGATTATTCCTGAAGGATACACCAGTAATTTATAAGACTCGGCCCAGGTGCTACATTGCCTGTGTGACAGGTAACCCTGGACAGTCACTGCCCTGAACAGATCTCAGTGAAACACCTCGCCCTCTGCCTTCTCATGGAGTCTTACAATGTGGAAACAGGCCCCTCGGCCCCACTTGTCCACAACTGGTTTTGTAAACTAATAAAGCCAGGCTCCCGTCCCAGGGCAGCTTGAACAAACAACTTATGTCTGCTGGTCACCATTCACTGTTCACTGTTCACGGCCAACCAGGTGGGATGGGGAATGGACAGGAGGAAGAGACATGAAGATGGGTAAAAGAAGGAGGCAGGAGAAGATGGAAGAAGAGAAAAAGGAGTGGGGAGAAGGGGATAGGAGAGAAAGAAGGCGAGGGGAAGGGTGCATGAAGGAAAGGAGAGAGGTGGATGAGGGGATTAGGAGAGAAGGGAAGGGGATAGGAGAGAGGGGAGAGGGAGGGGGGTGGGGTATGAAGGAAAAGAGGGGGAGGAGAAAAGGAAGAGGGGGGATTAGAAGAAGGAAAGTGAGGGGGAAGTTAGATTTAGCTCTTAGGGATAAAGGAATAAAGGGATATGGGGAGAAAGCAGGAACAGGGTACGGATTTTAGATGATCAGCCATGATCATATTGAATGGCGGTGCTGACTCGAAAGGCCGAATGGCCTACTCCTGCGCCTATTTTTCCCCCTATGTTTCTAAGACGGGGAAGGGGAGAGGAGGAGGCAGGGAAGAAGAGAGAGGATGAATGAAGTGAGTGGGGCAAGAGGAGAGGGGAGGGAAGGGGTATGTAGGAAGCGGAGTGGTGCAGGACAGAGTTGGAGGTGGGACGGACAGGAGGAAGGTAGAGGGGGATTGGGGGGGGGCAACGTGAAAATTGAGGAAACAAAGAGGAGGTTTCGGCGAGGAGAAAGGAAAAGGGACGAGGAATAAAGTGGGAGTGTGCAGAGGAGAATGCAACAATGTGGAGGGGGGAAATGGTGGCGGCGTGGGATGGAGGGGTTGGGAAGCTACTGAATTTCACGGCGATATGGATCTATCGGTTCAGTGTGGTCAGTCATGAGATTAAATGCAAATCCCAATTAACTACAGAAGTTGCACATCTTTAAAAAAATGCAAGAATCACTCATCAGGTCATGCATCCGTCAAAAGGGAAAAAACACTTCTGATGAAGGTCCCCTAACCTGAAACGTTGACAGTTTGCTCTTCCTTCAGATGTCAACTGAGTTTCCTGCATTTTATATTTCAGGGTGTAGATGAAATAAAGTTAAACATCGCTGCCAGACAGGGGGCAGGTTCAAAGGGGAATTTATTACGCTGCTAGAGGGTGCAAAGAGTGGTTCGTGGAGATCCAATACTAGAACAGTCGTAGTTGATCATAATAACAAATAATTTGGACTGAGACTGGAAAGGAGATATCAAATTCCTTCCCCTCCTGCAAATTCACTTCCTCTGGCTTCACAATCTGCAACTCTTCAAACCTGTCTAACTCCTTCTCTTCTTCTCACTGGCCTTTCTTCCAACCACCTGTCTTTCCAACTCACCCCATTGCCTATGTCAATATATTACCTACCATCGCTGGAGAAAAGGAATACATGAGATTTCAGAAGAAGGGTCTCGACCCGAAACATCACCTATTCATAGAAACATAGAAACATAGAAACATAGAAACATAGAAACATAGAAAATAGGTGCAGGAGGATGCCATTCGGCCCTTAGAGCCAGCACCACCATTCATTGTGATCATGGCTGATCATCCCCTATCAATAACCCGTGCCTGCCTTCTCCCCATATCCCTTGATTCCACTAACCCCTAGAGCTCTATCTAACTCTCTCTTAAATCCATCCAGTGACTTGGCCTCCACTGCCCTCTGTGGCAGGGAATTCCATAAATTCACAACTCTCTGGGTGAAAACGTTTTTTCTCACCGCAGTCTTAAATGACCTCCCCTTTATTCCTTTTCCCCGGAGATGCTGTCTGACCCGCTGAGTTACTCCAACTTTTTTATGTCTATCTTTGGTTTAAACCAGCATCTGCAGTTCCTTCCTACACTATTATCTACCATGTTTTGTCCCGCCTCTCCCCTTTTCCAGCTTTCTTCTCTCCCCCCACAATCAGTCTGAAGAAGAGTCTCGACCCAAAATGGCACCTATCCATGTTCTCCAGAGATGTGGCCTGACCTGCTGAGTTACTGCAGCACTTTATGTCCTTTTCACGAGTCATAGAGTGATACAGTGCGGAAACAGGCCTTTCGGCCCAACTTGCCAACACCGGCCAACATGTCCCAGCTACACTAGTCCCACCTGCCTGCGCTTGGTCCATATCCCTCCAAACCTGTCCTATCCATGTACCTGTCAAACATTTTCTTAAATATTGCGATAGTGCCTGCCTCAACTACCTCTTCTGGCGTTTTTTTCCAACACCCTCCATCCTTTGTGTGAAAATGTTACCCCTCACATTTCTATTAAATCTTTCCCCCTCGCCTTTGCAGAATAATATCTAGTTCTTTTGTGGGAACTGGGTCTGGTAACTAGCCAATAATGTGGACTGCACCAAACCATAGGAGATAATAAGGCCTAGATAGAGTGGGCGTGGAGAGGATGTTTCCACTAATGGGACAGTCTAGGACCAGAGGTCATTGCCTCAGAATAAAAGGACATACCTTTAGGAAGGAGATGAGGAGGAATTTCTTTAGGCAGAGGGTGGTGAGTCTGTGGACCTCATTGCCACAGAAGGCTGTGGAGGCCAAATCAACGGATATTTGTAAGGCAGAGATTGATATATAGATGTCAGGGTTTATGGGAAGGCATGAAAATGAGGTTGAGAGGAAGATAGATCAGCCATGATGGAATGGCGGAGTAGACCTGTTGGGCCAAATGTCCTAATTCTGCTCCTATCACTTATGAACTTGGATTAAACTGAGCTTGCAGATGATTGGAGAAAGGGGAAATGAATTGTAATAAAATAGATTGGTTGAATTTGGAATGATAAGCAAGAGGTCCACTTATCCTTTGGATGGCACAGCCTAGAATAGGGTAGAAGACCAAAGTGGTCTGGGGATACAGATACAAACAGGGCTGCATGGAACGACCCTAACTATAACAATAAACTAAGTACTGGGGTATGTTTCCAAATATATCTTTTTAGTTTGACACACTTAATGTATTTTGCAGGCCTGGTCTTCATATTACCAAATTGGGATATTGAAGCTCTGGGAATGTGTGGATAAGGTTTACAAGAAGGCCATTAGTGTTTGCCATGTGTTTAAGGATGATTGTGAAACTATAACACCAATATACATTTAGGTTCTAGCATGTCATCTAGCAAGTTGAACAACTGACAAAATACTTAGCTGGCAATCGGGACATCACAGCCATATTCATAGGCAGTTACATTTCTTAAAAACTTTTACTAAGTTGGATTCATAGATGAAACCATAGATGGATCATAGGACAAGGCACATGATGAGAATGATAGTGGGGAAAAAAGAAGCTTGCCCATGAGTTCGAAGAAAGACACAAAATGCTGGAGTAACTCAGCGGGTCAGGTAGCATCTCTGGAGAAAAGGAATAGGTGATGTCTCAGGTCGAGACCCTTCTTCAGACTGAGAGTCAGGGGGAATGGAAACGAGAGATATAGACAGTACATAGAACAAATGAATGAAAGATATGCAAAACAGCAACGAGCTGGTGAGCAGGTGCAATCACAGAGGGGGAGCAGCAAGAGAGGGTGTTGCAGAACTCTCATCGGAGAGAGGAGGAGAACTTCTTCAAAGTAGGCATACCTTGAGGAGATTTCGCAGTGGAGCAGGCAAAATATGTTGAAGGGAACTGCAGATGCTGGTTTACACCACTTATGAGTCCACTCTGCACATAACAGAGCCCTGAGTATCATGGTATGATTCTATTCCAGATCCTGGACCAAAAATGACACTTACATCAGCCAAAAGTGTTTTCTTCCAGACGACACTCATAACAACGAGAGCGTGGACTGGACTCTGAAAATGGCGACAAAACATGGTGCGGGATCAGTGAACTATTTCTGTCCACTTCTTAATTGGGGATGTGCTTGGATAAGGCAATACTCTCCAAGACTGTTTGTAAGATATGACTTTCCCTGTGTGTTTGCACTTCACACATGTGCGACCAAAAGCACCATTGAACCATTGAAGTTAATGTTAACGGATGGTCTCGGAATAAATGAGACATGATATCTCCTTATGTCTGTTAGCCTCTAAGTACAGCAGTAATATATGTTAGTTTAGTTTAGTTTAGAGAGACAGTGTGGAACAGGCCCTTCGGCCCACCGAGTCCATGCCGACCAGCGATCCCCGCACACTTACACTCTCCTACACACACTAGGGATGGGGTGGGAATTGCACCTTCACGTGGTCCACCCTGTTTCGACTAATGCAATCAACCTGACGTGCACAAACAAGACCAAATAGCACAAGTTGACCTACAACGTTAGGCTGTGCCATACGCAAGAAGAAGAAGACACACTAGGGACAATTTACAATGATACCAAGCCAATTAGCATACAAACCTGTTCGGCTTGGAGTGTGGGAGTAAACTGGAGATCCCGGAGAAAACCCACGCAGGTCACGGAGAGAACGTACAAACTCCGCACAGTCAAGCACCGGTAGTCAGGATCGAACCCGGGTCTCTGGCGCTGTAAGGCCGCAACTCTACCACTGATCCACTCTGCCACCAGTATGCTCAATAGAAATCTTGGCTACGTTGCTGCAAAACTTAATTTTTCCGCACTTGGATTTTCAACATTGGAAAACTATAGCTGAGCAAAAAAAAAAACATCATTTTTTGAGGAAATTTTGAACGGGAATATTTTTCCAATGAATGTTCTCAATATGTAAATGGAGATCGCTTTCTCAACATGATGTCCTAATACCTTTGTCATCTTCTTGTATAGTGTTTCACCACATACCAGGCACATTCTCTCAAATCACTGCACTAACATTTTAATTGTCCCACAAATTTTAGTTAGATCAATTTTCTAGCTGACTGAGAAGAACAAAGGGATCTGAGGTTGTGCATATAAACATGATTGAATGGAACAAAATGTGTAGGAAAGAACTGCAGATGCTGGTTTAAATCGAAGGCAGACACAAAATGCTGGAGTCACTCAGCGGGACAGGCAGCATCTCTGGAGGGAAGGAATGGGTGACGTTTCGGGTCGAGACCCTTCTACAGGCGGAACAATCCTGGCAAAAGCCCTCACCAAAATGCGAGGGTTTAGTCCACGTTTCCACGCTTGGTTCTCCGACACTAAAAATTATCTTGAGTAGCAAAAAACCTCTTTGTCCTGGAGGAAGCATTGAACAACTGGAGGGAGGCACAGTGGAGCAGATAATCGAGCTGGAGACCCAGGTTAGATCCTAACCTCGGGTTCTGTCTGTGTGGAGTTTGCATGCACATTCTCCCTGTGGCTCAATGGGCTTTTTCCTGGTGCTCTTTTTTTCCTCCCACATCCCACAGACAAGTGGATTTGTAGCTTGTGGCTTTGGGAAAATTGGCCCTAAAGTGTAGGGAATGGATGTGGAGTGACATAGAACTAGTATGAATGGATGATTGATGGCCAGTGTGCAGTCAATGGGTTGAAGGGCATGTCTGTGTCTGTCTGTCTGTCTGTCTGTCTGTCTGTCTGTCTGTCTGTCTGTCTGTCTGTCTGTCTGTCTGTCTGTCTGTCTGTCTGTCTGTCTGTCTATTTCCAATCATGGTCTATTCAACCTGCCCACATATTACTAGCATTTAGGGCTAAGGTTATTATGTGATTCCACACTGTCTTTCTTCCAAGCTCAAAATTCCCTTCCTGAGTTGTATTACCTAGAACTGACCACTATATTCCAGGAAGAGTTCTGAGCAGAGCTTTATATAACTGATCGGTAAAGATGCTTATGATTCAGAAGAGGGCTTTGAAAGTGATGTGATGAAAGATTTAATAATAAACCAAGCTGTATGAAAGTGTCATGCAATTCATTATTTAAAGCCTACAGGAGCCAACACCATCTGTGGAATAGTTAAAGTTTCTGATTATTTGAGTTTTACATCTCGTACAGGTGCCTGCAGTTGCGAAAGAAGGAGAAAGAAGAAAGAAACCCAGAGAGATATAAGAAGAATGTTGCAAGGATGTTGCAAAGACTAGATAGTCTGAGCTACAGGGAGAGGTTGAGCAGGCTGGGACTATCACCCTAAGGGGTGATCTTACAGAGGTGTATAAAACCATGAGAGGAATAGATTGGGTAGATACACAAGGGTCTCTTGCCCAGTGTAGGTGAATCGAGCGAGGATCAGAGGACATAGAATTAAGGTGAAGGGGAAAAGATTTAATAGGAATCTGAGGGGTAACCTTTTCACACGAAGGGTGGCGGGTGGATGGAACGAGCTGCCAGAGGAGGTGGTTGAGGCAGGGACTATTCCAACGTTTAAGAAACGGTTAGACAGGTACATGGGTAGGACAGGCTTGGAGGAATATGGACCAAACGCAGGCAGGTGGGACTAGTGTAGCTGGGATATGTTGGCCGGTGTGGGCAAGTTGGGCCGAAGAGCCTGTTTCCACACTGTATCATTCTATGGCTCAATGACTGTAAGAATCTTTCCCAGCAAGTTGACCTGGAATCCAGTGCTGTATAAAGGATGTGATGGCAGACTTAATAATAACTTTCAATAAGACCACACCTGGAGTATTCTGTGCTGTTTTGGTCTCCAAATTTGAGGAAGGGCATTCTTGCAATTGAGGGAGTGCAGCGTAGGTTCACCAGGTTAATTCCCGGGATGGCAGGACTGTCATATGTTGATAGAATGGAGCGGCTGGGCTTGTTTACTTTGGGATTTAGAAGGATGAGAGGGTATCTTATTGAAACATATCAGATTGTTAAGGAATTGGACACGCTAGAGGCAGGAAACATTCTCCCGATGTTGGGGGAGTCCAGAACCAGGGGCCACAGTTTAAGAATAAGCGATAGGCCATTTAGAACGGAGATGAGGAAACACTTTTTCACCCAGAGAGTTGTGAATCTGTGGAATTCTCTGCCTTAGAAGGCAGTGGAATCCAATTCTCTGGATGCTTTCAAGAGAGAGTTAGATAGAGCTCTTAAAGATTGTGGAGGGGATATGGTGAGAAGGCAGGAACGGGGTACTGATTGTGAATGATCAGCCATGATCACAGCGAATGGCGGTGCTGGCTGGATCAGTGCCGAATGGCCTACACCTGCACCTATTGTCTATTGAAATGGACATTGGGCAAGTAAGAGGACCATTTGCCACATGTAGGCTGAGAACATGGAACTAACTCAATTGAAGGCTGCAGAAGGAATCATATTGTTGAATATTTAATTTACCAAGGAATTGAATAATGAAATCATTCAACAGTTCAGTGCAGATTTTAAAATAATTTTCTGAGATATTGAATTGAATTGAATTGAATAAATTTTATTAGCCAAATATATATACATACAAGGAATTTGCCTTGGTGCTTTGCTCGCAAGTAACAACACGATATACAGTAGACAATTAAAAATAAAACATTATAATTTAAACATGTGAAGAATGAAATAAAATACCAGAGCACAAGGAGGCTACAGACGTTTGGTTATTGAGTAGAGCTACTACTCGTGGATAAAAAGCTGTTTTAATGTCTGGCTATGGCGGCTTTGACAGTCCAGAGATGTCTTCCAGTGAGAGGTGCCTCAGAGAGTTTGTGGCCAGGGTGAAAGGAGTCAGAGATGATCTTACCCGCTTGCTTCCTGGCCGTTGCAGTGTACAGCTCGTCGATGGGGAGAAGGTTGCAGCCAACAACCTTCTCAGTTGATCGGATGATTCGCTGCAGCCTCCGGATGTCGTGCTTGGTGGCTGAGCCGAACCAGACCATGATGGAGAAGGTGAGGACAGACTCAATGATGGCCGTATATAATTGGACCATCATTGCCTGTGGCAGATTGTGTTCCCTCTGCTGCTGCAAAAGGTACATCCTCTGTTGGCCTTTTTGACTGTGGAGTCGATGGTAGCCCCCCACTTAAGGTCCCTGGAGATTATTGTTTCCAAGGAACTTAAATGAGTCCACAGATGTGACTGTGGTGTTGTTGATGGTGAGTGGGGTGAGGGGAGGGGGAGCTCTCCTAACGTCTACAGTCAATTCCACTGTCTTAAGAGCATTGAGCTCCGGGTTGTTGTGACGGCACCAGGACGCCAGCTGTGTCACTTCCTGTCTGTAGGCAGATTCCTCCCCATCCTGGATCAGTCCAATCAGGGTTGTGTCGTCCGCAAACTTGAGAAGCTTGACAGAGGAGTCTGTGGAGGTGGAGTCTGTGGAGCTACAGTCATTGGTGTAGAGAGAGTAGAGGAGAGGGGAGAGTATGCAGCCTTGCGGTGCTCCTATGCTGAGGGTCTGCGGGCCCGAGATGTGCTTTCCCAGCCTCACATGCTGCTTCCTGTCTGTCTCTCCTCTGACCCACTGACAGAGGGGTTCAGGCACAGTCAACTGGAAGAGTTTGGAGTGTAGTAGCTCTGGTACAATGGGGTTGAATGCAGAGCTAAAATCCACAAACAATATCCTTGCATAGGTCCCCTGGCGGTCTAGGTGCTGGAGGATGAAGTGCAGGCTTAGGTTGACTGCATCATCCACTGATCTATTGGCCCGGTATGCAAACTGCAGGGGGTCCAGCTGTTGTGATATTTTTCAGGTGGGCCAGCACAAGTCTTTCAAGAGTCTTCATGATTACAGAGGTCATTGCAACAGGCTTGTAGTCATTAAGACCAGTAATCCTTGCCTTTTTTGGGTATGGGAACAATAGTGGAGACTTTGAAGCAGGCAGGGACAGTGCAGGTTTGCAGGGACAGATTGAAAATGTCTGTGTAGACCGGGGCCAGTTGTTTGGCACAGAGCTTGAGCATAGAGGGGGAAACATTGTCTGGTCCTGGAGATTTCTGGCTTATCTGTCTCCTGAATAGCTTTGCCACCGCCTCAATTTCTATTGTTAGCGATGGAGAAGTGGCCAGACTGATGTTGGGCAGCAAGGAGGGGGTGGGTATTGGACGAGGGCCCAATCTCTGCAGACTGGACTCAGGCGTGAAGTGGTGATTGGGGAGGACTGGGTGTAGGAGGGAGGTGTCTATGGTACCTGCAGTAGAACTCGTTCAGGTCATTGATCAGCTGATGATTGTCCAAGGAGCGGGGTGCTTTCCTCTTGTAGCTGGTGATTTCTTGCAAGCCCTTCCACACTGAAGATGAGTCATTAGCTGAGAACTTGCTCCTCAACTTCTCAGAGCACCTTTCCTTGGCATCTCTGATTCCTCTTCTCAGCTTGTACTTGGCCTGCCTGTGGAGGTCTGCATCTCCGTTCCTGTAAGCTTCATCTTTATATTGGCGGAGCTGTCTGAGTTTTGCTGTAAACCAAAGCTTGTTGTTGTTGTTGAACCTGATCGGGTCCTAGTGGGAATGCAACTGTCCTCACAAAAGCTGTCACAGTGTCTGTACATTCATCGAGGCTTGTGGTTGCTTCCCTGAACACATTCCAATCAGTGCAGTCAAAGCAGGACTGTAGGTTTTCAATGCCCTCGCTTGTCTACCTTTTCATTGTTCTGACCACAGGTTTAGCAGATTTTAGTTTCTGCCTGTAGAGGTCGGAATAAGAACTAAAAAATGATCAGAGAGTCCCAGAACCGCAAGGAGAACAGAGCGATATGCGTTACTGATTGAAGTATAACAATGATCTCTTCCCTCTGAGTTCTATCCCCTCTGGTGGGGCAGGTAACGTGATGTCTGTAGTTTGCAAGCTCTCAGCGAGAATAAAAGAGGTAAATTCCCTCGGAGAATAAAAGGGTTTGCAATTTTTTTTTTTTAAGATTCCAGATTAGGATTTACTCACAAGTCAAAACATGAAAATTGATTCTTTTCATGTCCTAAACCCAGAACATCAGCCATCCTTTTTCTCCAGAGATGCTGGCTGACCCTCTAAGTTACTCCAGCATTCTGTGTCTATCTTTGGTATGTACCAGCATCTGCAGTTCCTTTCTGCACAATTGATTATTTTTTGCTGGTTTCAGCTGCAATACTGAAAAGTCACCAGATGACCATTCCCAATAACAGGACAGAATGAATTTTATTAGGATTAAACCAAGAGGTAATTGCATTCAGTTCTGCTGTCCAGTTCATGTAAGGCTTTGCACTTGATTTTGCAACTGATTTTGAGGTGCAGCTTTATTTTCCCAATCTCATATCCAAGAGAGCACGTAGGCTCAAATATTCAGGGTTGCTTTGCCGTCTTTATAATGTGTCCCTTTCCTCCTCCCTCGTCATCAAGCTCTTTCCATTTGTAGCTAAGCTTTTGGAGAAGTAAGATGTGAATTTGCCATTGCAACAGTGTTGTGCTGGTGGAAAGAGACTCTGACATGGATCATAAATGTGGATTTAATGTGGAGTATTGCGTACAGTTTGGTCTCCAAATCTGAGGAAAGACATTCTTGCCATAGAGGGAGTACAGAGAAGGTTCACCAGACTGATTCCTGGGATGGCAGGACTTTCATATGAAGAAAGACTGGATAGACTTGGCTTGTACTCGCTAGAATTTAGAGGGTTGAGGGGGGATCTTATAGAAACTTACAAAATTCTTAAGGGGTTGGACAGGCTAGATGCAGGAAGATTGTTCCCGATGTTGGGGGATGTCCAGGACAAGGGGTCACAGTTTAAGGAGAAGGGTGAAATCCTTTAAGACCGAGATGAGAAAAACATTTTTCACACAGAGAGTGGTGAATCTCTGGAATTCTCTGCCACAGAAGGTAGTTGAGGCCAGTTCATTGGCTATATTTAAGAGGGAGTTAGATGTGGCCCTTGTGACTAAAGGGATCAGGGGGTATGGAGAGAAGGCAGGTACAGGATACTGAGTTGGATGATCAGCCATGATCATATTGAATGGCGGTGCAGGCTCGAAGGGCCAAATGGCCTACTCCTGCACCTATTTTCTATGTTTCTATGTTTCTAAACTGTCGCCATAGTGCAAGTCCGATTGTATACCTTTTAGAGAGAAGCCGGGACAGTTTGGACAGCACGGTGGTGCAGTGGTAGAGTTGCTGCCTTACAACGCCAGAGACCGAGGTTCGATTCTGATTATGGATGCTGTCTGTACAGACTTTGTATGTTCTCGCTGTGACCGCATGGGTTTTCTCAGGTAGACAAAACACAAAAGGCAATAGACAATAGGTGCAGGAGTAGGCCATTCGGCCCTTCGAGCCAGCACCACCATTCAATGTGATCATGGCTGATCATTCCCAATCAGTACCCCGTTCCTCCCTTCTCCCCATATCCCCTGACTCCGCTATCTTTAAGAGCCCTATCTAGCTCTCTCTGGAAAGTATCCATAGAACCGGCCTCCACCGCCCTCTGAGGCCGAGGCAGGTAGCTCCGGTTTCCTCCCACACTCCGAAGACATAAAGGTTAGTAGGTTAATTGGCTTCGGTAAAATTGTAAATTGCCCCTAGTGTGTAGGATGGTGTTGGTGTACGGGGTGATCGCTGGTCAGCGCGGACTCGGTGGGCCACTCTCCTGAGCACTGAAAGGTGCCCTTCAGGGGAAAAAGGAAGGAACTACTTCAAATCCTACCACTGTTGTGCTCCCGCGTAACCCCCACTGAAGTGGCAGATTGTGTTTTACTAAGCAGGTTGATTGGGTTTTCAAGGCAATTCTGCTCTTTGTCACCTAAAGTCTCCCAGAGCTTCCCCCCCCCCCCCCCCCCCCCCACTGTTCTTGCTTCACAGAAAATCTCCCAGATGTAACATATTGGTGGACTGCACAAAAAAGGTAAAAATAGCAGCGCGGAGCTAAAAATAGCTCCCTGTCATCCTACATTCATTTTCCTCAAAGCCTCGGTGTGTATGGATTGATGGAGGATACTTTAAAATCCACTTTTCACATCAGCGCACAATGCTTTGTCTGTTGAAAAGGCCCATGCCCAGAACACAGGTGCAGTTTCAGGGCAGCATAATGATATTGCTATTCTAGATAATTGGACAATACTGCTACCAATTAACCCCATTGACGACTCTGGTGTGAGTGAATGAGATTGATTTTGAGCACATAACTATCCTGGAGTCATGGGATTCTGTCAAGACCTCACTGGATTTCATTAGGACACATTGCTGCGGTTGCAGTCATCATGTGTTTGATTAAATTGAAAGATACAGCATGGAAACGGGCCCTTCGGCCCATCGAGTCCATGCTGACCATTGATCACCTGTTCACACTAGTTCTACCTTATCTCACGTTTGCATCCAATTCCTACATACATGGGGCAATTTTACAAAGGCCATTTCGCCCATAAACCCGCACGTCTTCAAGCGCAGGCTCGGCGATCGCTTCACCCAACACCTCCGCTCAGTTCGCAATAACCAACCTGATCTCCCGGTGGCTAAGCACTTCAACTCCCCCTCTCATTCCGAATCCGACCTCTCTGTCCTGGGCCTCCTCCATTGCCAGAGTGAGGCCCAGCGCAAATTGGAGGAACAGCACCTCATATTTTGCTTGGGTAGTTTACACCCCAGCTGTATGAACATTGACCTCAAATTTCAGGTAGTCCTTGCTTTCTCCCTCCTTCCCAGCTCTCCCACAAGCCTACTGTCTCCGCCTCTTCCTTTCTTCCCCCCCCCCCCCGACGTCAGTCTGAAGAAGGGTCTCGACCCGAAACGTCGCCTATTCCTTCGCTCCATAGATGCTGCCTCACACGCTGAGTTTCTCCAGCATTTTTGTCTACCTTTCTATTTTTCCAGCATCCGCAGTTCTTTCTTAAACAGCTCCACCAGCTATGTCACCATGTTGATTGTTGGTAGGCACAAAAAGTTGGAGTAACTCAGCGGATCAGACAAGATCTCTGGAGAAAAGGTATAGGTGACGTTTCGGGTCGAGAACCCCCTTCAGACTCGGTTTCCTTTAACTCAAAGACATTCTTTTGAAACAAATGTACATCAAAAAAATTCAGGTGGAAATCTGAAAATTAAAAATATTTAAAAGACTCACCATTTAGTCTGTTTCCAAGGTCCAATAACAAATCTACAATTGAAACTGCAACATCACCTATGAGCATTACTCTTTGAAACTGTGAAACATAAACTGTTTTTCTTTTTACAGATGATACCTGACCTATTGAGCGATTCTAGCATCTCCAGTTTTTATTTATTTTTACATGGACTGTAGAGTGTAATGCACTGTTGAAATAGACGCTGTTTTCTAAGCAATTAAACTTTGCTAGACCTAACATTATCTCATATTCCACTTGGGTAGCTTATTACCCAATGGTATGAAGATTGAATTCTCCAGATTCAGATGACTTCTACAAACAGCTTTCTTTCCCTCCCCTTCCCCCTCCCCTTTCTCTCCCCCCCCCCCTCCTCCACCACCCACCCACCTTACTATATCTGCCCCACTCCCTCACCATAGACCACCAGGGGCGCCGGGGAAATGGCTGCCCTGCCGGCAGTCTGTTTGTTTTTTTCTTTCCTTTTGTTATTTTTTAGTTTGTTAAAAGTTGGTTTTAATGTTCTTCGGTTTGTTTTATGTGGGGGAGGGGAGGGGAGAGGGGGGAGGGGAGAGGGGGGGGGGAGAGGGTTTCGGGGGAAACTTTTTTTCAAGTTCCTACCTTCCCGGAGATGTGATCAATTTTCGGATCACATTCTCCGGGCTGACATCCCCCCGATGCAGGAGCTGATCGCCTCGACGCGGAGGGCCCAAACGGCGCCAGCTACGGGAGTCAAGACCATCCCGTCAACAGAGGGCTCGAGGCCCCCGACCGAGGAAGAACAAAAGGAAGGACGAACTTTATTTTGACTTCCATCACAGCGAGGAATGTGTAGGAGTCACTGTGGTGGATGTTCATGTTAAAATGTGTTTTTGAGTGATTTGTTGCTTTTATTTGTATGACTGACCTGGCCAATGAAATTCCTCGTATGTTGCAAAACATACTTGGCGAATAAAGTGTGATTCTGATTCTGATTCTGATCCTGATTCTGATTCTGATTCTAATCCTGATTCTGATTCTGATCCTGATTCTGATTCTGATTCTGATTCTGATCCTGATTCTGATTCTGATCCTGATTCTGATTCTGATTCTGATTCTGATTCTGATTCTGATCCTGATTCTGATCCTGATTCTGATCCTGATTCTGATTCTGATTCTGATTCTGATCCTGATTCTGATCCTGATTCTGATTCTGATCCTGATTCTGATTCTGATTCTGATTCTGAACTCAGTCTACCATGCATCCGTTTCTTCTAGATTCTTAATTAGTACGGGTGTCAGAGGTTATGGGGAGAGGGCAGGAGAATGGGGTTAAGAGGGAGAGATAGATCAGCTATGATTGAATGGTGGAGTAGACTTGATGGGCCGAATGGCCAAATTCTACTCCTATCACTTATGGTTTTATGAACTCTTCTTCATCCAGTCCAAAGTTTAAAACGAAGAATGATCGTTTTTACATTTCAGTGTTATATTCCATCATTCAGTTTGACGGATCCATTTTTCCCGCATTACCAAATATCGCATTTTCATATCCAGTTTTTACTTCATGCGGATGGCGGAGCATATAATCAATCTATTTATTGCCTAGTATCTGTAAGTCAGAGAGCTGAGAAAAATAAACATTCTGGTTGAATGAAATAGGATTAGGTATTTGATGCTTGTGTGAATTTAATAGATCTAATCAACAGGCTGGAATCTTTGGGTCTTTGACTGAATAGCTCCTTGAAATGTAGAAATACCCAGAGGACACTTATGAACAAGCCTCCGGCTGCGAGAAAAATGGAAATTCAGAGACAAGACACACAGTAAATGAGCCCATTGATGAAAAGAAATACAAGGATACATCATTATTTCGAGATGGATTCTTTATCAGAACTCATATTTGCAGCAAGAGACATGGCAAAGGAACAAATTCCCAGAATTACTTGTCACCAGGCCATTAATCATAATGAGTCTCATCAGTCAGGGCGTCATTGAGTCACATAGCATTGAAACAGTTCCTTCGGCCCAACTCGTCCATGCTGACAAAAATACCTCTTCTAAACTAATCCCAACTAACCGCTAATTAACTTGGCACGGTGGCGCAGCGGCAGAGTTGCTGCCTTACAGAGCCAGAAACCCAGGTTTGATCCATAACCACGGGTGCTTTGTGCGTTCTCCCTGTGACCGCGTGGGTTTTCTCCGGGTGCTCCGGTTTCCTCACACACTCCAAAGGCGTACAGGTTTGTATGTTAATTGGCTTCTGTAAATTGTAAAAGAGTCCCTAGTGTATAGGATAGTGCTATGGTGTATGGGGTGATCGCTGGTCGGCATGCACTCGGTGGACCGGAGGGCCTGTTTCCACACTGTATCTCTCAAGCCTAGGTCTAAAGTCTAAAGTGTACCGAGGTACAGCGAACATCTTTGTTTTGCATGCTATCCAGATAGATCAGATTTACCATATATATATACAATCGTCAAACTTTAGTACAATAGAGAGAGCAAAAGGGAAGATACAGATTGCAGGATATAGTTCTCAGCATTGTAGTGCATTGCGGCAAATTAGTTCAATAGACTACGTCTAATGACTTCAATGGGATAGAGGTGAATCAGACAGAAGGATGGTTCAGAAGCCTGATTATAGAGGGGAAGAAGCTGTGTGGTGCATGCTTAAGGACCTGTCCCACGGGCATGCGACTCCATGCGGCAAGCGCGACCTAACCGCAAGCGGGGGCCGTGCGGGGGCCGCGCGGAGGTCGCAGGGCCAGTCCCACTTCGATCGCCGGAGCCGTATGGAGTTGTGCGGAGCTGGTCCCGACATCGCGCGGGGCTCCGAAAAACGGACACTGTTCAAAAATTCCGTGCGGCAACGGCCTGCCGCCCCGCAGCCACATCGAGGCCGTGCGCGCAGCATCGACGGCCGTACGCATCGTCTCAACGTCACTCGACCTCCGCGCGGCCCCCGCTTCCGGTTCTATGCCTTCTGCCAGATGGGAGCAGGTAAGAGAAGGGATGACCAGGGTGGGACAAATCGATGTTGGATTCAATGGTGGGATGTCTGGTCTGTGTGATGGACTGAACTACATCTACAACTCTCTGCAATTTCTTGTGGTCTTGGGCAGAGCTGCTCCCGGACCGAGTTGAGGTGCAACCTAAGCAGTATGCTTTCCATGATGCATCTGTAGAAGTTTGTCAGAGTCATTGGAGACATGCTGAATTCCCTCAGTCTCCTCAGGAAAGGGGGACATACATGCCCTCTTGACTGTCAGATCAACGTGGTTGATCCGCGACGGATCATTGGTAATATTAACGCGGAGGAACTTGAAGCTATCAACCATTTCTACTTCAGCACCACTGATGCTTATTGGGCCGTGTACCACATCATGCTTCCTGAAGTCGAAAACTAGCTCCTGCATCTTGCTGATATTGACGGAGAGGTTATTGTCCCAACACCATGCCTCCAAGTTTTCCATCTCCTTCCTGAACACCACCTCATCATTGCTGGTGATTCGGCTCACCACAATGGTGTCATCTGCATACTTGTGGATGGAGTTAGCATCATAGAGTCATGAGTGCATAAGGAGTATAGAAGGGGATTGAGAATGCATCCTTGCATGCCAATGGCATTGAGAATTGTGGAGGACGTGATAACTCCCCTCACTGATTGTCGTCTGTGGGTCAGAAAGTCGAGGATCCAGTGGCAGAGAGGGGGGAGCGGATTCTAGATCCAGGAGTTTGGAGATGAGTTTGGATGGGATTATGGTATTGAAGGCAGAGCTATGGTCGATAAATAGGAGTCTAACGATGGATTCCTTATTGTTGAGGTGTAGCTGAGATGGGTTTGACTTGCCGCGTTCTTCCAGCATTTCTGTGTCCATTTTAGATTCCAGTACTTGCAATTTTATTTGTTTTCCAATTGAAACATATTGCTGGAGAATGAAGAGTAGTGGAAAGGAGGGCTTTGGGAACACCTTTGTGGGAAGGAAGGTTACATTACCGTTTGTTCCATTGAAGAAAGGTTATTATTTAGTTAAGGTGCATTAGCCAAAATACATCTATTTATTCCTTGTCTGGGGAACAACTGTAAGCTCAGGCACTAGGGAGCCTTCGGCAGTTTGATTCCTCACTGCCTGTCGGGCCAGTACAAAGTGTCCGATCCCATTACAGAGAATGGAATCATTTTGGAATGAATGCACAGCCTATGCCACAGGGGAGATGTATAGGAAAGGAACTGCAGGTGCTGGTTTAAACTGAAGATAGACACGAAAAGCTGGAGCAACTCAGCGGGTCCGAAGAAGGGTCTCGACCAGAAACGTCACCCGAATATTCCTTCTCTCCAGAGATGCTGCCTGTCCCGCTGAGTTACTTGAGCATTTTGTGTCTAACCACAGAGGAGATGAGGGGTGAACAATTCTGAATGTTAAATGCTTTTTCCTGCCTTCTCGGTTAAATGGATACTGCTTCGCCTTACCAATAATCATCTTCTGGTTCAATTCTCCAGAGAATCTTTTCGCCACACTGACGCGTTCAGAGTTATTACAATTAGTATTTTTCTTTGCTATCAAATGTAACCCAAACCAGAATTTTCTTAAGGGAAAGAATCTCAACTAATGGGCCAGTCCCACTGAACATTTCAAAATCCATCGGCGATCAGAAAAAAGGTACGACTCTTTGGGCGACTGAGGAGACCATACAGGTAACACCCCGGCGACCATGTGGCGACAGCCTAGTCGCCTGTAGTCGCCTAAAAAATCGCCTATGTGGGACAGGGTCTTACTAGATACAAATTACTCATCAAAATACTTTATTTCTCAACAATATTATTTTTGAGAGCTCAAAAATACTTGCTTAGCCTTTATTTAAAGTCACATTAGCTAGAATTTATTTATCGTTTAAGTTTGCTGATTTTATTGGAATATTCACGTCTAATTACAGTGCCAGAGACCCAAATTCGGTCCCTGTGACCGCGTGGGTTTTCCCCGGGTGCTCCGGTTTCCTCCCACAGTCCAAAGACGCACAGGTTTGTAGGTTAATTGGCCTCGGTAAAATTCTAAATTGTCCCTAGTGCGTAGGGTAGTGCTAGTGTATGGGGATCGCTGGTCTGCGCGGACTTGGTGGGCCGAAGGGCCTGTTCCCGCACTGCAAGTCTAAAGTGTAAAGTAAAGTCTAATTTGGAAGCATTTTGGAAGGCATTTTTTCAGAATAATCATCAGGGTAAATCTACATTGACCCAATTTAATTGATTTTTATTAACGGAAATAAAGGAGGACCTGGCGCGGGATACCTTGTAACTTTGACGGTGCCCTTTATATAGCGACGCTTTGCATGCCTTGGGTATGCAAAATAATGAGATGGTGTTGAGTGTGAGGAGGTTCTTATGGATAATAGACATCAGTACAATCTCATGAAACGAAATGGCCTGCTTTTGAGGTGTAATTTCACATAAATCCAGCTGATTCCATTTGATTCTTACCACCCAGCTAGATTGGATTCAACACCTGGGCGGCGCAGTGGCGCAGCGGTAGAGTGGTTGCCTGAGAGCCCTTTCAGCACCAGAGACCGGGGTGCAATCCTGACTACAGGTGCTGTCAGTACGGAGTTTGTACGTTCTCCCCGTGATTTTTCTCAGAGATCTTCGGTTTCCTCCCACATTCCAAATACATACAGTGCAAAGTAGGTTTATTAGCTTGGTTTAAATGTAAAAATTGTCCCTTGTGTAGGGTTGTGTTAATGTGCGGGGATCGCTGGTCGGTGCGGACAGAAGGGCCTGTTTACGCGCAGGATCTCTAAACTAAACTACACCAAAACCAGGTTTCGGGAGTAAAGAATAAAAGATCCAGTCACCTAATAAGCTGTACCATAACATCAAAACAAACCAGCTCTTTGCAAGGCTTCTGAACTCCAACTTCAGAATAGGTAGCCAAACTTCCTCCAACCAATTCACAACTTGCTCATTTGTCTTGTTCATCGGTGGAAAGGTTTGATAAATTATATATTTACAAATCTTGGAGTTTGTATTTTCAATGATGCTGGATTTCCACCATACTACGCCTCTCAGCAGCCACAAGCAGTTTATAGATCATCTTTTATTGCTTTTTAACCTGACTTTTCCTACATCATTGCAGCTTCTCGCCTGCACATTTATACTCACATAAAGTTATGTAAATGGACTAGTAATGAACAAGTGCAAATTCAGGAAGATGATTTTTTTTAAAAAGCAGAAGCTGGAAATTAAAAAAAAAAATTCAAATGGTGCAGCTGGTAGAACTGCTGCCTCACATCGGGTTCACTCGTGATCTTGGTTGCTGTAAGTGTGGAGTTTGCACGTTCTGACTGTGACCATGTGGGTTTCCTCGGGTGCTCCGGTTTCTTCCCACATCCCAAAGACATGCGGATTTGTAGGATGATTGGCCTCTGTAAATTGCCTCCAGTGTGTAGGGAGTGGATGAGAAAGTGGGATGAATGAATGAATGAACGAATGAATGAATGAATGAATGAATGAATGAATACATTTATTAGCCAAGTATGTACACAAACAAGGAATTTGCCTTGGTGCTTTGCTCGCAAGTAACAACACGATATACAGTAGACTATTAAAAATAAAACATTATAATTTAAACGTGTGAAGAATGAAATAAAATACCAGAGCAAAAGGAGGCTACAGACTTTTGGCTGTTGAGTAGAGCTGCTGCTCGTGGAAAAAAAGCTGTTTTGATGTCTGGCTGTGGCAGCTTTGACAGTCCGGAGTCACCTTCCAGAGGGAAGTGATTCAATGAGTTTGTGGCCAGGGTGAGAGGGGTCAGAGATGATCTTACTCGCTCGCTTCCTGGACCTTGCAGTGTACAGTTCGTCAATGGGGGGAAGGTCGCAGCCAATAACCTTCTCGGCTGATCGAAAGATGCGCTGCAGCCTCCGGATGGCTGAACAGAACTAGTGTGAATGGGTGGTCGATTGTCAGTATTGACTTGGTGGGCTGTCGGGCCTGTTTCTATCGAAGATAGACACAAAATTCTGGAGAAACTCAGCGGGACAGGCAGCATCTTTGACGAAAAGGAATAGGTGACTTTTCGGGTTGAGAAACTTTGTCAGACTGAGAGTCGGGGAGAGGGAAACTAGAGGTTTGAAGAGGTACATAACAAATGTGAACCGGCACCGATGACCCAGGAAAGGTGGAGCCCACAATGGTCCATTGTTGACTGCAGGTGATATCGAAGGGATAGGAACAGTGGACCTAGCAGGATGACTACGGTGGGGGAGGGATATGGAGAGAGAGAGAATGCAAGGGTTACTTGACATTTAAGAAATCAAGATGCATACCGTTGGTAAGCTGCCCAAGCAAAATGTGAGGTATAATTTCTCTAACTTCAAGTAACCCCTGCATCCCCCCTCTCTCCGCCCCTCCCCCACTTTAGTCATTGTACTAGCTTCACTGTCGTCCTGCTAAGTGTCATTATCTGTATAACTCGTTGTCGCCTGGCCCACAGCCAACAAACATAGAAACATAGAAAATAGGTGCAGGAGTAGGCCTTTCGGCCCTTCGAGCCTGCACCGCCATTCAATATGATCATGGCTGATCATCCAACTCAGTATCCTGTACCTGCTTTTTCTCCATACCCCCTGATCCCTCAAGGGCCTCATCTAACTCGCTCTTAAATATAGCCAATGAACTGGCCTCAACTACTTTCTGTGGCAGAGAATTCCAGAGATTCACCACTCTCTGTGTAAAAAATGTTTTTCTCATCTCAGTCCTAAAAGATTTCCCCTTTATCCTTAAACTGTGACCCCTTGTTCTGGACTTCCCCAACATCGGGAACAATTTTCCTGCATCTAGCCTGTCCAACCCCTTAAGAATTTTGTAAGTCTCTATAAGATCCCCCCTCAATCTTCTAAATTCAAAGGACAGTTTTCTTGAGTCTGAATAAGGGTTTCGACCCGAAACGTTGCCTATTTCCTTCGCTCCATAGATGCTGCCTCACAGTTTCTCCAGCATTTTTGTCTACCTTCGATTTTCCAGCATCTGCAGTTCCTTCTTAAACATTCCTTGATCATTGTTACTTTTTTTTTGCATATCTTTCATTCATTTGTTCTACATCTCTCTATATCTCTCTCTATTCGATTAGTGCGGGTGTCAGGGGTTATGGGGAGAAGGCAGGAGAATGGAGTTAGGAGGGAGAGATAGATCAGCTGTGATTGAATGGCGGAATAGACTTGATGGGCCGTATGGCCTATTTCTGCTCCTGTCACTTATATGACCTTATATCCGTCTATTTCTCTCGTTTACCCAAAATGTCACCTATTCTTTTTCTCCAGAGATGCTGCCTGACCCGCTGAGTTACTCCAGCTTTTTGTGTCTAACTTTAGCCTTAATTTGGGATCCTCAAAGGATGTTTAATGCTGTAAAATAGCTGCTGATTATTGATGGGTTGTAAGATACCTCAGGAATCGACTTTCAAAATGCTTAATATGCATGTGATCATTTTAAACATCTGCACACTGGAAGCAAATGACTGTCACTTTTACTTGGTGAAGGTGAGATTTACAGTCTGACAGCAGCACGTCAAAGAATAACTAATAAATATTTCTCCTGATTGTGTTGTGGGCAGTTAGCAGGGTGACCCTCTGTAAATCAAAACAGACAAGACTTTCACGATAACTCAGAGATAGTCTAAATTGATTAATAGAAAGATACAGCATGAAAACAGACCCTTCAGCTCATTGAGTCCATGCTGAGCGTCAATCACCCATTCACACCAGTTCTATGTTATCCCAACTTTCCAATTCCCTACACACTAGGGGCAATTTTCCAGGGGTCAATTAACCTACAAAACCCACATGTCTTTGGGATGTGGGAAGAAACCGGAGCACTCAAAAAAAATCCATGCAGTCACAGGGAAAACATGCAAACTCCACACAGACAGCACCGGAGGTCAGGATCGAACCCACTTCTCTGGTGCTGTGAGGCAGCAACTCTACCAGCTGCACCACTGTGCTGCCCTCATTACTTTTATTCAACTGGCAGCACGGTGGCGCAGTGGTAAAGTTGCAGCCTTACAGTGCCAGGGACCTGGGTTCGATCCTGACTACGGGTGCTGTCTCTACGGAGTTTGTACGGGCTTCCCGTTTTCCCCGGGTGCTCCGTTTTCCTCCCACACTCCGCAGACGTACAGGTTTGTAGGTTAATTGGCATCGTTAAGATTGTAAATTGACCCAGGTGTGTAAGATAGTGTTAGTGTGCGTGGATCACTGGTCAGCGCAGACTCTGTGGGCCGAAGGGCCTGTTTCTGCATTGTAACTCTAAACTAGACTAAATAAAACTAAACTGGAGCTTATGGGTGCAACCCAGCCTTTATTTAGAAGCATAGGAGAGGACAAATACCTTGATGGTCACTTCTCCTGATCAGATCAATGGTATCAGTTGTCAATTATACCAACCTACCAATATTCGGATCCATTGATATTAGTGGATTTCCCCACTGAATCTTCCTGTTCAGTAGGAGATCATCCAACCCATCTTGTTTGTGTGGATTTTTTTAAAAAGAGTTATCTAAATTACTCTCAGCCTCTGGATCTTCTTCATATCTTTGCAATCAATCCCCTACACGCCTATACCCAACTGATTCTATGAATCATTCATTCTTCCCATTTCTGCAGCTTGGCACACTTGGACATTTGGGCACTTGGCACCAAGTGCGGTGTCTAGTTTAGTTTAGTTTAGAGATGCAGCATGGAAACAGGCCCTTCTGCCCATCGAGTCCGCGCCGCCCAGCGATCACCCCACACGCTAGCCCTATCCCACAAACTAGGCACAATTTACAAATTGTACCAAAGCCAAATTAACCAAACCTGTACGTCTTTGTAGTGTGCGGGAGGAAACCGGAGCACCCGGAGAAAACCCATGCGGTCACGTGGAGAACGTACAAGCTCCGTACAGACAGCACCAGTAGTCAGGATCGACCCTGTTCTCTGGCATTGTAAGGCAGCAACTCTACCGCCGCGCCACTGTGCCGCCTAGTATTGAAATGGGCAAATTACTTCACCTGAGACTGAACAATGACATAAAGATCTACCATAAGAGGTGTTATGAAGGGTGTTACTTGAGTACAAACATTGGATGGGGTACATGTCCGTTGACTGTCTTATAGGATGGAAGGGACTTCACTAGTGGATCAGGGATGGTTATTGGGCATTTTTACATTGTCGTAGATCGCAGAGAGATGAATGACTTAACCGAGACCCTCGAGCACCTTCTTGCGTTGAGCTTCTTTAAATTCCCAATTTAACTAAATTGGAAGCTCTCTTGCCTGCGCGTCAGCAGTGTGTGCTTTCAATTCCCATTTGATACAATTAAGCACATTAACTTGGCTGACACTTCAATGCAGTACTAAGGGAGGACTTTGCAGTTGGGGCTGCTGCCTTTTGCATGAGACGGGTCCCATCTGTATAGTTAGCTAATTGTATAAGAATATTAGATCAAGGGTGGACCACTTGATCATTTACGGTTACTCAATCATTCATTTCTTTGACCAATTCATCCATATCTCAATTCCATTTATCCGCCTTTGTTCCATGCACCATGACTTAGTACCCAACTTCAAAATCTACACACAAGGATTGGAAATATCATTTGAAGCACAGGTCAAAAACATTTCCAGTCTCTATCTTCTCTTCCTTGTGTGAAAATATGTTCCTGATTTGAATCCTGATGGTCTATCACCAATTTTAAGAAATAACCATTGTTGCCACAATTGTCCCATCCGCAAAAATGGCTTTTTGTGCCATCTAGTTTAGAGATACAGCAGGCTAACAGCCCCTTTTGCCCACCAAGTCCATGCCGACCATCGATCACCTGCTCACACTATGTTCTATGTTACCCCAGGATCGAACCCGGGTCTCTGGTGCTGTACGGTAGCAGTTCTACCACTGCGCCACCATGCTGCCCTATGTGCAAGGCCGTTTTTTTACACAGAGGGTGGCGGGTGCCTGGAACGCACTGCCAGGGGGTGATGGTGGCAACAAGAGGCTTTTAGATAAGCACAGGGGCAGGGAAATTAAGAGATATGGATCACGCGCAGGCAGATGAGATTAGTTTAGCTTGGCATCAAGTTCAGCACAGACATTGTGGGCCGAAGGGCCTGTTCCTGTGCTGTACTTTTCTATCTTCAATGTTCTAATGGAAGATGGGAAAGGGACTTATTTTGTACCTTGCCCTAGCACTCTGCACTCAAACAGGTGGCGCAGCGGTGGAGTTGCTGCCTTTCTGCACCAGGGACCCGGGTACGATCCTGACTATGGGTGCTGTCTGTACGGAGATTGTATGTTCTGCCCGTGACCTGCGTGGGTTTTCTCTGAGATCTTCGGTTTCCTCCCACACTCCAAAGACGTACAGGTTTGTAGGTTAATTGGTTTGGCATAAATACAAAAGATTGTCTTTGGTATGTGTGGGATAATGTTAGTGTGCGGGGATCGCTGGCCGGCGCGGACTCAGTGGGCTGAAGCGCCTGTTTCCACGCTGTATCTCCAAACTAAACGAAGAACAATCAGCAGCAAACGCGGATGAAACTGGCTTACACAAAAGCCAAATACAGACATTCCTTCTCTCCAGAGATGCTGCCTCACCCGCTGAGTTACTCCAGCATTTTGTGTCTTTCTTCAATCAGCTTTACATCTTGCCTGATTGTTATTTTTTCCAATCAGGTTTAACCGTAAAAGACATTGGGTTGGATGTAAAATGAGCTGCCTGATCATTATCACCCATTTTGCAATTCAGCCAAAGAGCAATTTCAATCCCATAATTTGATCAGTTATTTATTTTCTGTATCGAGTCAGTGATAAAATGACAACAGACGTACCTTACAAGGGGCCACTCAAGACTAAATCAGATGGAAGGAGATGGTGGAAGACGCGAAGGCTAATGCGTCTTCTGCCATCTTGGCTCCACAATGAACCAGTGCTGCTGAATATAGAGACGTAGGATCTTATCTTGCACTAGGAGAGCTTTTAGCATATTGTTATATACTGCACGTTCGAGCACTTTACAGATACAGCGTGGAAACAGGCCCTTCGCGCAGACCAGCGTTCACCTCACCCCGTACACTAACTCTATCCGACACACTGAGGGACAATTTTACAATTTACAATTTTACCGAAGCTGTTTACCACGGTGGCGCAGCGGTAGAGTTGCTGCCTTACAGCGAATGCAGCGCCGGAGTCCAGGGTTCGATCCCGACTATGGGTGCTGTCTCCACGGAGTTTGCACGTTCTCCCCGTGACCTGCATGGGTTTTCTCACACAGGGACTACACAGGTTTGTAGGTGAATTGGTTTGGTAAATGTAAAAATTGTCCCAAGGGGAGTGTAGGATGGTTTGAATGTGCAGGGATCGCTTGGTCAGCACGGACCCGGTGGGCCGAAGGGCCTGTTTCCGCGCTGTATCTCTAAAATTAAAGAGGAGCGACTAAGAGGGATGGAAGGAGCTTTAAGTGAAGCACAAACGCTGGCATGGTGCGGCTGGGCTGAATGGCCTGTTCCTCTTCAGCACACTCTGACCAATTCCGTCAAAGCACGAAGAAACCATCAGTGACCCAGCAGAGGTCAGCGCAGTGTGAAAGGTCAAGGTTCAGTCACCAGAAGGAAGATGCAAAGACATTGCCCCCAGCTGTAAGGAAAGGCCCTTCTCTTTCGAAGCTCCTTCTCAGTCTTTGTGTTCGGCCCTGGCAAGGAGAAGACCGGGGAGAACTATTTTTAGCACCGCAAATCTATTTCAGTCAGGAGATTACAAAGCACGGGCTGGTTTATTTGATCAATCGGCCAGATAAGGCAGTGAGCTACAAAGGCCACTGACTAATTCATGAGCACGGCACTGAAACAAAAAGGCCACATGGAAGATTGAATTAAATATTTCACCTGCGCTTCAAGCACACAGGAGCGCAAATGTACCGAAGGCAGACACAAAGTGCTGGAGTAACTCAGCGGGCCGGGCTGTATCAATGGAGAAAACAAATAGGTAGCGTTTTGGGTCGAGACCCTTCTTCAGACTGAAAGAAGAGGTGCGGTGTGGAGGGAGGGCGGGAGGGAGGGGGGGGGGGGGGGGAGTATAAACTGGAGGCAGGAATAGGCCAGAACAAATCAGAGCTGGCAACTAGGGTTGCCAACTGTCCCGCATTAGCCGGGACATCCAGCATATTGGGCTAAATTGGTTTGTCCCATAAGGGGCCGCCCTTGCCCCGTATTTGACTGCGACTACTCTGTAATCACCAGAGGGCACGCTTACAGACAGATTCTAGATCTGATACGACAGCGTGCGTGCGTGTTGCATGTGCTGTTGGCGCCACGCACGAGTGATTCACCCGTCATCCAATCACAGGCCCCCTTACGCGCATCGGTTGTACGCTATATTTTGCCAATTCCTGCCGAAACAAAACGTTTCAGTAACGTCTGGTGTTGTTCGGTCGGTTTGGCATGTGCAAATATGGATAAACCTGCAAAAAAGAAAAGACTGTGCAGCTATAACAAGCAATGGGAAGCGAAAAAGACGTGGGTTAAGCCCGTCAGCGGTGGATTAACGAAGGCCTTCTGTACTTTATGCCGTGGGGAATTTTATCCCTTATTTTGGCCTTTTGTCCCTTATTTGGAGTGAGAAAGTTGGCAAACCTACTGGCTACAGGTGACCTCAGGAAGGGCCCATTGTTGGCGTGGGAAAGGTGCAATAACAAGAGGGATATGGGGATATGGGGAGAAGGCAGGAAAATGGGATTAGGAGGGAGAGATAGATCAGCCATGATTGAATGGCGGAGTAGACCTGATGGGCCGAATGGCCTAATTCTGCTCCTATCACTTATGACCTTATGACTTTATGGATACAAGGTTGGGAACAATGGAACTGGCAGGACGTCTAGGGTGGGGGGGAGGAGGTGAGAGAGAGGGGAGGGGGAAAGGGAGGGAAAGCAGGAGTTACTTGAAGTTAGAGAAATCAGCATTGATACCGCTGGGTTGTAAGCTGCCCAAGCGAAATACGAGGTGCTGTTCCTCCAATTTGCGTGTGGCCTCACTCTGACAGTGGAGGAGGCCCAGGACAGAAAGGTCAGTGTGGGTGTGAGAATGGGGGAAGGGATATTAAAATGTTTGGCAACCTGGAGATGGTGTAATTGAGAAGGTGCAAATATACCATCGGCCAATGGATGCCAGGATCACTGTTAATCGCTCAGAAGTGAACACGTCAGATTGTTGCTTGAAGCTGTTTGCTTTGATTCCTGTAAATGTGGGCTGTGAAACGTAAATAATTCAACCGTGTGAGCGTGTTCTCACTGTGGATAACTTGTTTCCATTTTTTTGTAATCTAGATTGAGATATAGCATTACTCAAGCTCTCCGTCAAAATAACACACGGGCGTCGTTTATTTCCACCACGGAAAGCAGATCAGGACTTGTCAGAAGTTCTTTAAGTAATAATAATAATAATACATGTTATTTGTATAGCACTTTTCAAGGACTCAAAGTCGCTTTATATGGAGAGTCAAGAACAAAACAAAATAGAGCAGTAAGACAGAGATGCAAAGGGGAGGGGGACATGGGACTAAGGGTATGCAGAGGTGTAGAGATGGGTCTTGAGGCAGGACTGGAGGATAGTGAGGGACTCAGAATTTCGGATCAATTGTGGGAGGGAGTTCCAGAGCCTGGGAGCTGCCCTGGAGAAGGCTCTGTCTCCAAAAGTGCAGAGGTTGGATTTCGGAATGGAGAGGAGACCGGCTGATGTGGATCTGAGGGACCGTGAGGGTTGGTATGGGGAGAGGAGGTCAGTGAGATAAGGGGGGGGGGGCCAAGTGGTTGAGGGCTTTGTAGGTGAGGACCAGGATTTTGTAGATGATCCGGTGGGAAATGGGAAGCCAGTGAAGTTCTTTGAGAACTGGGGTGATGTGGTGCCAGGATTTGGTGTGGGTGATGAGTCGGGCGGCTGCATTCTGGACCAGTTGGAGTCGGTTGATGTTGCTGGAATTAATGCCAAAGAGAAGAGAGTTACAGTAGTCCAGTCGGGAGGAGATGAAGGCATGGATGAGTCTTTCAGCAGCAGGGGGTGTGAGAGAGGGTCTGATTTTGGCAATGTTGCGGAGGTGAAAAAATGATGTTTTGACAACATGGCGGATGTGAGGCTCAAGGGAGAGGGTTGAGTCAAAGATCACGTCAAGGTTGCGGGCCTGAGGAGATGGGGAGGCAGTGGTGCCGTCAATAGTGAGAGTGGGGTTGTTAATTTTGGTAAGTGTTGATTTGGAGCCAATGAGGAGAAATTTTGTTTTGTTACTGTTTAATTTAAGGAAGTTGAGTTGCATCCAAGATTTGATGGCTGATAGGCAGGAGTTGATATGGGAGAGAGGGGGGTGGTGGGGGGACTTGGTGCTGAGATAGATCTGGGTGTCATCAGCATAGCAATGGAAGTCCAGGTTGAAGTGACGGAGTATATGACCAAGGGGGAGGATGTAGATGATGAAGAGGAGGGGACCAAGAACGGAGCCTTGGGGAACGCCTTGAGTGACAGTGGCTGTGGCAGAGGTGTGGTTATGGAGAGAGATGAAGTGGGATCGGTTGGAAAGGTAGGAACGGAACCAGCTGAGTGCAGAACCTTCAATGCCAAGGTCTTTAAGTCTGGTAAGCAGGATGTTATGGTTCACGGTATCGAAGGCTGCACTCAGGTCGAGGAGGATGAGGATGTTGAGGGAACCAGTGTCAGCAGAGGTGAGGAGGTCGTTGAGGACTTTGAGGAGAGCAGTTTCTGTGGTATGGAGGGGGCGAAAACCAGATTGGAGGGGTTCGAATAGGTTATACGCGAGGAGGTGGGAATGAAGTTGTGACGCGACGATACGCTCCAGGGTTTTTGAAACAAAGGGGAGGTTTGAGATAGGGCGGTAGTTAATGAGAGAGGAGGGATCAAGACCAGGTTTCTTTAAGATTGGTGTGGCAGCAGCAGTTTTGAAAGCAGAGGGGACAATTCCTTGGGACAATGAGGAGTTGAAGAGATTAGTGAGGTAGGGGCAGAGAGCGGGGAGGCAGGACTTCAGCAGGGGAGTGGAGAGAGGGTCGAGGGAGCAGGTAGTGGGTTTGGAAGAGCTGATGAGTTTGGAGATTTCAGTAGGGGTGACCGGGTCAAACTGGGAGAGGAAGCAGTGTGGAGGAGGGGTAAGGAGGTCAGTGGAGATGTTGAAAGGAGGGGCCTTGGTAGGTGGTGGAGTAGATGCTGGGGTGTCGGGTACATGGGATAAAGATTGATAGATGGTGCTGATTTTGTCAGCGAAAAAGTGGAGGAATGAGTTGCAGAGATCCAGAGTGGAGGTAGGGAGAATGTTGGCTCGAGGCTTGAGGAGGTTGCACACTGTGGAGAAGAGGGTTCTGTGGTTTAGGCAGGGGTCGGTGAATATGGAGGAGAGGTAGGCAGATTTAGCAGCAATGAGGGCATCTTTGTAGGCAGTGAGGTGGAGTTTGTAAGCTTCATGGTGGACTGTGAGAGGTGATTTCTTTATGAGTCGTTCAAGTCGGCGACCAGTCTGTTTCAGCTTACGAAGTGCAGGTGTGTACCAGGGTGAAGATTTATTAAAAGTTACGGTTCTTGTTTTGAGGGGGGCCAGAGTGTTAAGGCAGGTAGACAAGGTGGAATTGAGATGGTTTGTGAGATCATCAGGTGAGATGTGGGTTGAGTCCAGGGGGAGAGTGGTAGAGAGCAGGTCAGAGAGATGGTGGGGGTCGATGGATTTTAGATTACGGAAGGTGATTTCTCGGAGGAAGCGGGGGCGAGGTGTCGGAGAAGGGATGGTGAACCGTATAAGCTTATGATCAGAGAGGGGGAAGAGGCATGGATGGAGGTCGAGTACCGGTTGATTTGTGGAGCAGACCAGGTCAAGGATGTGACCTTTGTCATGAGTGGGAAAGGTGACGTGCTGAGTGAGAGAGAAGTTATCAAGTAAAAAAGCGAATTCAGATGCGAGCTTGCAGGTGGGGGAGTCCATATGAATATTTAAGTCACCAAGTAGCAGCAGACGTGGGGAGGGAGATGAGGCAAGTGTGAGGAGTTCAGTGAAGTCAGATAGGAAGGAGGGGTTTGGTTTCGGTGGCCGGTAAATGAGGATGACTGTCATGGAGGAAAGGGCTTTGAAGGCGAGGAATTCAAATGATGCTACTAGGGGGAGGGGGAGTTCAGCGATCGGAACGTTCTGGTTGAAAATAACAGCGAGGCCACCTCCATGGCGGGAGGGGCGGGGTTTGGAGATATAATTAAATCCAGATGGGGATGCTTGATTGAGGGAGAAGAAGACATTGGGTTGTTGCCAGGTTTCAGTGAGCAGAAGGAAGTCAAGAGTGTTGTCAAGGATTAGTTCATGGAGGGCAAGGGCTTTGTTGTTGAGCGACCGGGTGTTGAGGAGGGCAAAGTTGGCATTGTGAGAGGGTGGAGGGTTGGGGGCAGGCTGGAGAGATCTGAGGTTGTCCCAGTTGACAGTGCATGTGGTCAGCTGGGATGGGGGGGTGACGCGGTTGAGGGGGGGGCAGAGCGTGGTAGTGAGCAGATGGATGGAATGGAATGTCCGTGGCAGAAGCAAACGAGCTTGCGTCGAGAGCCTCTGTGGATGTAACGGGGTCGACGCAGAAGTCCAAGCTGTTTAATGACTGGGATGCAGGATGGGATGTAGGTGTTGAAGAGACCAGTCAGCCGCAGAGCCGAGTATTTGAGCATGATGAGGAGCCCGAGCAACTGCAGGAAGCAGCAGAGAGGTTGTCCAGCAGTGAGGGTGCAGAGAGGTGTCCAGCAGAGAAGGCGAAGAGGGGTGTCTAGCAACGAGGGCGCAGAGAGGCCGTCCAGCGGTGCGGGTGCAGAGAGGCGTCCAGCGGTGCGGGTGGAGAGAGTATCCAGCGGTGCGGGTGGAGAGAGTATCCAGTGGTGAGGGAGCAGAGAGGCCGTCCAATAGAGCGGGTGCAGCGAGGTGTCCAGCAATGAGGGAGCAAAGAGGCCGTCCAGCAGTGCAGCTGCAGAGAGGCGTCCAGCGGCGCAGGTGCAGAGAGGCCATCCAGGGTGCGGGTGCAGAGGGGATCCAGCGTCGCTGGTGCAGAGAGGCCATCCAGGGTGTGGGTGCAGAGGGGATCCAGCGTCGCTGGTGCAGAGAGGCCGTCCAGGGTGCGGGTGCAGAGGGGATCCAGCGTCGCTGGTGCAGAGAGGCCGTCCAGGGTGCGGGTGCAGAGGGGATCCAGCGTCGCTGGTGCAGAGAGGCCATCCAGGGTGTGGGTGCAGAGGGGATCCAGCGTCGCTGGTGCAGAGAGGCCGTCCAGGGTGCGGGTGCAGAGGGGATCCAGCGTCGCTGGTGCAGAGAGGCTGTCCAGGGTGCGGGTGCAGCGAGGATCCAGCGTCGCTGGTGCAGGGAGGTGTCCAGCGTCGATGGAGCACAGACAGGTAACAGACAGGTTACAAAAGAGGGGTGGGGGGGGGGGAATGGCGGGCGGAGTAGTCAACGCCAGCGTCCTCACCGGGCAGCGTGCAGGGTTCTAGCGGCTAGCGATGTAGGCCGCAGGGCGACAGCCGTCGGCTGTCAGCTGAAGATCGTTCCACGGTCAGAAACGGCCAAACGCTGTTTAAGTGTAGGTTTATTATTGTCACGAATACCAAGATAGCTTCGTTGATCATTATTGTCACGTGTACCGAGGTACAGTGAAAAGCTTTTTTTTAATGTGTACTATCCAGTCAGCTAAAAGACTATACATGGTTACAATCAAGCCGTCCACAGTGTACAGATACAGGATAGAGGGTATAATGTTTAGTGCAAGATAAAGTCTAGTAAAGTCCAATTAAAGATAGTGTGAAGATTTCCAATGGGCTAGATGGGCAGATCAGCAACAGTCTCTGGTTTAGTTTAGTTACAGCGCGGAAACAGGCCCTTCGGCCCACCATGTCCGCGCAGACCAGCGATCACCCCATAACTATCCCTATTCTACACACTACAATTTACAGAAGCCAAATTAACCCACAAAAAACTGGAGCACAGGAGAAAGCCCAGGTAGTCACGGGGAGAACGTACAAACTCCATACAGACAGCACTCAAGGTCAGGATCGAACCCGGGTCTCTGGTGCTGTGAGGCAACAACCTTACTGCCGCGCCACCGTGCCACTTAAGTTAGTGAGGACGGTTCCCAGTGAAAAGCTTTGTTTTGCGTGCTATCCAAATCGATCAAAAATATGCCATACATAAATGCCATCAAGTCAAACTCAAGTACAACCCATAGAGCAAAAGGGGAAGACACAGAATGCAGAATATAGTTCTCCGCATTGTAGCACCTTGTAGCGCATCAGTTCCATATACAAAGTCCAATCACCACAACAGGGTAGAGGTGAATCAGACAGTACCCATAATAAACAATAGTTCAGTATATTAAAAAAAGTTCAGTATATGTAAAAACAAACAGCCAAGTAAATAGACAATAATCGTGCAAAGTCAAAAACAATGTCCCCAAGTCTATATAGTTTGTTTCCTATTTGGAGGTTGTAGTTTTTAATAGCTTGATGGTTGCAGGGAAGAATCTGCACGCTACAGTTTTCTGGCTCCTGTACCTTCCTCCAGATGGCAGGTGTGAAATGAGTGTGTGGCCACAGGGGTGTGGGTCTCTGATAATGCTGGCTACGCCTCTTGTAGATCCCTTTGATGGTGGGGAGATCAGTACCCGTGATGGACCGGGCAGTGTCCACCACATTCTGTAATCTTCTTTGAACCTGGATGTGATGCGACCATTCAATATGCTCTCGAACTGTAGAAGTCCAAGAGAGTATTCGTTGAGATGCCAAATCTCCTCAATCTTCTATGGAAGTAGAGGTGTGGATGGGCTTTCTTGACGGCTGCATCGATGTGCTGATTCCGCGGTAGATCTTCACAGATGTGCACTCAGACATACCCAGTTCCATGAGCTTGGTAACCACTTTGGAGGGGATGATGGTGTTAAATGCTGAGCTGTAGTCAATGACCAAATGTATGTGTTTTTATGAACCTAGCCTTGGCAATGTCCAGGAGATTTTCAATCCACATAGGATGATGGTGGGGTAGTTGGTATTTCACAACGCCGTGATATCTTCACAGCGGGTAATGCAAACGCCAACTTCATATTCCTGGACATTTTCCAAAACGAAATTAAATTCTCAAACAGGCAGGATGAAATTTGAACCCATTCTTTGGAATTCAAATCCATTCCTTTTAATTACCCGTTTATCCAATGTAATTTATGTTATAGCAACATGGCATTCAAACCATGGACCTTGCCCATGGCTTCTTCACTGTTTTTGAAATGTAGATATTGCGGTTTCCTTCCTTGCTTCCTTCTGTCCTAGTCCCTGCTGTCCCCTTTCTTCCTGCTGCAATGTATTGAATTCTAACTTGCAGCTTATTAGCTCAGTTCAGTTGGTTTATTGTCACTTGTACCGAGGTACAGTGAAAAGCTTTTGTTGCGTGCTAACCAATCAGCAGAAAGACAATACATGATTACAATCGATCCATTTACAATCAATCCATTTACAGTGTACAGATACATGATATGGAAATAACGTTTAGTGCAAGGCAAAGCCAACAAAGTTCAGTTCAGTTTTATTTGTCATATGTAGATTAACACAGGGTCGACGGTACAATGAAATGTGTTTGACAAGACAATGGGTCACCTCAGCAATGATATTACAAGGATAAAAATAAGATAAAATAAGATAAGATAAAAGTGACATTGGTAGGTAAAAGACAATAATAAATAAAATAATCAACATATATGATGTGTTTATGAGTTCAGAAGCCTGATGGCCTGATGGTAAAAATTGTTCTTAAGTCTGGTGGTACGTGCAGCCATGCTCCTGTATCGTCTGCCTGAAGGAGAACAGTCTGCGTGCTGGGTGGCTGTGGTCCTTGATGATGCCGTGTGCCTTCCGCAGGCACCGCCGGTGGAAAATGTCCTGAATGGCCGGGAGACAGTTGCCAGTGATGTGCTGTGCCGCCTTCACCACTCTGTGTAGTGATTTGCGGCTGTGGGCAGAACAGTTCCCGTACCAGACTGTGATGCAGCCCGTCAGCAGGCTCTCGATGGTGCAAGTGTAGAAGTTTGTGAGGATGCTGGCGTTCATGCCAAACTTCCTCAGTCTTCTCAGGAAAAAGAGCCGCTGGCGGGCTTTCTTAGTTGTTGTGTCCGTGTGCAGTGTCCAATAAAGTGTCCAATCAGTGTCCAATCAATGTCCGATCAAGGATAGTCCGAGGGTCATCAACGAGGTAGCTAGTAGTTCAGCACTCCTCTGCACTATTAAGCATTATTAAGTGCCACAGCTGGAAGCACAAGGTTAAAAGGTTCCAACCCGAAACGTCACCTATTCTTTTTCTCCAGAGATGCCACTTGACTTGCCGAATTACTCCAGCACTTTGTGTCTATCTCACACTACCTCCTGCAAGAACACCGTTCCTTTTTCCCAGTTTCTTCGTCTCGTAACTTTGGTGCACCTGAAAATGTTACCATATCAGGAAATGTAAATCAATATATTTGTGAGGATGCAAAATATTTGGATCAGTTGATTAATGTGGTGCACTTTCATTTTGTGTGTTTCTTTGCTGAATCCTTTCTCGAGTTAGGGTTAAGGCTACCAGCTACCTTCTTGTACCCACACGCAACACTCACGATCATGTCTACTCAAGCATGGAAGAATCATTGCCATTTCTAACATCCACCAAAACCTGCTCAGATTTGTCACCAATCTGTTGATGAGTTTTTAATCTGAAATGGTAATCGTCATAAAGTCATAATCATATAGAACGGAAACAGGACTTTTGGCCCAACTTTCCCATGCCCATCTGCGCTAGTCCTACATGTCCGTGCTTGGCCCGTGTCCTTCTAAACCTTTTCTATCCCTGTGCCTGTCCAAATGTCTTTTAAACATTGCCATTGTATCTGCCTCAACAATCTTCTCTGGTTCCATATACCCACCACCGCCTGTTTGAAAAAGTTGCCCCTCAGGCTTCTATTAAATCATTCCCCTTCCACCTTAAACCTATGTCCTCTGGTTCTTGATTCCTCTATTCTGGGCAAAAGACTTTGTGAATTCACTCTATCTATTCCCCTCATGATATTGTATAGCTTGATCAAAGAAACAGTTGGACAGGTACATGGATAGGACAGGTTTGGAGGGATATGGACCAAATGTGGGCAGGTGGGACTAGTGTAGTTGGGACATGTTGGCCGGTGTGGGAACATTGGACTGAAGGGCCTGTTTCCACACTGTATCACTCCATGACTTTATTAGATCACCCCTCAGTCTCCTGCACTCCAAGGAATAGAATCACAGCCAGCCCAACCTCTTCCTATTGCTCTGGCCCTCAAGTCCTGGCAACATCCTGCAAATCTTCTCTGCACTCTTTCCAGCTTAAATACAGCCTTCCTACGGAAGGGTGACCGGTTCCGGGGTAACACAATACTCCAAATGTGGCCTCACCAATGCCTTGTACAATTGTAATATCACATCCCAGCTTCGATACTTAATAGGTGGACACAAAATGCTGGAGTAACTCAGCGGGACAAGCGGCATCTCTGGAGAGAAGGAATGGGTGACATTTCAGATCGGGACCCTTCTTCAGACGTCTACCTTCTGTGTCTACCTTCGATTTAAACCAGCATCTGCAGTTCTTTCCTACACATTCGATACTCAATACACTGTCTGACAAAGGACAATGTACAGAAAAGCTTTTTGACCACTCTCCCTGTGAGATCACTTTCATGGAACCATGTACCTGCATTCCTGGGTTCCTCTGCCATGCAATACTACCCAGAGCCCTACCATTGTCAATAATTCTGTTTCTCTTCCCACAGATATAGCCTGAGCATTGCCAGCATTTATGTATTTAATTTCCAATTTGTCTATGCCTTTTTCCCTAATCCTTAGTTTAGTTTGGTTTAGAGATGCATTGCAGAAACAGGCCCTTCGGCCCACTGTGTCCGCACCAACCAGCGATCCCCGCACATTAACACTATCCCACACACACTAGGGACAATTTACACCAAGCCAATTAACCTACAAACCTTTAAGTCTTTAGAGTGTGGGAGGAAACCGAAGATCTCGGAGAAAATCCACGCAGGTCACGCAGGGGAGAACGTACAAACTCCGTACAGACAGCATCCGTAGTCGGTATTGAATCCGGGTTTCTGGCGCTGCAAGTGCTGTAAGGCAGCAATTCTACCGCTGGGCTATCGTGGATGCATGGGGAATCTCATAATCTCCAAATTGATCTCCCCCTTGTTCAACTCTTTTAGTTTAGTTTAGAGATAGTTCAGAAATACAGCACGGAAACAGTCCGTTTGGCCTACCGAGTCCGCACCGACCAGCAATCACCCCGTACACGAAGAACCTGTGCATCTTTGGAATGTGGGAGGAAACTGGAGCACCCAGAGGAAGCCCACGTGGTCTTGGGGAGAACGTACAAACCATACAGACAGCACCCGTAGTCAGGATCGAACCCGGGTCTCTGGCGCTGTGAGGCAGCAGCTCTACCACTGCGCCACCGTGCCGCCCTCTTTGTTTCGGTTTGATATCACGGCAGAAGCATTAACATTGTATTTCAGGAGTACTACTCTGCCAGCAGAACCTACTCCCTTTATTTGATCAGTCATTTCCATTTTGGCAGTGGATATCTCTCCAGGGTGGAAAAGATGTAGCTGGCAATGAGCTGTAGAAGGTGGGGGGAGGGGGGAGGGGAGAGGGGGGAGGGGAGGTAAGGGTGATGGGGGTGAAGTCATTTTCCAGCCATTGCAAGAAACAAAACCAATCTCCAGCTAATAATTACAGTCAGCATGTTTCTCATGAACTCATCATCCTTCATCATTCCTCCCTCCGCACGCTCACTGCATCTTATCCATTGTGCTCGCCTTATCCTGCTGATTAGCTTTACTGAAAAATGTACTTCATTCTTTTATCTGGACTCAATGTGTAAAACGTTATGTTATCTTTTTGCAATTAAGAATCAGCTTTGTTTTGGGAACTGAGTGAAATGATGGATTAAACATGTACTTCTTACTTCCAGAACTTCAGCGTTTGAAACCAGGCAGCTGTTGTTAAGGAGAAAAAAACCTTTCATTTCGGTGAGATGTGAGCTCGTCTAAATTAAATTTGTGGTTTCAAACCCGAGTCTTGTAGGCTTGACATCATCGTGTCACACAGCGTGGAAACAGGGCCTTCGGCCCAACTTGCCCACACCGAACAACATTCCCCATCTACGCTAATCCCATCTGCCGGCATTTGGCCCATATCCCTCTAAACATATCTTTATCCATGTACATGTCCAAATGCTTCTTAAACGCTGCAATAGTCCCTGCCTCAACTACCTCCATATACCCATACACCCATCACCCTTTGTGTAAAAACGTTGCCCCTCAGGTTCCTATTAAATCTATTCCCCCCTCACCTTAAACCTACGTCAGGGCACAAATTTCCTCAAACTACTAATTCTATCATATAGCTTGTCAGCCACTGGATATGGATAATAAGGAGGTGTTAAAGATTAGTTTAGTTTAGTTTAGTTTAGGTTAGTTAAATTGAATTCATTGTCACGTGTACTGAGGTAAAGTAAAAATATTTCTTGTTGCGTGCTAGCCAGTCAGCAGAAAGTCATTCACATTGTACAAATACAGGGTAAAGGGAATAATGTTTAGTACCGTTACTCGTATGAGCCGCTACGTGACATCCACGAGCTCCTACGTACCCGCTACGTACATTATACAAGCTCGAATCAGGGGAGAACTCGGGAGAACTCTTGAATTACCTCGTACAGTGGGACAGGCCCTTAACTCCGCGGGTCAGACAGCATCTCTGGAGAACATGCATATGTGACCCTTTGGGGTCGGGACCCTTATGAAGTCTGAAGAAGGGTCTCGACCCAAAACGTCACCACTCCATGTTCCCCAGTGATGCTGTCTGACCCGCTGTGTTACTCCAGCACTTTGTGTCTTTTTTTTCTTCTTTTTTTTTTTAATTTTTATTTATTAGAAGTACATTACATTACAACCACATACATTAGTACTCGTCACTTATGTCTTCTTACAATTAATGTACTCCATTTATTTTTTACACTAGAAAAAGAAAAGATTGAAAGAAAGAAGAAAGTGAAGGAAAAAGTGAAAGTGTAGAAAATGTGACAACAAAAAAGGACGAAGACCCTATAAGAGCAAAATTAAAAAACAAAAGAAAAAGTTAAGAAATAGACCCTAGAAAAGAAAGAGAAAGAGAAAGAGGAAAAAGAGAGAAACAAATTTTTTTATGAGCATTACGTAAATGGGACATACCAACTCTTCAACTAGCATCCCCCCTTACCTGACCTCAATTATTTTTTTTTAAGTACTTTTGCACCCTATATTTGTAATAATTCTATAAATGCAGACCACGTCAGGTGGAAGTGATCTGGTTTACCTGCTAGGAGGAGTCTTATCTCTTCTAGGTGTAATGTTTCGAACATATTTGAAGTCCACATATTTATAGTTGGTATTGGAGCCTTCTTCCAAAATTTTAGAATTAGCATTTTTCCAGTTATTAACCCATAGTCCATTAGTTTCTTTTGAAACACATTTAGTTCTGGGCCATCTTCCGTTATTCCGAAGATAATCCATTCTGCTTTGGGTATCAGTCTTATTTTAAATAACTTTGTAAAGATTTCAAAAATTTCATTCCAAAATTTTTGGATTTTTGTACAGAAAACGAATGAGTGCGCTATAGCAGCTTCTTGGGATTGACATTTATCACAAATAGATGATACATTTTGGAAAATTTTATGAATTTTAGTTTTCGAATAATATAATCTATGTAAAATTTTAAATTGTATTAAAGTGTGTCTTACATTAATCGAACATTTATGCACGTTTAATAAGTGTTCATTCCAACTTTCCTTTGAAATTTTAATAGCTAACTCTTGTTCCCAGTCTCTTCTGATACCCTCCGTAGATGGTATTTGTACATTTAAGATAATATTATACAAATATGATATTAAGTTTGCTGATTCAGCTTTTATCTGCATTGCCTCATCCAATACATCTACTGGGTTATTATAGTGATCTTTTGTATATTTTTTCAAATAGTCGCATATTTGAAAATATTTAAAATATTGATTATTTCCGAGTTTATATTTTATTTGTAATTGTTGAAATGAAAGTAATTTTCCAGTTTCATACAAGTCACCAAGCGTTTTAATTCCTAGTCTATCCCAATGTGTAAAAGCTTTATCTATAATAGAGGGATTAAACGAAGGGTTATTAACTATAGGTAATAAAAGTGATAAATTTCTTAATTTTTAATTTTGTTTTATTTGTTTCCAAATTCGGATTGTACTATGAATAATTGGGTTCTTATTATAATTTATGTTATTCAATTTCATTGGAGAAAGGAGGATCGCTCCAATGTTTCCAGAGGAGCAATCCTCTTTCTCCATTACAATCCAGTCCACTTGCTGGGTGGAGTTATCCATCAGTTGAATCATATTTTTAATATTTACTGACCAATAATAATACATAAAGTTAGGTAGTGCTAAACCCCCTAATACTTTAGGTTTATTCAGATGAGTTTTTTGTATTCTATGTGATTTATAGTCCCATATAAAATTAGTGATATCTGAGTCGAGTTTTAAAAAAAACTTCTTTGGTAAGTATATAGGAATCGATTGAAATAGGTATAAAATTTGTGGTAGAAAGATCATTTTTATTGCGTTTATTCGGCCTATTAAAGACATCGGGAGCGTTTTCCAGAATTAAATTAGTGTGTTTAATTTATTAAGTAGGGGGTCAAAATTTGCCCTAAACATACCTTGATATGTTCTGGTAATTTCGATTCCCAAGTATTTAAATTTTTCTGTAGCTATTTTAAAAGGGAATTTTAAAAGATGTGTTGAATCTTTCGGTTTTATTGACATAATTTCACTTTTATTCCAATTTATTCTATATCCAGAAAAAGATCCAAAGTCTTCAATTAAATTTAATATATTTGGTATAGTGATTTGAGGTTTTGTAATGTACAGTAATATATCATCCGCGTATAAAGATATTTTATTATATGAGTCTTTAGTATTATATCCATGGATATCAGGGTGTATTCTAATTTTTTCTGCTAGCGGTTCAATAATGAGAGCAAACAGCTGTGGTGATAATGAGCATCCTTGTCTATTTCCCCTTGATAGTTGGAATTTCGCGGATAATATGTTATTAGTTAGTATTCTAGCTGTAGGTTTGTTATATAGTAACTTGATCCATAGAATAAAATTCTCCCCCAGTTGGAATTTTTGTAATACTTTATCCATATAATTCCATTCTACTTGATCAAATGCTTTTTCAGCATCCAGCGAAATAATTGATAATTCTTGATCTTCAGATTTGTATGAGTGCATTATGTTGAGTAGACGTCTCATATTATTAGATGAATATCTCTTAGGGATAAACCCCGCCTGATCTAGGTTTATTAGTTTACTAATATATTTACTTAATCTTCTAGCTAATGTTTTCGCTAATATTTTTCGATCTGTGTTTAACAATGCTATAGCTCTATATGAACCAGGTTCTTCTAAATCTTTGTTTTTCTTAGGTATTAGTGTAATCGTTGATTCCGCTAATGTATGAGGTAGTATTCGTTTTTTATAAGCATATTGGTACATTTTTTGTAATCTTGGTATTATTTTATCATAAAAGCTTTTATAAAATTCATTAGTAAATCCATCAGGGCCTGGTGTTTTTCCATTCTTTAGTGAGTTTATTGTATCTTCTAATTCCTTAATTGAAATTTGTGCACCCAATTCCTCTTGTTCCTTCAGCTCTAACTTTGGAAGATTACAGTTATCCAAAAACTTTGTGATATTATTGGAATCAATTGTCATTTTAGATGTATACAAATTCTCATAAAATTGCGCAAATCTTTTATTAATATCCTTCGGTGTTGTTAATAATTCCCCTTTATCTGATTTGATCTTTGGTATACTATGTTCCTTTTCTCGTTTTTTTAGCTGGCGAGCCAAAAGTTTATGTGGTTTATCCCCAAATTCAAAGTGCTCTTGTGTTGTAACTTGAAAAAGTCTTATAAGTTTGGCAGATAATAATTTATTTAATTTAAATTTCAAAATTATTATTTTATTATGTTTATCTATTGAAGGATCTTTAGCATTATCTATATCCATTTGTCTAATAAGTTCTTCTAACTGTCTTTGTTCATTCTTATTCTTTTTATTTTGAAAAGCTTGATATGAAATTATAATACCCCTAATGTATGCTTTAAAAGATTCCCATAATACAGTAGGCGATATATCTGGAGTATCATTTATTCGAAAAAAGACCTCCATTTGTTCTTTTAAATATATACTCGCTTGTGGATCTTTTAGAATTTGAGAATTAAATCTCCAAAACGATTTATTCTTAAACATTCCTTCCAGTTTTAAAAAGAAAGTTAGTGGAGAATGGTCTGAAATCGAATTTGTGTGGTATATTGCGTTAGATGTTTGGGGGATTAATTTTGTATCCGGCAGAAAGTAGTCTATACGTGAGTATGTCTTATGTACCATTGAATAAAACGAGTATTCCCTGCCAGTTGGATTGACAATTCTCCAAACATCTGATATATTAGTATTGTTTATATAGGTATTGAGAAGTTCCCCGGTTTTCGATTTCATATTCCCTCTCTGTTTTTGGCTTGATTTATCTAAGTACGGATCTAAAACACAGTTAAAGTCTCCTCCTATTATAACATTTTGATAGTTAGACTCTGCAATTATGTTGAAAATTTTATTGAAAAAGTGGGGGTTATCAAAGTTTGGGGCATATATATTTACCAAAGTAAGTGGAGTATCATGGATTTCTCCATTAACTATTAGGTATCTCCCTTCTATATCTGTTATGATATTCTTTGCTTTAAATGGTATACCTTTTCTTATAATGATTGACGTGCCTCTAGATTTTGAAGTAAATGAAGAATGGTATGTTTGACCTATCCATTTTGCCCTCAACCTAACTTGATCCTGAGATTTTAAGTGTGTTTCTTGTAGGAAGGTAATGTTATTTGAATAATTATAGTACCTTTAAATCTTGTGGTGCATCCATATCCCAGGTCTTTGGGTATTGGGGGAACTTTTGAGTTTTTAAGTTTTGTTGGTATGTCCATTTTACGCTTATCACTAAACACAAAACACAAACATGTGATTTTATGTGATAAAAAAAAAAAAAAAAGTGAAAATACAGTGTCTGATATAGTCGGCACTGTAGCGAGTGTCCCACCTGTAGGTGGGAAAAAACCTTGTTTTGACTTCCATTGCGTTGTTACACAAATAGCTCCGCTCTCTTGGTTAATCATAACATATTAAAATATTAAAACGGGGCCTCACATTCAGATATATAATACAATTTTACCCTGGATATTTCATTATAACATATATATATATCGGAATTTTAACTACTAATTATTAAACCGATACTTTTGACTTCAATAAGAATCAACTGTTGGTTGAAGGGGTTAACGAGACGTGCCCCAGGGCCTAAGCCAGGTGCTCGTTTCTCATCCCCTCCTCCCACTTATAGATAAGGTTTCAATTTATTAAAAATTCATATTAGTATGTTAGTTAGTTCATTATTTTTTATTTTTGTTTTTGTTAGTATTCTAATCTAACATGCATAACTTATTAAGTTGTTAATAGGATAAGTTCTTACAATTGGTTATAATATTATAATCTAATAAGCAAGTAAATGCTTCTGGTATATACCATTCCCATCTGTTTAGTTGTTTACTCGTTTTGAACAGAAAGTGTCCTTGATTCAACATTCCAAAGATAAGTCTAACTATCCCCAGACAAAGCATTGCTTAGAATGGTTCAGATCTGCCAAACCCCCCTTTGATTTCTATTTTTCAACGATAGTTTGGGCATATTTAAACACGTCTGCAGGCTTAACAAATGACTTTTCAAAACCCTTAAAGGAAATACGCATTTTCGCGAGGTAAAAAATTCCATATCTGATCCCTTCTTTCCCTCTTAAAAGATCCTTAACCTTCTCGAATTTGTTTCTTTTTTGCACAATTTCATACGGGTAGTCCCTGAATATCTTAATAGTGTCATTGTCCAGCCGTAGTTGCACACTGTATTTGATTTTGCTCATAACATCTTCCAGTTCTAAAATATCCCGAAATTTCACAATAATATGTCGTTGATAAGTTTTTCCCGCACCAGATCTTTGTTTAAAACTTGGGACACGATGAGCCACTTCGATTTTCGGTTCTCAGGAAAGATTCAGCAGTTGTTTAAGCAAGCCCATGGCAAACTCACGCACATCCTCCCCTTCGGCTCCCTCTGAGACTCCAAGAATTCTCAAATTCTGACGTCTAGAGCGAGCTTCCAGGTCCAGGCATTTTTCTGAAACTTTACTGAGTTGAGTCACCATCTGTAGTGAAGTTTGTTCATTTTCTCGCCTCATTTGCTCATGTTCTTGCTTCATTTTTGCCATGTCTTCAACCACTCGAGCCGTGTTTTTCTCCAATTCCGTAATTGTGCGCATACTTGCAGCTACTGTTTCAAGCACAGCCGTGAACTTGTCCGTAGTAGTTTCATCCATCTTGTCCATTCTCTCTGATAGTCCATCTTTCACCTCATCAATTTGTTTATTCATAATGTCCAGTGAATCAATCATATTCTTCTGATCACCAGCATTTAAATCCCTCATCATCTTCTCCATTCCTTCCATCATTTTTGCCATATTTTCCTTCATATCTTCCTTCATATTTTCCTTCATATTTTCCATCATAATTTTATTTTCGTCCAAAATCTCATCTTTCATATTTTTCACTGATTTCTTCCAGTCATCAAACTCTTTCTTAGATCTTGTATCCATTTCTGCAGCCACTTCAGAGACTTCAGAGATTTCAGAGGTAACTTCTGCTTCAGGCTTCTTCTGGTCTCTCAGCAGCTTTTTCACTGTTCTCTGAGGGCTCACAGCTGGAGACAGGTTACTCATTTAAAGGGCTTTAAACCACCGTTTAAAACATCGCGCTTAATGATGACGTCATCAGCGCGGCGACCAGAAGCTCCGGTAAGGTTTTTAAAAACAATCCCGATTTCTGGACCCATTTTACACGATAAATCGTGACATTTTTCGGGAGCTAGGTGCACGTCTGTTAGTCCAACATGGTGCCACCGGAAGTCGTGTCTTTATATTTGTAAACCAGCATCTGCAGTTCCTTATATCCACTTGGTATCAAATTGTGTCTGATTAGCTGACAGTGAGGCACAATGTTATAGATACTAGACAAAAGCCACTTTATACAAAAGTGAAATGATTTTGATTTGATGACATTGATTATGTGGACAATTTTCAGCAGGTTTTTCACATCCGTTGTCTGAAACATCCCTGGACTGCTTGAATGTCAGTGGCATTCTTGGTTCTTTATTCCTTTACTTTTAGACATTAGAGTTACAGCGCGGAAACAGGCCCGTTGCCCCACCGAGTCCGCGCCGACCAGCGATCACCCCGTACACCAGCACTATCCGACACACTACTGACATTTTACAATTTCCAGAAGCCAATTAACCTACAAACCTGCACGTCTTTGGAGTGCTGGAGGAAAGTGGAGCACCCGGACAAAAACCCACGCAGTGATGGGGAGAATGTACAAAAACCTGTACAAATGTACAAAAACCTGTAGTCAGGATCGAACCTGCGACGCTGGTACTGTAAGGGAGCGCCTATACCGCTGCGCCACCATGCCTCTCCTTCTTCCAATTGCTCTCTGGCTTCTGTAGGGCAGATGTTGTTACAATCCATCGACCCATTGTCCACACCACCCCTCCACCCATATTAATAAAAGAAAAGAAAGATAAAAAGATGGTTGAAGTGCTGATTCGGGACAAATGTCAGTGAAAGGGCTGACAAAACAAAAGAGCACGTGCAGCTGCGTTTAAGACGCAAATAAAAGATAAGTGACTTTCAAATTAAAACAAAATCTCTGATTTTGGTTCGCACTTAATTACAATTTTTGCTTTGAACATTCTGCTCACTGCCATAGTAACTGGCAGAAATAAGATGGGAGCAAACAGGCTTTGATGAAGATGACTTAAGCTACTGGTTGCCAAAGTCAATTTCAGGAATCCAGGCGTGCTGGTAAGAGTGGTTCAAATAATCTTACGAAACCTGCAGTGATTAGATCTGCAGATCATCTTCAGGTTAAAGTGTTTCAATGTCGTTGAGAATGCATTTTGAAGAAGACCGTTGCACGGTTACAGAATGATAATACTGATGAACAAGTGACTGAAAGAAAAATTATACTTGAGGATTCAAAGTTCTTTTAATTGTGAGTAGGAATGGTAAATTGCACAATGACGGCCAGGGGAAAGTACAAACTCCGCAAATTTACAATTTCCACCAAGCCAATTGGCCTACAAACCCACACGTCTTTGGATTTTGTGAGGAAACCTGAGTACCAGGAGAAAACCCACACCGTCAGAGGGAGAACGTACAGTACAAACTCCGTACAGACAGCGTCCGTAGCCAGGATCGAACCTGGGTCTCTAGCGCTGTGTAAGGCAGCAACCCTACCACTGCGCCCTTTCAGGCCAGGTCTGAAGAAGGATCCCGACCCGAAACGTCACCTATCCATTTTCTCCAGAGTTACTCCGGCATTTTGTGTCTGTCTTTAGCAATAGATTTAGTTTACTTTGGAAGTACAGTGCAGAAACAGGCCCTTCGGCCCACTGCGCCACCATGCCGCCCCAAAGTTGGTCTGGGTCGCTTGGTACAATAAAATGCTTCATTGAGGAGTAAGGGTGGTGACATTTCCCTGGCAAGGTTACCGCATGACAAATGGCAAACCTAGATTAATAGAGGACTGATTGCTGTGAACTACTGCAACTTCACAATAAATTATGCAACATTGCAGCTAATATTTGTACTGTATTCTAATCAACTTTCACCGCTACTTTCATATTATACCACTTTTTTATTAATAGCTCACAAGCATTTAAGACTTCAGTACCCAAAGGGTTCGCTTGGTTTGCCAAGGTAATTTGCATCAAGAATCACTTCTAAGCTATTTATAGAGTCCGTAAATGCAGGAAGAATGTGAATGAGAGGATTTCATTTTTTTAATCTAGATTTAGGCAAACAACTTTGCAGTGATTAACAATGGAATGATTTGGATTTGAGCTTTTTTTTAGTTTAGTTTTAGAGATATAGCGTGGAAACAGGCCCTTCGGCCCATCGAGTCTGCACCGACCAGCAATCCCCGCAAAGGGTGGCCACGGTGGTGCAGCGGTAGGGTTGCTGCCTTACAGTGCTTTCAGTGCCAGAGACCTGGGTTCGATCCTGGCTATGGGTGCTTGTCTGCACAGAGTTCGTACATGCTCCCCGTGACTGCGTGGGTTTTCTCCGAGATCTTCGGTTTCCTCCCACACTCCGAAGACGTACAGGTTTGCAGGTTAATTGGCTTGGTGTAAGTGAAAATTGTGCCTAGTGTGTGTAGATAGTGTTAGTGTGCGGGGATCTCTGGTCGGTGTGGGCCGAAGGGCCTGCTTGCGCACTGTATCTCTAACCTAAACTAAATTAACGGTACTCTACACACACTGGGGAAATTTTACATTCATCCCAAGCCAATGAGCCTAATTGGTCAACTGTGTTGTATGTCTTTGGAGTGTGGGAGGTAACCGAAGATCTCGGAGAAAACCCACGCCGGTCACGGGGAGAACGTACAAACTCTGTACAGACAAGCACCCACAGGCAAACCTGGGTCTCTGGCAGTGTAAGGCAATAGCTCGACCACTATTCCACTGTGCCGCCCCACCTTATGGTACTTTTCGGTACTTTTAAAATGGGCATCAGGAAGATAAAGTCACACAGTGTGGAGACCATGATGAAGCAGCCATCAAGTACATCTCTATACTTTCTTGACGTCCTCTGAGTGAGGGCTATATGTATGTATTTATGTATGTACTTAATCTATGAACCACTGTTGTATAACGTTAGTACCTCCACCAATGTCAAACACTTTGGCCAACGAGAGTTGTTTTTTATATGTGCTACAGAAATAAAAGTGACTTGACTTGACTTGACTATGCTGATTCAATTTTCCAGCACTCTGCCTGTAAACTTTCCATCTTGTGTTATTTCAAGTGGTCATCTAAATGGTTATCTTCACTGGAGGAACAGCACGTTATATTCCGCTATTATATACAACGCAATGGTTTGAACATTGAATTCTCCAATTTTGGATAACTTCTACAAAAACCTTCCTCCCCCCACCCCCTCCCCTTTTTCCTGCCCAACATTCATGCCATTACTTCCCTCTCCCTCCCCACTCCCTTCCTCTGAGCGACTTTGCACCAGTAATTCCAGTTACTCCAGTATTTTGTGTCTATCTTTGGTATAATCCAGCACCAGCAGTTTCTCCTTATTACATCTAAACACATCTAGTTCCCTAAATGCAATCACAAGGAACTGCAGATGCTGGAGTCTTCAGTAAAACACAAAGTGCTGGAGTAACTCAGCGGATTAGGCAGCACCTGTGGAGGAAATGGACAGGTGATGTTTAGGTGTCGGGACCCTTCTTCAGACTGATTGTAGTAGGGGGGAGAAAGTTAGAAAAGAGGTGGGGACGGGACAAAGTCTGTAAATGCTGTCACTTGCCACCATCATGTGAAGAAACAGAAAATTGTCTCCATGTAAGACCAGCATTTCTAATGGCATCGGCGACTTGAGATGAGGGAAAAAATTGAGGAGAAATGATATGAAGGATGAAGGGATTTAGTTAGATGGTGGACGAGAAAATCTGGAGCACTTTGTACCCTTTATATTATTAAACCAGCATCTGCAGAACCAAAGAACTGCAGATGCTGGTTGATACACATAAGGACGCAAAGTGATGGAGTAACTCAGCGGGTCAGGCAGCATCTCTGGAGAACATGGATAGGTGGCCTTGAGCGATGCGACCCTAATTCTTGGAACAGGCTGGATTTGGATGAATGTGTAAGAAGGAACTGCAGATGCTGGTTTACACCGAAGATAGACTAACTTGGATTTGGATAAATGTTGGACATGGAGATAGAGTTAGAGATAGAGATGAAGATTGAGACAGCATGGAAACCATTCCTTTGGCCCACTGAGTCCATGCTGACCATCAACCACCCATTTACACTCAACCTAAACTAATCTAATCCAATTTTATGTGCCGTAAGGAACTGTAGAAGCTGGTTTAAACCGAAGATAGACACAAAATGCTGGAGTAACTCAGCGGGACAGGCAGCATCTCTGTCGAGGAACGGGTGATGTTTCAAGTCGAGTCGTCTTTCGGGTCTGAAGAAGGGTCTCGACCCGAAACGTCACCCATTGCTTCTCTCCAGAGATGCTGCCTGTCCCGCTGAGTTACTCCAGCATTTCATGTCTAATCTTAATCCAACTTTATCCTCTCTGTAGACAAAAGTGCTGGAGAAACACAGCGGGTGCGGCAGTATCTATGGAGCGAAGGAAATAGGCAACGTTTCGGGTCGAAACCTTTCTTCAGCCTATTTCCTTCGCTCCATAGATGCTGCCTCAAGAGCTGAGTTTCTCCTGCAATTTTGTCTACCTTCGATTTTCCAGCATCTGCAGTTCCTTCTTAAACATTTATTATCTCTGTATTGTCATTAACTCTCCCTTGACTCTACAATTCATCTACACACAAGGGACAATTTACAGCGGCCAATTAATCTCAAAACCCGCACGTCTTAGGGATGTGGGAGGAAGCCGGAGCACCCGGAGGAAACCCACCTGGAGGAGAACGTGCAAACTCCACACAGACAGCACCCGAGGTCAGGATCTCTGACGCTGTGAGTTAACGGCTCCACAAGTCGTGCTACTGCTCGCAATTGTATCTGACAGTTGGAAACAATCAAATGATTGGAAAAGTTTAAGCAATTAATTTTTAAGAAGTAATCATTAAAACGCAGGGCACACAATAACACAAACACAATTAAAACTTTAATTGAAGTCAATTAGATACAATTATAATTTGCCTTCAACTTAACTGGATCCTTGCAGCCATCCTTCTACATGCTAATTGCTCAGCCTGCAACAGGTCTAACTTAATATTCTCAGGTTGTTGTCTGTTTCAGCATCTGGCTGAACCAAAGTGTGGCTTAGCTGGTTGTTGAAATGTGATTACCTCCTCTGGCAGCTCGTTTAATATACCTACCACCCTTTGTGCAAAAAGTTGCCCCGAAGGTTTTTATTAAATCTTCCCCCCTCACCTTAAACATATGTCCTCAGGTTCTCGATTCCCCTACTTTGGGAATAAGATTGTACATATACCCGATCTATTCTTCTCATGATCGTATACACCTCTATAAGATCATCCCTCATCCTCCTGCACACCAAAGAATAAATTCCTAGCCTGCTCAACTTCTCCCTGTAGCTCAACAGAGAAAATTGCAACACAGTTTAGTTTAGTTTAGAGATACAGCGCAAAAACAGGCCCTTCGGTCCACCGGGTCCGCACGACCAGCGATCTCTGTACATTAACACTATCCTTCACACACTAGGGAAAATTATACACTTATACCAAGCCGATTAACCTACAAACCTGTACGTCTTTGGAGTGTGGGAGGAAACCGAAGATCTCGGAGAAAACCCACGCGATCACGGGGGGGATCGTACAAACTCCGCACTGACAGCACCCGTAGTCGGGATTGAACCCGGGTCTCTGGCGCTGCAAGCGCTGTAAGGCAGCGACTCTACCGCTGCGCCACCGTGCTGCAGCAACAGGCTTTTCGGCTCATTCGGTTTGCATCGTACATGAAGCCAAAATAAACTAATCTCCTCTGCCTAAGCATCATTCATATCCCTCCATTCCTGGGATGTCAATGTGGGTATCCCAAAAGCCTCTTTAACACAACTATCGTATCCGTCCCTACCATCACCCCTGGCAATGCGTTCCAGGCACCCACCACCCTCTGTGTAATAAAACCTAGCCCTCACATTTCCTTTAAACTCTGCCCCTCTCACCTTTAAGCTCTGCCCTCTGTTTTTTTTTACATTTCCACTTTGGGGATAAAGGCTCTGACTGTCTCCCCAATCTATCATGCCTCTCACCATTTTATATATTCTCATCAACCTCCGATGCTCTTGACAAAATAAGCTAGGTTTTAGCAGGAATGTTGCTAGCAATGGAAGCACACACAGATTTTTTGTTTAATTTCCAAAATAAATGTAATTAACAAATGTATCCAGAATTTAAAATATACACAAAACAAAACTGTGCAAAAATTCTTTATACATTCTCAGTGTCTACGTTGAACTGTATCATGCTCAGTAGTGTTCGTACCTATCCTTAAACAAAGCACGCTTGCCACTCATATGTAAGAAGATACTACAGATGATAAAAGATACCGAAGATAAAAACAAAATGTAGAAGTAACTGCGAGTCAGGCAACATCTCTGGAGAAAAAGAATAGGTGACGTTTTGGGTCGGAACCCTTCTTCAGAGAGGAGTCTGAAGAAGGGTTCATAAGTTATAGGAGTCGAATTAAGCCATTTGGCTCATCAAGTCTACTCTGCCATTCAATCATGGCTGATCTATCTTTCCCTCTCAACCCCATTCTCCTGCCTTCTCCCCATAACCCCTGACACCCGTACCGATCAAGAATCTGTCATTCTCCACCTTAAAAATATCCATTGACTTAGCCTCCGCAGCCTTCTGTGGCAATGAATTCCACCACCAGATTCACCACCCTCTGGCTAAAGGAATTCCTCATCACCTCCTTTCTCCTTTCTGACCTGAAACGTCAACCATTTCTTTTCAACAGAGATGTTGCCTGTCCCGTTGGGTTACTCCAGCACTTTGTGTCTTCCCTTGAAACTCATGTGGCCCCCTGGGGTGATATCCCTTCCTTTGTGAGAGGGGTGTCTCCAGTCAATGTGGCCTGAACACGTGGGTATTGAACAAACAAGTATCTGATAGCTGCCAGGAAATGCAAGGCCATTAACTCCCATTAACCGCTGTCGGATGTCCATGGCATTAAACAGACGGTCCACTTAACATTGCATAAGGCGAATTTCGACTCCTCGTCTCCTAATGTGGCATTAAACCCAATTGGATATACTCAAAACACAGACACGGCGAAAGAAAAACAAGCTTTTTGCTAATCCATTAGCACAAAACTGGAGATGGAAAGCACACAGAAATCTCACAGCAGAGTGGGATCCACATCAGTTTTAATGAAAACATTATCATCCTGTATTTTTGCATTTTTAACATCTGCTTCTTTTATTAATAAATCATCAGTCGTTGGAAAGCAGCACGCTTCCCATGACTTGGGACTTCCTACTGACTGCGGTGAGGTGCCGCAATGATCAATCTGCTACTGACGCTATTAATGGGTTCTTATTCACGTTGAGAGTGGTGTAGGATCGTGGCCGTGCCCACAGTGGTCTCTTTTGTTCCTTTGTCATCTTCAGCTTAGTTTAGAGATCATCATCATCGTTGGAAACATCAACGGGCACGGTGCCTTACAACGCCGTGTACGACAGTGATCGCAACTTCTACTGAAGTGTGGACGGCCGTTGCCTCGCTAGAAGCCCATCCGTCCTTTGACAGGCCTTGTTTTTGTTCCTGCTGCGGGGTCCACAGCTCCCTCCTCACCTGGCAAACCAGGTGGGGGAGACGGTTTAGTCGCCGACAATCCGACCATGGACCATAGAGATACAGCATGCAAACAGGTCCTTCTGCCCACCGAGTGAATGATGACCATCGACCATCCATTCAAACTAGTTTGATGTTTGATGGACCATGTGCAGGCAGATGAGATTAATTTATCATGTTTGACACAGACATTATGGGCCAAATGGCCTGTTCCTGTTCCATACTGTTCTATCTTCAATTAACGAATTAATTAAATATATTTATGATTTGAACCAGAGAAAATTAATTTTATTTTATTTTTGAGTTAAAGCGTAGAAACAGGCCCTTCGGCCTCCTGAGTCCTTGCCGACCATCAGTCATCCATTCAAACTAATTCTATGTTATCTTACATTCTCAACCACTCCTTACATACTCGGGGCAGTTTACAGAGGCTAGTTAATCTACAACCCTGCACGTCTTTGTGACGTGGGAGGAAACCGGAGCACCAGGAGAAAACCCACGTGGTTACAGGGAGAATGTGTAAACTCCACACAGACAGCACCCAAGGTCAGGATTGAACCCGGGTCTCTGGCGCTGCGAGGCGGCGGCTCAGCCAGTTGCACCACTCTGCCGCCCTTGCAACCTTAGTGTTTAAATTGCAGGTTATGAATTGCCAATGTGTTTGTAAAAAGAAAGACCGGACTGCGTTTACATGGCACCTTTCACAACTTTATGTTCCAAAGTATTTTACAACAAATTAATATTTTTTACTTTGGAGATAACTGTTACAATGAAGGAACCTGAGGGAATATTTCACGCATTGTGAATTCCCACTGACAACAATCTGTTTTAGTGATGGTGTTGATGCCTAAATAATAACCAAGAACGCAGGCAACACAGTGGTGCAGCAGTAGAGCTACTGCCTCACAGCGCCAGAGACCCGGGTTTGAGCCTAACCTCGGGTGCTGTCCGTGTGGAGTTTGTACGTTCTTCCTGTGACCGCGTGCGTTTCCCCGGGTGCTCCAGTTTCCTTCCACATTCCAAAGACGTGGATGCTCTGGATGCTTTCAAGAGAGAGCTAGATAGGGCTCTTAAAAATAGCGGAGTCAGGGGATATGGGGAGAAGGCAGGAACGGAGTACTGATTGGGGATGATCAGCCATGATCACATTGAATGGCGGTGCTGGCTCGAAGGGCCGAATGGCCTACTCCTGCACCTATTGTCTATTGTCTATTGACGTGCAGGTTTGTAGGTTAATTGGCTTCTGTAAATTTCCCCTGATGTGTAGGATGCGAAAGTGGGGTGACATAAGACTAGTGGACGGGTGATTGTTGGTCGACATGGACTTGGTCATCTGAAGGATCCGTTTCCACACTGTATCACTAAACTAAAACTAAGCTAAAACTAAACTAAACTAAACATGGAGAAATATTACACATATTGTAAATTCCCTTAGACAACAGTCTGTTGTAACGATGTTGGTTGTGGGCTAAATAATGATCAAGAACACTGCAGAGAATTCTATGTTCCTCTGTTAAAAAGTGTCATAAAATATTCAATGCCCATCTGGGAGGATAGATGGGGCCTTATTTTACAACCTCATCGTGTAGATGATGAATGGGACTGATATAACGCAATGGGCAGCGGTAGCCTAGAGCAACTGCCTTACAGCGCCAGAGACCCGGGTTCGATCTTAATGGCCCTGTCCCGCTGTACAAATTCATTCAAGTGCTCTCCCGAGTTTTAAAAAGAATCAAACTCGTGGTACGCATGTAGAATGAACGTAGCGGGTACGTCGGAGCTCGGGGACGTCGCTTAGCGGCTCGTAACGCTAACGGCAGGTACTCGGGAAGACTCGCTAACGGCAGGTAAGCTCAGGAAGACTCGTGAAGATTTTTCAACATGTTGAAAAATGTCCACAAGAGCCCCGAGTACCTACGAGCGGCCATTACCGTAAATCTCCGAGTTCGAATCAGGGCAAACTCGGGGAGAACTCTTGAATAAACTCGTACAGTGGGACAGGGCTTTTACTACATGTGCTGTCTGTAAGGAGTTTGTACGTTCTCCCCGTGACCTGCATGGGTTTTCTCCAAGATCTTCGCTTTCCTCACACTCTCCAAAGATGTACAGGTTTGTAGGTTAATTGGCTTGGCTATAAATGTAAAATTGTTCCTAGTGCGGACTCGGTGGGCCGAAGGGCCTGCTTCCTCGTTGTATCTCTAAACTAAACTAAACTAAACTAGACTAAACTAAACAATGGCAGAATATTAAGCTTGAGCAGTCACTGCCTATTTTTCCATAATAAATTGTCAGTAGAGCCTTCTGTTGTAGCCACCAGATTCAGGAACATCTCCTTCCCCTCTGTTATCAGGCTTCATAACTGTCCTTCCATAAGCTGGGGCTCTGTCCAATTCACCTCTGAGCATTGGACTTTGTCTCTGGAACTGGTGCGCAACAAGGCATGAGAATTATCGTCTGCACTCTGTATCTTCCCCCATGCCCTATCTATTGTACTTGAGTTTGACTATATTGTATTCATGAATGGTATACCTGACATGTTTGGATAGCTTGCAAAACAAAGCTTTTTAATACAGTGACACTTAGACAATAGACAATAGACAATAGGAGCAGGAGAAAGCCATTCGACCCTTCAAGCCAGCACTGCCATTCACTGTGAACATGGCTGATCATCCACAATCAGTCCCCCTTTCCTGCCTTCTCCCCATATCCCTTGACTCCGCTTAAGAGCTCTATCTAATTCCCTCTTGAAAGCATCCAGAGAATTGGCCTCCACTGCCTTCTGAGGCAGAGAATTCCACAGATTCACAACTCTATGGGTGAAAACATTTTTCTTCATCTCCGTTCTAAATGGCCCACCCTTGATTCTTAAACTGTGGCTCCTGGTTCTGGACTCCCCCAACATTGGGAACATGTTTCCTGCCTCTAGTGTGTCCAATCACTTAATAATCTTATATGTTTCAATAAGATATCCTCTCATCCTTCTAAATTCCAGTGTATACAAGCCCAGTCGCTCCATTCTATCAACATATGGCAGTCCCGCCATCCCAGGAATTAATCTCGTGAACCTACGCTGCACTCCCTCAATAGCAAGAATGTCCTTCCTCAAATTTGGAGCCAAAACTGCACATTATATTTCAGGTGTGGTCTCACCAGGGCCCTGTACAACTGCAGAAGGACCGCTTTGTTCCTATACTCAACTCCTCTTGTTATGAAGGCCAACATTGTCTATTGTCTGTTGTCTATATTGTCTAACATGCCATTAGCTTTCTTCACTGCCTGCTGTACCTGCATGCTTACTTTCAGTGACTGGGCCTGGGCCTGTTTCCATGCTGTATGACTCGATGAATCCATGACTATTTTCACTGCACGTGGCAACAATAAACTTAAACCTAAAACCTAAACCTCTTCCTTTCTTATACTTATCCAGCCTCCTCTTAAGGATCACTGTGGTATTTGCAAAAACTACTCCCTAAAAGAAGCATTCCACATTCCTGCTGTTCTCCGGCAAAGCAGATTCATTCTTAGTTTTGTTTAGCTTAGAGAAACAGCACTGAAACAGGCCCCTCGGCCCACTGGGTCCGCGCCGACCAGCGATCCCCACACACTAACACTATCCTACACTCACTAGGGACAATTTACAATTTTACCAAACTAATTAGCCTATTAGAGAAAACCCACGCAGGTCACGGGGAGAACATGCAAACTCCATACAGACACACACCCCTGGTCAGGATCGAACCCGGGTCTCTGGCGCTGGGGTCTCTGGTGCTGTAAGGCAGCAACTCTAATGCTGCACCACTGTGCCGCCCACAGCATTGACTTTAGGATTTATTTGTAACAGGTGAAGGGTAAAAGACTTAATAGGAATCTGAGGGGTAACTTTTTTCACACAAAGGGTGGTGGATGTATAGAACAAGCTGCCGGAGGAGGTAGTTGAGAATGGGACTATCCCAACATTTAAGAAACAGCTAGACTGGTACATGTATCGGACAGGTTTGGAGGGATATGGACCAAATGCGGGCAGGTGGAACTAGTGTGGCTGGGACATGTAGGGCCGGTGTGGGCTAGTTGGGCAAAGGGCCTGTTTCCACACTGTATCACTCTATGACTCTATAACAGTATTCTCTAGTTTAAGACTTCCACATGTAGTAACACTTACTTGGTGTTCATTCAATCGAAACCTTCTAGGGTTTTAAGGTTATCCATTCATTCTCCACCTAAACTTTCTCCTTTAGATAGGGCTTTTGGATGGGCATGTGGACATGCAGGGAATGGAGGGATATGGATTAAGTGCAGGCAGATAGGAGTTGGTCTTGGCACCATTATCAGCACAGACATTGAGAGCTGAAAGCAAAGAATGGAGAAAGGAGATGCAATCTATGCATCCTTTCTTGGTACGTCAAAGTTCACAATGCTAGTACCTTCCTTCTTAATAGATTGGCACTCTTTCTACTGCCTTTGTTTCTGTTTAGAATTTGGATAGCATAGTACGCTGACTTTAGAAAAAGGCACGGTGGCATAGTGGTAGAGCTACAGCCTTACAGCGCCAGTGACCCGGGTTCGATCCTGACTACGGGTGCTTGTCTGTATGGAGTTTGTAAGTTCTCCCCGTGACCTGTGTGGGTTTTCACCGAGATCTTCAGTTTCCTCCCACACTCCAAAGACGTACAGGCTTGTCGTATAAATGTGAAATTGTCCCTAGTGTGTGTAGGGTGGTGTTAATGTGCGGGGATCGCTGGTCGGTGTGGACTCGGACAGAAGGACCTGTTTCTGCGTTGTATCTCTAAACTAAACTAAACTAAAAAGCTGTTATTCAAGTTTAGCATAATTTATCCACTTTTCAATTTTCTTCCCCCTCCCCTGAGAAAAAAATTATAATTCTTCATTTGCTTTTATTAATCTGTGCCAGTATTTTTAACGATTTATGCATTTGTTCATCCGGATCTTTTTGTTCTACTTCACTTGTATTCTTATTTTCCAACTAATATATGAAACGACATAATTTTCTTATCAGAATGTACCAGCTCACACATACCTTTATTGAAGTTAACCTGTCAATTACGGACTCATCCTGCAAATTTATTAACGAGTCGATCACATTGATACCTTGCCGACAGTTTTGTGGAGATGTAATTTCTTTACTAAACGTCTAGAATTCACGGGAACAATTTTTTTTCTCACTCATTTGCTGTAACTGAACTAATTCTCTGGCTTTTACTTGGCTCTCCTGCCAAGCTTTCAAGTAGGAGAGGTCCTCGGGAAATTCATCTCCAATGAATCTATACTAATTAAGAACAAAAATACTCCCTCCAGCTTTCCAGAGAAGATTTACAAGGATGTTACCAGGACTTCTTTTAGGAAGGAGATGAGGAGAGATTTCTTTAGTCAAGGGGTGGTGAATCTGTGGAATTCTTTGCCGCAGAAGGCTGTGGAGGCTGTCAGTGGATATTTTTAAGGCAGAGATAGATGGATTCTTGATTAAGAAGGAACTGCAGATGCTGGAAAATCGAAGGTAGACAAAACATTTTGTCTACCTTGGATTCTTGATTAATACTGTTGTCAGAGGTTATGGGGAGAAGGCAGGAGAATGGGGTTAGGAGGGAGAGATAGATCAGCCATGATTGAATGGCGGAGTAGACTTGATGGGCCAAATGTCCTAATTCTACACCTAGTCCTTACGACCTGATGACATGAGAGCCCTTACGGTGGTGCAGCGGTAGAGCAGCTACGTCTCAGCACCAGAGTCCCGGGATCGATCTCGACCTTGGGTGCTGCCTGTGCGCAGTTTGCACGTTCTCCCTGTGACCGCGTGGGTTTCCTCCAGGTGCTTCAGTTTCCTCCCACATCCCAAAGATGTGTGGGTTTGTAGGCTAGTTGGGCCTCAGCATTTTGTCTAATGTGTGGCATGTGAAAGTGGATAACATAGAACTAGTGTGCCCGGGTGATCAATTGTCGATTTGAGCTGGGTGGGCCCAAGGGTCTAAACTGAGCTGCAGGGAGAGGTTCGGCAGGCTAGGTCTTTATTCCTTGGAGCACAGGAGGATGAGCGGGTGATCTTATAGAAGTGAATGAGATCATGGGAGTGATATGTTGGGTAGTTGCAGAGTATTTTACCCAGAGTACGGGAATCAAGAACCAGAGGACATAGGATTAAGGTGAGAGGGTAAAGATTTAATAGGAACCCGAGGGACAACTTTTTCACACAGAGAGTAGGGTATGTGGAATGAGCTGCCAGAAGAGATTTTGACGCAGGTACTATAACAACATTCAAAATAAATCTGGACAGGTGCATGGGTCGGAACCTGTCCATAGGTTTAGCAGGGTATGGGCCAAAAACGGACAGGTGGGACTACTGTAGATGGGGCATCTTGATCAGCGTGGGCAAGTTGGACAGAAGGGCCTGTTTCCGTGCCAAATGATTCAATGACTCTTCAAACTGAATTTATATTCCACAATGCAATCATGGGATTTGAACTCCAGTCTCTGAATGTTAAGTGTACACCATGGCCAGAACCTTTGAACGGTGTTGGTTAGTTAGTTTAGTTTATTGTCACATGTACCGAGGTTGCGTGCTATCCCGTCAGTGGAAAGACAATACATGATTACAATCGAGACATTTACAGTGTATAGAAACATGATAAGGGAATAACATTTAGTGCATGGCAAAGCCGGCAAAGTCCAATCAAGGATATTCCGAGGGCCACCAGAGGTAGATAGTTGTTAAGGACTTCTCTGTGGATGTTGGTAGGATGATTCAGTTGTCTGATAACAGCTGGGAAGAAACTGTCCCTGAATTTGGAGGTGTGCGTTTTCACACTTCTATACCTTTTGCCTGATGGGAGAGGGGAGAAGAGGAAGTGACCAGGGTGCGACTCGTCCTTGATTATGCTGCTGGCCTTGGCGAGGCAGCGTGAGGTGTAAACTGAGTCAATGGAAGGGAGGTTGGTTTGTGTGATGGTTTGGGCTGCATCAATGCGTTCAGCAAATTGCCTGACTTGGAGCAACAATAGACCTTAACCCATTGGATTGATACTGGTGAATGCTACATTGCAGCTCTGGGGATGAAGCACACTCTCCTCGCTATTTGTGTTTTACTACTTGTCAAATCATACAATATGAAATCATTGTGTATTTGAGGTAAAGTTTAATGGGCTAGTGGTCAGAATACTCTGGTGCCCTGGGTCATAATCATGAGTTGAGATGGTCCTGGAGAACGCACGCAGATGGAAACATGGTATATTTTGAGAAACATTTGAGTTACCAGGGTGGCACAGTGGCACAGCGATAGAGCTGCTGCTTTACAGCGCCAGAGACCTGGGTTCAATCCGGACGATGGGTGCTGTCTGTGTGGAGTTTGGGTCACGTTCTCCCTGTGACCGCATGGGTTTTCTCAGAGTACTCCCATTTCCTCCCATACTCCAAAGATCTGCAAGTTTGTTGGACAATTGGCTTTGGCAAATTGCCCCTGGTGTGTCGGAGGGATAGTATGTGCGGGTGATCGATGGTTGGCGTGGACTCAGTGGGCCGAATGGCCTGTTCCACACTATCTCTAAACTAAACATTTACCTTTCTTTCTAGATAGACAGATCTATCTATACTGTCTGAATAAGGGTCCCGACCTAAAACGCCACCTATTCCTTTTCTCTAGATGCTGCCTGACCCTGCTGAGTTACTCCAGCATTTCGTGTCTATCTTCAGTATAAACCAGCATCAGCAGTTCCTTCCTACACATTTACCTTTCTTTTCTCTTTACAGATGCTGATTCACTTTGCACTCTGCTGTTTGATTTGAAACATCCCTTCTCCTCTTTCAATTCGGTTTTCATGCATTTACAACTATTTGATAAGTTAACGCAAACAAGTTCTAGAAACTCTCTTCTTGAAACTCTCTCCTTTTGCAGGTGACCTCGAGAAAGATCTATTATCTGCTGCCTTTGGTGCTAATAACTCCGCAGAATCACTTAAAACAGACAGTGGCTTTGATATCTGTGCTTGCTGAAAGGCTTGTAACATTTGTAATATGAGTGAAACTGACTTGTTAGACAGATTAGTGCTGTGATTCTGAACTACATCTGACTGAGAGAAATCGAGGAATATGTGATGAGAACTGCTATTTGTGAAGCTGTGCAAGTGCATTTTAAGGTTAATATTATACATGAAAAATTGTTTTTGTACTGCCTCCATTTAGTAAAACAGCTGAGCAGAGAGCAAGTATCGCTTTCTCTATTTTGTCAGAGTACATTTGAAGACAGTTGTATATAATTTTTTGTGCTTTTAAATGGACGGGTTACGTCTCAGAATGACAGAGGACGGAAGCAGATATTCAGGCCAAATGCCTGCGTCAAAGAGTGATAGTCATACAGCTTGCAACCAGGCCCTTTGGCCCAATTTGCCCACACCGACCATCATGCCCCTTCTACACCAGTCCCACCTGCCCGTGCTTGGCCCATATCCCTCTAAACCTATCCTTTCCATGTAGCTGTCCACATGTCTCTTAAAAATTATAATAGTATCTGCCTCAACTACCTCCTCCAACAGTACGTTCCATATACCTCTCAGTTACCCCTCAGGTTCCTTTTAAATCTTTCCCTCCTCACCTGAAACCTATGTCCTCTTGTTCTTGATTCCCCTACTCTGGACAAAAGACTCTGAGCATTTACCTGATCTATTCCTCTCATCATCTAGTACACCTCTATAAGATCACCCCTTATCCTCCTGCACTCCAAGGAATAAAGTGCTCAACTTTATTCCTGCTCAACCTAGTTCAACTCAGTTCAGTTTATTGTCATGTGTTCTGAGGTGCAGTGTAAAGCTTTTGTTGCGTGCTAACCAGTCAGCGGAAAGACAACACACGATTACAATCGAGCCATTTACTTCCTACAGCTCAGGCCCTCGAGTCCTGGCAACATCCTCGTGAATCTTCTCTGCACCCTTTCCAGTTGACAACATCTTTCCCACAACATGGTGACCAAAACTGAACCCAATACCCTAAATGTGGCCTCACCAATGTCTTATCCAACTGTAACATGACCCCACCAACCTCTGCACTGGTTCTATGGTAGGACAATTCAGTTATTTGGATTGAACACTGTGGGGAACCCCGGGTAGGGGAGGAGGGGGCTAAATATAAGTAAATAGATTTACAACAGATTAACAAATTAATTTAGAAATTATGATAAGCTGTAGTTCAAATTTTGTGTGGAAGGAGGTGAGGAGATTCAGAATCTTGGCAAATAGCCAGGTGCCTGAATCGGGTTAACCCCTTCCAACCAAAGGTAGATTAGTATGGAGGAAGAAAATGTAATAATTGTTAACATAAGTAAATGGTAGATAAGTTTGGAGATTAGAGAAGATTTATTTAGATATAAAGATATGGTAGATACGGTAAGGCTGACACATAAAATTTGGCTTTGAATGGGTCCCAACTCCCTTTTGTAAGATTATTCAAGGGGACGGAGCTAAATGTAGATTAACAACTACGGAAGTCATTAATTGTGTAACTACCACCATTAGGTGGATAATTGGTCACAGTCGTCATTTTTAGACACTGTAACCTCACTTTTTTGATTTTTTTTAAATGTCACAATAATGTACACTTTTTTGTTTCTTTACTTAAGGACAATTTTGAGAGGGATGTAATAACTGAATTTAATATTGCAAATGCTCGCCCAACAGCCAGAGACCTAAGGTATTGTTTGCACCACATGTTTAAAAGGTAGTAAATAATTCAAAATGCAAGACGATAAACAAAAGAAATTTGGAGGAATCACATTCCGCAGTTGGAATATTAGGGGTGCTAATGAACCAATTAAAAGGGGTAAGATTTTTGCACAATTGAAGTCACTCAATACGGACATAATATTCCTACAAGAAACTCACTTGAAACTGCAAGCTCAAGCCAGATTGAAGGCAAACTGGATAGGCCAAACATACCAATCTTCATATATTTCCAAAGCTAGAGGCACAGCAATCGTTATTCGAAAAGGTATACCATTTAAATCGAAGAATATCATGACAGATAAGGAAGGGAGATACCTTATAGTTACCGGAGAGATTCATGCTACCCCAATTACCTTGGTAAATATTTATGCGCCTAATTTTGATAATCCTCAATTTTTTAATAACATTCTGAATATAATTACAGTTCAATTATCAAAATGTGATAATTGGGGGAGATTTTAACTGTGTTTTAGATCCATATTTGGATAAATCTTCACAACAGAGTAGGGGCAACACAAAATCTAAAACCAGGGAAATCTTAAATACTTACATAAAAAATACAAATATAACAGATGTTTGGAGGATCGCTAACCCTGTCGGAAGGGAATACTCATTTTATTCATTGGTACACTAAACTTATTCACGTATCGACTATTTCTTAGTGGATACAAAACTAATTCCCTATACAATGAATCCAAAATATCACAATAGTATAATTTCTGATCACTCCCCGTTAACTTTTTTTTTTAAATTAGAAGGAATGCCTACTAATAAATCGTTTTGGAGGTTTAATCCTCAAATCCTACATGATCCACAAGGGGAAATATATTTAAAACAACAGATGGAACTTTTTTTAAAGAATAATGATACCCCAGATACTTCACCAGTTCCACTATGGGAATCATTCAAAGCAGTTATTAGAGGATCTATAATCTCATACCAAGCTTTTTTAAATAAAAGGAATAAGAAAGAACAAAGGCAATTAGAAGAACGAATTAGAGAATTGGAATTAGATAATGCTAAAGAGCCTACTATAGACAAACATAATAAAATAACAATTATGAAATTTAAATTAAACAAAATATTATCAGCAAATGTTATTAGATTATTTCAAATCACAAAACAGGAACATTTTGAATTTGGGGATAAACCACACAAGCTTCTGGCTTGACAACTGAAAAAACGGGAAAAGGACCACACGATTTTATAGATTAAATCAAATAAAGGGGAATTGTTAACACTACCTAAGGATATTAATAAAAGATTTGCTCAATTTTATCAAAATTTATATACATCTAAAGCGGTAGCAGATAGTACCAAAGTTAGAGAGTTCCTGGATAATTGTAATCTCCCAAAACTCAATGTGAGTGAACAAGAGGAATTAGGTGCACAAATCTCAACTAAGGAAATAGAAGAAACAATAAATACATTAAAGAATGGAAAAACTCCAGGACCAGATGGTTTTAGTAATGAATTTTATAAAATATTTGACGAGATAATTACACCACGACTACATAAAATGTATACATATGCTTTTAAAGAACATACACTTCCAGAAACATTGGCAGAGTCAACGATTAGACTAATACCTAAAAAAGGTAAAGATTTAGAAGATCCGGGTTCTTATAGAGCTATTGCGCTGTTAAATACAGATAAAAAAATATTAGCGAAAACATTAGCTAGAAGGCTAAGTAACTATGTCAGTAAATTAATAAATCCGGATCAAACAGGGTTTATACCCAAGAGATATTCAAGCAATAACCTGAGACGTCTGTTTAATATAATGCACTCACATAAAACCGAAGAGCAAGACTTATCAATTATTTCACTGGACGCAGAAAAAGCATTTGATCAAGTGGAATGGGATTATATGGTTAAAGTATTGCAAAAATTTCAAGTGGGAGAGAATTTTATCGCTTGGGTAAAATTATTATATGATAGGCCTACGGCCAGAATATTAACTAATAATATTTTGTCCTAGAAATTTCAGTTATCAAGGGGAAATAGACAGGGGTGTTCATTATCACCTCTGCTATTTGCTCTTGTAATAGAACCGTTAGCGGAAAGTATTAGGATACATCCGAATATTCATGGGTACAATACAAAATATTCAAATAATAAGATATCTTTATATGCAGATGATGTACTACTATATATTACAAAATCACAAACTAGTATACCAAACATATTAAATTTAATTGAGGAATTTGGATCCTTTTCAGGATATAGAATAAATTGGAATAAAAGTGAAATTATGACGATTAAACCTCAAGAATCGACACACCTGTTAAAATTCCCTTATAAAATCGCTTCAGAAAAATGTAAATATTTGGGAATTGAAATTACTAGGAAATATAAATCTCTATTTAATGCAAACTATATGCCCTTACTCAATAAACTAAACACACTGATTAAATTCTGGAAAACCCTCCCGATGTCTCTTATAGGCCGAATAAATGCTATAAAAATGATCTTTTTACCACAAATTTTATATCTATTCCAGTCAATACCGATATACTTAACAAAATTTTTTTTTTTTAATTGGATGCTGATATTACAAATTTTATATGGGACTATAAATCCCACAGAATCCAAAGAAAACACTTGTGTAAACCTAAAGAATCTGGTGGATTATCACTCCCCAATTTTTTATATTATTATTGGTCCACAAATGTCAAAAATATGATTCACCTGTTGGACAATTCGGCCCAGCAGGTGGATTGGATAGTAAAGGAGAGAGAGGACTGTTCCCCTTTTAACATAGGAGCGATGCTTCTCTCACCAACAAAAATGAAGAATATATAGTAAAAATCCAATTATTCATAGTACAATTAGAATTTGGAAACAAATAAAATTAACGTTAAAATGAAGAAATCTATCACTTCTTTCACCTATAATGAATAACCCTTCGTTTAAACCTTCTATGATAGATAGAGCTTTTATAAATTGGGAAGAGTAGGAATTAAAACGTTTGGAGATATGTATGATAATGGAAGTTTTTTTAACATTTCACCAATTACAACTTAAATACAACTTGAATAGTAATCAATATTTTAAATATTTTCAACTACGTGACTATTTGAAAAAGTATACACGAGAATATCAAAATATGTCTCCTGACCTATTAGATGGGATAATGAATATAAAAGCGGAATCAGCTAATTTAATATCATACCTATATAATTCCATTTTAAATATAGAAATTCCATCATCGGACGGGATCAGAAGAGAATGGGAACAGGAACTAGCTATAAAAATCTCGAAAGAGAGTTGGGATAAACATCTATTATATGTGCATAAATGTTCGATTAACGTAAGACATACTCTGATTCAATTTAACATTTTACATAGATTATATTATTCAAAAGCTAAATTAAGTACATTTTACCCAAATACCTCTGCTAACTGTGATAAATGCCAGTCCAAGAATCAACTATAGCACATTCTTTTGTTTTTTGTATAAAAATTCAAAAATGTTGGAATGAAATTTTGGAAATTTTTAATAAATTATTTAAAATAAAACTGAAACCAAATGCAGAACTGATTATTTTTGGAACAATAGAAGCAAGTTTGGAGCTGACTGCGTTTCAAAGGAGTTTTCTTAGTTATGGCTTAATAACGGCAGAAAAACTGATACTGAAATTTTGGAAAAATGCTCCTACACCAACTATAAAAATGTGGACTTCTAATATGTCGGAATTGTTACATCTAGAAGATATGAGATTCCTCCTAGCAGGTAAACAAGACCAATATATGGAGACCAAAAGATTTGGTCTCCATATATCGACTTATTACAAACATAGGGTGCAACAAAATGATGATAATAAATGGTTTTAGGACCTGGCGAGGGGTGAGTAAAGATAAGAAGTAGGTACATCCCTTTCATATTGTCCTATCTTATTTTCTTTTTTCTCTTTTTTTCTTTTTCTTCTTTAACTATTTCTTGTGGTTTAGATTCACATGTGTGTTCCTGGACCACTTTCTCATTCACTCACTGACTGTCTTTGCTAGCTCTTTCTATCCTTTTTTTCTATTAAAGTTGAAAAACAGAAGTGGTACAAGAACTGTATAAATTTACGTTATTGCAGATTACTGTAATGTAAAATACTTCTAATAAAAAAAAGAAGAAAAAAAAAAGGAAAAAAAAGGGCACTGTGGGGAAACTAGGGAAGACATTGCGGGGTCCTGGCAGAGATATTTGTATCATCAAAAGCCATGAGATAGGTGCTTCTATTTATGAAAGGTTGCAAGGAAAAACATGGGAACTACAGACCAGTGAGCTTTATGTTAGTGTTGGGTAAATTATTGGGGGTGATTCTGTGAGACTGGATCTACCCGCATAAGGGCGGCACGATGGCAGCACAGTGGTAGAGTTGCTGCCTTATAGCACCAGAGACCCCGGTTCGATCCTGACTACGGGTGCTTGTCTGTACGGAGTTTGTCCGTTCTCCCCGTGACCTGTGTGGGTTTTCTTCGACATCTTCGGTTTCCTCCAAAGATGTACAGATTTGTAGGCTAATTGGCTTGGTGTAAATGTAAATTATCCTTAGTGTGTTTGTGTGGGGATTGCTGTTCGGTGTGGACTCGGTGGGCCAAAGGGCCTGTTGCCATGCTGTATCTCTAAAATAACTAAAGCATTTGAAAAGGCAAGGATTCTGTCTCAGCAATTTGATTTGAAATTTATGAAGAGGTGACCAAGAATATCGATGAGGATAGTGCAGTAGAAGGTGTCTATCTACATGGACTTGAGCAAGACCTATGACAAAGTACCACATGGTAAGCTTAACTGGGTGGTTAGATCACACGGAATCCAAGACCAGCTAGCCAACAGGATACAAAGTTGGCTTGAAGGCAGGAAACGGGTGACAGGGATGATTATCAAGCTGGAGGTCTGGAATGGCCCACAAAAGATCAAAGCTAAGTTCACTATGTAACAACAAGGAACTGCAGATGCCGATTTATGCCAAAGAAAGCCACAAAATGCTGGAGTTGCTCAACATCAGGCGTTGGGTCAGGCAGCATCTCTGGAGAACATGAATACGCGACGTTTTGGGTCAGAAACCTTCTTCAGACCATTTGGCCCTTAATGAAGTCAATTCAAAGAAGGGTCCCGACCAGAAACATCTTATATCCATGTTCTCCAGAAATGCTGCCTGACCGATTGAGTTACCTGAGAATTTTGAGTCTTCCTTTAATGCTAAATTCACTAGGAGCGGTCCTGAGCTACTATCTACCTCACTGGTAACCTTTGAACGTCCTTTAATAAGACTTTATCTTGCGCTAAACATTATACCCTTTATCCTGTATCTGTACACAATGGATGGCTCGATTGTAAACACGTATTGTATTTCCGCTGGTACACAAAAATGCTGGAGAAACTCAGCGGGTGCAGCAGCATCTATGGAGCGAAGGAAATAGGCAACATTTCGGGCCGAAACCCTTCTTCAGACTGACTTTCCGCTGACTGGTTTGCACGTAACAAAAAGCTTTTCACTGTATCTCAGTACATGTGACAATAACAAACTAAACTAATTTATCATTTATTGTCTATTAATTTGTTGTGTCCCTGGGCTAATATGCATGTGAAGCTGCAGCACTTAGTTTAATATAGAGATACTGTGCGGAAACAGGCCCTTCGGCCCACCGAGTCTGCACCAACAGCGATTCCCGCACACTAGCACTATCCTACACACACTAGGGATAAGTTACATTTATACCAAGCCAATTAACGTACAAACCCGTACGTCTTTGGATTGTGGGAGGTAACTGAAGATCTCGGAGAAAACCCACGGAGGTCTCGGGGAGAACGTACAACCTCCGTACAGACAGCATCCGTAGTCAGGATTGAACACGGGTCTCTGGCTCTGTAAGCGCTGTAAGGCAGCGACTCTACCTCTGCGCCACCGTGACGCCCTTGAAAACTGAATTGTTCCCTTTCTGGTACACATGACATGTAAAGACTCCTGACTCTTGCTCTCTCACTGAAGCCCTGTCATTATTTTCCTTTCCATTTTCTTGCCTTCCGTTACTTTTTTTGAAGGGTTTGATTGAACCTGCCACCACTGCCCTTTCAGAAGGTGCACTCCACACAATAACATCCCAATATATTGCAGAGTGAATCGTTCACTAATCTGCCTCCCAAAAACCAACCTTGTCATTTTTCTGCCAACTATCTTCTTTTTTTAAATTGTCGGGCAACAAGGAAAGTGTTGGGAGATTTCATTGAACTGAATGCTGCACATGCATTCTTTGTAATTCCATGGCTTTACACAATAGAAAAACATCCTATAGTTACTGGTCTCTTCAACCAGTCTTTTCCCATTTACTTTATCAAATGCTTCATGACTTTGAGCACCTCCATTCAATCTCTCCATAATCAGATACACTCTTGAGGAGGACAATAAGGAGAACAGGAAGGCGTGATGTACTGTAGCTCCAAAGGACTTTGGTTAGGTTGTATTTGGAGAATTGCATGGAGTTCTGGTCGAAAATAGACACAAAATGCTGGAGTTACTCAGTGGGACAGGCAGCACCGCTGGAGAGAAGGAATGGGTGATGTTTCGGGTCGAGACCCTTCTTCAGATTGAAATGGATACAGAGGTAAGGAAGTGTAAGATGTGAAAATGAGACATCAAAGGGGATGTGATCAAGGAAAAGGTAGAATAGATCATTGTTAGCTAGGAGAAGGTGACAACAAAGCAAACAGAGATAAAATGTAATCAGGGAAAGTCAGACAGGTCGGAGGAGTAGGAAGGGGGAGGGATGGAGAGAGGGAAAGCAAGGGTTACTTGAAGTTAGAGAAGTCAATATTCATACCGTTGGGGTGTAAGCTGCCCAAGCGAAATATGAGGTGCTGTTCTGGTCACCCCATTACAGGAAAGATGTGGAGGCTTTGGAGAAGGTGCAGAGATGGTTTACCAGAATGCTGCCTGAATTAGAAGGTTTCAGCTACAGGGGGAGTTTGGATACACTTGGATTATTTTCACTGGAATGTCGTAGGTTAAGGGGAAACTTGATAGCAGTATATAATATTTGGAGAGGTTTTCTCCGGGTGCTCCGGTTTCTACCTACACTCCAAAGATGCACAGGTTTGTCGGCAGGAACTGGTTTACACCATGGATGGACACAAAATGCTGGAGTAACTCAGCGGGTCAGGCAGCATCACTGGAGGAAAGGAATGGCTGATGTTTCGGGTTGAACCCTTCCTTCATCCATATCCCTCTGTTCCCTACATTTCCATCTGCCAATCCAAAAGCCTCAGACTCAGGTTTATAGGTTAATTGGCTTTGGTTAAAATTGTAAATCGTCCCCAGTTTGTAGGATAGTGCAGGTGTATGGGGATCGCTGGTCGGCGTGGACTCGGTGGGCCGAAGGGCCTGTTTCCGCGCTGTATTTCAAAACTAAATAAACCAAAGCACTGTGAGATCATCTTTACCACACCTGCAGCAGTTCAAGACTAATTCCTCACGGTCTGTCAGGGTGAGGAATAAATGTTGGCTTTGGCTGAAACACCCACATCACATAAATAATTCAGAATGAGTACAGCTAATTACATTTAGGCAGCTGTCTTATCTTGCTGGGACGGCTTTGGAACAAAAATATATCTGTCTATTTGATCCGCTCTGTATCGTTTGTCTTTAATCACAGTTGACCCAATGCCAATTTACATCCTAATGGTTCCAAAGTCGAGTCAAGTCAAGTCAAGTCGAAGGCAGACACAAAGTGCTGGCGTAACTCAGTGGGTCAGGCAGCATCTCTGGAGGAAAAGGATGGGTGACGTTTCGGACTTTCACACTTCTACCTGGGAGAGGGGAGAAGAGGGAGTGGCCAGGGTGCGACTGGTCCTTGATTGTGCTGCTGGCCTTGCCGAGGCAGTGTGAGTTGCAAATGGAGTCAATGGACGGGAGGTTGGTTTGTGTGGTGGTCTGGTGCAAGAAGTGGTGCACCGTGTTCCATCACTGATAGTAGGGTTAGGCTTGTGCAGGTCGGTTCAAGGAACGGGAGGTTGTGGGGAAGTGACTGTTCTTGAACCTTGTCGTCTGGGACTTCAGGCTTTGGTACCTCCTGGCCCAGAAAGTGGGGTTCTTAGAAGACACCTGCCATCTTCTTGAGGTGGGGTGTCTTGTGTCCTTGGTGGATAATGCTGAGTCCACCACTCTCTGCAGCCCCTCGCATTCCTCTACATTGGAATGGCTGAACCAAGCCACGAGACGAACAGTCTGGACACTTTCTACATTGCATCTGTAGACCTTTATTGGAGTGTTCGTTGACGTGCCAAATCTCTTTACATACTATGATGGTACAGGCACTGGTGTGCCTTCTTCATTCTGGGACTGGGCCAGACCATCTGAGACGATAATGCTGAGGAAATTGAAGCCAAGTCAAGTCAAGTGAGTTTATTGTCATGTGTCCCTGATAGGACAATGAAATTCTTGCTTTGCTTCAGCACAACAGAACATAGAAGGCATTGACTACAAAACAGATCAGTGTGTCCATATACAATTATATGAATATATACACACATGAATAAATAAACTGATCAAGTGCAAATAAACAGATAATGAATGGGCTATTAGTGTTCATAGTTTTGTCCGAGCCAAGTTTAATAGCCTGATGGCTGTTGGGAAGTAGCTATTCCTGAACCTGGTCGTTGCAGTCTTCAGGCTCCTGTACCTTCTACCTGAAGGTAGCAGGGAGATGAGTGTGTGGCCAGGATGGTGTGGGTCCTTGATGATACTGCCAGCCTTTTTGAGGCAGCGACTGCGATAGATCCCCTCGATGGTAGGGAGGTCAGAGCCGATGATGGACTGGGCAGTGTTTACTACTCTTTGTAGTCTTTTCCTCTCCAGGGCGCTCAAGTTGCTGAACCAAGCCACGATGCAACTGGTCAGCATGCTCTCTACTGTGCACCTGTAGAAGTTAGAGAGAGTCCTCATTGACAAACCGACTCTCCGTAATCTTCTCAGGAAGTAGAGGCGCTGATGTGCTTTCTTAATAGTAGCATCAGTGTTCTCGGACCAGGAAAGATCTTCAGAGATGTGCACGCCCAGGAATTTAAAGCTCTTGACCCTTTCAACCATCGACACATTGATATAAACGGGACTGTGGGTCCCCATCCTACTCCTTCCAAAGTCCACAATCAGTTCCTTGGTTTTGCTGGTGTTGAGGGCCAGGTTATTGTGCTGGCACTATATGGACAGTTGCTCGATCTCTCTTCTGTACTCTGACTCATCCCCATCAGTGATACGTCCCACAACAGTGGTGTCGTCAGCGAACTTGATGATGGAGTTCGCACTATGACCGGCTACGCAGTCATGAATATAGAGTGAGTACAGCAGGGGGCTGAGCACGCAGCCTTGAGGTGCTCCCGTGCTGATTGTTATCGAGTCTGACACATTTCCACTACTAACTCACTTCACGGCCAGCCTTCTAATGAGGACCGGCAGACACAAGGATCTGCAGGTGCTGGACTCTTGAACAAAACACAAGTTTCCAATTATAGACACAAAGTGCTGGAGTAACTCAGTGAACAGGTTGGTGCAGACTCGGTGGGCTGAAGGGTCTGTTTCCATGCTGTATCTCTAAACTTAGTATTATCATAGATGATGAACAGCAGCCTATTGTATGTGTTCCTGTTTCGCAGAAATTCCAGGGCAGAGTGGAGATCCGGTGAGATTGCATCTTCTGTTGACGTGATCTAGCACTTAGTGTAGTGTCGTTTACTTTAGTGTAGTTTAGTTTAGTTTAGTTTAGTTTAGAGATACAGCATGGAAACAGGTCCTTCAACCCACCGAGTCTGCGCCGAACAGCGATCCCCGTACACGAGCTCTATCCTACGTGCTCAAGGGACAATTTACAGTTATTACCGAAGCCAATTAACCAACACACCTGTGCGTCTTTGGAATGTGGGAGGAAACACACTCAGGACAATTGTGCCAGGAAAACGGAGCACCCGGAGAAAGCCCACGCAGTCACAGGGAGAACGTGCAAACTCCATCCAGCGCCCGGAGACAGGATTGAACCCGAGTCTCTGGCGCTGTGAGGCAGCAACTCTACCGCTGCGCCACCATGCCCCCTAAAAGACAAATCCAGGTTTTTTTTTAAATTTTATTTAAAATTTTTTTTTTAATATGTTATTAGAAGTAAGTACAGTAATATGGCACCAAGGTGCCTAATATATATTGACATGTTACATTTTATGTACAGCTTCTCGTTTTTTTTAAATAATGAAAGAGAGAAAGAGAGAATAGATAATAGAAGATAGAAAAACGTGTGATATATGGTGTGTGAAAAGGAAAAAGGGGGGAAAGAGGGAAAGTGAAGAAAAGAAAAGGAGAGAGAAAGAGAAAGAGTAGGAAATTAAGGAGATCGTTATTTATATTCTTGACCATCCTTCACCCAGTCCCGAAACAGTTGGTTTCTACAATTTTGTTGCATTCCAAAAAGTCGATAAATGAAGACCAACTCGTTAAGAATTGGTCTGATTTATCTATTAGGAGGAATCGCATTTCTTCAAGATGTGCGGTGTCCAACATGTTTGAAATCCACATTTTAAGCGTTGGTGTGGGTGTATTTCTCCAAAATTTAAGTATAGGTTTTGTTGCCGTCATTAACCCATAATTAAAAAAAGAATTTTGCAGAAATACAAAACATGATTACAGTCTAGCCATTTACATGATAAGGGAATAATGTTTAGTGCAAGTTAAAGCCAGTAAAGTCCAATCAAGGATAGTCTGAGGGTCCCCAATGAGGTAGATAGTAGTTCAGCACTGCTCTCTGGTTGTGGTAGGATGTTCAGTTACCTGATAACAGCTGGGAATGTGGAGGTCATTTCTGATGCAGGTGTTGATTCATGGCGTAACCAACCACTTTAACACAGTGGATCTAAATACCTAGATAGGCACGTAGAAATGTAGGGAACGTAGGGATAGGGACCATGTGAAGGAAGACAAAATTAGTTTGTCTTGACATCATGTTCAGCACAAACGTTGTGGGCCGAAGGGCCTGTTCCTGTGCTATGCTGTACTGTTCTATGTTCTCTGTTCTACCAGCGATGACTGGACACGCATGGTTTGTGCCGTCTCATATCCATTTGAACAAATGGATGAGACACATCAGAACTCTCTGCTTAGCATCAGAATTCAATAAGAGACACTTTCTGGTTGCTGTTCACTGGGTAATTTATGAAGGGCGAAGGCTTTTTTTGTTGTTGCTTGTGCTGCTCTGCTTCTCTCGCGATCTGCATGTGGACTGAATGGTAGGACACCCACGGGCACTCTGTCTTCCTGCCAGTTAGACTTTGTACAGGCATCAGTCACAGCCATCAAATAGTAATGAGATGGTGTCCTCATGTGAATCCACCATGTTCTGGCTGATCAACTCAAAGCCACCTGATGGACTGTTGCTATCAGTGGATGAGTAACGTTGGATACATCTTCCTCTTCTTTTCGTGTCCATCTTGTTACAAAATGTTGGCCTCGCTGTCATCGTCTGTCCAGAAAAAGACACGAGCTTCCGGCGACAATCAGTGGAAGCCATCATTTGTTGCAATAGATGATGGTGGTGGCAGAATTAGCTCGGGATACTTCCAGTTTCCAGCCCCGCCACGTGGACGCTTCTGCTGTGGGGCCGTTGGACGCATTTAAAGCACCTTCCCACTCAAGCAAGCAAGCTTCAACCCTTGATTATAGGTTTAGAAACGGCTGCAGGATGTCTGACTAATTCCCACTGTGGGCACAAAAGCAGCAGAAGGTCCTGACAAATGTCAATGAAGATTCCTGGTAATAGGATGTCACAGAGGCGTAGCATTCGAGTTGCTGCCTTACAGCGCCAGAGACCAGGGTTCGGTCCTCAGGGTTCAATCCTGACTACGGATACTGTCTGTACAGAGTTTGTACATTCTCCCCGTGACCCGCGTGGGTTTTCTCCGGGTGCTCCAGTTTCCTCCCACACTCCAAAGAAGTACGGGTTTGTAGGTTAAATTGGCCTTGGTAAAATGGTAAGTTGTCTCTAGTATGTAGGATAGTGCTAGTGTAACCCCTGACACCCGTTTTAATCAACAACCTGTCTGTCTCTGCCTTAAAAATATCCATTGACTTGGCTTCCACAGCCTTCTGTGGCAATGAATTCCACAGATTAAGTTTAGTTTAGTTTATTACCATGTGTACTGAAATACAGTGGCAAAGCTTTTGTTGCGTGCTAACCAGTCAGCAGAAATACAAAACATGATTACAGTCTAGCCATTTACGGTGTATATGGCTAGACTGTATATGGCTAGATTTTAAGGGCGACCTCGTTATTAGGCGCCCTTAAAATAAAATCTATTATTATTATAGATACATGATAAGGGAATAATGTTTAGTGCAAGTTAAAGCCAGTAAAGTCCAATCAAGGATAGTCTGAGGGTCACCAATGAGGTAGATAGTAGTTCAGCACTGCTCTCTGGTTGTGGTAGGATGTTCAGTTACCTGATAACAGCTGGGAGGAAACTGTCCCTGAATCTGGAGGTGTGCGTTTTCACACTTCTATACCTATTGCCTGATGGGAGAGGGGAGAAGAGTGAGTGGCCAGGGTGCGACTCGTCCTTGATTACGCTGCTGGCCTTGCCGAGGCAGCGTGAGGTAGAAATGGAGTCAGTCATTAGGTCGTAGCAGCTCAAAGTTTCAAAGATGTTCTCCCAGGTCTGCTGCTTAAAAGACAACATCCCCATCGAGTCCTGGGAATCTTGAGCCCAAGCCCATTCAAAGTGGAGAAGGAGCATTTGGCTTGGTATTGAGAATATCAAGGCTATTTACCAACAGCACATCGAGGTTCTGCATATGGTGGGAGCACACAACCTCACTAAGTATACATTCTCCAAGAGCAATGTCACCTCCTGCCACATCTACGGAAGAGTTTCACTTTGGGCCTCATGAGCTACCCCACAAAACCAGCATGTAAACAGCTCGTCCTCAAGGCCCAGAGTCTGCATAAGACAAGGGTATATTGAAATTTTAAAAATTGAAATGATGTTCATCAAGCAAGTCTCTAAACTGCCAGGGGGTTTAAAGTCTCTAAAGTAGCTTTGTTACTAAAGCCTTGTTACTCTGGAGTCAATAAAATAACCTTGGCAATCCCGTTCTTCTGATTGATTCCACTCCGTTGAATGGCATTAGTTTCCCTCTTAAATATGGATCAATCTGAGGCCATTCGGCATTCTGTAAAACACAGATGCAGCAGATAAATCTCTGGTGAGTCATCGTTTTTCTCCAAACTCACTCCAAACAACTGTACTTTTCCCAACTACTCCATTTGACAAAGGTCTCAGCAGTTGATTGTTTCCCAATAGGCAGCATGGACCTTTATGGATTTTTGTAGGTACCTAAAATCCTCTGGTTCAATATCCAAAACCAAACACAATGTATTAATTATAGTCTGATCAATGCTTTTGTGTTTCAAAGCACCAGCATCCTTAAGATAAAAGCTGACATATCATTTGCTTTGATTATCTTTTGTGCTTTTACACCAGCATTTAGTGAGGTATAGCTTATCATCTTTAGTTAAGATTAGTTTAGATATACAGTGTAGTAACAGGCCCTTCGGCCCACCGAGTCCATGCCGACCATCGATCACCCATACTGCAATAGCTCTATGTTATCCTAC